>OZ029914.1:41046218-42246218 GCA_964023275.1 Norana najaformis | reverse complement strand
TTAAAACTCGATTCGTTTACTAAATCACAAACTTTCTATCTGATAGGTGAATTTGAACTCTCTTATCAAAGGCTTTAGGCGACGAAATGAAACGCATTAAATACCTTTTGCATATGACTGTTGTTGATAACTCAGTGGGAGGGCCCAGTGTATTTTCTCTTTCTCAGACTGTGATTTCCCAATATTTTTCGTTAAATTTTTAGATAATGTTGGCAACATAACAGTACTACAATTCATCGGTTGCTACTGTCGCCTCTACTTTAGCATGTTTTCAAACCTGTCACTCATTCGATTGTAATAAATTCATACATTAGGCCAGCAAATAAAAACTAGACCTATTGATGTAGTGGAATCCACCCACGGTAATTGGAAAACTGAGAATGAAAGAGGTTATAAATAGCCTATAGTTATGGAACTGGACAAAACTTGATTTGTGTGCTAATGCAGTGAGCTTGCATAAATACATACGAGTGTAATGCATGTGCATTTATATCATTTTAAAAGATTTTGAATCGTTATGTTTAAAATAGACAATGTAACAATTATTATAAAGCGTGCACGTCCTATTTATCACGAAAACGGTGAATGGTGATAAAGCAACAATGAGTCCGATAATGCTGAATCTTTGGAAAGACAAAGCAGAAACTAAAATATGCGTCGAAAAGGTAGAAAACTACGTCTGTATTTTGAAACGCAGTATAAACTTAATATTACTCAGCCAGCATACACACGTCGGGTCCAACATTCCCAACCTCTGCAAAATGACTAGCGAATCGGCCTATCACGGATTTTCTGAGTTAGCCTACATGTTGTTAGGGCAGTGGAGTGGATGGCGTTTCAAACGGAGTACCGGCCGCAATTAACTAAATCGGTAAACGAATGTGCCAAGGAGCCTCTGTGCGTGAAGATCCCCGGTTCGTAACCTGAAGGTGGCTTATTTCGGACTAGCACGGTCCGTGCACGGGGACCGTAAGCGTGGCGCACATGCAAAACGGGCAGCAGTGGTGAAGGATCTTACCCGAGCAGGGTCGAGGCCATACGGTCGCTATGTAATGAAAACCGTTTACACTTAATTTACCTGATTCTTGATTACTTTTATCTGAAAGAGGCTGAAGTCTCTTAGAAGAGATTTGACCTACGCGCGTTTATGACGACGTTTCACTGTTTCATGAAACGCCCACGGTGAAAGGAAAGTTCTATCTGTCTATGGCTCTGTCTCTGTAAAACCGAGATCCATGAAAAAATAAGGATAAACTATTTGTCCTGATTTACTTCGAATTGTATATCATTTTGACTTATTGAGGCGAATGGTTTGGTTAAACGCTGCAGAATTAACGAAAATGAATAGACTTTCCAGATTTTTTAGAAATTCCTATTATGTACTTCTTCTTCAGTGTTCTGCCGTTAGGCAGGTCCAAGACGCCAATCTTCTCTGTTCTGTGCCATTTCTTTAACTTCTTTGTAGCCCCGTCTTCTTTCTTTATCCATCATCCAGTCCAACAGCATATTTCTTGGTCTTCCTGGAACCTTCTTTCCTTTTATTCTTCCTTCAATCGCTGTCCTCAGGAGAGAATTTCCACGTGGTATGTGACCAATCCAGTTCATTTGTCTCCTCCTTAATGTATTTAACAGTGTCCTTTCTTCCTTTACCAAGTGCAACACCTCCTCATTTGTTTTATATTCCTTCCAGCTGATTTTGGCCAGTCTTCTCCATATCCACATTTCAAATGCCTCGAGGTTTTAAGTTTCTCCTTTCCAGTAGTCCATGTCTCAGAACCGCAGTGTTACACTAGATAACTGAAAATAGAAGTAATATATCATTCTATCAGTGTGCATCTGATTATTTATGTAACGACTTTTAGGAATCTCTGAAAGATGCTGATACATGGATGGCTATCTAACATATCGAAAAAGGCGTGACTGTGGTGGGTTAAAAATGTTTCCTCAGCTGTCTTGGCTGAAGTCTGATCATTAGCTTGCATATACTAATAGATCTTACAGTATACCCTGTATTATATTTGCTCTGCTGTTGAAGATAAATCGTTGTTTCATTTGCGATACATTGCAGACAATCACCATTTGTGAGCTTTACCAGATTGTGAAGCAGAAAATCGGAAGCTTTGAAGAAGACATGGATCTAGTATGGGGAGGTGAGCCTATGATTTTGAAAATAGCATTTTCATAATGACACATAATTTATACAAATAAGCCGGGTCACTATGTAAATTATGATAATTCTATCCATGGTTTATAGCGCTAATCTGTGTGATGAGTGCTTATATAACCAAATGTTAAAGGTTCACTGACTATGTCAGTACCTACAAGGACGCCGATACCAGTAGTTTTTATTGGAACATAGCTATGATTTAGCTGAAAAACCGCACAAGCACCATTTGTGTGTTTTTGAGTTAATACCAGATAAAATTACTATATCTTACGTCATTGTACCATTGAACAAAATTATGTGTTTGCTAATATATACAAGTAACATGCATATAACTATATACATAGGCGTTTATAAACATATACTATTATACCCATTGATTTATTGATCGCAGTGAACTCATTTTGAAAACAGGGATTCTACAGTGTGTAATATTACTTGTCTAGGAAAGACATTGGAAAAGGACAGCAATGAAACGATTGACGAGCTCGGATTCACTCACGGCGACACCCTGAATTTTTTTGTGAACGTATCTGGTGGAAGTCAAGAACTAAAGCCTTTGCCTGGATTCATAGAAGTCACCAACAACCCATGTGTCATCAGTTACGACGACGACCCAACAGTGAAGCGGGCTAGGATGCCTTGCAAATGTGTCATTGGTGGAAATACAATGTATTCGCTTCAAATGTTTACGCAAAATGGACGCCTAATCTTAATTCTGAAAATTGTGCGAATCCAAAATTTATATGCTAATTCATGAAATGCACTAAATATCACTTCTCGATCGGAAACCCAGTGAGGCATACTTTTATGAAGGCCTCTTTACTATTGCAGGCCTACTTTGTATTGATTACTTAAATGCCTGACCGACTGAATGACACACTAACTGATTGACTTCCTGACAACTGGATTTGAACCTCGCGAGAACATGACTTACGACCAATCTCGTGCAGGACACTCAATAACAGCTAAAGCAGTTGCACTCTATTCTTTGGCTGGCTATCATTTGCATCGCACTTTGGTTTTGATCGCATGCTACACCCTGTTATGTTGCATAAGTCAATAGGTAATGTGTATAAGTGTTACATTTTTATAAAGCAAGGGCAAACAAGCCTTAACTTTATACTTTTTTCAACCACGATACTAATTAGGACTACATACGCACAAAACTGACGGGTCTTAAACACATGCCTGCATATGTAAGTATATAGGCTTGTATTTCTTGTAAAATTATGCCTAAATTCAGCACACCCATTGCACCTAGAAATCTCCAATGAGACCCCAAATTGGAACCGAAACACTTAATGATTTTACTGATCCTTGATTCGTTTTCCGCTAAGACTTGCTCAAATCTAGGTATGAACAAGAGGACAATAGTTAGCAGAGACAAAGCCATAATACTGATATTGTACATATCGTTGCCGAGGCCAAAAGTTGAAATACTGCATCCAGGTAAGAATTCCTATCTGAAACGTGACACAGCAACTAGAGAAAGTGCAAAGGAGAGTTACCAAACTGATTTGAGGTTATAAAGATCTAAGCTGTAAAGAAATGTTGAATAGATATGCGCTAAAACCATTTGAGCGAAGAAGGAGCAGCGGAGACCTTATTGAACCTGATAAGATTATCACTGAAAAGGAGGCAGTGCAGTGAGAGAGGTTTCTCTGAATTAGCATCAAACAAGGCGAGCCAAGGCCTCAGGTATAATTATTTAAGAAACCGACAAGATTTTAGGGCAGAAATTCTTCAGTTCAAGAGTTGTAGACTTGTGGAATGGTTTGGACGACATCGCCTCAGTGGACACTATGACAGCTTTTAAGAGGGGGCTATTTGAGGATCGCCTATTGAACATTCCCGGTAATTTGCAGAGGTTCTAACACAGGTAAATGTCTTCTGAACCATTTGAAACCCACGTCGTGTTATGTAGGTATCTGGCTATTTATTGAGCGCCTTTACTAACCTCATAAAGGCACTGAAATGACTATTAAACGGATCTAAATAGGTGCAACTTAAGATATGTTGAAAATGTTTCTTGAGACGGAACAGTATGTATGTTTAGTGAAGACTGTTTTAGAAGGTTATGTTATGTATATCACTAATCTGCTTTTTCATATCTAGCGGTTATCTATATGGCTTAATATAGATAGCCAAGCAAATAAGTCCAATTGTTACGAATAACCATGTTGTTCCTCTCCAACATAGGTGTTGTCGAAATCAAACGTTACTGCGATACAGTTGTCAACTCTGGCCGCTTTATCTTTGCCTGCCCAAACTGTGAGTGCGGTTGGCAGTTCTTTCTTGTACGCCATGTCATGTCCACTGCCATGTCAACAGCCGAATTTGAAGCCTTCAAGAAGAAAGTCAACGAAAACTTTCTGAACAGCTCTCCGGCAATTCAGGAGTGTCCAACCTGTGGCAACTATCTGCGGCGCGATCCTTCAAAAGACTTTCTGAACGAAAACTGGGTTCTGTGTCCTATATGCACAAAACGTGAAGGTCGCAGAATCGAATTTTGCTGGATCTGTCGAAAGCCTTGGAAAGGAGACAAAAAGTCATGTGGAAATGAAGGATGCAACGGAAAAGATCCACGAATCAATCATCTTGAATTGTGTGATACAAAGACCATTGGCAAAGTGAGCGGTGTTCCCACTATACGCTGCTGTGTCAAGTGCGGCGCACTGATCAACCACAAGGATAAGTGCAAACATATGACGTGCAAGTGCGGATATGTCTTCTGTTTCGTCTGTTTGAAGCCGAAGAGCATTGGAAAGGAGACGTCTGAGTGGCAATGCGGAGCATGGAATGCTGCATGTCAAGTTGCACCACGCCAAACTAATCTCTTCGAACTTTAAATCGGATCAGACAACTATCAAATATGTGAGACTAAATTACTATTCAAGTAGTGCACATAATAAGGTGGAGGATTTATTTAAGAGAAAACAAGTAGCTTTGTGCGGCACTGTAGTATATTCGGTTTCTAATTAGCTTATTATCGTTTATAAAAACATTTCAGCATATAGGAGTATTTAAAAACACTTACGATAAAAATTTGCTTGTATAATGCTTGTGCAGTAAATATACTATTAATCGTTTATCAAGAGCCGTATTATTTTATGTACTGCATGTGGTATTCTCGGAATCAGCTGGAATATAATTTTAAATACACACTGGTTTATTAACTGAATGAATGCTCAGTTTGAGAAAAACTAGCCTATCATGCACCGGATCAAGGACTACCTTAAGACCACCGCTAACATTGCAATTACTTTCCACCGGAGCCCCATCCCCGGCCTGACCCCCAGATTCTGATCTGACACCGAAACTGACCCAACAACCTGGCACCTGGGGACTTGATTTAATATATTGCCTGTAAATGAGCTGGTCTCCGTGACGCAGCTAATGTGTAGCGTTGATATATTACGGAGCTTCACAGTACATTACATTACATTCAGCTGGGAAGCCCTATTGATGGCATTAAGACCAGGCTGCTAAGAAGTCCCCACAGACCTATATCATTTGAAGCTAATAAAAGGAGGGATAGTTCCGTTGGCAAGAGGAAGCACGGATCTAGGTGAACTAATTTAACATAGGCCTACCAAATGATTCAAGCAGGGGGGTATAAATACCGGTAGATCTGTGATTGTATTACAGCCCACGATGTCCAAACTGCTAAAGCGTCGGTTTTCACCTCTCCGACGCAGGTTCGAATCCGGGCCCATCATTGAATCGGTATAGATCACACTGTGTAGCCATCTTCGATGTCTTTAAATCCAATACACGTATCGAAGCTCATACCTAAAACACGTTAGATGTAAATGTACACTGTTTTCTAAAGTTACCATGTGGCCTGGACTCTATTTTGCAATGAATTTATCGGGTGAGATCCTTCCCCATCGCTGCTCATAAAGCCGAGTCTTAATAGAAGTAGGTTATAACTGCAGACACAAAGTGAGTCTGTAGCATGCGTCATGTAGACGATTACAATATACAGTAGCAGCGCAGACAGCTTGTATCACTTTTATTCGTGCAATACGTGCAATATCTAAGCATTCTCAATAGCATTTTCGCTTACAATATGGACCAAAGCCATTTAGGCATTTATTACAGTCTATAGCAGTCTAAACAGTGGTGTGCATAAGTTTGGAATCACTTGCCGATTTTTGCACTTCTTTGATTCATTGTTCTGTATTAATATAAACAGTGTACTGATAAACATATGCGCGTAAAATAAATGATTTCTTATTGTTTGGTTGCCATTTTGTAAGTTCATTTCTTTGAATTAACATGAAAATAATTTAAACTCGTACTAAACTGAAGAGGCATCTTGAAATCTAAAAATGCAAAATGGAGATAACGGACTTCAAGCTCAATAATATTAAATGCGTAGGCCTATGTAGCGCGTGCTTAGGCCTGGACAGAGTTAGGCCTTCAATATGTGAACAGCCCGTCAATAACGCAAGCAGCCAACGCCGTTTTGAGAAAAAGTAAGCAACCACTTGTATTTTCCTGCACGTGGTATTTCCATGGTTCCTAATTATAGATCTAGGCCTACAGGGCTCTGATAGGCTGTAATTTCGCATATACGTTACGGGCATCAAATAGCCGGAATTTTAGCCTTGTAAACTGTGATGATTGCTATCCTTTAATGCATATACAATTTTCATGAAGTAGGCCTATCTGACATGTTCAAGGATTATCATTATTTTCTCAATTTTTTAGCATTAAATGTCCACTTCTGGTCTGGTACTGGTGAGTCTAGATCGTAGAAAGGCCTTGCGTGTGATAAGCCTATATACACCCTGTTTGGCTTAGATGTAACGGTATAGGTTTTTATTAAAGATGACGGACGATCTGATATGCATCTGCCTACTTACTGACGGCAGCAAAACTAGAATTATTCAAATGAGCAAGGTCAGTATTGATTCAATATTCTAATATAGAATGAGTCTGTCTTTTTATAGACCTTCAACTAACCTCGTTTAGCAGTTCTTCGGCAAACACTGCCTTGTTTCTTCAACTACTTTCTTCTGTTGTCATAGACTTACAATGTAAATGTTTCGTTCTGTACATTACTGTATGATAAAGGCGATGTCATGAATATATGTATAAGGGTATGTAAGATTTGACACTAGAAAATTCATCTTCAGCAAAGAGGATTGTAGAGCACTGGAACTGGCTCCCAGAAGAAGTAATATCTGTACCAAGCTTGAACAATTTTTAAAAAATTGACAGTTGAATAGATAGGTGTAGACACTAAAAGCCAATAAAGATTACTTAGCCTATTAACTGTAACGGTTATTGTAACTGTAACTGTGTGTATGTATGTATGCTTGTATTTCTGTCTGTAAGTATGTATAAATGTGTAATAGGTGTGTGTATATATGTATGTAGATATGTAAGTATGCATGTGTGTGTATGTATGTATGTATGCATGTATGTAGGCCCTATGCAACTTTAAGCAATCCATAAATTATTGGTTATGTATGTGTTATGTATGTGGGCATGTGTATAAATTTATGTAAACCCTATGTATGTATGTATGTATGATTGCATATATGTATGTATGTATGTATGCAGGTATGCATGCACGAATGTATGTGTGTATGTATGAGTACATGTATTTATGTATGTTTGATGTATACATGATATGTGTATGTATGTATGTTTGTGTGTGCGATGTATATATGAATGCATTATGTATGTATAAATGCATGTATGTTTGTAGGTAGGTATGCGAATGTTTAGTGATATTTTAATGCATCAACACACATGCCAACACACATACACACACAACAGCCTATGGATCATAGCACCTTTTAAGAATCTCTCAGATAAACTGCTTCACGAGTGTATCTCCTCAATGTTGCAGCAATCGACAATGGCGGATCTTTTTAAGAGGGTACGAGATGAAGTACAGGTTGGAGACGACGTGGGTTTCAGCCTCATTCATCACGGTGCGTAAGCTCTTCTATGTGTTTGGGTGTAGAAGGGCGTCTGTGTGTTTGGGTGTAAAAGGCCGTGTATACAGTGTCCTTTATACACCTTTCAGAATGGGTTTAACTTAGAGCAGGTGACCAGCAGCCCACACCTACATGTTGGGCATCTACAAACTTGTTGGCTTGTTAATGTAATCACTGTTCTCTCGGGGTCGAACCGTTTCAAGTCCTTTTCTTCGCAAATCTCAAGCATAGAGTTTATACTTCGAGATGTCCATGTGTTGCAGTTTTCCCCACGACTGTTACATCGTTCTCTCCCTCTCTCCCTCTCTCCCTCTCTCCCTCTCTTCCTCTCTCCCTCTCTCCCTCTCTCCCTCTCTCCCTCTCTCCCCCTCTCCCTCTCTCCCTCTCTCCTTATCTCCCTCTCTCCATCTCTCCCTCTCTCCGTCTCTCCCTCTCTCCCTCTCTCCGTCTCTCCCTCTCTTCCTCTCTCCCTCTCTCCCTCTCTCCCTCTCTCCCTCTCTCCCTCTCTCCCTCTCTCCCTCTCTCTCTCCCTCTCTCCCTCTCTCCCTCTCTCCCTCTCTCGCTCTCCCTCCCTCTCTCCCTGTCTCCCTCTCTCCGTCCGTCCGTCCATCTATCTATCTATCTATCTATCTATCTACCTATCTATCTATCTATCTATCTATCTATCTATCTATCTATCTATCCATCCATCCATCTATCCATCCATCCATCTATCCATCTATCTATCTATCTATCTATCTATCTATCTATCTCTTTCTCTCTTTCTCTTACTCATTCGCTTTGAAAGCTGCCTTCAGTTCTACGTACTCAATCGACAGTGAGTGTTGGAATTCTTGCCCGAATGAGAGAGGTTTAAGTTTAAAATCTTGTCTGTATTAACCTAGTACATCGCTGGAGTAAATCTACGTTATTGTTATCTACAGTGCTTTAGGAAGATGTCCTTCACTCTATCCAGATCCCTTCAATCGAAAAATTTCAGCATTAAAAACACCCGCAAATTTGTCTCGGTGACCAATTGCAAATTATAAATAGCCTCAGCATTATGGCTCATTGTGGGCTGTGTTGGTACCCACAACATGTTTGGCTGTGGTTATGGAAGAATGAAGAAGCAGATCGAGCGAGGTAGATGCTTGATGTTGTAGGATGGCAGTGAGGTGCAAATTCGTCGACAAGATTAAGTAGTACAATTAAGTCAAAATATTACAGAATGTTTAATAATTATCTAATAATTATTATAACGGTGTTGACTCCACTTATGTGCACATAGATTATCTTTAAGGAAAACTGAAACATTTCCCTTTTTATGACCACATGCAAACGTTTAGGCCCGCCGCACAAACCCACGATTGAATGACTCAACAGCATGTAAACAGTTGTTTAAAGAAACTATCCAATGCGACAAGCTGCATTGCAAACCTTGTGAACTTACTTGTTACCTTCCGTCTTTATCACATGCAATCGATTTAAAATAACAGCCTACGGAGCCGAACATTCCTCTTCCGCAATGCAGCACGGACCAGGACACTGAACAAGGTGTCAACTGAATGGAACTCCGCTGGTTGGACTCTACGTAGGTGCGATAGTCCGCAAGGGGCGATTTCTCCAGCTATTTGAACATATATGTTGATGAATTTGTTGTTATGAATGAACTCTAACATCATTCAGGGTGGCGAGGAGCGCCTTTGAGAGCTAGAGGCTAGTTACGAGGCGCTATATAGTGTTCAGATTCATTACGTTCAGTACATTACATGATCTGATTTGTAATAATTCCATTTGCAAAAAAGTGGTCCAAAAATGGATACAGATCAACATTGGTAGCTGCACAGAAGAGCAGAGGGTCTGGGGTTAGAGGTTTCCCTGAGTTGTGCATGAATGCAGAACGCGAAAATCTCACTCACAATCAATCTTTGTGAATTGTAGGCCACGTAAGTTGATAGATGATTTACCTTGCTACAAAGGTCTTTCGTATGCACATTTTGATTTTCAGTATATAGTCCTGTCTTATGTCCAAGTGCTGATGCGGAGAGGTACAGATATTTTTAAAGTATTGTGTGTATCGCGACACACCGATACAGTTCAAAACAGCAACATTGCAGAATTACTTTCACTGTTCAGATTGTGATTATTAATAGTATTTTGTGCAATTGTATGATAATTTAGGCACGACTTTAAGGAACGATGACGAAGAAGAAGCGAATAAGACGCTTGAATCCGTCGGGATAAAGTCCTTAGATGCCGTCAACTTCTGTGTTCTGGCCCCGGGAGGCGTTGCACAACAGTTGAAGACTGCGTGCGATCATGAAAGACTTTTGGATTATCAGTCTTGTCTTTCCAAAAGTTCAAAAGAACCTTTCGCAATCATCCCCAAACATGACATCGTGAAAGAAAATACAGGATCTCATGTGAAACACGTGTGCGTTTATGATGGATAGGTGACATGTAGATTGCGCCTGGACGAAGAACAGAACAACGTCGTTATATTGAAACTGTACACTTACACTTAGACAATAGGGAACGAATTGGCTCAATTGAATGACGAACGCAACGTGATTTGAAGTTATTTCTTTTAAAAGGCTGGCATATAGGGACAAACGATTTTATCAAAACAATATTCCAACTCCGTTTGCATTAGTTTCGTCCTCGGTTAGACAATGGTGAAACTCGACGTAAATAATGATTTGGTTTATTTTAATTTCGATTGTAACTTCTGCAAACTTAATTTCTGAATAAAATCATAATGGCGAAAGGATTCAAAACTTCCAAATGTCACTTCACTTAAGGTGAGTAGAACTGGATGCCACCTCAGACGACTTCTGTCTCTTTGCTTCCATCTTCCTTTAGTAACTGAACAGGCTAAAGATCAATTTCACCATTTCAAAATTAAATATCTTTTATTAAACATCAAGTTTTTTTATCAATATGCTTTATAAATTACAAGTATGTCCATGTATACTTGTATCTAGCTACCTATAAGACGCCTTTGAATAAACCATGTATAAGCGCTTTAACCTCACAAAATTAATACCTGTTTAAAGTAATATTTACATATATCTGCCTAATTATTACATTTATATTATATTTATTTATCACATTATATTACTGAACATTTTTAAACACTAAATTATATTAAAATAAAAATTGCATGTTCTATGGATTATGTCTTTGGAATGTCTCAGGTTTTCCCTTGTAGGTTGAGTGACATCTGTTGGATCTGAGAACTACACAATGCAATATTTGGTATGTATGTATGTATGTATGTATGTATGTATGTATATATGTATGCATGCATGTATGTATGTATGTATATATGTATGTATGCATGTATGCATGCATGTATGTAGGTGTGTATGTATGCATGCATGTATATATGTATGTATGTATGTATGTATATATGTATGCATGTATGTATGTATGTATATATATATGCATGTATGTATGTATGTGTGTGTATGTGTGTATGTATGTATGTATGTACGCATGCATGTATGTATGTGTGCACATGCATGGCTGTGTGTTAGTATGTATTCATGTATCCCTGTATGTTTGTAGGCCTATGTATGTAAGTATGTATGAATATCAGTATGAATGTAGGGTTTAGTCCTTCTCACGTACGACTAATACATCTAGAGAACAGAGGAAATGGCCTCGTTCACCACTACTCTCTGAGGCAGCTCCATCCATAAGCAATTCGACTACATCAACGTTCAACCATTTGACTCACGGGCGATAATAAAATCAGTGCAGGTCTGATATGTCTTTCAATTGGCTGTGGCACTCAGGCAAAAACCCACAATTGTGAGGTTCTGTTGCACCTGTGAGGTTCTGTGAAGGCGCTATATATGTACCTAGGCCTACAATTGCAAGCAACATTCATATATGCTTTCATACGTAGACCTACATTCACACTGGTATTCAAAAATACTTGCATACAGAGGCCTACAAACATACATAGATATAAGAATGCATACTAACACACAGACCTGCATATGCACATAGATACATACATACAATCATACATACATACATATATACATACATATATACATACATACATGCATGCATACATACATATATGCATACATACATACATACATACATACAGGTTATGGATCATTTAAACCCGAAGGCCACTAAGCTTTAGCCTACCATTTTGTGGCAGAAGCAGCGGTTGTATCCTATGCAAGCGATGCAGCTCAAACCTTCACAGCAGGTGTTTGACTGACAGAAGTCTCCCTCGCCAGCACATCCCCTTGAAAAAACAACATATTTTACGAAGACTCCGAAGAGCACATGCAGTCTATAAGCTTAATTAACTCAAACATGCGTGCTTTTAACATACAGTGTAATAGCTATTAAGTGACTAATATTAGCATAAATAACGATAAATTTTTAAATATAAAATTAATGCCATTGTAATACTATACAATATAGAATAGTTCTAAAATAAATTATAAATACTGTTGATTGCAACATTAGTATAAATGTTGCAATTAATGTAGTGCTATCGATAATATCAGTAGCAGTGTTAATACAAATATTGCTATTAATATTAATATACAAATTGTTAGTATAATTATTTCTTTACATTGATGATGATGATGATGATGATGATGATGATGATGATGATGATGATGATGATGATGATGATGATAATGACGATGATATGGATGATGATGATGATGATGATGACGACGACGACGACGAATTCTCTGCCGGAAGGCGGGTCCATTGGCTTTATGCCACCCGGGGATGAGATGAGTGAGGTGGTTTCCCGTTGCCTTCCACACAGACAATTGTGGATGAGCAACTTGTCCAAGGTCGCTACGCAGTGACTTGAGGCAGATTCGAACCCGCGACCCTACGATTACGAGGCACAGACCATACCACTACAACACCGCGTCCCACATGTTATGTTATATTGATATCAACGTAAAAACCTTTTAAATTCTCTCCAGAGATCTCTTAAACTCGGTCTCGTATCTGAGTCGTTCTCTGAATCACGAAAGTAAGCAAACTCTAGCTACAATCACTCTTTTATATTCCCCAATATTACACCTGCTAACAGGAAAAAATCATCGTAATTGTAATCATAATCAGGCCAATGAGGCCATGTCGCGAAAACCAGCTTATTCACATGCGCTCAGGCAAAACAAATTCCATGAGGTAAGTAAAGTCAGGTACGGTTCCACGCATGGCGGACATAGAGGTTCATGCAGGCGGAACAAATCATGAAAACCGAGACACGTCGTCTCGCCCTGTGTGTAGGCTAAAAGTATTCAGATGTGAATTTTGCGAGAAAGCAAGCAGCTTCTGCTATGTGGGGGTTTCATGGGTTCAGGTCGAAATTGAAAGATCGAAGGTAGACAGTGAGATGACAACGGTCAATTATACTTGAAAAGAAGCCAGATAGGTAAGGGGAGAGAAGGAATGCAGATACGATCTGTGAATGACTGAATGAATGACTGAAAGTCTTTCGGACTGACTGATTGACTGAATTAATGGATAAAAGATTTGACGAAGATAGCAATGGTTAGGACTATTTCAAATATATCAAACTAGGGAAGGCGGACTACCCTGCACGTCCTGATGCATACATGCATACATGCGGGCATTCATGCACACATACATGTATATAAGTATGTGTGTATGTACGTGTATGCCTGAATGCTTCGGCTTTTTTGAATGTGCTAGAATAAATATAATGAAAGTTGGTACTAAAAATTTTTAACGCTGTGAATGACTGAATGAATGACTGAATGAATGACTGAATGAATGACTGAATGAATGTTTGACGAATGATGTATTGACTGATTGACTGAATTAATAAGATAGGACAATATTAGATATATCAAAACTGGAAAGCTGGACTAGCCTGCTTTTCCAGATCCTTCATTATACACAGATCTACCTTACATACACATTGACCCCGACTGGATGTCGGTCTGAGTTAGCCTTTGCAGATGGCCTGGCATTCCATCCAGTATAAGATACTCACTGCCGAACAGACCCGCTGAAGAATTAGAGAACTGCGCAATGAGGATGCTGACGATCAACCAGAAACCAATCGCCTTCATCTTTGAATGAGAAAGAACATCAACGCTATCTTACTAAGTTTGGTGCGGTAGTCCATTCGGTAACCCTCTTTGTTTGACATCTCACGATTGAGGGTTCGAGCCCGTTGAGCGGACTACTTGTAACGACCTTAGCGCCCACCTGTCTTGGTAACCAAGCAGTGGCATTGTACATTGGCGCAAGCTGGGAAGTAAACGCACCGCCCTTTAACCAGGATATTGGGTTTCATCCCCAGCACGAAATGAGCGCCTCCCCTACGTTCTGCTGTGGGACATGGGGTTTACTGAATGTGTATTGTTGAGTTAATAGAAGTGGCCTGTATTTTAAGAATACTATGTGCACTAATAGACTGCAGGTGAATACATCTTTCATCGATACGGTAGAGATCGTTTAAGTTTCTTATACCTTGTGTGAAAATGAAGCATAGATAAGACAGCCTAAACATCATACCATCAACTCAAAATCATGTGTAGTCCTGCCCTGCACGAATCTGGCTAAATCGCATAATACAGTACTTTTCCATACTTTAAAGTACCTAACTTACGGTAATACCACCAGTCGAGACTGCATTATCACTCAGGCGCTCGTCGAGCATATAATGCACAGCATACAGTAGTCCAAGTTTCAACCTTCATTGTACAAATGTCAAAGTTCTGTAAAAATCTCTTTATATCTCCGAAACTAATTCAGTGGAGCTATTTTAAGCACTCATAAGCTAACGGTTGCAAACATTCGTGTTAATGTCATACACAACAGAACTAACCCTTGTTTCCATTTTGCCATTTGTAGGCCTACATGTGCATTGGGGCAAGCTGGGAAGACAAGGATTGGCAAAGCTGCATCAGTTTTTCAGAGAATGAGGACAGTATGGAGATCAGGAGCGTTGAGAAAAGACGCAAAAATACAGTTGTACTCAACATTGGTGTTGCCTGTGGTGCTATATGCGAGTGAGACTTGGAAGACAACGGTGAAGACAACAAAACAACTGAATGTCTTTCATAGGAGGTGCCTACGATCCATACTGGGCATCTCATGGAGGGACCACGTCAGAAATGAGGAAGTGCTGAGAATGGCGGGATCGCAGGATCTGGAGTATATCATCGCGGGAAGAAGAGGAAGACTGGCCGGACACATTCTTAGACTATCGAAGGAGAGAATTGCGAGGACGGCGATGGATTGGGTACCGGAGGGTGGAAGACGCAAAAGGGGACGGCCGAGAAACACTTGGAGGCGAACTTTCAGAGGAGATCTGGAGCGGATGGGATTGGACTGGGACGAGGCGATGGTGATGGCTGGTGAACGCGTGGAATGGCGAAGGCTTGTCGACCAATGCTCCGATCGGAACAGGAGGACCTAAGTCTAAGGAATGGATTCAGGTTTTGCTGGTGGAGAAGAAGACCTACATGCAACCTAAATCCTTCCCTGCTTTCTTAAAATGTCAAAGATCTATGAGGAGATCTCTTTATATCTCCTGAAAATACTTCATTAACGTCAGTGATAGCATCTTAAACCTAAACGTCACGAAGTCCCATTCTCCCGTTCTGGCATACTGTACCTTTCCTTTTTATTTGTAAACTTTTCAGAAAAAGGCAAGCAAGCGACCATCCCGTGCGTCACAAATGATATCTGACATTAAAAGCTTCGTGAAATGTAAAGGTATAGGTTTTTATATGGCGACCGTATGGCCTCGACCTTGCTCATTTTGCAACGAATTTTAATGAATTGATCGGGTGAGATCCTTCACCACGGCTGCCCATTTGAATGGGCACAATGCCATTTAAGGTCCTCGTCCACGGACCGTACTAGCCCGACATTTAAATCTCTGAAATAAGCCACGACCGGGATGCGAACTGGGGATCCTCACGTACAGAGGATCCTTGGCGCATTTAACGATGTAGCTAACTAGGCTAGCAGAGCCCAACTATTGCTTAGCAGAGGCCTGTATGCTACAATGGTTACGAAAAAATCTAAGATAAATTTAAACCTAAGAGAAAGACTTATGGGCTATGATGCCTAAAATAAAACCTAATTGTTAGGAATGATCATGAATTTAAACAAGACTTACTTTGAATCTACAGTGCTAAAGCTGCAGCGTAGTCACAAATGCTTCAGCCACTTTTCAGGACTCCTGTCTTTTTCAGAGCTATATAGAAGCCAGTTTCAGCCAGGTTCAGCCAGTGCACAGGCAGAGTGCATGTTTTCGAACTTTGCACTTCGAAGTGACACAAATCAAAATAGTACTTTATAACAATAGATTTTGTCTCAGCTCTGTCAATCGAATCATTTCTAAACTAAGCTTTATTTTTGAGATAAATGCGAGCATTGCATGAGATAAAAATTATTTATGGTGATGTTGTCTCACTTCACAATTTAATTTGAATATTTTTGAAACACGTATATGAGTTATTACATCACTGATGTAGCAAAGAAATACGGTAGCCAGACAGAACCTAATATATTTATGGCAACATCTGTATGTCTGCGGCAACCAACGACGGTGACTCTTCTAGTTTTCTCATTTATCAGACCTTAGCAACATTTAATTAATAGGTTAGCGTAGGCAGCTCTTTTGTGAGGTATATAGAAAGCGCTATAATTACTGCCTTTGTATATATCTTCAATATTATAGAGGACTTTCTACAGAACAGAGGACTGTGTGCGATTTTGGGGTATTTTGTAGGCTGCAGTAATGAGTGAATGGAATAAAAAAGTAATTTTAAAAGGCACTCTTGATCTAAGATGAATACCAAAACATTTACACTTTGAGGTAATTATACGTGTAAACATAATTGTTGTTGTAGGCTATAATTAAGAGCGAATTGGATAAAAGAATTTAATTTTTTTAAATACATGGAGCTAAGTAAGCAAGACATTTGTTGACACTCCATGTGTCCATCGGCTGAGCGAGGAATCGTAAGCGCAAGATGAAACTAAGATAAAGACCGAACAAATATCCCTTTAACTAGCTAAGCAGGTACAAATTAGCTTGAAGGTCGCGCAAGTTAAATGTCCATAGCTTTCATGGCGAACACACAATCTAGAAAGTTACCGAGTTACCATTCAGAGAAGAGGAAATGACTTCAATTAATTGGATTTCCCAGGTAAAAACCGAGCACTAAGTAACGCAGTTGGTAGCATGTTATATGTACTGTACATCCTCTGAACGGTGAATATTAGGCATAATAACGTACTCTCAGAAAACTATTTCCTTTCTTTTTGAACTGAATGATCTAATAGACTCTCGGGCCCTAGATGTTACTCTGGATAAGATGCGATATTTATACACATGGAAAATTCATCAATTTTAAAACGCAGTGCATCAGTAAACCTTCAAACCATCGGCGTTTACGCAAACCAAATATGTTAGTCTGAGAAGTGATAAGCGCTGGACGATGATATCTAACCTCTTCAAAATTTGCTATTGATATAAAATATCTCATTCTGAGGCAAAAATTTCTTGTAAGCTGAAATCTTTCCTTTTCCACTCTGGTTATTGTTAATAGTAGTTCCTTTCGTTAGGTTTCAATGCATTTCTGACGCATAGTGAGGGACATTAACAAATTTCATTTGCATTACTTTTGCATAATTATACAAATTAGCACATAATGATATAAGACAAGGTAAGATTATTTATTATATTAATTAATTCCAAGCATTGTCAATTTATCGTTCATTTATTCCCCTTCTTCATAACAGTTCTCAGCAACTGTTGTTTCTTTGGACTGGTAGTGATTGAAGTGCGTAATTGCTCTACCCTTTGTTCGATGATCGTGGATTAGCACTGAAGCAATTGGGAATTACTGTTGACGCTGCATTATACATAAAGAGCACCAACGGTTTTTCAACAGTCCAACATACGGGCAACTTTCTCTGAAAGAGTGCTGTTAAGAACAGTCAATTTCCTTCCTTGCTTCCTTTCTTCCTTCCTTCTTTCTTTCCTTCCTTCTTTTTTTCTTTCCTTCCTTCCTTCTTTCTTTCTTTCCTTCCTTCTTTCTTTCTTTCTTTCCTTCCTTCCTTCTTTCTTTCTTTCTTTCTTTCCTTCCTTCCTTCTTTCTTTCTTTCCTTCCTACCTTCCTTAATTCTTTACTTACGTTTTTCCTTCTTTCCTCAAGTTCTGGGGCTCATCATCAGTTGGTGTCGATCGCCCGCCTCTCTGTGTTTTCCCAAAACGACTTCTTTGACTGTCCAGTTTTTATCCGTCCTGTGACATCGTACGATCGATTTCCATTGTCTTTTAGTTTTACAGCCGAGAGGGGTCTGCAGTCTGTATCCTACTCTTCAAACCATCCTCCTTCATCCAGACTTAGAACTGGCACAGGCGAAACTGTTGCGGAGTTTTCAGTTTAGGCTACCCATATTCGAACAGCACCATGCCACTTCCCTTACTTAACTGAATGCATTACTATTAACCGGACCGCGCTGAAATGCAGTTTGGACAAGGAATCAAAGAACGTTGCAACTGTTTTACTTGATATTCATGCAGTTAAAATACATGACAAATTTTGGCTATCACGGGAAATTTAAGAGCACGGGGAATTTTGGCTATCACGGGAAATTTAAGAGCACGGGGAATTCCATCGACCTGCAACCACTATCGCAATTGAATATTCATGGCACTCAAGAAATCAGTTCCGGCTGGTTTGTCGATAAATGTACGCTCGGCCATAAACATTTCATGGATCCATATAGACCAATATGGATCCTCTATGAGAATACGGGTCTCAAATGTGCCACATATGGGCATGCTGGCAGGTGTATGAAGCATTAAGTTCGTAATCATAATAAAAAATGTATATAGCGCCAGTACGGGATATACTCATCAGAGGCGCTCCCTGTAGGTCTTCAAGCGCTTGGGGAAGAGAGGGGAAGAAAGGATGAGAAGTTCATGCCGCAGGCCACCAAGTAGGCAGTTCCAAGATCTAGGGCCAGCCACAGCAAAACTTCTGCGTTGAGCCGTGGCTGTTCGAGCCAACGGGACAAGCAAGTTACAAGCCTACGAAAAACACAAGTGACAACCAACAATCTAATCATAATCCATAGATTTCTACAGTGACCAACGAAAGCCACGTCATGGGGACCAGCTTATTCACAGGCTTATTCACAGGCTTATTCATATGATTATTCGCATGCTTATTCACAGACTTATTCACAGTGCTTATTCACAGGCTTATCCTAGTAATATAAAAGCGTCTATACGTTAACTTAAAGAATTACCTGTCCACAAGAACTATTCTTATTCTTCCACCGATCATGCTCATCGAAACCGTGATCTTGTTATACCAGCTTTCCATCGTGTTAATCGCGAATAGATTTTTGTACCTAATCATTCGCAAAATATCGATATAGACTTCGATGCGTTGGGATGCATGCATGGAAAGCTGTGCTACGTAACTCATGTTGTGCTTAATTAAGTTCAAAGGAGCTGTGGTTCAAGAGAGTCACCGGTGTCAATTGACAATAGGGAGCAACTCATTGCATATGACATCTGTGTTAGGAGCTACTATGCGTAGAAGTAAAATACGACTAAAAATTCATAAAACAGAAACAAATTAAGATCTGTGGCTGATAATTTTTATAAGAAAAATATATTCCAGTTCAATTGCCGAGACTGACGATCGCCGCCCTTTGGCAACTGCCTGACCTGCCTATACCCACGGACGGCTCTGAGGAAATCCACGTTACTCTTACCTACTGTGTTTCGCTGAGGTCCGACGCACAACCACAGGATTTAATGACTCAACGGCAAGAAAACGACTGATGAAAAATATCCAATGCGACATGCTGTATTGCTAAATTTGTACAGCATCTTATTCGGAACTTTCGGCTCCTGAGAATAGAAGAAAAATTTGTACAGTGCCGGTACGCTGTGCAGAAATAAGTCAAAGATATTTAGAGTAGTAGGCTACAGAGGAAATATTTATGGAGCGCAAGGAGACCGGGAAACACACATTTATAAAAAGCGATTAGGTCAGAAAGAGGACAGCTGTCGTGGGGTCGAACGGACTCTGGCCCGCTCTTAGAAGCGGCTGTTCTCAGTCCGAGAACCGCGGACATCATGTGGCCATCTGGCGAGGAGAAAGAAGTACTGCCTCCTCTTCGTATTAGTGTGAGGCTAAGCGCTAAGGCTCCTATGTACTATAAAGGAGACGGATCTCTGAGTCGAACCGTGGTATTGCCCGACCGGGATTCGAATCCTCTATGAAAGCAGAGAAAATCTTAGCTACCTTCCGCTCGTGTACCTCCTCATCCGACGTCGATATCCCCTAGAGCGTTGGGCTAGACAATCCATTGTCTGAACGAGGAATCGTAAGCGTATCGTAGTCTGAGATACTGTATGTCTCCTTTGTTTTGAACTGTTCGACCCGTTAGACTCTCAGCCAACAGATGTTACTCTGTATAACATGCGATTATTTTATAATTATGCAATTTGAAGATTGCTCAATCTTAAAACGAAGTGCAACACTGTTCTAAAACCTCAAATCACTGGCTTTTACACGAACTATTATCACGGAACACTTTTTATTATAGTGACACTTATGTGTTGGCTGCAAGATGGCATGCATAGTTATAGGTGACAGAATCGGAGAGGTTTCACATTCAGCGATCGAAAAGTTTTTTGCGTCTTTGATATTAAATGCCTCTCGTTAATGTATAAGACTTATTTCGATAAGTACAATTATACAAGTTATCATTTATTGCCAAGGAAAGGCAAGACTAAGTAAGGTAATGCAAAGCAAAGTTATTGTTTATCACGTCTTTATATAGAATTGTTGACAGCAATTGTTATCTTGATTGAAGTGCGTAATTGTTGTTCCCGATGTTCCATGGTCGAGAATTAGCATTTAGGCAAGCATGAATTAGCTCTGCCGCTGAAATACGGAGCGCCAGTAGCTTTCCACCATCAGGACAACCTTCTCTTACTGTATGGTTACAAAGTGCTCTTAAGTCTTGTCAGTTTCCATCCTTCCATCATTTTTATGTCTACGCCGTTATTGCCGATGGCCCCTCCTTACTGTGTTCATTCCATATGACTTGTTTGGCCATCCAGCTGTTATCCATCCTACATATGTGTCTTGATATACGATCGATTACTGTTATCCTTTAGTTTTGCGCCCGGCAGCATCTCCGTTCTAACGTCCAACCATTTGACTTTATCCAAACGTAGGGCTGGCAAAGGCGAATATGCAGCGGAGTTTTCTGTTTAAGTACCTATAATTATTCGAATACCGTGCCACTTTCTTTACTTAGTTGAAGTCAATACTATTTACGGTATAGTGCTATAACGAAGTTAATTTAAGTAGGCTATTGTAGTATATTACACTGCACAGTAAGTCTAGCCGCTATAGAAGTTATTGGAGGTTAGGATGAAGGGACAGCTAATCGCAGAGAACTGATGCCAACATCTGGTTTACATCAACCGTCCCGGTCAGCGAGTAGTCGGTAGGGCGTCTGATTTATTACCTTGTCCAGACAGGTAGAGGAAATCTTAGATTTCATACAACTGACTCACCAGCCCACTCAGAGAGCTGTGCAGAGACAGGCAAGAATACATAAGGACAAACATGTAGAGATATAGACGCAGATCGAAACGGAGTCAAGCCAGCGGACACGCCGAGACCAATAGAGCAAGATGGAACCAGTCTGAGAGAAGTACACAGACAAACCACGCTGTAGATTTCAGACAAAAAGAATCCTAGCGTCCAATCAAATAGACTATCCGGAGTAACTCCATAGCTATTGACCAATGAGGGTTCGACACATATCGCTGAACGAGAGAACCTCAGACAGAATCTATACTGTCAGTCTGGTTTGAGATACCATACAGATCAGTCGATTAGCTCTGAGATTCTACTCTCGGAGATAGAACGCAGTTAGAAATGTAGCCGTAGTGTCTAGTGTCTTATCGACACTACCGGGTAAAATAGAGTAAGGTTGTCGTAGGCCAAAGTCGGTTGCTCCTTAGTTGAATTAGAATCTCGCTCGGGTTATGTCAAACAATCATTCGAAGAACATTCAAGTGCTAAATGACAATCCGAGAAAAAACGATGAAACTGTACAATGCGAACTGGATGAGAACCTTCATCATAATCGGTAGAAATGAACTCTACCATAGCTGGTGGAGAACTCTACCATGGTGCTTCAATACAATTGGAACCAGGAGTTAACCAATATCGCTACTATCTTACCTATTTGAGAATTTTAAAATTAAAGTACCAGGCAAAGTTTGGTTACTATAGGAAATTTATGAGCACGAAAAATTCCATTTAACTGCAGTTTCAATATTAGCTGTAGGAGTAACGGCAGAGTTCAAGATTAATATAAGAAGGCCAGTTGGCATAATAGCATCAGGATTTTACTATACAAGGGCAATGAAAGAACGCGAATAGCTCTTGTGCAAAGGTTAATTAATTTAATCAACCAATCTAACCGTTCGTATATTATTAAACAGATATTGATTATCACCTGGGTTCTGAACGAGCCTGCAGTACAATGCGATATGCAACTGTTGAGAAACCAACCTACATGGTTTTATGACTTCCATGACTAATGCTTAGGGCTGAGGTCGTGTCTATCTTTAGAAAAAAAATCGAACACAATTTCAACGGTACTTTCCTTGTTATTGCTTTTGCTTTTGTGATTTTCATATGAATGACGACGAATTGCTTCTCAAGCAAATTTATACTTCGCGTGGAATAAACTGTTAAAATGTCTGTAAATTGGATCCAAATCTTTGTGCAATCGCAAAACAAGAACATTCCAATCATCATAAATAAGGTACTATGAAGACTTCATATAAATCTCAGCTTAATAGCTTGCAAGACTACTCGAATTCTTTCTCCGTTTTGCGATAACTTATCCGTTGCAAACAAGGATCTTAACTGAGCTGATTGCAACACATATGCCTACACGTATTTCAGTCAAAAGTAATGATTTGACCTACATTTTTGTTGCTTTGAAACTTCTCAATTCTTGTCATTTTTTTAACTATGATGCTGTTGATAATGACAATGACGATGACGATGACGATGACGGTGATGATGTTGATGTTATATAGTGGTAAATTGGAGATCCTTGGTAAACAGTTGGGCAGGAAAGGAAGGTTCCAAGTGGTAAAAAAATTGTTCAAAACGCCTTTTGATATTGAATGGATAAGAAAACTTTCATGCTTGGAAACTGTCCTCCTTTGAATGGGTGAACTGGTTTAAACTAAAGGTCAGGTCTTGATCATGCACGACCAAATGTCGTTCGAAAAATGCAAAAAACAAAGACGGGCATAAAAAATAGCAGCGAAAATGCAGAATTTAAATATATTTAAACCTAAATTTTACCAACTTTTCTGATTTTGCAACTGAATTTCCTCGTAATGGAACAATGACCTTGAAATAAGTCTAGAAATAAGGTGAACTAATCTAGAAAGAATGCTGAAGGTAACAATTGTTCGATAATTATTAAAGCACAGACTCTGTCTACTGCAAGATACAGCAAATACTTGTTTATCAAGTTTCTGTAACTGTACTGCTAGTTTTCCAACTGATTTTACTCTTTGTAGACCACTGACCTACATATCAGTTTGCTCGATAAATCTTGTGTGTTCGGACTTCTGCTATATCAATGATGGATTTTCGCAGCTACCTTTTGTGCCAGTCATTTGTTTTCTGTATTTTTCGAACGACTTTTGGTCGTGCGTGATCAAGGCCTGACCTCTGTTTTAATCCACCTCAGCCTTTAAAAGGGGAACAGTTTCCCAGCATGAAAGCATTGAGCCATAGAGTAATGGCGTCGATCGTCATTCGCAGATAGATTATAAGACCAGTGTGCCGGACACCTACATATGCTTTATGCGTATACCTCGTTGCAAAGCAAACACTCAAATCAATCGGCTACTGTGTTACGCGGTAGCCGATTGAATATTTTCAACTGAATAATTTAACATTATTCATGTGCGATTCAGATGTGTCACTTATACCGTAGGCAAAGAGCATCAAATATCTTTACCAGAATGTCAAAGAAAAGCTAAACATATCAACCAATATTCGGATTGTGCTTGTTTGCCAAGGTATTTAAACCGTAAATAATTGAATTTTCTATAGATAATTTGTCATATATCTCACATAAGAGAAATAACTTAAGCCTCATATTTAAACACAATTAACATAGCGAATATATTGGTCGAAAATGGAGATCAGTTATGCGCGCCCATCACCGCCAAATGGGGAACTGATGATGGCAAACGAATATAGTCAAAGACTCATATAGCATGTGTTCCAGAAAATTTTTAAGTAAGGTGTATTTGCCCATCCTAGAATTTGGCATCAACTTGCAGACTGTAGAGGACAGACAAAACAAATAACGAATGGCGAACCCTTACCCCAGAAACGAACTATATTCGGCATTAATTAAAATTATATTTCTCTTCATTGCATTTATGTAGTGTATGTTAGGACGTCACAAAGTGCAAGGTAAATTAAACGTTCAAATAAAGGAAATATAACTAGAGGAATGGAAGTTATTCTGATAGCTAATGTGAATGCAAATTTAAAGTTAGAGCGAATATGTACAAAGCAGTTTTGGCATGGATTAACAGCTAATTATAGTGAGATTTAGTGTACATATATTTTATTATTTATATGAATTTATCCATAAGAACTCTGATTAAGTTTTAAGATATTCTTTAGGTGATATTCTGGATGAAGAAAGCAGCGAAACAATAGAATCCAAATGTATCCAGTGGTACAGTACCTTGGATTTCTTCGTCCCTATGGATTCAAGTCAGCCAGATGAATTTCATGAAACAGAAGAAACAAGACAGCTTCTAGAAACAATAAGTCACAGTTCCATAAATTTGTCTGCAGGCATTAAATTCCTTTTCAACGGAGAGTGTTGCATCTGCTTGGATGACACACCGGGTGTACAGCGAATCAAAATGTCGTGCGGCTGTGTTATAGGTACACATAGGATTTGGTGGTATCAAAATTTCATGCTTACAGTCATTCCATAATGGACATGAACTTGCTACCAATTAAAGACACCAATAGGTTTGTAGGTTATGTCCACAATTTTATATCTGGTTCCAGCCGGGGAGTATACAATTGTGATGAACACTCACAGCTGGCATATATTAAAAATGGAATATCCAAATTGCAATAACTTCACGTGTAAACTGATTTCCGTGTATATATACATGTATATATATACATATATATATATTATTGCGAGGGCACGTGTGGAATGCAGGTGAGGTAAGGTCAGAAGGTGACACGTGCCCATGCAACATTCTGTTAGGAACACGTACGCATGCACCTGTGTTGGAAGGAGTGTTTGAGGGAGTGGTTAAAGGAGTGGTTGTCTCGTTGGCTGAGAAGAGGGTATAAAAGAGAGAGCTTAAACTGTTGTGAAAAGTTCTTTGTCTGATATTGCCGTGTTGGAGGAAGTTCGTTGAGTTGATGTTGTTGCTGTCTGATGCTGCCGTTTTGGAGTCGACTGTCGAGAATACAGAGTTTTAAACCAACGAACGTTGTATGCTGGTTTGGCCTATACCCCTACGAGCCTAATCGTTTTATATATATATATATATATATATATATATATATATATATATATATATATATATATATATATATATATATATATATATATATATATATATATATATATATATATATATATATATATATATATATATATATATATATATATATATATATATATATATATATATATATATATATATATATATATATATATATATATATATATATATATATATATATATATATATATATATATATATATGTGCGGTCTCTCTCCATAGCCTACATTACTGATTAGTGTTACAAAATGTATTGCTATTGAAGGGGCATGGGCAAAGGCCTCTAAATTTATTTGATATACATAATGTCTCAGAGTGATTTATCAGTCATTTTTCTCGTAAAGCAATTCACTTTGATTTTTATAACACAATAAAGTTATGTAACGTCGTTAATCTTTCGAAATATTTCCATTTTGTGAATTTCAGGTGTTGATGATGACTGCATGAAAAACTATTTCCACGATTTAGTCAAAAACGGTAAATTCTCATTTACTTGTCCCGGATGCGAAAGCATCTGGCAACATTCACTTGTTCGCCAGGTCCTGTCTGCCACTCTGACAAGTGAAGAGCTGAAATCGTTTACTGAAAAAGTCACTTCGAACTTTGCACTCGGCTGTCCCACAATCCAATCGTGCCCCAAATGTGACAACTACCTCACTCATGATCCACAGAAAGCGGAGGGTTTCAGAAACAAGTACTGGGTTCGATGTCCAATCTGTACAAGGAACGAGGGCAAACTTGTGGAGTTCTGTTGGGTTTGTTTGAACCCGTGGAAAGGTGACAAGCTGTCTTGTGGAAACGATATCTGCACTGGAAAAGATCCTCGAATTCAAAAACTAGAGACCTGTGGAACGAAGTCCATAGACAATGTTCACACTGTTCCTATTATCCGCGCGTGTGTGAATTGTGGAGCATTGATCGAGCATACGGACAAGTGCAAGCATATGGCTTGTAAATTCTGCAAATGTGAATTCTGCTTCGTATGTCTGATGCCCCGAAAGAAAGAAACAGGAAAATGGCAGTGTGGGTCATACGATGCAGTTTGCGAAGTGGCTCCTCGTCAAACCTCTCTCTTCCTTATGTGATGGCTTCACTGGGAACAAATTCACAACCAGCAATGTTAGAAACAAAGTGTTAAAATATATTTCCAATGCAGCGTTAGTTAATCTAAGGTGAAGGTTTACAGCGATGTACTTCTTCAAATATATTGCAGCGTTAGTTAATCTAAGGTGAAGGTTTACAGCGATGTACTTCTACAAATATATAAAATGATTTTCCAGGTGGACGGAAATGCTAATTCCCTTATGGAATCTGATGTTTTTACTATGATAGTGTTGCACCGATTTAGTTTGTGCTAATAATTTTATCGACTTTCGTACGCATGCATGCAAATTACATGTAGTACTATATCGCAGGTCAAGAAATCATCGAAGTTTGCATCAAATAGATGATGCGATGTCTTGCTAGTCTTGATTAGGATATCTAAACACTATACCCTAATGGTTAATAGCACAAAATTATAAATCTACTGTTCGCATCATGCAATAAGAGTCTGTACTTTAAAAATCTGTTTTGGTAGCAAAGATACGTCGATTTTAACTTGAATACATATGCCTACATAAACTTCCATGCACGCAAACGTATACAGGCCCTGCATACACGTAGGCATAATAGGAACCAATGAAGCTTCGAACTCCGATTTCAAGACAGGTTTATGATTCATTTTGAATCGAACCATCCTTCTTCAGTTGAGATTTTTGACTGCAATATTGGTTGTGTTCATTAGACGATTACAAACGAAAACGAACACCAAATTCAAGCTATGAGCTATTCATACCCTACATATTCTGGTATACGTACTTGGATACACATACATGCAATCATACACACTTACGCCTTCATATGCACAATGGTTGATTACGACAATGTTACTTATGCAGGAATCGTTCTTTTTTTGCATTACCCATCTGCGCAGTCTGTGTTAAACGCTGCAATCCCGATTGGAGGTATGCCTGGGTTTGGGCGCATATCCATTTACATGCGGGAGGCTACCGATGCAAAGCCGAATTGAATTAAAGATAATAATGCTTAGGCATATGCGTAATTGCCTTGCAGTCTGTGCTCCATCTTATCTCGAAGTTACATGCAATTACCGGCCGTCGATCTTTTCCTTTTGCTGCGCAGGGTGACAATGTTGTCGCAGCGGCCCGAATTTCTTCAGTCCAGCACATAGTCTTCGCTGAGATTGGTCCAACTTTCTGGAATAGGTTGCCTAGCAATCAACAAGACGAGCTCCTTGTTTTTTCTTTTTGTTCGATCGTGGTTTTGTCATGTCAGGTGTGGAGCGCCTCTTGCGAGCCTCTATTGGACGGGCGTTCTAATCTGTTATTATAGACACAGCTGAAATTACTTACTTACTTCTTTGCTTACTTACTCACTTTCTTAACCCCGTGTTGACTAGGCTTAAACGGTTCATTCAGTTTACTTAAAAATGAAGAAATTTTATTTTCCGTTTTAAGCTATAGTGCAGTGGGGTATGGTTTACTGCAATCTAAACCGATTCATGTAAGTTCGAATCAATTTGTGAAAACTTCTATGATTTACTAACCAAATAGAAAAGGGCCTTTGTTACAGCGTTATTGATCTTATGTGCGCACCGTTTCTGTCATGTTCAGACGTAAATTTAGTCGGAAAATACACAGTGTCATTGATTTCACTTTCGGAATTGACAAACAAACACTCGCTAGATTCCGATGTAAGCTGCTTATTTCAGAGTTCGAAATGTCAACCAATTTGATCTCAGTCTTCGTAAAAAAGGAGAAAAAGAGCATACCTATCATCATAACTAAGGTAAAGCTAATTGACGACATCGGTCTGTGTTAAGCTCTCGCGCAAATATTGTTTTCTCTTCTGAATGTGCCTATAATCTTGGTTCTCGCATTTATCAGTCGACAATTTAACTGATGGACACAGACTATCAAATCCTATTATGCTCTATCTGTCATAGGCTTCTTGATTAATGTGCATGTCACAGATGGAATGTTTCCACTACCAGAAGCTTATGTCAAGAGAGATTATCACAGAGCGCCTCTTCTGTACACATTGAAACTGTTTTATCCATGGGTCTGCGTCTGATGGGAGAGTTGTTAAGCCTGGCACCACACGATATGAGACCCATAGAGCCAATTGGATATCATTCGTGCATATGGTATCTATCATTTGAAACATTGTGAAACTTAGACACAGGTTTATGTACAGAGTCACTTAGGTTCATGCATATGGTATCTTTTATTTTGAAACACTGTGAAACTTAGACACTTAGGCTTATGTAGTGAATCACTTATGACTGTTATGCGTGAGTCTGTGATACAAAGTCCATAACAAAATGTTAGGAACTCGACTGAAATACCCAGTAATAATAAAACTGAATGAACTGAATGCTGAGCACTTAACGTAAGGCTTCATTCTGTGTTTTTTGTTTTGTAAATTTGCATATCATCTTTCACAAATTCACGGTAGTAATTTCCTATAGGAACATCAAACACTATTGTATTATACAGAACTCTTATAGCCATATTTGGTAATGAAACATGGTCATTGTGACGGTGTGACCTGTAGCATAACAATCGATTAGCCTTTTTGGTCTCTCTTTCTCTATCTATATATATATATATATATATATATATATAATTGTTTCTTAATGAAGCACATTCGTTGTTGTCTAGAGCCAGAGAGGACTGTGGTCTATTATAGTTATTAGAAAAATGTTTGGCTGCATAGTAGTGACTGGTTTGATATGAGCCAATAAATGTCTGCCATAGTTCTAGCCACATGATAGTATGCTAGTGGCAGACGTCATTTTCTATTGTATGAACTACATGGGTCTGTATAACCTATGGGCCAACCTGTTTAGAGATTCGACTGCAAGTCAACTCGAGGCTTTGACGACTTTTATCAGTCATTAAGCATATGACTTAGTCGAATTAGTCGTTAAGTTACACCCATTCAAGAGGATACCGGTGGTAAAGGCCCTCACCGGATAAAATCATTGGAAGCTGAGCATGGTCGAGGCCATATACCGTCGCTACAGAAAAACGTGTACATTTGCATTACATATGAGTTTGTTGTTTAGTTGTTACATCAGTCAGCAATTCTTTAACAACTGACTCCAGGAACTACTTCCTGGATTTTGAATTGTCTAATAAATTTGTAGCGGAATCCCGTAGATTAGGCCATAGTATCAATAATACTAAATGCATTATTACGAAGAATTTGAATTACTAGAAACTTCATTCAAGGTGTAATTATAATATATATACAGTAACACATATATGTATGTAGACATTTGAATAATAATATTAATATTATTAATATTAATAATAATAATAATTATTATTATTATATGACCTTTAATATGCATTAAAATCGCTAGAAATTGTTCCCTTGGGACCGAATGTCACCAGGTAATACACACAGAACATTGCTCTCGGTGAGATCCCGGTTATTATTATTTTTTTTCTACGCGGTATTTATGATCCCTCAGGAAGTTAAAAAATTATCCGGATGAAAAATTGTATTCTGAGATGGCTGTTATTATTGCTAATTATTAATTGTTAATATTATTTTTAACTTATTGAGGGTTTCTGTTTTATAATAGGACAGTAGTGTCGCAGATCTCTACCAGAAAGTTAGGGATGCTGTTTCAACTGTGGAGAATCTGACGTTTTACCTATTTTGTGGAGGTATGTTAAAACTGCTATCGATTTCATTTTACGTGGGTTACTTAGAGTTTGCATACAACACTAGAGTAATCCAAATAAAATTGGCGAATGAAGAAGTAGCGTCTGTTTAAACATGAGGCCATCGTAATCGTAATCCAGTGATTTCTACAGCACCCAACGAGCCACGTCACGTGGACCAGCTTATTCACAGGCGAACAAAATCGATAAGCAAAAGGGTTCGGTTCCAGGTCAAAATCCAAAAGTCAGGCAGAGAGATAGCGTGGCCGCTATGGCGGGTGGTGTTCGGGATTGGAGCGGAGAGATAAGAGGAAGATGGGGTGTCGGGATTAAATCTGTGAAAGAGGAATGTTTTCAGTTTTCAGTTAAAGTAAAATGCAGAAATTGCAAGCGATGGAGCAATGATGAGTTTGTATGAAGGGTCAGGTTTTGAATGAAATGAAATAGAATAGAGTAATATGGAACAAGTTTGTAAAAATTTTTATATTTAACCATCGTCAATATTTTAGCTGAGCAGTTGGAAGAGACATCAGAAGAAAGCCTGGAATCGTTGAACATCAGAAATGGCTGCTTTATTGCAATGGTTGTACGTGTTGATGGTGGCAATGACATTGATTGGATTTTAAATAAATAAATTTTGTAATGTCGTGAGCACTGTCTCACTATGAAGTGATTTCATTTCACACAAATCTCTTTTTAATCGGGGGAAAATCTCATCATTGTTGTGTGGTTACAAGAACATCAGATCAGTGTCCCTTTAAAAACAGGACATAACTCAATTACCAATCGACATGAGCACAGCTAACACACATAAATATACGTGCGTAAGGTGCTTTAAAAGAGAGTAGGGGCCGGGACATGAACGATGAACAGACACGGGTACACTAAACAACATTGACGAACCATTAACCCGTCCTTATAGAATCTGTCGCCAATCAACACGAACACATAACTAAACTATGATTTCTCCGACAGAAGACTACCAGTATCTAATGTAATGTAGTGAAGAGTAACATAATGTAATGGAATGGGACTAGAATTTGTTCAGCGCCTTCTAAGTAACACTTGAAATCGCTCCACCACAGCGTAACATTTTAAAAGTTTCTATTGGCAGCTCTCACGCACACGTATTACCTAACCTACAGATTCTCCTCCAAGAGTTAAGAGTTGGCAACGTAGTCCCAGTTTCTGTTTCGTACTGCATTGACGATACGAACGACTGGGGCCTTTCAGAGATTCAGAGATAAGCCATGCGAATGATTACAGTCGAATGAAATAGAAAGCTCGATTTTTCTTCAGCTTGCCTGTGGTGCAAAGCCAAGTAGTGATAAAAAGACGAGCTGCAATATCATAGATTTGTTCAAATGTTTGCTTGGGTCTGATAGTTCGAAGTGCGCGTCTGTCGTTCACCTTCTCAAGGTATAGGCTATATCGCGTGACACGTGAAGTGACGTGTGACTTTTTTCAAAAGAAATCGAAGACCATGTTTTTGACATTCAGGCGTCTGCGTTGTCTGTTGGTCGATGGCAATCCTCAGCCCAATTAAAAATACACTGACACAATAATAATTATATTAACAATAACAATAACAACAACAGCAATAATAATAATAATAACAATCATCATCATCATTATTATTATCATCATCATCATTATCGTTATGAAATTATTATTATTAAATTATTATCATTAAATAATTAAAAATGGTAATAATTATTATTACTATTTGTTATTATTATTATTATCATCATCATCATCGTCGTCATAATAATAATAATAATAATAATAATAATAATTATTATTATTATTATTATTATTACTACTACTATTATAATGATAACAATAATTATAATGATAAAAATAATTGTGATAATAATAGGGCCTAATAATAATAATAATAATAATAATAATAATAATTTCAACTGCGACATAGAGTACTACAGAGACACCGTTAAACATCGGTTACGTAGACGATCTTACTCAAGACGGTCTGATCAGTAAAGAGGAGTACGACATCAGTATTTGCAGAGACGCACGTACGCGCCCATGCATAATCTACAGCTAAATCGTGCAGAATGCGAAGCAACTGCAAGGTTTCATGATGTAAAAAAGATTTAGGCCTTCACCAGTTTTGAGCAAGTACCTAGTGAAGATTACTTGTTAGTATAAATTAATGACTTCTGTCGCGGCGGTGTCTAATAAATAAGGCATCAGCCTATGCATCAACCTCTGCCCCTCTCTTTTCCGCGAGCGTTTGAAGACCGTATTATTCCCCACTAGTTCTGGGACATCTGGCCGGGAGCGCCTCTGATGAATTTTATCTTGAAGTGGCGCTTTACACGTTTCTGATGGCAATTACAATTACAATTACGACGTACCAAAACCAAGCCGCAATAAGGTCAATGTCCAGAAGATATATTCACCAAGAAAGAGAGGCAGCCTGCTGTGGATAAGCAATTTGGTAAAAGTAAATCTCAAGTTGAGGACTAAATGACATAAGAACTACAGAACTTCTAGAAAGTGTTGCCTTCATTACTGCTAACTAAAAATAACGAGTGTGACTTAGGGTAGGTTGAAATGTATGTTGAACAGGTTCAAGTGAAACTATATGACGGCCTATTTGCAACGAAAGATGACTTTTAAACACAGAAGAAATTCGATGGGCTTGAGTTAACATGGGGGAGAGCGACACCTTCATATTCTTGCGGGTAGCTGATCTATATGACGAGTCGGTACAGACAAGTGAAGTCTGTCCAAGCAAGGCGATCTTGAATGTTATTCGCTCAGCAACAGGAAGTGAGTGCAGTATTTCTCGCATATATTTTCCTACATGCGCGAGTACTGTATTTTGTCACGTTGACCACAACTGAGCATGCGCAGTTGAGTACTAGTGAAAACCTTAGCAATCTAGTCAGTTGTAGCAAGGTACGCTTACATACAGTTGGGTCTATATGTCATGGTGTAGCAGATGGAAAACCGAACAACAATGCAATATGTTCTCTGTGAAAAACATACAAATGTAGGCCTTTCCAACAATAGACTGGTTAAAAAATTCAACAGATACAAATCGTGCAGTTTTGTGATAAAACGATGTGAAATTCGCAGGTATAGTATCTAACCACAAAGCAAAAGCAAGTCAGCCCTGCGTCCTATTGAAAGTTGTCGCATGTTTAGTCGTGTGTACGTGTAAATTTAGTGACAATAGGCGTAGCAGTAAATAAGCGCAAATGACTAATTAAAATGATTGATTCGCATTACGACGTTTAACAATAATACACACTAAAATTATAAACAGGCTCTTCTCTAAAAGAAATCTTAAATCGTGAAAGATAGTGAGCGGCAAAAGCCTCCAGAGCTTATGATCACTCTCAGGTCTGGAGCACCACCAACGAGTTTTATTGTACCTTCGAATGACGCTATATAGATTTGCGATTACAATTAAAATACAATTTTGCTTTCTGTTAACACACCCTGTTCAGATTTTTATATCCACATCTTGACAACTTACAGTTTTTTCTTAAATTTTGCTATAAATGCATTGGCCTATATATAAAGGCAAGGATAGGATAGCTTTATTCCAACATGTAGCCTAAAATATGGACCAGATTCATATGCGTTCTTCATACACCGTCGAGTTTAAACTGAGTGACCGTCAGTTGTTATCCAATTTCGGTACATTAATCTGAGCTGCTTTTAGGTATTGCAATAATGTTCATAGGCATTGAAAACAATGTGGGTTATGATCAGGGTCAAACAATGAATTTATCAAGGCCTTCCAAGTTTTTAAAACCATATTTCACAATGTTTCGGTCGAATACATATCGGAGAATGGCATTTTATGGGTTAATAGAAACTTTCACATAACAAAGACGTTCACATTATTGTAATAACATGTCGCAGTTTTCTGCACATTTGAGATGATTATAGCAATTGTATAGGCCTAGGCTGGTCAGGCTATTTTGAGATAAGGAATTACCAGAAGAGGTGCAAGTAGGAAATATAACTCGCAGTAGGGGAAGTCATAAGATACAATGTTTTTTTATCGTCATCATCATCTTCTTCTGCACTTTTGTCGTTCTAATCATCGCCATCAGTTGAGACGACTATGATTAGGTGTGGTTGCTACGGCTGGGGAGGAACTGTTAGGGTGTGGTCGATCGAAGCGTATATGCACCTATCGAACCCTTCTCTGAAGACAACATGAGCTCTCTGGCTGCTGCTATCTTCCGGGAATGGAGCAAGTTCAGCATAGATGAGATCCTTTGTTCCAGAGTTCTACAAACAAAATTGCAATATCTATAATTATCATTTTAATAGGTTGAACATCACTGTCTCAATTGCAGCGGAGTTTCCGGGATGGGTTTTATAGCATGTCGTTATGGGTCACGGTTGAGACTTATTTATGGCGAACAATATCAACTCCATTTTCGGGTTTTTCCTTTTATCAACAGTAATTTTCAATAGAAGAAATCTATCCTTTGACACCAATGTTACCCACGTCAGTTCTTTGACCTCAGCATGTTTCGAGTACTGAAAAGCTGGTCAGATGGGTCTGTAACTGTTCGCCCTCAGTTGAGCCACCCGGATTATTGGATTTTGCTAACTTGCAAACGAGCTAGCAGAAATATATGCCACAAATAATTATTCACGGTCTCCCCGAAACAGGATTACTCTGAAAACATATCGCATGTGGCCGGTCTCAATAGTTGTAGAATGTCTACACGACATATACAGATACTAGAACGCCTTTAATTAGTTTCTCGTGAAGCGGTGCCATACAAATTTCTGATTCCAATAATGAATTCTGATTGCAATATAATTGACAGGATAACTTTGAAAACCCTTCGCCTATAGTCGGTCGGTTACAATAGTCAGACAGATCCGAGAATGCGTCAGGGAACTCCATCCTCATATTAACTGGGTCGAAAACGCTGCGATCAGCAGACCATCGAAATTCATGAAGTACCAATTATCGTGCTTCTTGTGCACTGGATAAATATTCAGAAACAATCCTTCAACAGAACTAACCGCTAAATAAAGCTCAGCTTATCTTATATTAATCCCTTTTAGGCCTGTCTTTCATTATGTTTCAGCGTTTTGAAGGTTTTTCAAAACGCACCATATAACAGTCCAATGCATAATATAATTATAAACATTATAAAAAGTATATCGAATACGTTTCTAATTTTCAAAGGAAGACGAAGACTTTCTTAGATACATAATGACAGTATGAGAAACTGATGGTCTACTATTAACTAAGTCAGTTATTAAGCTATATACTAATTATGATAGAAAGTAATTCGACTTGTATATGGATTTTAAGTTCCAGAAGTAGTTCAAGCATGCGTTGAACTTGTATAATACATGGGAACCCAAAAATAATGTGTACATTTGGTTTCAAAACGAAGAATAAAGAACAATTCTTTGCGAGAGTAAGTTTTAGACTAATTCTGAAATTAAAAGAGCTAGAATAAGGCTGAATATCGTAATCGTAATCCCGAGACTTCTACAGCGCCCAACGAAAGTGGGAACCAGCTTATTTACAAGCGTTCAGTCAAAACAAAACCGATAGACAAATGGGTTCGGTTCCAGGTCAAGATCTAAAAGTCAGGCAGAGAGACAGTAAATTTAATGTCGACAACAAGAAAGAAAATAGACTATATTTGCTTATTTAAATAAGTAACTTAGTATATGCCAGGGCCCCGTATAGCAGGATGATGAATGTTTTCCGACAAATTAACTGGCGATACCCATATCGCCCTGGATTTCACATGGTAACCGTAGTTGTAAATGAGATGCATAATGTGCCACCTGGGGTAAAATGTGTAAGAAACTCACGCTTGTCAGTACTTCAGAATCCGTTTCGGTTTCTACAGGTGGCTCAGTAGACTCATACACAGAGTTTTCAAAGATCACATGGTTATTCGCATCGAAAGAAGTTTTCGGCAAAGCTGTTCCTGAATGCAAAACATAATAATCAGTTATCAATAACAGATGTTTAGCTGCGTATAAACATGTATGAAACATATGCATTTGTGTACTGGCAGTTTTAAAGCATCGCTTAAACATCTTTTTAAAACGCTAAACTCGCTGACCCAAATCTGTCAGTGTTCTAGAGGAATGTAAAGTTCGTCTTTAGCTGAAGACTGCCTGAAGCTGAATGGTTCTGAATTGTGGCAAGCCAGCGAAGGCAACGTTGCAGTAGTCGATTCGGCTTAGGACAAGACTTTGAACAAGTAGGCGAGTTACGTCCTAGGTAAGGGACCGAGTGACAGACCTCAGCTGTCTCATGATGGCCAAGTTGGTCCTCATAAGTCCTGTGATATGTGATGCCAACGAGAAATCTCTGTCAAGTAGGAGGCCAAGATCACGAACCTCAGTAGCTGGCTCAACAGCACATCCACTAATGACGAAAAGGCTGGGGTCTAATTTGTCCACCCTATGTGAGGATGAGCACCAGAGAAATTCTGGCTTGGATGAATTCAGCTGGAGCCGATTGCATTTCATCAAGTGAGAAACGTGATTAATGCAGCTCACTGAACCGGTTCTTAGGGGCTGGACATCTGTGTCGTCATGGCGACAGGACCCATAGATTTCTGAGTCGTCGGCTTAGAGATGACCATGCAGACCGTGCTTGAATATTATGTCTAGGATTTCAGCAATATAGACTTGGAAAAGAATGGGTCCTAGAACGTACATATTATTGAACACGTCGCATTACGAAATCCCTTATGCTCCTGACAAGTGCTTCTCTGTTCCGACAACGTATAAACAGGACAGCTAATTTCAAATGGTCGCTAAACAAAGTAAGTCTTTTCGCATATCGCCACAGCACGTAAAATAAAAATATAATAATCAGTAGAATAATAGAATATCATAATAGAATACACAAGTAATTGGTTGCAAATAGAAATAATGTTCTTACCTGATGTATTGACTTGAATATTTAGAGGAGTACTTTTGCCCGACTCTATAATACAATAATTTTCATTATAAAGTTGTCGATAGCTGCGCCACTACTTACTTGCAGAAATGTGAACACTCAAACTGTTATTGTATAGCTTTATAATTTTCGTGAAGAGAACTTTTGAAAACGTTAATTTGGTTAACATACGATAAGCTTAAATTACCAAATTAAAGTCTCACCGAGCACAGTTCTAGTCTTAGGTATGACCAGAAAAAATCACTTAGATGACATGGTCAAATAACAATAAGTCAGGAAAATAAAGACTGATTTAAAGTTCTGTGGTTGGCTACAGTTCAATGCTTTATAAACTGTGATCCCCAAATTTGAAACAAATCCTTTGCTAAACAAGAAGACTGTACAGATATTTAAATACATAAATTATGTGCTCAAATTTTGATGTCTTAGCCATAGCTGTAACCAATAAGGTCTGAACTACCCGGAGTCTATGCATATTTGAAGTGATACCAGGAAGAAACGAGTTACAGCAATCAAGGCGACTGAAGACCAGTGCTCTTGCAAGAGATAATTCAGCTTAGCGGACTTTTGTATTCTAAATCACTGATATATTTGTATAAGATCAGATACTTAGCTCACTCTTTTTCTGGACTTGTGCGTACACTGGTTCGTTTGTTGGCTTATCTGAAATTACATGTACATATTACACAGTTAGCTATTCATGGCACTATAGGCCCTTGTGTTTTTATAACAATGACACTAAGTAAAGGCCTTGGTATTCTAAATCACTGATATATTTGTATGAGACTAAATACCTAACTTACTCTTTTTCTGCACTTGTGCGTACACTGGTTCGTTTTCTGGCTCGTCTGAAATAACATAAAACCAGTTAGTTACATAGTTATTTATGGCAGTTAGTTATTTATGGCACTTTAGGTCCTTATGTTTGCTTTGTAATAATAACACCCATTACTTGTCGTGACCCTCATCATCATCACCGTAGTTGGTTTTAAGCCTTGTATTGCATGTTCACTGACTGCGCGGCAGAGCGCTTGTTGTTAACGTTTATTGTTAACGACTGCTTATTGTTAAAGCATATAGTTTAAGAGTAGGAAGCGACGGGCTTTAAGCCCCTGCGTATATCCAACCATCTGAACCGATCGACTTTGAGTTTGAAAAGGGTAATTATGTCGCGGAGATATCCAGCATGCTGTCTGTCTTGTCTTATTCGCCTACGTTCTAAACGTGTAACGGATTTTGATGCGCAATGCGCAGTTTCTCCATTCGACGAAGAAATGGTCTAGAAATGAGCCTTTTTACCCGAACTCTTTAAGAAGGTAAACTAGTGTGTTTAGGGCAATAAGGTACAGACACATAACAATTTAAAAGAAAGCATTGAAAAAGTTGAACAAAACTCAAACTGCTAGATGTTAACGAAGTACCAGTTTATTGTTTTATTATATACCAGTAATGCAAATACCAGCGAACAGTATAATTAATTGGCTTCGGTTAATACTCATTGTGACTACGTTTCTGAATAGATGAATGTCAAAACCAACACCGTTTATCATGACTGATTGATTATCTAAATGACGTTGTCTGCTATGCATCGCAATTATATGCATCTATGTTCTATTATAAGCAAGTAGGCAACTGAATCTTTGGCCATCAAAAACGGAGAAAGTGAGCACTGGATTATGAGGGTTTTAAAAGTATAAAGTTCCTAATAGATATCTTGTTTGAAGAACTGAAAGTTTATTTCTGAAATATGATGTAAATCAGAAAGCCTTTGACATATTTGCTATTTAATAGCTTATGGAATATTAAGCAGCATATAGCAGATTATTTTAATTTTAGCATTAAAATATTTGAAATAAAGCAAAACATATAGCCATAAAATTGTAGTATTCATTACTTTGAACGATTTCAAGCACATCTCTTCAATACGTGAAACTATTAGGAGGCAGGGATTCGAATAAATTAATTATAATAAGAAAATACCAGTAACTGATATCAGTTTATGAATCTTTATCACAGCAATAGTGCAACCCAGTTCACCACTTCAGGCATAATTGGCGAAGTCTAGGTCGCTCCATATTTTAAAAAACCCTCTATTGATTGGCTTGATATATAACAAAGATGATTATCTTAGCAAGATTTTCAATCTGGCCAGTGGCCAAGTTTTGTTGGTTATCGGATCATTGAGGGCCACCGACGGACTTCCATTAAAACGATGAAAAAAAATGCCAAACTTGCCTATGCTTTTGAACAGGAAGCATATGCTTCAAATACCAGATTTGCCTGCTGCATAATCACATGCATAATATAAAGTAATCAAAGTAAAAAAAACCAGTTTAAATTATGTGTTAGCGTTGACACACTGATAGGACTAAATTTGTACTGATCAATTTTACTGATCAAAGGCAAATGGCTAAGCAATGTTCCTCGCTAATCGTGGTAAGTGAAAAAGTCTTTGGCGTAGACTTTCTCTTGGTAACTCGCCAGATAAAGTAACGCAAAGTAGTCAAATGGTCGGCCTTCTCCATGGATCGGCTCATTCAGCAGGAAATTGGAGCCGGCCATTGGCATACTGACTCGCCTTGCTCTTGTCCGCCCTCAGTACCGTTGCCTCTCTCTGTCTCTCTCTGTCTCTCTCTCTCTCTCTCTCTTCCTTGGCTGCTGAGGTCTACACCAGTAACACTTCGCAGGAATACTCGTTATACCCAGAGGAACTGGGTCATCGGTAGATTAAGTTAAGGGCAGGCACCATTCACCCTTGCGATGTGGACGCAGCTGCCAGAAATTTCCCAGGTACACACGGTTCCAGTGCAACTTGAGCTGAAGATAGTAATCTAATCTATTCAAATCTTGACTAAACTGCTTTAATCTAACTGTAACACATACGCTTAAATATTAGCCCGTTTCTATTGCCACTGTTAAAGCATGGATGTGATCGATAAGGCCAAATATTTTGGGCCAATCTATTAATAAAATTTTGCACAAAATTTAAAGTTTCATTTAAATTTAAATGTCTTTTAATTGGTTTCGAATTTCTGCATCGTTCGATGCAACTTTTTGAAAATCGGCTCAAAAACTACAAAGAAAGAAGAAAAGCACGATGAGCTCTTTATACATATACTATCTTTGGCAGTAGGCAGGCCTACGTGTATTATCCCTTCCAGAGGACTAACACACACATATATATACATGTATACATATATATTATACTATATATACATGAAACACTATATATACATGTATATGTATATATATATTCTATTCATAAGAATACTATCGGACAAAACGAAGCAGATTATATTAGCATGGCAGGAATCTCGCCAGGGAATTGACTGTTTGATACTCTACCTGAATCACATCTACCTTACCCCTACACAGCATGCATTGCAGAACTAAAGGTCTCATTGGCACCAAAAGAAAAGTAGGTAAGTACGAAATCCTTTTTACCTCTTACCTATTGATATTCTTATACAATTTTATGCCACATCCATGAGACATTATTCTTCGGGTTAAAAAAATTATTATTATTTGAACAAATCTAGATAATGCTCACCCTTGCTTGTGTCGAAAGGATCATCAGGTGGCATTTTGTTTTTACGGCATATATCTAGAAAGTTAAAATTCAAACATAGAAGTATGCAACTGTTGAGTTTTAGTATGCAAAGCAAAACGTTAAACGTCCACAAATACACAACTTTACTAAAACTTAGCACAAATCAGTATTTGTCTGACATAAATGTGGGTCTACTAAAATTTTCTGTTACGCCCATAACAATTGCAATTGACAAAGAGTCTTTCATGCTTCCATATAGGATTCGCCATCCCTGTTTGGTTTTCCGAATGACAGATATTGGCGTCATCATTATTATCAACAGGCATGAAATCAAGACCGATTAAAGAGTTTATTAGTCAAAGATAAAAGAATCTCGACTAATGTTACGAATATACATTAATACGTTCTTTTCACTGGGAATCAAGTAAGTCAGTCAGTTTACTCACCATATTTTTTGTGCAACACGAATAAGAGCAGAACTAGCGTTACACAAATAACTCCAACACAGATCGGTGAAAGAATTGCTGAAGAAACCAATCGCCATTGAATCGAGCTTTAAAGTTTATTTGTCTCATTGTACTGATATATTTATATCTTCGTAAATTGTCATCACAGATGTATAATAGAAGACTCACTATAGTTCCTTAACATCCTTTAACAAATATCAATGTTAGCATTGCTTCAAATACACGGTAGCCAATTGGTTTCACAGCTCGCCTTCCATGTGCGCAGTGTGCGGATTTGAGGCTCCTTGGAGATAATTACTGTGTACGGACCTCAAACAAGTCCCTACACAATTGCTCAATGTCATCAATTGATGCTTTTTTATTAGATATTGGAGCTTAAGTACATAAATAATAATAATAAAAATACAGAATATATACTCACACTGTCTGAGGAAATTATAGATGACCTTTTATAGCGGTCATGGATTAACTTTTTCATAACATTTCTAGTAAAGTTCTGCCTTAAAATTTCCTTATACCCATCGAACGCAGCGAAATATATGTAGTAAAATCTTGAGCCCCTATTTTCATTACTGGGGCTAATTATTTTTTAAGAATAATTTTGCTATTACATCATTGTAAAAGATAGGTAAAAAGAAAACAATCAAATGAACAACAAAATTCTAGAAATTTGTTGGCATTTGTTGTAATTTATGAAGTAAAGTTACTCACTGCTAATGTCTGAAGTTTTTACAGAGTTTGTGGAAGTACTTGTTTCTCCGGTAGGATTACACTGCCAGCCTCCAATAGTTCTATTATGACCTTTGATATGTAGTAATCCGATTATTGAAGATGCATTGCCTTATGTTATAATAACATAAAATTATTACGTTTTCATTTGCAAGTTCTTTAGCTAATACGAAGCACCTACGTAATGGCCGGTATATTTACAGCAAGATTGTAAGCGTGACCGAGGAGTGACGATAACAAATTTTGTTTTCTTTGTCTATTTAAATAATTTCATTTACATGCCGTACTTTAAAAGTCATCTGTGAAACATCAAGAGGTACCTTTCTTTGAGAATAACTGAACATCGACTGCTCTGGTTATCTACACAAATACACTCCTGTCCATACACAGTGCAGCTACACCTCCTACTGCTCCGTATTCACTCCAACAGCGTCATTTGATAGGATTCTTTTCCAATTCGCATTGTCCTTTTTCGTCGTTTATTTGATTATTATTCTGCACACGAAAGTCTTTCTGAAACAACAGTCTCGTAACGCGAGTGTGTTTCTAGTTAAATGGAGCTACATTACGAAGCGAGCCAGGACGTTAGCCTATACGACGAACCTGATGATAACAGGCGGTAGCAGTGAATCAGTAACTAGATTAGTTAAACTTTTCTTTAAACTTTCAAGACATTTGATCTGTGTTATGTAACAATGAATATATTGCAGCATATTTTAAACCCAGAAATGCAAATACTTCTCTGTTATTATCTTACCCCATTCGCATGTGTAGTTATCTCCATTGCAGATTATCAGGACAGTAGGCGTATTTGCGTTCGGCGATAGATTGTTTGAAGTGCAAAAGTTTTCGAATGTGCAATCAGCAGTGACGTTCGAAGCATTGCATGATGCACTCCACAAAGTGTTTCCCACAGTCAACCACTCAAGTACCGGTATCAGATTTCCAGCGTAGCGAAAACTGCAGACTATATTCTTCCGCGGAGACACTGCACTTTCACTACAAGACGGAGTTGGATCTATGCACACAATACATGTATTAGTTAAACTTAACAAATCATCGTTTAAATAATGGCAAATACCAATATGGTAAAATGTAAAATATGAGCTAAAGTGAAGACGCCTCTTGTTAGTTTTAGTTGAAGCGATGCTACATAAATTTCCAATTACAATTACATACAGTTTGCAATTGCAATTACAAAAGAAATCTATAATTTAGGTACACATTGAAATAGAAGATTTTAAAACACACAATCAGAGATTTCGAATCAGTAGGCCTAACTACAATGCTGTAAAACGCAATACTATATAAATTATATATACTATTCCCCATTCTCTTTTTATAGCACATATATTATTTATATATAGTACTTACATATAGTACTTTTCCCCTTCTCTCTACGGTCTTCTGGCAACCGGACTTGGTTCTTTTCATGACATCTGTGGACAACCCCACCTACTTGACGCAGGCTTATGAATAAGCTGGTGGCCTGCGCTTAGCTTTTAAGTAGCGCTTTAGAAATCTGGAAATTAAGATTACGATTAAGATAGAAGTAACATGCAACCTTTCTCGAACTCTGTATCGTGCTTTCACCACAAATTCGACCCATGAGACAATGAGATAGACAGTGACACGGAAATCCTATACATACTGCGTATATAAATACATATATATATACGCATGCAGAATGATAGACTAAGAAATAGAGATTCTAGCTATAATGATGTTGTGATGTTTATCAAAATGGAGGTGCAAACGACGAAGATCATCACCCCGATGAAATCGTTTTTCCTGTGGATGACGGTGATGATGATAATAATGATGACATCAGTTTGCCATCGTCAAAATCATCATTATCAATAACAACATCATCATTACCATCATCTTTATCTTCAACAACGGTAAATTTGTTGTTTTAGTGATATTGCAAAAAACATGCTTGCCTATAACAGTGACCTCCGCGGACAGCGCTTTTTCTTCAACTCTGTCGAGGCATGTGTATCTTCCAGCATGTGTTGTAAACACGGGATTAAGAACAAGAGAAAACTGACCAACTTCTTTGCTCAATATTCTGTAGACGTCCGAAATATCTGAATAAGTTTGGTTACCGCGAGCTATAGATTCATGGCCATTGCTGCCGCAACGTTTTAATGTCCATTCTAGTGGACGGGATGTATTGGTGATGCAGTCCAACTCAACGTTGTCTCCCAGTGAAACAATGGCGTCACGAGGCTCCGTAATTAAGTACCCATCGACGACTTCGGAAAACACAGCTTTTAACAATAAAAATTAGTCAGTAATAAAGTGATAGGTTTCAATAAGCGAATCCTGGACTAATGTAAAAGAATAATTTTAAAAAGTAGGAAACATTCGATTTATGAATAGTGCGCCTCGCCATTGCTATTGATTTAATCTAACCATTTATTGGAATGATGCACAATACGCTATGCAGTGGCAAAAACAATACGTGCCACTAGCACACTCCAAGACACATGGCCGGTGAACACTGACCCACGTCATGAAAGAATCTTAGAAAAAATACTGCAAGTGAAAATGTCGAGTACAATACAAAATGTTAAGCCAATAAAAATAATGAAACATAGAGAATTCTTACACAGTGAAAATGCTAAGCACTAGGGCTGTACCGAATAGGTGATTATCACTATTCGGCCGAATACGAATAATTGGACCAACTATTCGGCCGAATACGAATACGAATACTAACAATTGACCTGCTCAAGCCTCAAAGGCTGAACTTTAACTTTCAGTCACTGTACACAAGGAAAATATACAGACGCTGCGATACCGCGGTCCAGGCAGTAGGCAACGCCTGGCTGCAACCACAGCATATATTATGTGAATGAGAGAGTCACTTCAGTCCACTCGCTATAGCAGCCGCATATGCAGAAACGGATGTCACGTGACCACTATTCGTATTCGGTCCGACCGCTACTAATCGGCCGAATACCGAATAGCTTTTGGCCCACTATTCGGCCCCGAAGCGAATACGAAGCGAATGTTCGGTACAGCCCTACTAAGAACCAACGATAAACAATGAAATGTACAACAAAATGCATTTTTTTGTTTTCTAGTCGACACATTATAGGTTAAAATGCAGAAGTAACGCTCTAAACAAAAGGCTGCCGTAGGGCACGGAAACCGATTGGTTAGAGTGCTCAGCTTGTAACAATACAGTAAGGGTTCGAGCCTCTCCTGAGACACTTACAGTGTAGGGATCTTGAGCAAGTCCTTCGCTTAAAAGTGTGCAGCGCCAGCGAGTCATTAGATAGTGCTGTTTAATAAATTAAAACTGTAATAAGTATTAACATGTGCAGTGATTACTGTTGACTGTCAGTGCTGCAATGCAGATATTTGTGAAACAGAGTTCACTAATTCCTGTCTTGAAGGCACCTAGTGATGGGGCTTCAGTCATTCGTTCTTGATATTATTAATAGGACAAGGGAAGAAATATTTACGAGCATCAGGACATAGTTGTGGTTTGCAAATTTGAAGGCATGGCCATGAGTGCCTTGGCATTGAGGGTGCACGGGCATCTCGGTGCTATAACCTCCAGACCACCTCGAGCAATTTTGTAGCAGGTGACACAAGTATTTGTCTAAGGCATAATGCTTAAGTAAAAATAGAATGCGCATTTGGTATGTTATTTGAACAATGTGATATGTGAACTTACAAGGCTATATTATCATATATAAATTAACATAACACATTTCTTGTGTTTGGTTTCTCAATGTGAATGCCAATAAACGATGTTACAAGAGAAACCTTCCATACCTCATGATGTGACTTTTACAATTTTACATTGCAAACTCATGTTCTCATTATCCAAAGTAATTATGTGAAACTAGATGCTTAATCTGTATGATGTGCAACGCTTAATTAACACGCAACTCATAAACTTAGTTTGGTAACTTATAGTCATGCAAAATGAAAACGCTAATCTATGCATGAGGGGTTCTTTGAGGGGCCCGATAATTATAATCAATACAAATGCTTTTATATAAAAATGTAATTAACTTTCTGGAGAATCGCCTATTACCTTTTTGCTAACAGCTATTTTGTTTTTGCTCCCTTCATTTCTTAGCCTCGCAAATCCTGATTTATAAAAAGGTGCTCGAAACGCGATAAAACTCCATCTGTCAAAACATAAGACCGTTTACTAATGTTTTACTATACTATTATGATTTCACTTACCTATGCAAATAACGAGAAACGTTGAGTCCATTTTCCGTAGTTTTGTATTATTCTTAAACCTTTATTAAGTTATAACAAAATACCGCTAAGTTATGCCAAATCCGCTACAACTCAGCGCGCTTGACTTTGATAAAAGCCACCAATAGGTAATGCATGCACCTCCAGCACAGTGTATGCGGCCGCTGTTCTAGTGTAAAACTTTTCATTTAATAGTCGGCTTGCAGCCTAAAAATTGGCGTCTAATATCTTGGTTCATATATTCATCGGGTTAAATAGCTCGCCTGCAAACGACAGGTATTTGAATGCAAATCTATTGGAAGACTATATGCACAATAAAATTATTATTACTCTATAGGTCATCGTCAGATTACCGTGGCCCCCACTGTTCCTGGAAGTTATTAAAGTACCTTTTTAAAAATGTTCATACAGCAGACCGCAATCATGCAAAAATGTCATGTTGGCCTGCTTAGCTAGGCCTGCATTTGTTAAAGCATACGTCAAGGCGCCTCTATGCGCCAGGATACCGAATCGCATGCCAATCGTGGCTATATTTCAGAGATTTAAATCTCGAGCTGGCACGGTTCGTACACAGGGACCTTAATTGGCATGGCCTCCATTCAAATAATAATTGGCAACTTCTAATGCGCCAATGTCTAATGCACAAGGCATCAACCGCTGGCTAGGGGATGGCTAGAAGGCTAGGGGAGATAATCCAGACACTAGACAGAACTCCGGAAGGACGACATGCCACCCCTGATTCAAGCAGACAACGGTGATGAAGGATCTCACTAGATAAATTTATGAAAATTGAGCAGGTTCAATGCCATTTGCTCGCAATAAGAAACGTGTTGACCTATATTTACAATATACGGAAAGCCTTTACAAGGTGCAGGACAACATGTTTTACTGTTACTGTAGATTAAGGGAAAAACACAATTGGACTATAGCCTCAGCAAGCTTACCTGGCGAATTTCTGTGGAAATTCTGCGCTATTAAAAAGAAAAATCGCGTCTATTAAAAAGGATGAAATGCAGCTCATGTATCACATACAAAGTATTTCATTATTTCTACTCACAAGTAATGAATAATTATGATGATTATAATTATGATTGGATAATAGTATATTGTTTGAGCTTATTAATTAAATTTTTTGTTAGTATATAATTTAAAGCAACAAAAGGCAATTAAAGTTCCACCAATTAGGTAAAAACTGACTATATGTGTGCAAAGGGCAAAGGTTACTAAGTGCGTCCCAGCTACAGAAAGGTCACGCCATAGCATAAACATTGCCAAAAATACAAGATCGGTAAATTTTGAGATTCATGATTAGCGTTATTTTTAGATTTTACTGAAGATTCTGAATTCGAGGAAGTGATAGTCAAGTAGAAATCTTCCATTATTGTCGCTGTCTCCAAAATTACATGTCTAATATCTTGATAAATTTATTTTAAAAAATTTTTAAAAGAAACACGTCGGAGTCTAAGCACAAGAAAACGCGCAATATTGGGCCCAATTACTTTCATAATTTACCAGAAAATTGTCTCAAAAAGACAACTGAAAATACAACTTTAGGCCTGCTAGTAACAACACGCTTTGATTCTTGATTCTGGCTCAGCTAATGTCAATAAATGCGTTAGTCACCCATTCACTCATGCACTTACTTGCTTGCTTACTTACTTACTTAATGCTGCCTGGGAGAAAGCTTGTTATAGCCCATGGTATAGACGATCGACCTATATTGAAATATAGGTCGATGGTATAGACAGACTGGCACTCCTTAGCACTTAAGAAATTTGAATGGCTTAAATCCGTAAAACTGGGTGATTCATTCATTGAGTTGACTGATAGTGCTCGTGACTTGGGTGTTTTTTCGATTCTACCATGTCCCTCACAACTATGTAAATGGTATTTGTAAGTCATCATATATGTATATTCGAGGCATACGCAGAATTAGGCATTATGTCCCCATGTCTTCCAGAATATCCTTAGCTAACGCATTGGTCTCCAGTCGTCTTGACTATTGTAACTCCATTCTTGTTGGTATCACTAAATCATACATGCAGAAAACTCCAAATAGTTCAGAACTCCTTGGCTAGAGCGATAACAAATACTTCTAAATATGAGCATATAACCCATGTGCTTAAATCTTTGCACTGGCTTCCTGTTCAGCAAAGGATTTGTTTCAAATCAGGACTTACAGTTTATAAAACATTGAACTATGGCCAACCACAATATTTGAAAGCAGTCCTTATTCCCCAGACTTACCATTATTCTGCAAGGTAATCTGATTGCCTTTCTCTGGTCATACCTTGGGCTAGAACTGTTATTTGTAAACGAGCATTTTCGGTTGCTGGACCAAAATTCTGGAATTCCCTCCCCGTGTCTGTTCGTTCTGCTCAGTCGCTACTGTCATTTCGTTCTCAACTTAAAACTTACCTGTTTCAAATTGCTTATCCACCCTAGGCTGCCTCTCTGTCGTGCGGACTGACCTTCTGGATATCGACCAGATTGTGGCTTGGTTTTGGTGCGCCATCGGTTGATGCCTTGTAGATTAGACACCGGCGCATTAGAAGTTGCTAATTGTACTTAAAGACGAGTTTGCTTGTGAGCCCTGCCAATCAAGGGTCGCTGGCGAACACAAGTCTCCTTTCAGGATATGGTGACGAGCGGTGCTATTGATCAGAGGCTTTATCTTCGGGGGACTTTATGCCTTTAACAGCACTAGGAATGACCTATGACCCTATGTTTAATAAAATCCAAATGACGACATTATATTACGTCAGAGTTTATTCCCATTGTTTGTCGTCGTCGCATAATTATAGTTCTCGTTGACGAAGTTTGATTTCTTTTGATTCATCAAAGATCTGATTTCTTTTGATTCATCAAAGATCTCTTCCTATCAAATTTCTCAAAGGAGGTATGTATTATGATATCAAGCGATCAGTTTTAATAATAATGAGGTAGAAAAGGTCCTTAAAGCCTGTGAATTGTTCAACAAGTGTGTCGGTGTTATATACTAACATCATTGTCCTAAAACGCTATCTGTAACCTTTCGCAAGAAGAAACATGGTCTGTCTTTATATCAGCTACAAACGCCGTTTAATTTTTTCATTTTGTTAAAATCTTCCTCTTTCAAGGAACTAATGTTATCACCTAAATATGTATAGTTTATATCTTAGCGAGTCAAAAGTCATGACTTCGAAACCGAACTACCGCTGATTAGCTTAAAGTCTATATACAAACAGACACATACACAAGCCCTAAGCCCTCTGCCTGTCTATCAGCGGCTGAACTCCCAAGCCGTAAAGACGCCCACACATTCCCGCGCTATGCAACACATCTCAACCACAATTGATGATGCTGACACAGTGGATAAAAGCATGAAACTAGGAACGCATACTCAAAACAACATGCTGAATTCAAATTTAGGCCTAATGGGATGCAGCCATTTATACAGGGCCATAATCCCTAAAAATGAAGAAACACAGGGAGACCACGACTACGCTGAATAGACTATAAACGAGAACATAAGAAGACTGCACTTAGCATGAGAACAGCTTAATTTCACAAATAACCGATGAGAGCATTTTCTCACAACCATCGCCGCTAAATGAATGGTGTAAAGAACTGATGATGACCATGAGAATGATGATGATGATGATGATGATGATGATAATGAAAAGTGAGGTCAAAGCAGGTAACTGAAAATTATAAATTTCAGACTCGGATATTAGTCAGAGTACAATGAAATTTGGCAGATATACACATTTAAATTGATGTAGCAGTTTATATGGCGCCATAATTTCAAAATGAGGTAAAAGAACTCAGCTTGAAAGCTATGAGGAAATGCACATTTCCAGAGTAGATGCACGGCAATATACAACGAAACTTGGCTCAGTGACACAGAATATGTGGTCTTTCGCCGTGGTACAGCATCTCAAGTGACCTACTGACTCTGTGACGTGACATGAGGGGTCGCGAGTCCATGCGTGTCAGGTCGACGATATTGAACCCGGATGGAACTGATCTCCGCAGCGTAACGTCAGTAACAGAGTTAGGCCACGTTTTGACAGCGACCAAGACGTCCAAGTTGTGGCTGTTAAGTACATTTGTTACCGAGTAACAGAGCGTGCAACTTTGTAATCGCAACAGTCAAAACTTCTTAAATGTTTAGACGCGTAAACCTGTATGGAACAGGCCAGCATGCCACAGGCCAGCATGCCACAGGCCAGCATGCCACAGGCCAGCATGTCACAGGCCAGCATGTCACAGGCCAGCATGTCACAGGCCAGCATGTCACAGGCCAGCATGTCACAGGCCAGCATGCCACAGGCCAGCATGTCACAGGTCAGCATGTCACAGGCCAGCATGCCACAGGCCAGCATGCCACAGGCCAGCATGCCACAGGCCAGCATGTCACAGGCCAGCATGCCACAGGCCAGCATGTCACAAATGCACGAAGTTTCTGGACATCACAACAAAGCTATCCTGCAAATTTATCCAAAATTTCGTGAAATATCTGCAACAATTTGTCCCACAAATACAGTTGGTAGGTGCAGGTTACTAAAAACGACGAAAACCGAGTAAAAGATAAATTTGCACCGAGATCGCCATGTTTGTTGTTCACACACTGAGCGACACCGGATGAACCAAGCCTCTTACACTCGTTGTTGGACCATCCTCATAGTCAAAGATTGGGCGCAGGATTAGATAGTCTATATCTAAATTTTGGTTTTCAATCTAGAATGAAACTCTGGAGCGGGCCAGCGGGAAAATGTTTACATTAAAAATTTTTAAAGGGCGATTAGCGAAGTGATGAAGGTCTTTTGGGAGTTCGTTCCATAAAATTAACGCGGCATAGATTAAGAAGCAATTGCAGAATTTGAGAGAGGAAGCAAATGGAGGCCGAAGTAGAGAAAGGCAGAAGGAAGAAAGAGTAGACCTGAGTGATTGGATTGTGAGTGGCTTGAGAATGTAACAAGGCTGAGGTATGTATGAGACACAGTTTTGTAATGGATCGAGCTCATTACTTGCTTAATTGATGATGTTTGGGGGTCTAAATGACTTTACGGGCAACACATTCTTGATTTGTTTTGTTTGTTTTCAGGATCAACAAGACCTTTGGTTGAATCCATCATATATATTATTGGCACAATGAAGCCAACTGACCAAAGAAGAAGTACGACTGTTTCAAAGGCCGACCTGAATCTTTCATTTGGCAACCATGGTTGTCCAGCTGTTGAAAGCATATGTCACTCGTCAGTCCGTCCCATCATTTGGAATCATCGATTGCTGCTATGGATCGTCTTCACATTCTGTCTCATTGGTAGGTAAAACAGTTTAATTGGCCCATGTGGCCAAGTATTTCATGGATTTTAATCGCAATAATATTGCACTAGAGCTCATACAAATGCTATCCACGTTAAACATTCTTAAAATCACCAAGCCCATTGTTTGAATTTCTTGTGACTTTACCTTCTGAGGAAATTTTATGGTTACCGGATAACAGATGTTGAGTTGTCGCTCCATAAATTGTTTCATGTGGGTTCAGCCGATGCCTAACAAAGCGTAATGTAGTGAAATTGCAAATGCTAGACCTCACCACTCACCACTACCGATTCTGATGTTATGATCTAACGCTGTAAATATGATATTACAATCATTTATACTATAAATACAAAAGTTTAATAATTCTGCTCAAATCTAATTTGATCTGAGATGATCAACGCTTTCACTGTATGGTCTTATTTCGTCTCTTCTTCCCTTATTTGGTCTAGTCTTGTCACATCTGGTCTTGTCTCGCTTCGCCCTAGCCTATTCTGTCCCGTTTTGAACGTAATATTGCGCTGTTAAATCCGGTTTATATGACCTCGATTCACACCATGATATCTATGATCCGTGATAAACACGTTGTTAATAATGCAGCGCCAAATGAATCAAGTTTATTAATAGTAGTCGCGGGTAACTGAGGTCAATCTCGCTTGATCGCTTCCTGTTTTATTTTTGGTCTTTCTTTCTTCCGGTATATCACAAATAAAATGGGATCATAGGCGGAAAAACGGTTTTGAATGGAAAGTTTATCTTTCTAACCAGTGATACTCTGATGTAGCGGTTACTTCGTTTTATAACTTAATATCTCTTTATCTGCATTGATTACTTACTAACTTAAATTAGGTGTCTAGGGATCACTATATAATTACTTTAGCCCGCTACGTGATACAGACATGGATCATATGCTGTTGTTCACTTTACTCAAGAATTGACTGTTATCATTAATTAATCAATAGTTTATGTTCGTTAAATGTTCATGTAAAAGTTTTATTAAAACAATACAATTTACACTTATGCAAAGAAAGAATCTAATTACCTTACTTAGAAGGCCAGCAATTATTTATGCTAAAGGTAATAAATAATTTAACTTCCCCAAGATGAGCTTCTCCACGACAGATTCTCCAAAGTCCTTCAGCAGAAGTATGGATCCATTTCCATCTTTCGTGTGGCAGAGCGATTTTCCTCAGAGTCCTTCAACGTATAGAAGCAATATGGCGACTCCTCTGTAACACGCAGGGTTACTACTTGGTAGACAAGCAGTCACTGTTCTTTCGATGATTTGTTGATCGAAAGTTCCTTCATTCGACGACCTAACTCGATGATGAGTTAGTCAAAAGTTTCGCGAAAAAGGACACGTTCGAACACGACGTTCTAAGTTCCTCCGATCAGCTAACACTCGCTACGAATCGACACCGTCCGATTTAGTTTCAAGTTCGACACACTTCGAACGGTACAAACACAGCCTCATTCAACCAACTTGGACAGCGTGGGAGAAGCTGCGTCTGATAGAAAAGGTTCTCGATCTCTGTCGCTACGCTACAGAATTATTGGGCGGAGAACAATGCTTCCTGCTCAATGATCCTGCCAACCCTCTGCCATCTTGAACTAGAAATGGCAGTACATGATGGTGACCCTGCCAACATCGTTCGTTTCAAAAATGGTTTTATAGCGGATCTCGAACAACGCAAACTGAACTTCAACATATTGTGGTTGAGGATTGCGACTGCTCTGGACCCGCGTTTCAAATATCTTAAATGGGTGCGAAAGGACAAAAGAGACGAGTTTTGGCAAGAGCTGCAAGTTCTTGTGGAAAATTCTGACCAACATGATACGGTTCAACACACAACAGAAGAACTACGCCGAAAGAAAATGCCAATGCACGAACTGTCATCAGACTGAAGATGAGCCACTGATCTCTCGTTCCTACATCTTCACGAAAACAATTGTTTTGCGATACAGACTCGATAAACAAATAGAGAAAGATTTCTATTCATTACGTTGGAAGCAACAGGACGACAAATATCCAGTCCTGGCTAAGTTAGCTAGAAAATATTTAGCATTCACGGCCACTACGGCTCCTTGTGAACGTTTGTTTTCTGTTTCGGGATCTGTTGTTAATCAAAAAGAGCATCCCTTGAACTGACCAATGTAGATAAACTGGTCTGCTTAAGCAATTGGCTGAATAAATAATTTAATAGTCAGAAAATCGCAACATAAAAAACTTACTTTCAGCAGTTGACTGATTTGAATAGTGTTTCTTTGTTTAGTCAATTGTTTCTGTTTTACAAAACTGTCCAATGAACTAAATGGAATAATTCAATATGCCTAAGCCTAAGGTTATTAAAACTGTTTTCTAATAGAAAGCAAGCTTTTAATTATTTCTGCTTTATAGCAAAATTTTAATATGCTTGAAGGACATATGTAAAATATCGATTAATATGCAGCTAATTTTGATTAAAAATTTAATACCATTTACAAGACAATTATACAAACAAATTTATGACAATTCTAAGCCACGTCACGTTAAATATTTGATTTAAGTTTAAAGTTGACGTAAGTTGAACGGCTTAAATTTCGTCAAAGCCTTGCTATTAGAAAGTATCGTTATGCAACTAATGTAAAAATGAGTATTCAAACTTTGTGTATTTAGGATACAGTCTTGGCAAAGATGTGATACCGCTGAATCTTGCGGTGGCAAAAGGTGCAAAAGTTCATTTGAATTGCTCAAACCCGGTAAACAATTTTGCACATTGGAAACATACAAATTATCTGGCAAGCGACCAAGAAGAGCAAATACACAATGGGTTTAAAATCACCTTAGGACATGAGCACCTGTTTTCAGCCGATAAATCTACAAAGGAACAGGAAAACCTGCTATTCATTGCGTCAGATAAAACTTCTGGACATTATATGTGCCGATTCGCGCCGAGTTTCCCCAAGAATAGTGCAGAAGTGATTGTGTTAGGTTAGTATTCATATGTACTTCTGTGTTGAGAAACGAGTTTTCTACAGTTTGAAGTTAAAAGGCCTATACACTGCTAACAACTGACATCAACATTAGCACAAATACATTTTTCATAGTTCAACCATCACCACAGTCTCAAATTTTAGCATCGAGGTTTCATTGTTTTAAGTATTATTTCCAGTATGACGTTCTTCATGTTTAACTGTTTCCTAAACTCTTTTGATTTTAAATCCTTGTGCATAATTTTTATTGTCGTCAGACGCGCACCCTACTTGTTCAAAGGAAATAACATCTGGTTTTGTAAAAGCGACCTGCAGTATTGGGTACAGCGGATACTGGACTCCGAAGTTAGAGTGGAGCAGCGTGAATGGAAGACTGGAAAAAACTGAAACAAAGACAATTCCAAACAGTAGAGTCACCAGTACTCTGAATGTGTCATTAAGCGAGGCGGATCCTGGAGCATTGGACATTCTTACATGCACTCCGAAGTTTAACATAGAGGACAAACCAAAAGAAACAAATGCAACGAATGTTCCAGAATATCCTGTCAGCTGCACGATAAAAGGTTAGTTGTGTAAGCTACAGAAATGCAGTTCATTTATGTTGATAAAACTGCTGGTATAGGGGTGTACACTGTATGCATGCGTGACAATAAAATAACTCTGAAGTAACCGATAAAAACCATTATGAAACGATGATAAACTATAAGATTAGTTGTTAGATAGCAATCTTTCTCTGAACTAGTGATTTCAGTCAAATTCGCATGAAAGGGTCTCCGCTGACCTGATGCACCAGAAATCAAAGAAGAAGAGCTGACACTAGGCACATCTGCAACATTGAACAACGAAAAATTTGCTTCCTGAACACTTTTGAGTATGTCTCGTGGGTTTTTGGCTGCTGATCATGAAAATCACCTCCATATATTTCTAACACGTTTGGTTTTTTTTTGGAATCACCGATTTTTGTGATTTGCGCTCACATTTTCAGTCTGCCAATATGTTGCCTACACAGTAAGTTGTTTTGTTTAGTCCAGACATGCCTGAGCATGCATTCAGGCAGGCTGCACATCGTGCAATGGAAATGCTAAGGCGTGAACATGCCTAGGCATGCTTAGTTAAGATGGATGATGGCAGGACGGGCTATAAAAGCAGCTCGCCTGCTCAGATGCTTTGCATTACGTTGATATCATTTTGTACGTATGTTGATGCACATGTTCTACAAACATAGATAGCATAGTGTGCTTACTGAGCTATAGCATTTATTGTCTTCAGGATGATTCGTTACAGCAGGACTGTCTAATCAATGCCGTGCGACAGTCGCGATATATTCTGTTACATTTGTGCGTGAGTATACGCGTAAGCTGGGGCCGTATGCATGAAGCGGTCGTAAGTGCTAGTCCCTGACTAAGTTCGGCTTAAGCCCGACTAGCGATTTAGTTTGGTATGCATGAAGCGGTCGTAAGTGCTAGCCCCTGACTAAGTTCGGCTTAAGCCCGACTAGCGATTTAGTTTGGTATGCATGAAGCGGTCTTAGCGCGCTAAGCCTGGCCTAGAGCTAGTCCACCTCTCAAGTAGGCGTAAGTCGGCTAGTCGGACTTAGTGAAAGAAAACAAAATGGCGGTTGTTACGATTCGTAGGATTCGACGAAGTTTTCAACGTGAAGCCGTGCTTAAGCCAGTCGAAATCCACTCGAATCGGTCCGGTTCCAGGTCAAGATCCAAATGTCAAACGGAGAGACAGCGTGGCAGCTACGGGGGGTGGTGTTTGGGGTTGGAGAGATGCTGAATACAAGCGAAAACCGGCAGCAAACATTTTTAGCTCAGATGAACTAATGCAATATATCAGCATCAATTTTACGATTAAACACGTTAAATTCAATAAAAGTGAATTTCATGTTTCTCCAAATTACTACGTGATTGACATCTGAAATTATATTTGTGTTCAGCTTGAAGCTTTCTATCATAATCAACAAAGACATTTCAGGAAGCAAAACTGTATGAAAAAAATTGTTCTCTAGTGAACGATGCCTCTGCGCCACCGGACATAAATATTTGGTGATACTATTGACAAGCACTTTAATAACTTTAGTGTTCATCTTATTATTAATACTTATTATTATCAGTTATTAGCTTCTATATTGCGCCTGTGTTTAACGCACAAGGCACCAACCGATGGTGCAGAAAACTTAAGCTGTTATCAGGACAATATCCAAAAGATAAATCCAATAAGTACGCTTTACTAATGCACTGACACTGTATGTTTTAAAATAAGGCAACATTCAAACTGTTAATTGACTATATTGCCTTTTTGATATATTACCACGTTACAGCAAATAAGTTTTAAATTTTAGTTGTATAAAATCACTTGAGAGTCAACAACATGAACCACAAATATTGCAAACGAAGCGAACTAAACAGCTGTAGCTTATGCTAGAGCGAACGCGTATGTCTAGTTTAGCAAAGTCAGTAAGTCCACATTTATGCACGAAAATAGCTATCATCATATATTTGGCTGAACTATCATTGCGTAAACAAAAAGAGCATGATGAGGAACTTTGGAAGTTTTGCTGTTTTAGATGAAGAAGCGCCATCAAAGCAGTCAACAGCTTCTCCTTCATCCGCCTCCATCACTGTGCATTGCTGTCATAGTCTACGTCTTTGTCTTGCAACTATGGTCTTCTTCCAGATGCTTTACAAGCGGTAAGCAATCTTTGCGATACACTTTAGGTTTACAGTTGTGCAGGACACACCATATTCGATTGGGCTCAAATCGTGTGCTATAGACAGAGAGAGAAACAGACAGACAGACAGGCAGGCAGACAGACAGACAGACAGACAGACAGAGACAAAGAGATACAGAGAGAGAGAGCGAGAGCGAGAGATAGAGCGAGAGACAGATACAGAGATACAGAGAGAGAGACTGACAGACAGACAAACAGGCAGACAGACAGACAGACAAACAGAGATAAAGAGAGATACAGAAAGAGAGCGAGGGACAGAGACAGACACAGATACAGAAAGAGAGACTGACAGACAGACAAACAGGCAGACAGACAGACAGAGACAAAGAAAGATACAGAGAGAGAGCAAGAGAAAGAGAGAGCGAGAGACAGGGACAGAGAAAGAGATACAGAAAGAGAGAGTGAGAGAGAGAGAGAGAGGGAGAGAGAGAGAGAGAGAAAGAGAGAAAGGCACGACTCACTCATCTTCGAACGGTAGCGCAGATCCCCTAAGCTACAGAACGCAATAATCGCCGATCCGGAAGGCTCAAAACAGGAAACGTAGATCCCTTATGTGTTCTGGACTCGATGTAACTAGCGAGGCTCGTCGCATGAGGAGAATCTTGAATGCGATATTGTCCTCGACCTTCAGCCAGTGTTCAATTTGTTCTATTGGGTCTCGCATAATAGCCCGATATATACGAGAATTTGCAGATTTTAACGACGATTGGGCAGCTCAGTTCAGGATGAATGAAGTTAACATATCCGGAACTTCGGCATACAGCCAAGAAGAACATTAAAGTAGTCCAGGTGCGTGAGAATTAAGGAATGGATAAGAGTAACAGCCGCATAAAACGATTTCGACGTATGTCTCTGATCTCACGTAGCTGGTAGCTGCAGAGAGAGAGAGAGAGAGAGAGAGAGAGAGAGAGAGAGAGAGAGAGAGAGAGAGAGAGAGAGAGAGAGAGAGAGAGAGAGAGAGAGAGTTGACATGCTCCTTCGTGGATAGTTGTGCATCTTGGTATTTGCTTGGACGACTCTAAGTAACGCAACATCTGCTGCGCAACTACTTTCTCATTAACTTAAGAAGGAACGTGTAAGGTTAGAGATGAGATGCTAGAATATGACGGAACATATGACAAAATTACGCGTTTTTGTTCAGACCTTCAGCTGCATCGGCTTCGGTAACATTTCTAGTAATCCGACGTCTTTTAGGTTTCATTGGTGGATTTCTTGACAAGTTTTGACCCATGTAGGTTTTCAGTTAATTCAGTTTGTAAACTTAAAATTTACGGTGCGCAAGCGTCTCTGGGACAAGCTTCTCTTGCAATAGCATGACAGCCTGTGGCTGAAGCCAAACACACGCAAAACAAATCGAGTCTGATTGTCTTAACAAAACATGATAAAATACGTCTACACAAAGATTGTTCAATTTCCTTACGACAGTGGTGTATGTTTATTATGATGTATGAGTTTAGTAACACGCAATAATATAATAAGGTGAAGTCTAGGAGAAAACTGTTCAGTTATCCCAACGGTGATTTGCTTAGAGTGCAAAAGATTCCTCAAACTGCTTTTCGCGGTCAAAAATTGACGTCTTTTACCCCACAGTTCCTATCCTTTTAGAGTTTCTGTTCATTCCCTAGAACTTTCCTTGTTCCTCGTATAGTTCTGTTTATCTAAAATTGTGTTTGGTTTGATAAAAGAGGCTTCTTCAGAAATCATAAGTAGATGCTCAATGTTCATTATTCATCTGCAAAAAGTTCAGTTAAATTTGTGTGATATCAGTTTAGCAATGATTTGTATTCGTTTAAGGTTGTGCCAGTGACGAAGACAATCGAAAGTATAGAACGGTCGCTAAAAGACTAGAGACAAAGAAAACTTTGTCTCCACAGCCAAGGAGCCTTCATGCGTAATTATAACCTGGGCTTTAATGAACTATGTTGGACGTTGATATACCATTTTCAAAACGCTTGACTTCTATATTAATATTATGTTAATGTCTCGGTTAATTTTTCGGTTAGTTTTTGATTAACTATGTTGTACCTAGCAGTTCCATTCTCAGCACACTCAATACTCCTATGTTAACGTTGTTAAACGTTAATTTAACCACGGCTTCGATTATCTAACTGGTACCTCGCAGTTCCATTTCCAGAACGCTTAAGACTCCTACGTTGGCTTTGCCTAGAGTTATATACATACTTTAAAGTTTTGGAATGTTTATAGCAGTATCTCATGCTGTCATTTTTGCATGCAATGTAAATTGTAATATTTTATATAGTTTATATCGAATAAAAAGCTCGACTGCACTTATAAATCGGTTTTTTCTTCAACCGTGTTCGACCGAGGATTAGCTGCACCACGGACAGTTTTGTGGCATCTGCTTCTGTCCCTTGTCTTCTGTAATGACTGGTCAAAAATAATTAAGTCCACGACTTGATGTTGTCTATCCATGTCTGCTTATGTCTTCCCCGAGCTCGAGATCCAGGGACTGTGCCTTGGATGATCTATTTCTCTAAGCTTTCTCCACTCTTTCGTAGCACATGCCTGAAGCTTCCTCTTTTTGATACTCCGAGCAGACTGCTCTTTATTCCTGCCAGCTCATGGACTCCCTCATTTTGTTTTCTTGCGGTACTCTAAGAATCTGGCGCAGACAAGCCATTTCAAATGCATTGATTCTTGCCTTATCATCTTTCTTTATGGTCCAGCTCTCACAGCCATACTGTGCCACTGGACATACAAGAGCTTCCAGAAGTTTTATTTTTGTTGCAAGCAATACCCCATGACTTTTTCATGCAATCTTTAATGTTGCTCCAACATCTTGTCCTTTTGCAAGTCTTGAACGGATCTCTTTACTGCATTCACAGTCTTCGGTTATAAGTGAGCCAAGGTATGAAATTGTGTCAACCTGCACCAATTGATTACCTTTACGCTGATGTTGCAGGTTGTAGCAGTTGTTACCATGACCTTGGATTTCTTCACATTATTATTTTATTACTACAGCGATGTTACGGAGATTCGGATATTAGCACAAAGATTTAAAATTTACACTTTATTACACCCAGGACAGAGAATAACAACAGTTAAAACAGTTGCATAAAACCAGCTGAAGAGCATGATCTGGGAAATTACTCGTAAATATTGCCAATTAACTTTGAATTATAATTGTAGAGAATGCCACTTTATGAATCACCAGCAGAATATTCACCAAATTAACGCCATAAAATATCTCTTAGAAACTTGACGCCAGAAAAATATGATGCAGCGCCTCAAAAGTGTTAGATGTAAGTCCAAGCTACCAAAGCCATCAAATAAAGTATTTAATAGATTTTCAATTATTGAAGATATATAGCTTTTCACACATAGAATTCCAACATGCTTTCAGTTCGTCTTCCTGCCTCACCGCATACTTAGCAACAGAGGAGGCATAAGTCAGTATTGGCCGGCAGTAGCTTTCTTGAAGAGATAATTAGCGAACAGTCTTTATAAGATATTTGGCATATGCATACATAGGGCCTACAGTTACAAGCAGAGAAAATTTTGTCCAACTGTCTCAGTGTCGAAGGTAATTGATTTCCCTGGGTTATTCACCATATCAAGGTGTTCTATTCGTGACACCCATGGAATTGAAGCGTCCTATATAAAACCAGCGAACTATTAACGGAATTCGCCAACTTACCTAGAAGCAGTGCAATAGGATTTTGAGGGATTGAACTGTAGGGATATTGCACTGGAAACATAAAAGCATAAGTTCAGCATATCTTGCACCCCATTAACAGAGGGACGTACTAGCAGTATAACGTCAGCATCGACCAGATAACCTGTGAATAATGAGTTCAATTGACAGCCCATGCCAAGTTGACGCAGTTGCACAACAAACTGTTTGTGAAAATAAGAAAAAGAGAGGGCAAAAAGCTATCCTGCCTCACGAATTATTGTTGAACAATATGAGAAGAAAACTAACTCTGCGCACTTTAGAAAGCAGCAGTTTGTAAGACAGACACTAAAGTTGGAGGTATTCCAAGGTAACCGATTGGATGGAGCACTCGTCTTGTAAAGCGTAGAGTACGGGTTCAAGCCTCTCCTGAGGCGGTTACTGTCCATGGACTTTGAGTAAGTCCTTTACTCACAATTGCTTCGCCCTTAGATTCAGATTTACGTATTTGAGACGAGTGTCATTGCTGGCTTCTTCAGCCTAAATGGCCTCAGCTGCGACCACTTTGGTACGTCTGCCATGTTGATCGAATGCACCACTGCCCCATTTAATTACTTCGAGGAAATACTGATGGTGCACCATAACACTGTCTGAGACCCTCTAATGGCTAAACAGGGTACATAGAACAGGTCGTCGGTAGAGAAAGATAAGCTGTCAATTTGGGCCGCCATGCGAAACCCTGTGGATCGAGTTAGGTTGGCTGCTGCCTGTAGGCCTATTCCTGCTCTTCCAACTCCATCACGTGGCCTCTTCTTAGGTAAACAGGTGGTGGCTATTTGTCATTTTCTCTACATATAAATAGATAACCACAGAATTTTCCAAAGAAGTGATTAAATAAAACCTTTCTGAGTGTTCGGGATTGCAGGAAAAGTAGGCCCACGTTTTACTCTCCATTTCGCATTGGAAATTCTCTAAGAAATATTAATAGACGAAGTCAACAACAGAACTACGTAGGTCCATACAATGCAAAGTATTTCATATTCTTCTGTTTTCTTGCATTGCGAGCCAGCAGCTAAAAGCGGAATCATATACGCGTCTAAGCAGTTAACATTATTCACATCATCGTTAATTTTGAAAATCATGCTGAAGAATACTAGTTAAGGCATCTGTTTAGGCTATACAGTCTGTAGCCTTCATTTTTACCACATAAATGGGATACGCTGATCACAAGCAGGGTGCAAAAGCTTAACTAGCTTTACTAGCTGTGCTGTTCGACGAGTTACTGATTTATGAAATAGGCCATTTGGCTACATTCGTGTCACCCAGACCTATTTTGATTGAATTGGCCGCAGCCCGAATATTTTAATGTCTCGTCTAATTTTAAGATTTTATCTCAATTTGTGGTGATATTTCTGCAAACACTGAAGTGTAAAAGATGATATTTAATGACAAGAGAAATATTCACATTATTTCACGCCATTATTTCTAGTTAAAGAACACAAATATACAAGGCCTGTATATTGTAGAATAAGGTCGCATTGATAAAATAATTATCACTTCCATACAGAGTTGCATATATAAAAATACGATTTTAAATGTAGGCCCCCTACACGGAACGCCCACTTGAGATTTATTGGCCTACAGTTCAAGAGCTTTTCAACAGTGCTATATAGGCCCACATCTAACACCACCTTAGAGTTGAACAGGTCTAAGCCTCTAAGGTGGCGTTTCCAAACACTTGCGAATCTTTCAAGGCTGGCTTTAGATTTTTATTTCTACCAGCCAATCTATATATAGGCGTGGTTTTCCGTCAATATTCTGAATTAACCCTTTGAACCCTGAGCTCCCCATCCAAACGGCACATACCCGGGGCTCCTGGGAAATTTTATACCCACATTTTTTAAAATTTTTACTTTGAAAAATTATAAAATCTTATAATTTGACCCCAAACACGTCAAAACACATAAACCATGACCATGAATACAAAATAGTGATTTTATTTATGTATTACTTTGGGACAGTTTCTCGCAACATAACTTTTCTTGTACAACATCTCGTTGCTGTACAGTTCGGTGAATTAGGCTATCGTCAGAATTCAACTTTCAAATGATAATTCTCAAAACAGTTATTGCTACCAGTGCCAGTGCACAGAAAAACTTCACGGGCTTTTCACCAATATACAGTTCTACAGCGTTTGAGTAAGTCCTTTTCCTTGGCCTCTGGATCACTTCGCTTGGCCACCTAGTAATTCTCTGTGCAGACAACGCATCTGTTGTGTGAGATTGCACCTTCCGTACGTTCAGGTAAATGTACTGGAACATTGGGTTCATTCAATAGTCTTGTGTCATCTGTACCAGATTTCCGACGCGACATCGGGGCTTGCGTATAGTCGCCTGCCACAACAGACTCCGTATCTGTTGCCAGTAGCTTCTCACGAACTTCCCCGGCCGTAAATGTTTGTTTAGTTCCTCGTTTGTGCTGTTTCTTATTACCAGTATTGGTTTTCTTACGTTTATATTCCATACTGATAGATTGTTTATTTACTTCTCTATGTTTTGGCATTATAAACTATGATAAACGATGCTAAGACACGCAATGAATTATTACTTTCACTAACAGGAAACGCAGTCACAAAAACACAAATGTATATAATTATCTATGTCGGAAAATCCATGATTTCTATAAACAGATATAAAAAATCCATCATCCAGTAGAAGCGTGCGCTGTGTGAGAGCTAATTACGGAAAGGCTGGCTTACAGGCCCGTCGGGAAATTATGGCAGATGAACAGGTCGGTTTTCCGGCCTGTCGGTTTCAAAGGGTTAAGAAAATGCGCAGTTTCTATATATAAAAACTACTATAGACGAATTTCGTTTTCATTACTTTTTCAAGTAGAAAATCAACCAATAAATATCACTAATGTTAAAGTAGTAGCATCTATATCGAAACGTTTCTCATTCATCTTGCAAGTGGCGATGCAAAAAGCTATATTAAAATACTTGCATTCCTGGTTGGAACGCGGTGTTTGTGATTACGACTGGAGACCGTATCAAGATAAAGAGAAAGAGAAAGATTAGCCTACTCACGGGTGAGAGCTTATACAAAGAATCTAAGAGTTCACAAACTATATGATTCTTATTTTAAAATTTTAAAATTAACATCTTGTTCAGGCTGAACAGAAATTTATATCAAATACGGCCCATTTAGGAATATATGCAAGAAGAGAGCTTAAGTTAGCAGAAACTAGCGCTTACGCCCGGAATAGCTAGTCTCTGACTAGCGGCCTTCGACAAGTGATATGCATGAGTCGGGCTTAGAGAACAGACTAGCTGATCCTGCCTTAAATTTCGCTTGGTAACTCTAGTGTATGTCCACAATTTGTTGCGAGTCATCCTGTGAGCGTGAACGAGTTGTTACTAGGTTCGATCTCTTTTACGTGTACATTAATTTTATTTATAATACGTCTTTTGCAACTTATCCACAAAAAATCACAGATATGTATTTGACACAGGTTGAAATTTGACTGCACTGTGTATCAACACAAAACGCTCATACATATAACCAGTGCAATCACATCTACTGCCCTGTGTTTACTTCAACAGCCTCAATCCAATACAATCATGAATGGTCCATCGCTGCCGACAAGTAAACGATTACCACATTGGGTTCTAAAGAAAGTCAGTTGAGACATCTTTCAAATTTGGTGGAGATAAGTCTACACATTGCTGATGAGCCACACTTGAAAATCACGCGTTGAGCCTAAGTCCACAAGTTGAGACGAATTCTCTACACCATTGTCAGAAAGTATAGTCTAGTCCAGTACAATATAGCATAATATAGTGTAATTTATTGTAAAAAAGTATCTTATAGTACAATATAGTACAGAATGGTACATTATAGTATAGTATAGAATAGTATAACATTATAGTACATTATGGTAGGCCTAATAGGTTAGTAATATGTTTGCTAATATATGCAAACATGCATACAGGCATGCATGCATACATGAATGCAGTCATACATACATACACACATACGTACGTACGTACGTACGTATACACATATACACATATATGTATTATGAGCATGTTTTATTAGCAGTAGAGATTTTGATACCATTTTTATACAAATGAAATTATTTTTCTGTAACGTAATCTATAATATTTATATTGCATGCATTTGAATGGCACAGGTTACAATGGAGAAAATATCTGAGGAACAGGTTATGCTCATGTTGAACATGAACAAGAACAAAACGAGTATACAGGTGTCAAAGGTTAATTATAATATTCTGAACATGTTTAACCATTTGAATAATAGCAACACTTTTGCATTTCGCCTGCCATAGTTTTTGTCTTTGTTTTCGTAATTCTTCTTAGATCTTGCAGTAGCTTTTGCCTATGCCATAGATTTTGAGTTGTTTTCGGTAGAAACTTTGCGAATTAATCAATTTATCAATTATTATCAGAGCTATCAAATGGTCAAATGACAAGCGAGTCACATTCATTTGATTCTTAAGGGGACTCGCAGTCTATCAAATTTGTAATGAGACACCACTTGCGAATGATGACATCGTGAATCGCACTAATAATTTAATGCGAAAGCACAAGTGTAGACTTTGAAGAGATTTTTGTCATTCTGAGTCTTCCCAGAATATATGATGTCAAAATTTTGCAATCAGTTTTAATCTGAAACTATGTATAAACTATGTAAAAGTTAAAATGTATGCAAACACTGCCAGCGACCAGGGAGTGCATAGACTCGTGAAGATGTTAAAGTCACGCTAACTAATTTAGTTTAGCAAAAGAGTTTTGTTTACAATTAACAAAATTTCTGAAAACATTTTGTGGCTAATTCTGCATTCTACTTGAAGCCTCGAACAAAGCGCTGACGAAAAGTTTAAATATTCTGTTTAGAACGACTGTTTGATTGCTTCCTTAAATCTCTGTACAAGAAATCAAGTTGAAAAATTACCATTGCCTTCAACCTGATTGTATCTTATTGTATTTTCGTTTTATCTAAAAGTCTGCGTCAATTTGTCAACTTTATATAGATCGACCAATGTGAGTTTAATGATCAGATTCAGTTAGAATTTGGACTACAAGGCACATGTAATGTGAGAATATAAATAATATAAAAATAACTGCTATTTACGGATAAATTACTACTTGGATTGGTAAATATATAAATATATATGTAGAATTTCCTTTCTCACGACTGATTTTAAAAGGCATTTGGAATCTGAACTGAACAAAGTGCAAGAAATTTCACTCAAAGGCTATTCATATTCTTATATAGAATATGAATTTGCTATTCATATTCTCATATAGAATATGAATTTAATCAATGCGTCGATTCGTACTTATTTAGAAACTAGAATAAGACATTTGGAAAGGCTATGCATTATAAGCAATTTTGAGATAATTTCTTATAAGATTCGGAAATATAAATTTAGTCCTTATTTCTCGCTTTTAGGAATGTACTGTTGGAGATCTCTATAAAAGAACGAGACAATATCTTGGGAATACTGGGAAAGGCGTGGGTATGATGCTGTATTTTGGAGGTTTGTATCTTTTATATAACAAGACGTCGATAATAAAAATTCCAGTTTAGTGAAGACACAGCCATGTTTTGAGTGAAGCACTTTATTGTTAAATATTATTGTTGCGCTATTAGCAAGGCAAGGTTTGAAATCAAATTGGTTATGTAGCCTACCACAGTACAGTGCTTGAAATTAAAACATCTTTTCAAGACACTGAGATACAACGGCCACTGCCAATTTGCACTCTGCTTATTTTTCTTGCTGAATCCTGGCAACAATTAGAAGTTTAAAAGTCTGTTACTTCTGTATTCTAAAGTACACCCAAGTTTAATTCAATTCATTTCGTTTATTTGAATGCATATAGCCTACTGCAGAAGCTGGAATACAAACGCATGTATGAGCGTTTATGCAAATAATATTGCTCTCGGTTTAAATTAAGCGGATTTATATTTATTACTATCGTGCATAGGTTTCACTGGCGTCAGTGATACTGAACGCTAAGGTCGCTGGCCTTTCAGTACCAAAAGCTCAAATACCAGAATACCTATAGTATACAAGCCTTGCAGTAGGATCTACTTGTCACGTTCTTATTTCCCATCATTAAGAACGAAATGCTCATCAGTAAGCAAACAGTGATGAGATAAGGAGTCGTGCCAACGGATTACTGTTCAAAAAGAGTTGATATATGGCACCATGTTCAGAATGCCTGAATTGCGTTGCATCGAGGATGGGGCCGACTAATCGACGATAAATTCCGTAGCACAAGGTTATCGCAAAGTCCTCTCTCATCGTTTGTAGAAGTCCGGACAACCCTCTTCCAACCGGGTCTGTGCAGGACAGGCATTCGTCAGCAATCGGGCAATTGGTTGCACAATCTTTCAGTCAGCAACCAGTCGACTGATTGCACGATCTTTCAGTCAGCAACCGGTCGATTGGTTGCACAATCTTTCCATCAGCAACCGGTCGATTGGTTGCACAATCTTTCCATCAGCAACCGGTCGATTGGTTGCACAATCTTTCAGTCAGCAGCCGGGCGATTGGTTGCACAATCTTTCAGTCAGCAACCGGCCAATTGGTTGCACAATCTTTCAGTCAGCAACCGGCCAATTGGTTGCACAATCTTTCAGTCAGCAACCGGCCAATTGGTTGCACAATCTTTCAGTCAGCAACCGGCCAATTGGTTGCACAATCTTTCCATCAGCAACCGGTCGATTGGTTGCACAATCTTTCAGTCAGCAGCCGGGCGATTGGTTGCACAATCTTTCAGTCAGCAACCGGCCAATTGGTTGCACAATCTTTCAGTCAGCAACCGGCCGATTGATCGTACAACCTCGCCTTGGTTGACTCTTTGTATCACCATGTCAATCAAGTCAGCACTTTAAACCAGGCTGATTTTGCAATGCGGCATAGTAAGCAAATTTAAGTTTAGGCTGTTTTCTACGGGCGAGATACGCTGTTTGATTTTTATGGGACAAATTTTCATTTATTCAAATGTGGTTCGCCTATAAATATCCGGTGTTATTTATAGGCGAAGAACTCGACGAAGCATCGCTGGAAACCATTACGTCGCAGGGCATTGGTTACGGAAATTCATTAGAGATCGTTTTGCTGGCGAATCCCGGGATCAAATGTCTTACACCGCTTCCAGGCTACATCGAAGTGACTGATGAACCTTGCTGCATATTGGAAGAAGCCGATCCGATAGTAAAGCAGGCCAAAATGCCATGTGGATGTGTCATTGGTCAGTATTATGGTCTGCGTGAAAATATGGATAAACGTTTAAACGTTTTTAGCAAAAATCGAAAACAATTTATAGACTATATAATTGTACATAATCCTATTGTCGTGTTCAACTTTAAAGCTCACAATGAATAAGCATATATATATATACTATTCTATAGAAAGCATCAGTAAGAAACTGAAAGAACATATTATATGCCTTACGCTAATAACCATTATGCCTAATCAAGAGTTAAAGTTCACCCGTTCAAATCATGTGATAACTGAGGCAAAATGACGATTTCCAAATACATTTGCCTTTTACACCTGCGTCCAAGGTTTGAAACCTGGAGTTAAAAACGAATTAACAAACAAATTTCAAGCCATTTATATACCATAAAGAAAGGATGATGAATAGCTGAAGTTGTATTTGATCTTCGTCCGATTGATCCTTCCACCCCACTAACTACACATTAATGTCCACCTGTGGAAATCCTACATCAAAGAACTGTTCATGTTTTACTAGCTGTTAATGCAATCTTAATCCTAATTCAGACAACGGTGGAATGGCCTACGATGTTGGATGATATATAGCTGCGTGAGAAAATGTGGAACTGCTAGGAAGGCTGCCCGCGACTGTATAAACTACCTTAATCTAAAATTTTGAGCACAAACATTCAGGTGGATTCAACAGTCCTTCTGTTTTCACACTACGTGTGCTTCATCTAGGGACTGAGAGCTGGACGCTCACAGTGGCCGTAGAGAAGAAGCTGGATGCCATCCAACAGTGGTGTCTGAGATGAATCATATTAGGATTCAATATTCTGCGCACACGAGCTATGCAGAAATATACAGGCAGACTCAGGTTCCGGAGATGATTGAAACAAGAAGACTGGATGTTTGCAGCCCAACTGGTTAGGCCACACGCTGTCCGCCTGCCGGCGATCGTGTTTCCGATTCCCACTCTTGTACAAGGATGCTATTAATATCTATATAAATAATCATTAATATGTATTAGATTCAGCCTATCAGGGCTTCCGAAAACAGGCCAGCTATACCTCAGTCGCAGATACTTATTAATATTCAGCCACCATGACTATGTTAATGCATATTCATTAACTTTGCAGAACATTCAGCAGCAGTGTGGGTTTAAACAGTTTTCGAAAACTTTGTTGAGTCAATCGAAAATACACTTGATTTTGTGATATGCGGCTTTCCATGTTTTGGGTCGGAAGTGTTAGAATTGTTAGTCTTTGGCCAGACAGAGCGAGATTAGAATTCAGTCAGGGATTTTTGCCGTTGTGTCAGTAAGTCTTAAACAAAGGGAAATTGACTTTCAGGATGTATGAAATTGGTCTCAGAGTTTGCATTTTACGTGCAAGGCCCTTAATGAAAGGAAATATAAATCATTCAAGTGTCAATTATAGCCACTACCCTGAATATCCATACCTGACCTTATACCTTACCTGAAGTGGTCTGTAGTATTCAGACCAACAGAAATATAATATAGACAAATAGGAAACGCAAACATGCAAGTCATCCACACACAAAATTCACAAATTTCACTATGATGCGGTACGGTAGTACAATGCTATTGCTATGACTAGGCTTGCTGAGGTTTTGTATTACATAGCATATGTAAATAAAAAACTATCACAAAACCAGTAGCGCAGTTTCGGGATAGACGTGCTCCCACTTTTCCCCTCACGTATTGGCAATATTGGTTGAATCTTATACATATTAATGAGTAGAAGTGATTGTCCGGCAGAAGATGCAGCTTGCAAGTTTTGCTTTGAAAAAGGCCATTACCAGCAGGCATGCCAGTATTGTCTAACGGATGGTAATCAGGATCACACTAAATAAATCATAATAATACTGCTAAGGCCACGAGGGCCGAGTCAGATACGTTGAACAGATTAGTAGTCATTCACGTAATAGTACAAAGAATGTTAACTCTTAGCCTATTCGGATACAGCGCAGACATCAATATTCTACAATAGGAATCACTATAGAAATTCTCATTCAGTCGAAGTGCACTTCATCCGGCAGATATTATCACCACCCCCTGCAATAGAAGACGTGATTCACCACTGGGATTTTCTAGGCAAGGCTCAGTATACCTGAGTCAACCATAACTAGCAAAATCTATGTCCAACAAGGAGCTAATCAATTCCTGCTCTCAAGCATTACATGTCGGAAACTAAGAATAATCTCATTTCTTTTTCACAAAGTGCAGTCACGTATATCAACGAAGCCACGGGACGTCTTCGAGAAGCCTAAGGCAATGAAAGAGACCATCTCAAGAAGTTATAACGAACATTCAAAAGGGACGAGCTTCACTGCCAGCAGAATCAAGAAAACATCGAGCAGACGAATATGCATTCATGTCAGTCCAAGCCATTTTTACAGGGACAATTGATGGGTGCAAAGCCCAACCGTGGTCTTCAGTCAGTGATGTCGTCTAAACCAGAGGAAAACTGTACAAGGGGAAGATACCAAGCGACAAGTTCACCTCATGTGGCTGAAGATGGACAAACCTCAATGCAGCCACCATCCACAAGGTACTCACCTAACTAAAGAACAGCTCATGGGAAAAGGATCCACTTTAAAGAGACTTTAGAGTCACTGGAATTAATTCGGGCCGACAACCAAAGGGGCAGCCCTTAAAATGAAACGTCAAACCACAAATGAATTCTTTAAAAGGGCGAGTTGTAAATTCTGGTATTATATGTTCTTTTCCCATGCATGTATATGGACATTTGACATAATGTACTTGTATACTCCGGTGATATTATACTCTGGTATTGTACGTCCGGACTGAGGATCAGGGTTTTAGCTGATGAGGATTCCAGTGTAGTCGTGACACATTAAGATCAAAGAACTTTTTTTAGTGAGACATTTCAATTTTAACAACTGCATTTTGATGTTATCGGCCCATACAACCTTTGTGATAGACAACGTAAATAGAAGTAAAGCCTGATTATACAGCCTGTATAATCTGATCTAGTCAAACACGTGCATAGCGCCGTAATCATTATGCACTAAGATTCTTTCGATGGTCGCTTGAAGAGTCAAAAACATGATCTGTTGGAGAAACCCGGTTGAGATTCCAATGGGTCACAAGAAACTAGAAGTCAAGCTAAGGTAGATAAGCAATTGGTAACAGGTGAGTGAACACAAACATAAACGTAGACATAAGTAGATATAAATAGTTTAAATGCAGTTCAAAATGCCCTCTATCATTAATTTATTTTAAAATTTGTTTACTAATTTTTACAATTACAGGCGTAGAAGCGATGAAGCAGCATTGCAATACCACGGTTGATGACTCACGATTTCTGCTTACTTGTCCAAATTGTGGCAGTAGTATGAAGTACTTTTTGGTTCGACATGTTTTGTCTGTCGCTATGACAGATGACGAATTGGAATCATTCAACCAGAAAGTAAATGCTAATCTGATGAACAGTTCTATCAAGATTCAGAGATGCCCTGGGTGCAGTATCTACCTACAGCGCGACTCGTCAAAGACATTCATCAATCCCAATTGGGTTCAATGTCCCGCTTGCTCGGCGAAGAATGGAAGAAACTTTGAATTCTGTTGGGTTTGCTTAAAACCGTGGAAAGGCAATGGAGTATCCTGCGGTAATGAAAATTGCAATGGGAAAGATCCTCGTATTCAGATTATTGAAACATGTGAGACAAAGGTTATTGGCTACATTTGCGATGTTCCAAGCATCCGCTGTTGTGCTAAGTGTGGAAATATGATAGAGCATAAAGGTAAGTGCAAGCAGATGAACTGTTCAAAGTGTCACTATGAATTCTGCTTCGTTTGTCTGAAGCCAAGAGCCTCTGGAGAGAAAGGTGCTTTTTGGCAGTGCGGTGAAGTTGATTCCAAGTGTAATGTAGCACCTCGTCAGACTAAAATCTTTGATATTGAGATAGAGAATGTCGTCGAAACCAGTCGTCCAACCATACAAAAGTCCCTCCACGCCAAAAACACTGACAAAGAATGGTGGCCAGACTCTCTCTGGGATTTAACAGAACGATATCAGAACCTTGAAAGACAACCAACACCACGAATTCTTAGGCCTACGACTATGACTCGGGTAACAGAGACTTCTAGCAGATCCAGTCGTAAAAAAGCCCCTGTCAAAAAATGCGCTATATGCTGATAGCTTACCTGACGCACAGAAAGGACTCGCATGTAGGCCTACCTGATTGGCGCGAAGGTAGGATGGGCGGTGGACGAGAAGAAGGCCGAATGTCCAGAGGGTCTGAACGCATTCGCTGGGTTGAGTGAGCTGCTGTCTGCTTGACTGGAGCTAGCTGAAGAGTTTCGTGGGAATTCGAGGAGGATTCGGTCAAAAGGACAGGAGTAGAGAGGCCGTGACCGCAGTGACGGGAACCTGAGAAGTAAAAGTGCTTAACTTCCCCTAATTTTTGTCTTCGTAAGTGTAGACATATGTATATTGAATGTTAAGTTGTGAATATGTGGAGTATATTTTCGCTTGTGGATGCTTGGTTTAAGAGTTCATGCTTTAACCGTATGCATGGTCTCCAGTGTTTGTACAATTTGGTAGAAGGGTAGCCTTAGCTAAGCTAAAGTTTGATATTTTTTACTAACTTGAAGGTTGCTTTTGTAAATATTGCAATAGTTCTGTACAGTTTGTTGAATGGGTAATTGTGGTGGAGTTTTGACTGAGAGAATTTAAGTTAACAGTTGGAGGCTTTCGTTTATAGGAATTTGATTATTTAATACTGATTTTTTAACGACAATTTGCGTGTGTTTATTAGGTATGTTGAAGGCTGCTTATTTGAGCGTATTTTTAGAAGTTTATTGTATATATATATAAATTTATATATATATATATATATATATTAAGTCCGGCTGGTTGATGTAGAGTGACCCATGGTTCAGTCAAGTTCTTCTGTGGAGTGGTTATTTGGCTGATGACGAGGGTGGAACGGAGCATAGTTAACACCGGAAGCCCCATTCTCTTTGTTGCGTCCGTTGGACTTGATGTATTCGTGAGAGCCTGGTTGTGATCTTGTTTTTGCTAATAGAACTTTAGGAAATTGTTGAATGAAGGATCGTTGTAAACATTAAATTGTAACTAGACGTTTGTAAATGACACGTGTGTAAATAGTAAATCGGGTTATGTTGTAAATTCCAAGGACTCGCTTAGACAACAGATACTTCAAGCAGAACCTATCGTAGAGACATAGCAGAGGCTCCTGCACTTGCGTCTCAGGTAACAGAGACTTCTAACTGAACCGTTGTTGATTGTTAACCGAAGCGCTTCCTACAACTGTGGCTCCGGTTACAAATATTCCTATCCCGTCACCTATGACCGAGTCGTGGGAGCTCAAGAGATACAAGAAAGCACTTGCTTGCAGCAAGAATTTAATAGAATAATAAGACGTACTCACAGGAGAAGAATAATTATGTCAGCTGTAGTCAACGTCTGTCTTCGTCGTATCTTGACCGAACCTCAGCTCTAGAAGTTCAGTTCGGACTAGACCCCGCAACTTACTTTTCTCGGTGCTTATATAAGTTTCCTGTCCTCAGCCCGTCTGCTGTTTTGGCTGAGCTACGGTTTACAAATTTCTGCCTGTTCCTCTTAAGCTTATTTCTAAATTACCATTTTTGGAAATATTGTTTGTCTAGGCGTGTTCTTCCTGGCCTGTTGCCGTAGCTTGGCCCTCTTAGCCCTGGGCTATGACTTCTACCTGCGTGCCATTCTCTCGCAAGGCGGCCTCTTTGGTCAGCCCTTTCTTGCTTCATTTCTACTACTAGTTACCATTATTATTAATACTAATAGCAACTACTACTCGCTATGACTGAAGTTGTTGTGCTATCGTTATCGTCGACTCCGTCTTGCTATCTGCGTTTGTTCCTACGCCTGTTTGTATGTCTCTCTAGCCGTTTGTCGCTGCACTTGATCTCCATTACCTTTTCATTTGTTCATCCAATTCTCATTAGTTGGCGATGCCGGTGTCCTTTGAAATCGGGCTTTATCTCCATCTTTCGTCCAAAACCTTGTTCGAACCGGACGCCTAGCTGTCGGATTTGCTCTATGAGGAAGTTTATCTTGGCTGTCTGGTGGACTTTCCTGTTCTACCCCCACTGCTTTCCGTTTTTGCTCATGTCAGATATTAATGTCTAGTTTTGAAGGCTAACATCTGGTTTCTGTTACTATACCATTGCCTGTACCATTACTTATTACCTTACTCAACCTCTTAGATATATAACTTCTATTGGGCCTACATGCCCTCTGTCATACACCTATTCATAATTAGAGACCAAATAAGTTTATGTCAAATACAATGTACCTTGACGATGAATATAGTCCATCGACAAAATCATCGTCAGGACAAAATTGAATTAATTTAACAAAAAATCCTTTAAGAATTGATCGACTGCGCTGGACGGGTTTTCAGGTCAACTCGATGGATTGAATTTTTGCAATAGAGTTGAAGCGGATGTTTCTTTGAAGAAGGATCATTATTACCCGAGAAGGCTTATATATAGATCAATCTAACGATTGAACGGTCGATACTCCGGTTATTGTATCTTTGAAGTTACATGTTTCTCAGTTAATGTGCACATGGAGTGGCAGTAGGTCTAAAGAATCATTATGAAGATCTTCGCTTCTTTCTGAAAGTCCAACTTCTAACGATCAACCTACTGACTACTATATCTGATTTGCCTGCGATATCAGAGCTCGTCGAACAGCGAACATAACTTAAAGAAACTTAAGATCAACTTAGACAGTTGATCTCCAGTTTTGGCCTGTTGGCTGGATTTAGGTATCACTCGCGATGACCTCGGTCCGATTTCACTCGTGATCGAACCACCTTCGATTTCTGACCATGCTTTCTTGTCCTATGACATTCCATTCATCTACACTTCTCCACCCGTCACTTACATTACCTATAGAGGCTGGAAAACGCTCGACCGAGATGTTCTACGACGGCGCCTGGCAGAGAGTCCACTCTGTCAATCGACCCTTGAAGAAGACCTTTCTTTCGATGAATTGTTGGATCTGTATGAATCTACTCTTCGTCTAATCATTGATGACATCCTTCCACTACTCTCGGCCCGTATGTGGCGTAGTCCGACCACTCCATGGTTCGATTTGGAGTGCAGAACCATGTGCAGAAAGGTCAGGCGGGCTGAACGACTCTGCAGGCGGACTGGTGAGGCCAGTGATCGCTCAGAATGGATTAGACTCTTACGGGAAAAACACACTTTTTTCACGGCAAAGAACAGAGCTATTAGGAGGCTGTAATTGCCCGGCATTCCGGAAACAGTCGGCGACTCTGGAACGACCTCTCCTCCATGCTTGGTCGTGGTGGAGACTCTACAACCCCAAATTCCACTGCAGCTGACTACGCGCTATCTGGCTGATAAGGTCGCAGATGTTCGACGTGCAACAGAGGGTTCCCTTCTCCGGAGTACACTACGACTCAGTATCAATTCGACAGCTTTAGAATGGTTACCGCCGCTGAACTCAGGTCACTCCTATCCTCTCCAACAAAGACATGCTCTCTGGACCCGATTCCAACCTTTCTTCTTCAGGAGCTTGTCGATGATCTCCTTCCATTCCTACTCCGGCTCTGTAATTCATCGCTTTCCGAGGGGCATCTACCTCTTAGTCAGAAGCGGGCTATCGTCAAACCACACCTTGAAAAGCTCTGATTGGATCCTGAAGATGTCAGTAGCTACCGCCCAGTCTCCAACGTCTCATTTCTGTCAACGATCATCGAGAAAATAGTCGCGCAGCAGGCAGTCTTCTATCTCGACTCAAGTAATCTCATACCAAAGCGTCAGTCCGGTTTCAGGAAGGGCCATTAGACTGAGACGGTGGTTCTTCGATTTGTCTCTGACATCTATGATGCAATCGACGCAGGGAAGGTCACGCTGCTCGCTCTCCTTGATGTAAGCGCAGCATTCGACACTGTGGATCATCAGATTCTCCTGACTCGTCTCGAAACATCGAATGGCTTTGCAGGCCAGACGCTCGAATGGATACGCTCTTTCTTCGATGGGAGGACTATGAGGGTTGAAGTCGGGACGGATGCATCGAGCTGGATACAGATTCTCTGTGGCGTGCCACAGGGTTCAGTTCTCGGGCCACTCCTCTACATACTCTACACTGCCGATCTAACCCAGGTCATCACACAGCTATCGGTGCACTGGATCATCAATATGCCGATGATGTGCAGATATATGTGACTTGCCATCCATCTGACACCGCAGCCTGTGTCTCGAGGATCCAGATGGTGGTTACCAATATACAGAAATGGATGTCTTCAAACCGGTTTCGGCTGAACCCCGCAAAAACACAGTTCATCTGGTTCGGCTCTCGGCACAGACTTCGGGATGTAGATCATGATATGATACTGGCAGCGTCTTCAAACTCGGTCTCGCTTCGAACGGTTCGTGATCTGGGTGTTTTGTTGGACGAAGAGCTGTCGATGGTGGGCCATATCAATTCACTCTGCAGGACTTGCTACTACGAACTGCGTCAGATAAGGACTATACGTCGAAACCTGTCCTATGGCGCGGCTATCACACTCGTCCATTCCTTCATCATCACGCGTCTGGACTACTACAACTCCATCCTGGTCGGCTTGCCTAAATTCCGCATCCGTCAGCTCCAGTCTGTCCTGAACTGTGCTGCTCGGCTCGTCGCTGGTACGTCCAGATTCTCGCATATTCCCACCTACATACAAGACACCCTACATTGGCTTCCAGTCGAGAAGAGGGTACAGTTCAAAGTATCCCTCATGGTGAGGTCCTCGATCGTTGGGTTAGCGCCGGATTATATCAACGAGCTCATCAAGCCAGTTGCTGATCAACCTGGTCGACAGAGACTACGATCGGCGACACGTGGTCAACTCATTGTACCTCGTTCTCGTACTTCTGCTCGGACAGGCCGCGCCTTCTCCACTGTGGGGCCGTCTCTCTGGAACACTCTTCCACCAGACATCCGATCCCTTGCCTGTTCAACAGTTCAAGAAACATTTTCTGCCCATCTCAAGACGTTCCTATTTAGAGACCGTTAGGTAGCCGTGCTGCAGCGCCTTTGTGAGTTACTTAAAAGGCGCTTTACAAATTTAGTGATACATACATACATACATACAAGAATCCAGTTTGGGACTTGTCGCGTCATATGCAAGAAACCTTCACGTAACAGATCCTTGTGTAAAAGGGGTCTAATGAAGGCCTTTATAAAGAATGATAATAATATACTTAATTTAATCGTTGCCGAATAGGTAAAATAAGGTTGCTGTATAATGTATATATGAATTGATTACTAATTTCTCAGACTCTGACTAAAGGCTGATGTATTCGAGAATGTAATTCCCCTTAAAGTAGATTGTAATTTCACTGCTTATTTTGACTTAATAACCAACATGCAAATATTTTGTTCAGATTTTATGACTTTAATATATGGTAATTTTTAAAAAAGGAAGTTGTTACACAAGCAACATAAAACTATGTACATAAAACTATCTCTCGCATTTCAGTGGCACTGACCGATTAATGAAAAGAAAAACTCTGATACTCAGATTACCGATAGCCATATTAAGTAAAGCAAATAAGTAAAGTATCCCATATCTCACAAGTCAGACGTAGGGGAGGCGCTCATCTCCTTTTCTAGGCCCTTGAGCCGGAAATGGACGAATCCCAAGGTCCTGGACACGGGGCCAGTGCATCGCAGGAATTGTTGAGAGAAGTGTGTTGTAATAACTACCCCTTGCCCAGGGTCGTTACACGGAGTCGAACCCGCCACAGCATGATCATTGACCAAATGCGTTACCGATAAACCACCGTTCCGCACTTTCTTCTCGACAGATTTTGGAAAGCTGGTGTATGAACGTTTGTATGACAATGTTATTAATTGTAATGTGTAATTGTAATCGCAAGCTTTTATGACGCCACTTGTAGACAAAATCATCAGAGAAACTCTAAAAACAGTCATGCGAAGTTGACGACTCCTTGTCAAACCAGGAAATTCGCAAAGAAAGATTGTCTTGTTATTATTTTGCTGCTGGACGCTTGAGCTTCAGGCGAAAGGTTCGTCAACGCCAGGACCATGCCTCTGAAGAATAACTTTGAAAGAGGTGTGTTATTTATAAGCGAAAACCTTACTTTACCTTACCTACTGGCAGGCACTGTTATAAAATCCATAAATGTAACGATGGGCCACTTTCTTAACCAGAGTGATACTAAGACAGAATGTTCTAAGTTGTTGGGGTGATGAAGAAAGAGGGAATTCTGAATGATATGCAGCCTTAAGTTGGTAGCTAAGCATGCATGAACTAGAACTAGAAGCCATAAAGGCACTCATATGTGCAGGGTAGGCCTAGCTGAACTGACATATGGTTGTAGATGACCATTCCTATAGTTTGGTGAGCCTTTGAGACGCCCTGAAAAGGCGCTATACAAATGTTCCGACAGCTAACTAAATACATTATTATAATATCTAAAACTGTTATTTATCTTTATGTGACCTTTTAACCGAAGCTATTTTCTAATGCACTCTGTCCTAAGCCTACATATCATCGTAATCGTAATCATAAACTCGAAAATGTCTGAAGCGCTACTTAAAAGCTAAGCGCAGGGTGCCAGCCTGTTATTCAAAAGCGCAATGAATCATTCAATATATGTATAGCCTTCATGTAGATATAGACCTACAGGTAAGTGGTTGAGCATCGAAGTGCAATCGAGTGGCCCGCATCACTGTGGCTACTTCGAGTGGGAAATTTCTTGGGAAAACCCGGTAGTTTCGATTTTTGCGGAAATCCATTGGATAGTCAAACATTTGTGTCAGTTAGAATGTAACACGCTCTTATCATTTTATGTAGGTCTCAGGCATGTCTAAACTTGCGATTTAAAATTATCAATTTTAAGACGGTTTTCAGAGATTTCGATTCGAACATCACTATAGAAATATAGACGTCTATCAATTGTGTTCCTCAGATTCAATGACACAATTCATATTATCACTCTTTTGGAAAATAAATCTAATTATAAAGGATGGTTTTTAAGAGAAATATTATTTAAACGCAGCTACAAAGCCAACTCACATTTGTAGTAGTTAATCCGCATACCAATAATAATAACCCAAGGTTGCTTAGTTTAAGAAAGGCTGACAACGAAACAAATTACTGGGTTTAATGATACTTCACATGTGTCATCGTTGTTGTGTAGCCGTTAGGGCCATTTCTTATTTAAATATGTATATTCTTATATTCTTTCCTTAACTCTACAATTGGGGCCTACTCATGTCACTATCAACTCAAGCGCTTTACATTGTCATTGACTCGCTCAGTTAGGAAGGTCTTCAGCAGCGTAGGCCGAAACCATGATCACGTGACATAAAAACTATGATAGCGTGACATGAAAAACACACGTAACGTGGGTATACATGCAGTTGGACCTTAACTAGCATCTATACACATGCAAATGTTTTAAATAAACTTGGAAATTTTGCTGGAAATTTTTCTACGCAATCGCCCCGCTCTCAGCCATCATGTATACAGACGTGGCATGTAATGAATATGTAACTACGTGAGCCATACATTTAGCATGTAACTATTATAATAACGTGTGCTATATGGTCACAAGCCGGATATTTGTAATTTTTCTCCATTACGTTTTTGCTGATATTTATAAGTTATGGCTGATAGAATTCAAATCACCATCCGGATGAGTGGGAATTCAAAAATGTTGATCATTGGCAAGGTAAAAAGTAGTCTCTCATAGTGTTGTTTTAACTTCTAGTTCCTGTTTTAATACCGGACCAGATAATCTAAGAAGGGATATGTTGAGATAAAAAACCATTTGGCGGACTGTCGAGAAGGCCTATATGCAGGTTTTATAATAATATTTTATTTAAATGATATCTCAGTTGTATTACAACGTGATATTTAAGTTGTCTGGTTTTCGATATAATATATGGACTAGAGGGCCCCCGGGGAACCATTATCGGACTCGTGGACCAGATAATTTAGCCACGGATTGTACCGTTGGCAAGCGGTCCGAGTCTCGATAGTGAGGAAAGACATAGTGGGCGAGTTGTAGCCGAAACAATCACTATCTGGTTCAGGGGCTGGCTCCGTTGATCCGGCAGGGTTTGGGCCCACCTTGTTGTGAGATCACGAGGCGGTATGACTCCCTATAATGGGAAGATAAGAAATTGTGCGAAACTCGAGGACACCTTCGTGATATATATATATATACAGGTCTGTGTGAAAATGGTGTAACGCTACTGAAACTTACCCCACCGGTACTGATCCGATTTCCGGGGTTCGGGTCCACTTTATTGCGCGGTCGCGAGTTGCACTGGTTTCTGAAAGCGGGAAGATAGGAGATTGCGCGAAACTCGGGAAACTGCAAGACACGCACGTAATACTCAAAGGGCGTGTGCTCCGAAGTGTGTGGTCGGCCAGACGTAGTTGAAGAGCGAATATACAAGTCATTGTGAAACAAAGGGGTAACGCTACAGAAACACACCCCACAGTGCCGTTAAGGAAGCGAGTGTGTCGAAATACCACACAGACAAAACCATGCTGGTCAGTGCGCTCCCGGAAAAGTTAGCTGTCCGATTAAGAAACCAGCTTAACGAATGATAATGGTCCATTTGAAAGGCTCAAACTGTTCGTTTTGAACATTTTAGTCGCAGTATATGCAACTCTCTTTGGTCATCTTCCTCATTTTTGTGTTAAACCAAATTTTTGTTTCTGTTAACAAATTTTCTCTCATTTAAGTTTAATTTTGCAGTAATTAGGCGTGTCATTTGCTAGTGAAATTCATTCGTAGTAACAAAAGTACATTTGCATGTTCCTATATTTGTATCTTTCTATGTTTTTCCAGGGGTGCTTAATATCGGAATTGTTTGCTAAAGTACGGAAAGATATCTTGGGAGAAAAAACTAACAACGCAAGTTTTTACCTTATCTGTGATGGTAAACTATTTTATACATATCGCAAGTAACGTTGATGAAATCACTGAGTGAAATATTACTTAAGTATTCTAAGAGGAGATTTGTTTATTGGCTGTTTGACTAACACAGTAATTAGTTTAGGATAGATTTACTGCGTTCTAAACAAATTGGTTGAGTGTAACTAGGCAAGTGTAATGGTCAAGGTTTATTAATAAATCCCAAAGGCACAAAGTCAAATAAATCTAGAACAATTCAGTGGAAAACGCGTGTAGAATTCGCAATCCGGCAGAATTGAAAACGAGATAATTAAACTGGTATATAACTTATTGCCTCCGAAAATATCGCTCATGAAGCGGATTCAATTTTCGTTGGAAGAAGTAGGCTTCTTCTTCTTCTTGTTCTTCCTCTCCTCTTGTTCTTCCTCCTCCTCCTCCTCCTCCTGAAATTTTGATTTTAGACTATAAGTTAGTGACATTAATTAAAAGCGCTTCGAGAAGTTGCAATTAAAATTGCTTTAAGATAAAATGTAGACTGAAAAAACTAATATTTTTATTTTCATTGTAATAAGTAGATTTTAAATAGTGTAGTGCTAAATAAGAATTCTATTGTCCTTTCCGCTGAAGGGGAACAGCTGGAGGAAAACACAGGAGGCACCATCGAATCGTTTGGAATCATTCATGGATCCTTTCTGGATTTCTGCCAACGCCTTAGAGGTGGAAGTGGCAGATTAACGGCTCTTCCTGGCAAAATAAGCTTAACTAAAGAGCCCTGCTGCATCACCTACGACGATGACCCATGGACTGACAGAGCGATGATGCCTTGCGGATGTTCTATCAGTACGTATGAAGCTAACTGGAACCTTTATCTTCTGTGACTGTGACTTTTGCTGCGCCCTATATCTGAACAGCGTTTGACTCTCGGGCCTTCTCGGTTGCTGGTCCAAAGCTTGGAATTCACCGCCCTGTTCAGTTCGTTCTGGCAATTCTTTTATGTCATTCAGATCTAAACTTAAGACACAACTCTTCCAACTCGCTTACTGTAGCCTGGCTTCTGGTTTCTCTGACCTGTCGGAATTTGAGCCAGCTTCTCTAACGGTTTATGTTTTTAGCTGCGATATTTTGACTTGAAGCGACCATCGACTCATGCCTTTGCATTATGAAAACGGCACCATAGAAGTCTTTAGATTAGACTAGATTATTTTAAAAAGTCTTGACTCAATCAATCTTATGCAAACACGGGACTATCTAATACCTTTATTTGCAAGGCGTCTTGTCTCTTTCAATCTTGTACACACCCAAGGAGCAATTTTCCATCCTCTATTTGTCAACTTCCATAAGGCCTTCTTCGTGATAGTTTTGTTTGAAGTCATAAATCGTCCAGATATCTGGTGCGGTAAAAGTACTTCAACACATGCAAGAGTATATAGCTGTTTCAAACTGACGTTAATAAATTGTTATTTTTAGACAATATATGCGGGTCAGCAGCTCATAATGGTAAACTGTGCATTTTCTTCCGAGTCAAGCAACTCTGGTCTAAACCACGAGGTTTAATTAAAACCGCTCGCAGTGTAGCTGCGATAGAAAGGCGCTGAGTAGCCCAAGCAAGGCTCATACTGTGGCCCATACAAGGGCACACTCAGTTGTGTGAGTGGGAAGAAAGTTAATGAGGGGTCGTAGTCAACGGTGGTTAGGTAAGGCCATGGGCTATATTTATCACTCGCGATCTATTTGTGTGGCACCGATGGACAAAATTATAGATCCTACGTTCAATCTGACATATTTAATGTCCAGCTTTGAACAGCACTAACTGGCCAATCTTCTCGAGTTCTTAAGTTACGTGCGGTCGTCATTCCTTGGTCTCTGTCTGTCTGTCTTTCTGCCTCTACGGGTATCTATATCTCATTCTTTCGCGTTCTTGCTGATACTGTATCTAACTTGGATGATCTACTTACTCTATACTAACGCCACTATAGACGCTCATATACTAACTTAAATCTTTAGTGTTTTTGCTATATATGTGGCCGGGTTTCATGGGGTATGATGTGAGTGGAATGCAGAAAGACTGGAAGATAGCAGAAGTACAGCGTAATGATGGACTTACCAACGCATCGACTATTACAGGAAAATGTTATTTTCGAGTAGGTATGGAAGCTATGAAACAACATTGTGACACAGAGCTTGAAAAAGGCCGCTACAAGTTTCAGTGTCCAAACTGTCGAGCTGACTGGCCGTTCTTTCTCATACGCCACGTTCTCTCGTCCATCTTATCGTCAAATCAACTAGCAAAACTGAGTGTGAAGATTAACGATAACTATTTTGGAAATCACTCAAAGGTAAAGCGATGTCCCTCGTGCCGTAACTACTGCGAGCGTACTGAACAGAGCAACAATCGGGTGCTGTGTTCTGTCTGTACCAATCAGACTGGCCGAACTTATGAATTTTGCTGGGCGTGTTTGAATCCCTGGAAGGAGACAGTGTTGAACATACCGTGTGGAAATGTTGGATGCACTGGAAAAGATGCACGACTTCGTTACCTGGAAGAATGTCCGACAAAAGCCATTGGCCAGGTGAGCGATGTGCCAAGTACACGGGTCTGCCAGAAGTGTGGAAACCTGATCAATCATACTGACGCCTGTAAACACATGACCTGCAAATGTGGCTACAACTTCTGTTTTGTATGTCTTAAACCGCAGATTGACGGCGAGTGGCAGTGCGGTTCATATGGCTCCGTCTGCCCAGTGGCTCCACGACAGACATCCCTTCCGTAATCTATGCAGCAGCTCCAGAAATATTGTTGTACATGAATAAATACTTAGACTAATGGCCAGAAAATAATGCAGACACACTTTAGTAATCATATTATTTACTTTAGAATCTAGTTTGGTGTTCTTTAAAATTCGTTGCAAAGGTTATGACACATGGAATATATAGATTGTGCAATAATTTGAAAATATTTATTACGGTTATTGATTCTTACAAAGTTCTGTTTAAATGATGTACTGTTGTTCGCTATTCTTCTACAATATTCAATAAACCAGTAAATTGATTTTGTTATATTTGAATAACCAGTAGTTTAACTAGGCCTAAATTTGACGGCTGCCAGGTCAGCTGATATTAAACTAGGTCAATTTACCAGAATATTATTTATAGACTTTCAGGACGTCTAAAAGCTCCTGAGCATTTTCGTCTTATAGGGTCTATAACGCGTTTTATTGTTCAGTTTTCAATGGAACTTGGCCATGCAATTACAAATAAAGTGACCATAAAGCCTCTAATAATTTGGAAAGACGCTTGCACTCAGATATGGACAATAAAATGCAAATCTAGTGTAAAAATTATCTGACAAAGTAATAGGCTACTGACTCACGTAGGCCCTATGCTTAGCTAACACGTTCTAAGATTTAATATCTGCTGTTTGTGTCGGCTTAACTAACTAAAATACAATTATCTGACCCATCATAGGAACTCACCAACACTTCAGCCCTTTCAATTTCTGCGGAGATATTTCACTCAAAACTGAAAACGTTCCTCTTCAACAAATCCTATCATGATTCTTCCTCTTCCCTTATCTATCTTTCCGCTCTTATTTATAATCACTAGAAAGTCCCCGTCTTCCTCATTCACTGTCAGTGCCTTGCCCCCAATTTCATGTTAAACCTCTTTATTTTCTTAATCATCTCCGAGTACTTTTCCTTATTAAAAAGCACCTGCCAGCCCTTTGACTATTTTCATATTCTTCTTGGAACCATCGCAGTATCGCCGCTTCTTCTTTAGCAAACACTTTCTGGCATAATTTTGTATCTCCTGCAGACTTTGGAATTTTAGATAAGTCCCATCGTCTGATAGTTAATAAATTTTTTGAACAGTAGTTGCCCAAGCACTGAACTTTGTGTCATCCCACTTAGAACTCTTGTGGAGCCAGAATATGTTTCTTATGCCCAAATTTAACCGTCTGCCAGCTTTAAATTCATATTTCAAAATCGACGTAGATGATCTGTCTGGTGCATTAAAGACATTCTCAAGCCACCGCATAGCGACCTTGGACAAGTTGCTCACTCACAGTTGTCTGTGAGGAAGGCAACGATAAACCACCTCATCTCCTCCCCAGGTGGCATAAAGTCAATGAACTTCCCTTTGGGCAGGAAACATTATCATCATCATCAGAAGTGGTATATACCATGCTGTTGCTGTTGTTTGCCATCAGGTGGATATTCTGGTGGAGGCTGCAGTGCATGCGGAGTTTGATCCAATGAAGGGTGTTTCTGAGGCAATTATGTTGGGCCAGTTGGCTGGCATTGGAACCGGTTGCTTTGATCACCTTCTGGACGCTGAGAAATGCAAATTTCTAAAGCGCTACTTAAAAGGTAAGCGCAGGGCACCAGCTTCTTATTCAGGATCTCAATAAATCAGTAAATATACGTATGGCCTTTGTGTAGATTAGTTGAGCATCAAAGTGCAAAAGAGTGGTCTACATCATTGTTGCTGCTTCGATTGGGAAATTTCTTGAAAAAACCCGGTGGTTTCTATTTTGCGGAACTCCATTGGATATTCAACCATTTATGTAAATAAGAATGTAACACACTCTTATAATTTTATGTAGGTCTTAGGCATGCTTAGCATGCGCGAGACTTTGCGATTTAAAATTATAAATTTTAAGACGGTTTTGAAAGGTTTTCGAGCAGCACTATGGAAAAATACACGTCTCCGAGTCAGTGATGCATAATATTATACATTTTCACTTTCTGGAAAGTGTACGCTAAATATTTATAATGGGTGCATATTAAAAGAAATTTTATTTCAACGCAGTTACAGAGTCAACTCAAGTTTGTAGTGGTTAACCAGCAAATTAGCAATAATGCAAAGGTTGCTTAGTTTAAAGCTAGTAGCGAAACAAATTACTGGGCCTATTGACACAATGTAAAACGTCAATTCTTAATTAAGCGCCGATATCTAGGTAGGTAAGCAGCAGAAGGTTTAAAAGGTATTGACGCTAAGATTTCCTGTTTCACATGTGTCACTGCAGTGTGTAGCCTTTAAAACCATTTCTTTAACGGTACAGCATTTTCAGTTGATGTTTCAACCCGAATGTATTTATATGGTGAATGAACAACAACTCAGACCACCAGTACTGTCACAGTTGAATGCCTTAGTCAAGCGAAGACATAATTATATACACATATTCGTATTTCTTCTCTTAGTATAGGCTTTCTCTTCTATATGACTCGCGCCTTTCATTGTCAACTCAAGCGCTTTACCCTTGTCTGCCAGTCAAAGGTCTTCAATAGCATAAAACGTGAAGATGACACATGACTTGGGTACTGGCAGCTGAACCTTAAGTCAACATCTATACCCATGCAAATGGCCGACGTCAACTGGGAAATGTCGCTGGAAATTTGTTTTCGAAATCGCCCTACTCTCAGCTTTTGGATTTTAATGAATATGTAACTATGTGAGTCATACATCCAGCATATAATAACGTGTGCCAAATGTTGTGAAAGCCAGATATTTGTAAGTTTTCTCCATTACGTTTTTGCTGATGGTTACAAATAATGGCTGGTAGAATTCAAATCACCATCCGGATGAGTGGGAGTTCAAAAATGTTGATCATTGACAAGGTAAAAAGTAGTCTCTCACTGTGTTGTTTTAACCCCTTGTTCCTGATTTAATACTGGACCAGCTAACCTAAGAAGGAATATGATGAGATCAAATAACCATTTGGCGGACAGCCTAGAAGGTTTATATGTAGGTTTTGTAATAATATTTTATTTAAATAATATCTCAATTATATAATAGCGTGATATTTAAATTGTCTGATTTCCGATATAATATATTGACTAGAGGGGGTCCGGGAAACCATTGTGGGACTCGTAACCGAAAAGTCAGCCACGGATTGTGTGGTTGGATAGCGAGGATAGACATAGTGGGTGGTGCGCTTCCGGACGAGTAGCAGCCGAAACAATCACTATCTAGTTCCGGGGTGACTGCTGATCTGACTGTGTTTGGGCCGCCCCTGTTATGAGATCGCGAGGCTGTCTGTTTTCCCATTGTGGGAAGATAAGAAGTTGTGCAGAACTCGAGAAAGGACACCTTCGTGATAAATAAATAAATAAAAAATTCAAAGGTCTGTATGAAAAGAGTATAACGCTACTGAAACTTTCCCACTGGTGACCCTCGAGAAGGAAGTCTGGCTAATACTGTAGCTGGTAAAATATGGACTGGTCGTGCCTTACCGAACAAATCTGCCACTTATGCAACTAGAAACTAAACTGAACTGGTAGGCTTAAGGCCACTGTATTTACACTGCTATTCATATTCTGAAAAGTTCCAGAAGCTTCTCGGACGTTCTAGAATATTCTCGAAAGTTCTAGAAAGTTCCAGCAGTTACTCTAAGTTTACTCAGCACTGAATTCATTTTGAATGTTCTGGGAATCAGGTAAATTCAGAATATCACTGTCGTGGTCCTGTGGGGAATAAAAGCTATTTTCTACACTTTGGAGGCATAAGCAATTAGGAAATAACACTTACTACCCAGGAACAATAAACAAATAAAAATTTGTTGCACGGTGTTATTTGCTAGTGGAAGTCACACGTGTCAACAAAAGTAAATTTGTAACATTATTTCTTTCTATATTTTTGTAGGGATGCCTGATATCGGAATTGTTTACTAGAGTACGGAAAGATATTTTGGGAGAAACAACCAACAACGCAAGTTTTTACCTGATTTGTGATGGTAAACTATTATACACGTTTCGCAAATAACGTTGAATGAAATATTATCTAACAATTCTAAGAAGAGACTTGTTTACTGGATGATTGACTAACTCAATGATTACCTCTGTGATTGATTTACTGCGTACAAGACAAATTGATTGAGCAAAATTAGGCAGATAAAAATTGGTCAAGTTTTATTAGACCGAATAAAATGTGAACGACACAAGGTCAAATAAAGCTATATAAATTAGGGGGAAAAGAAGTGTAGAATAAAAATGAATTTGCCATATGGCGTAATTTAAAAGTAATTTTAAAAGCTATTATTTTATTTGTTCGTTCCCAAAATCTCACTCATGCATAATTCATGAATGAGATCCTCTTATGTTGTTACTGGATAAACGAAAAGTTTGGATTTTAGACCAGAAATTGGTGGTTCAAATTAAAAACCGCTTCGAGAAGTTCTTACTAAAATTGTTTTAAGACACATTGTAGACGGAAATAACTAATATTTTCATTGTAACAGAATTTTAGTTAATGTAGTTCCAATTGTGATGTTCTTTCCGCTGAAGGGGAACAGCTGGAGGAAAACGCAGGAGGAACCATCGAATCGTATGGGATCATTCATGGATCCTTTCTGGATTTCTGCCAACGCCTTAGAGGTGGAAGTGGCAGATTAACGGCTCTTCCGGGCAACATAAGCTTAACAAAGGAGCCCTGCTGCATCACCTACGACGATGACCCGTCGACTGACAGAGCGAAGATGCCGTGCAGATGTGTTATTAGTACGTATGAAACATGGGATTAACTAGTATCTTTATTTTCTGTGAATGTGACTGATACTGTTGCTGTACCCAGTACCCAAAGAGTGTTGGACTTCGACACATGCAAGAGTATAATAGCCGTTTTAAGCCGACGTCAATAAAATTGTGTTACTTTCTCCGTCTTTAGCGTTCTGTCTCACATTGGATCTAACTTGGGCGGTCTACTTGCTCTGCTAACGCCACGATAGACGAACAGATAGATACTGACTTAAAATCTTTAGATCTTCTGCTATATAAGTGGCCAGGTTTTAGGGGTATTATCTGAGTGGAATGCAGACAGACTGGATATACAGTAGTACAGCGTTATAATGCACAGACAAAAGAGTCAACGGTTAGAGGGAAATGTTATTTTTGAATAGGTGTGGAAGCTATGAAACAACATTGTGACACAGAGCTTGAAAAAGGCCGTCACAAGATTCAGTGCCCAAATTGTCGAACTGACTGGCCATTCTTTCTCATACGGCACGTTCTGTCGTCCATCTTATCGTCAAATCAACTAGCAAAACTGAGTGTGAAGATTAACGATAACTATTTTGGAAATCAGTCAAGGGTTAAGCGATGTCCCTCGTGCCGTAACTACTGCGAGCGGAGTAATCAGAGCAACAATCGTGTGATGTGTTCTGTCTGTACCATTCAGACTGGCCGAAATTATGAATTTTGTTGGGCGTGTTTAAACCCTTGGAAGGCGGCAGTGTTGAACATACCGTGTGGAAATGTTGGATGCAATGGAAAAGATGCACGACTTCGTTACCTGGAAGAATGTCCGACAAAGACCATTGGCCAGGTGAGCGGTGTGCCAAGTGCACGCGTCTGCCAGAAATGTGGAAACCTGATCAATCATACTGACGCCTGTAAACACATGACCTGCAAATGTGGCTACAACTTCTGTTTTGTATGTCTTAAACCGCAGATTGACGGCAATTGGCAGTGCGGTTCACCTGGCTCCGTCTGCCCGGTGGCTTCAAGACAGACATCTCTTCCGTAATCCATGCAGCAGTTCCAGAGAAATTGTTGTACATGAATATGTACTCAGTTTAATATCTAGCAAATACTGCAGAGACACTTGGAAAATCATGTTATTTACTTTAGAATCTAGTTTTGTGTTCTTTGAAATTCGGTGCAAAGGTTATGACTCATGGAATATATATCCATATATAGATAAATATGTGTGTGTGTGTTTACAGAATGTCCTCTAATTTGAAAATGCTTAATATAATTATTGACTTTTAGGTAGCTTCATGTATAATTTTCTTTTTAAATAATGCAGTATTGTTAAGTATTCTTCAATGCCAATGTTCAATAAATCAGCAAAATGCTTTTGTTTTATTTGATTAACCAGTATGTTAAGTAGGCGTACACTCGATGGCTGTCAGGGCAGCCGACATTTTACCAGTTCAATTTACCACAATATTTACCTTTAGACTTTAAGGACGTCTAAAGGCCCTTAATTTTTTCATCTTATGTGAAGCTTTTTATTGTTCAGTTTTCTGTTGTACTACATCCTGCAATTAAAGATAAATTGTCTAAAACACCTCTAATTATTGTAAAAACGCTTACACTCAGATATGGACAATAAAATGCAAATCTAGTGTAAAAACTACCTGACAAAGTAATAGGCCTAAGCTCCTGATGCACGTAGGCCCTATGCTAAGCTAACATGTTCTAAGATTTAACGTCTGTTGTTTGGTTCGGCTTAACTAACAAATACAATTATCTGACTCATCCGACGAACTCACCAACACTTCAGCCCTTGCAACGTCTGCGGAGATCTTTCACTCAGAACTGAAAACACTCCTCTTCAACAAATCCTATCATGATTCTTCCTCTTCCCCTTATCTCACTTTTCGCAAATATTTATAATCACTCGAAAATCTATTTCTTGCTCATTCACTTTCAATACCTAAACTAAAATTTCATATAAAACCTCTTTGTTTTCTTTTGCATCATCAAGGAATTTTCCTCATTAAAAAGTACCTGCCAACCCTATGACCATTTTCACATTCTTCTTGGAACCCTCGCAGTATCGGCGCTTCTTCTTCAGCAAACACTGTCTGGCATAGTTTTGTATCTCCTGCAAACTTAGAAATGTTAGATAAATCCCATCGTATGATAGTTAACATAAATGAAAAGCAGCGGTCCAAGCACTGAATTTTGTTGCACTCCACTTAAAACTTTTGTGCAGTCAGAGTATATGTTTTCTTTGTCCAACTATTGCCGGCCGTCTGTTAACCAGCAATAACTAATAAGGATTTGTACCAATCTGTATTGATCAGCACTGCATATTGTGTGATGCCGTAGTCAGATAGGCTCATTTGTCGATCAGCAGCAGAATAAAGAAAATTTTATGGTTAAATATAGCCTGCTGACGACGACTTCCGTAATTCATACTTTCAGTTTCGAAACCATCTGTGGTTTTGCAGCTGATATCACGTCTGCTCAAACCAGTCTCATAACCAATCAAACACAAATAGACTTAAGACAATAAAACACGAGTGATAGGGGAGAGCGGTAAATGGATCTAATAAAAGAGGCCAAAATATGGCAGTTTGAAGGAGTTTGGAAGGCATATATAACGCTTGTTTATAAGCAATACAAAATCATAATTTATTTACTATACTATTCCACGCACCGGTGGGTTCGCTGAATGGACCCTTCTTATTCCGATCCCAAATACAGCATCCCAATCCAGTCCCTGTCGTTATCCTTGTCCCTATACCTGCACCTGTCCTTGGCTCTATCCTAGATTCTTCCCCGTCGGCTGCCCCTCCCCATCACTATCTCTACCCTCCACTTGGCAATACAACCTTAAATCAGGTGTGCATTTGCAATACCGCTGGGTAGGCCACAACCATTTAGGTTGATAATAAGAAGTCACAAATGTTGTGCTAAAGGGAAAATAAAAGTAGATCAGTCCTGCATAAGTCGTAAGCTTTCATTATCGATACCGTGACCTTTAAGGGAATGGCTACACAGCATTGAAGTTTGAAAAGCGTGGAAAATAGATATGTGTAAATGATATCATCATAGTTCTGTACAATTATTATTGAAAGACTTATAATATCGTTGCCCTCTCACACTTTCTATACGTTCTCGGGTAAACAATGTAGCGAAACACTGAATTTCAATATAGACGTAGATGATCTGTCTGGTGCATTAAAGACATTCTCTTGTAAATGTTCAATTAAGAAACAATACGATATGATAGCCCATTCCTCTTTCACAGATCCTATCCTGACACCCCTTCTTCCCTTCTTCCTCTGTCTCTCTCTCTCTTTCTCTACTCCAATCCCAAACACCGCGATTTGTTTTGACTGAGCGCCTGTGAATAAGCTGGTCCCCGTGACGTGGTTTGAGTTGGGCGCTGCAGAATCTCGAAATTACGATTAAGATCAAGAAACCATACATTAAATTCATCGTAATTATGGTCCGCAGTCAAAAGCACGTTGTGTAAGTTGTAGAAGTACTATTTAGGTCGCACAGAAGGCGTCAAAATAATCCTGAAAATAGATTTAGTAAAGGCAGGGAACCACGCATTTTAGGAAAATGTGGTTTTCTTGATATCGAAAGTCGAAATTGGCAATTTCCTAAATTAATACTAATTCGAATTAGTTGTTGACGTTTGAACGGCTTTGGTAGTCAGTCACTGTTGATTGGGTAGGTTTTCTGGAAGGACTCATACAACCATGAATGTTAGACCAGTTCTACTAAAACGAATTCTCATAAACTTCATTGGACATGCATTACAAAACTTATAATTCTTAATTAATCACATAATATATATTTCAGGTTGTACAACACTTGAATGAGCATAATTATACTTGTTAATATTGTGACGACTGATTACACAGGTCTGCGATGAAATTTTTTTCTTCAAAGTAAATGGTGCTTCTTATAGATTTTTACACGGTCATTTCTGGAAAAATATTGTAAAAATTCTAACACATACAGTTTTGACACAAATTGGGATTTTTTGTTGGAAAGTTCAATTTTTCCGCAGAAATGCTATTTTACATTGAAAACACAATTACAAATACATGCTTCTTCTCTTCTTCTTCTCTTCAACCGTCCTCGGTACGAGGGTTGGTCGCATTGTAGACGATTCTTCTCCATCCACTCCTATCCTCGGTTCTTCTCAGCAACTTCTCTGTGTCCATGCCGGTCCATTCACTGATGTTGTCCATCCACCTCTTCCTTGGTCTTCCTCTTGCTCTTGCTCCCGGAGCTGTTCCTTGCATGATCTCCTTCTCCAAACAATCACCCTGTTTCCTCATCATGTGTCCAAAGTACGACATCTTTCTTCTTTTGATTAATTCAAGCAAACTTCTTTCCATACCAGCCGTCTCTAGAACCCACTCATTTGTTCTTTTTTCTGTCCATGATATTCTAAGTATTTTCCGAATGCACTTCATTTCAAATGCCATTATTCTATCCTCATCCCTCTTTTTGATTGTCCAGCTCTCACATCCGTACATCAATACTGGCCAAATAAGTGTCTTCATTAATTTTAACTTTGTGGGTACTTTGATGTTATGGCACTTCCACAGTTTCGCCAGATCTGCTCCTACTCCCTGTCCTCTTGCAATTCTCACTCTTATCTCTCTACTACACTCAGCATCATCTGTCACGAGCGATCCCAAGTATACGAACGTGTCCACTTGTTCTATCCTGATGTCTTGCACCTTGATATTACATTGTGCACCTGCCATTGCCAAGGATTTTGTTTTCCCTATGTTGATCTCCAGCCCCTTCTTTCTGCCCTCTCTATCCAATCGAGACACCAAGTCCTGCAATTCCGCTTCTGTGCTTGCCATTAACACTATATCATCCGCATAACGTAGATTTGTTATCCTTCTTCCTCCAATTTGAATACCTCCTTTGTATCCCTCTAGAGCTTCCCTCATGACCATTTCGGATAATATGTTAAACAAGGTTGGTGAAATCACACACCCCTGTCTCACTCCCCTTCTTATTCTAAACCCGCTTGACAATATGCCTCCAATTTTTACCTTTGCCGTCTGTTTGCTATACATTTCTGCCATCAAGTTTATAATGTGTACTGGGTAACCCATCTCCATCATTGCCATCCACAGTTTCTCATGTGACACACAATCGAATGCCTTCCTAAAGTCGACAAAACACATGTACAACGGTTGTTGATGCTCTCTCATCTTTTCCATTATAATTCTGAGGTTCGTCACCTGATCTCTTGTCCCTTTTCCACGTCGAAACCCTGCTTGAACATCCGCCAATTCCGATTCTGTTCTACTTCTTATCCTTTCCAGAATGATCTTGAGGATTATCTTGCTCGCGTGTGACACCAGTGCTATTGTCCTGTAGTTCTTACATTGTTTCAAATCTCCAGTTTTTGGTATTGGTATATATATTGATTCCGTCCAATCCCCCGGCCATTCTCCCGATTCCCACACCTCGACACATATCCTATGCATCCTGTCTGTTGCCGTGTCTCCCGCAAACTTGAACAACTCTGCTGGTACCCTATCCGGGCCCGCACTTTTCCTTTTAGCCGTATCTTTTATCGCACGCTCAACCTCTGATCTCAATGGGGCAGGTTCCTTTAGATGTTCACCCTTTATTTTGCATGTGTCCTCCCCTTCATATAACTCCTCACAGTATTCCCTCCATCTTTCAGCAACTTCTTCTCTTTTTGTAATCTCCTCATCTGTTTTTGATTTTACACAAGTCAGCTGTGGTCTGAACTTTCCTGTAAGCGTCCTTACTGTTTGGTATACTCTCCTGATGTCCCCCTTTTTGTTTGAATCCTCCAAGTCCTCGCAAACGTCCTCGATTTGTTTTTGCTTATCTTCTCTTATTCTCCTCTGTACCTCTCTCTTCAATACCCCGTACCTCTCTTTGTCTCTCGTCTTTGCTTCCCTTTTTTCCAAAATCAATTTAAAGTTTCACTGGTTATCCAAGGCTTGCACTTTTGTTTCTTCCTGTATCCCACGGTTGCCTCTGCCGCTTCGAGTAATACTTTTTTTGTTTCTTCCCACAGTTCATTCGGTTTTCTTTCTTCCTCCCACTGTCCTAATTCTTTGAATCTATTTTTAACCTCCACATTGTACTCCTCTGCCCTTTGGTCGTACAGATCCTCTATATTCAACCTTTTTGTCAGCTCCACGGTCCTCTTTTTTATGATTTTGGTCTTCAAAGTTGCTATTATCAAGTTGTGATCCGAGACGCAATCCGCTCCTGGATATGCCCTACAATTTCTAATGCTGTCCGCCCATTTTTTGCAATAGCAATGTAATCTATCTGGTTTCTTGTTTTCCCATCCGGTGACGTCCATGTATATAACCTCCTCGGATGTTGTAGGAACCATGTGTTACTTAACCTCAAATCATTGTCCAGGCAGAATTCAAGTAATCTCTCCCCTGCTTCATTTCCTGTTCCCAATCCCCTTTACCCACTACTGCTGCATATTCATCCGTTGTTTGTTTCCCAACTTTCGCATTAAAATCCCCCATCACTATCAAGATGTCTCTTTTTGGAACTTTTCTTATTGTCTTTTCCACATCCCCATAGAAACATTCACTGTCTTCTTCTTTACAGGTGGTTATCGGTGCGTATACTTGTATAATGCTGATGTTCCTAGGTTTTGCATTGACTCGAACCATCAGTATTCTATCATTCACTGTACAATACTCTTCTATATTCCCTCCTATCTTCCTACTTATCCATATCGCCACTCCTCTCTGACCTTTATGTCCACCACCCGAGAAAACTATTGTGTGCCCATCGCTAGTTGTAAAGTGCCCCTGTCCATCCCATCGTACTTCAGCTAATCCACAAATGTCCACTCTATTCCTCATCAATTCCTCCCCCAGTACTTGAACCTTCCCCAGTTGTAGCATGCTTCTCACATTCCATGTTTCAATCCTTAACGTCTTTCTCATTTGTATTTTCTCATTCCCTCTTCCAGTATCCAATTTTTCGTCTCTGCCCTGGTTGCTCAGCAGGTGACGCGGACCTTTTTGACCCGGGCGTCGTCCGAGCCGGTATGAGTTCTGAATTGATTCGTCCATAATGCTCATTGGGAAAATGAGGTGGTAGATTCCCCTGCCTTTCCACCTCGCAGTGGCGGTCTATCGTGTATTTATCACCATATACCAGCCTAATCATTGATCAGCCGTTGTCGTAATTTACGATCTTCCGCCTGATCTCCGATGCAAGACCCGCTGCTGCCCAGGCCTTCGCCGCCCACGTTAGCCAGTTTTTCAGGGTTCCTGCAGAGCCTTCCCACCTCGCGTAGCGCCCTAGGTGATACTTCAGCATACGCCTTCATCACTGATGGTATAGCCTCTGCAGGCAATCCCTTACTTGACTGTTACACCCCCTCACCACTGTGAGGTGTGGGTCGGGCTTTGAGGGGGCAAATACATGCACATAATGAAAAATATATTTTATTATAATGTAGTAATGAAGACACCCGAATTCTTGTTATGTTTTCATAAATGCGAAATTGAACCTCGGCCTGAAAGGGTTAAGTCCGGTTTTTACATTAACGACGTGAAAGGGTTAAGTCTGGTGTATACATTTATGACTGTCATGGCTTCAAGAGGATATGTTAATTCTTCTGACAGGTTTTGTTATATCTGTGGCGAACTGTTAGTGAAAAAGCAAGAGCGGAAGGTCACGGACTTTGTTGAGAAAGTGTATTTTGCATATTTCGGTGTAAGGCTTGGAGACCAGGACAAGGCATGGGCCCCACATCGAGTTTGTTTCAGTTGCGTGGAAGGACTGCGCATGTGGTCTAAGGGTAAGGTGAAATCTTTTCGTTTCGGAGTGCCTATGATATGGAGGGAGCCCCGAAACCACAGCGATGACTGTTACTTTTGCTCGTGCAACATACAGGGATACAGCTTAAAAAACAAAGACAAAATCTGCTACCCGAACCTGGAATCTGCACTGCGCCCTGTGTCTCATGGACCTGGCATTCCCATACCTTTGCCTCCAGAAAGCCTAAGCGATGTGAGTGGGCCATCGGGGAGTGAGTCAGATGGCAATTCTGATGAGGAATTTCCACACGACAGCAGTGAGCCCGAACTGTTTTCACAATCACAATTGAACGACTTGATTCGAGATCTGGCTCTTTCGAAAGATTCCGCTCATTTGCTAGGTTCTAGGCTCCAGGAGAAGAACTTGTTGACTCCTGGAACTTCTTTTAGTTGGTTTAGAAATCGAGAGAAAGACTACGTGCCTTACTTTTCTCAAGACGGTGAACTTGTTTACTGCTCCGATGTTACCGGTCTGATGCAAATGTTCAGAGTTCAGCATGAGGCTCACGATTGGAGACTCTTCATTGACTCATCACAAAGAAGTCTAAAAGCTGTCCTTCTTCACAATGGCAACAAATACGCCTCTATACCGGTTGGACATTCCGTTCATTTGAAAGAGAAGTATGACAATTTAGCCTTCATCCTGACCAAACTGAACTACAAGAAATACGAATGGACCATCTGTGGCGATCTTAAAGTGATCTCTATGATCCTTGGTCAACAGGGCGGCTACACCAAGTACCCCTGTTTCCTCTGCGAATGGGATAGCCGTGCTAAAGCCAAGCACTGGACTGAGAAGGTGTGGCCAAGCAGGACACTAAAAGTAGGAGAAGAGAACGTGCACTTCGAATCTTTGGTGGAGCCAAGAAAAGTACTCTTACCTCCACTTCACATCAAACTTGGCATCATGAAGCAGTTTGTGAAAGCCCTTCCAAAAGATGGTGATACTTTCAAGTATCTTGCAAGCAAGTTTCCACGGTTGTCAGAAGCGAAGCTGAAAGAAGGGGTTTTCGTCGGTCCTGACATTCGAAAACTCATGAGGGACGAGATATTTGATACCAAAATGAAAGAAATTGAGAGATCGGCTTGGCAATCCTTGAAAGAAGTGGTAAAGAAGTTTCTTGGCAACTATAGAGACAGTGACTTCGAGAACATCGTAGGAAACATGATGAAGAACTTGAAAGCCTTGGGCTGCTCAATGAGCTTGAAGCTCCACTTTTTGAACTCCTATCTAAGCTATTTCCCAGAAAATCTAGGTGCTGTCAGTGAAGAACAAGGAGAGAGATTCCACCAGGACATAAAGGAAATGGAACGGAGGTATCAGGGTCAGTGGAACGTTAACATGATAGCAGACTACTGCTGGATGTTGCATAGGGAAGAACCGCAAGCAGTGTACAAGAGAAACAGTTCTAAAAGGAGCTTTGAAGGGAAGAAGAAAAGATATTATAAAGATTTCTGACTTCTCGGCACCTGTGACAAACATTTACAAATGAATGAATGAAAAATCCAGCTGAGTTCATTGTAACAATTTTTAAGTTCTTTGTAAATAAGCGTTTTCCACTCTGCTAGGTCTTCCTGGATGTTTGTCTTCACTTGTGGAAAAAACCGTACGTGAGAGAGGAAAAACCCGTGCATGTTTGAATTCAGCTAACTGAATACCAATGAAAACACCTAAAACGGTGAAGAAAAAAATTGGAAACCATTAATATGCAGGCCTGTGTTATTTATATCGTCTTCCTGGTGAACCGTCCGTTTGATGAATTGTCGTTTTCATATCACTTACCATTGAAGACATACATAAATACAAAACTCTTTGATAGCGCTTAGACATGTATCCATCGCTTACTTTTAAGCTCATTTGTCTAATCTAATGACTTCTATAGCGCCGTCGTCATAATGTACAAGGTATCAATCAAGTAGCTTCATGTGGAGAGGTCAGTTGTTAAGCCTTTGCCCGAATCCGGAAGCTAACCCATAGGTTTATAAATACGTAAGGATAACAATATCTGTAGTGGCGTAACTCCACATATGCTGGCTATGCTGACGTTTCAGGCTGTTGACTTGGCCGAGCTTGGTGGAGTGCTAGTTCAACAACATGCATTCGTGCCATTATAAATAGACCAAAGTGAAAACGCTTTTGTATCAAAGCAGTCTGTCTCAAAGCACGCAGGCCCTATCTGTCGGTGTCAGCGAAAGAAAATTACCTGCACATCGGCAGGATGAGCCACGATCTTATTCAGTTGACAGTAAAGTAACGGCACATGAATACCATAAGCCAGGTAGCGATGTTTTTGCTACTAACAAGTTCTTGAAGCTTTCAAATCAAATAGCCGCAATACTGAAATTCACCCCACGTACTCCGATGATTTTCAGCTGTTTTTATTCACAATCGTACTTGGACACAGTAATGTCCCAAATACCTTAGTCACTAGAGTCAGCTTATTAACAACTTAATCAAAGGCATTCTTTATTTAAGGCAGGTGCTCTGTATAGTCTGCTGCAGGTTTTGACGATTTCCATAACATAACCAGGGAAAAACTATAAGGCTATAGGAAATATAGGTTGGATGATATTTCAGTTGCAACAGTACAAAAGGACTTCAGCACGAAACATTTTGTTGCTTACATAAAATATGGTTTCACAATTTGTAAATTTAAAATAAATAACGTCGTAGGACCCAACTTCCCCTTCAATTTGAGCTATGAAGCTTTAAAGTTGGTCAAGCTGTTTTGATTCTGCAATATATTTTAATAGCGATTCTTGAGTTTTTTGCTAAAAATAGCTTTTATTGTGAGAATTTTAAAGCATAAAAATCACACTAATAGAACTTTGCCTTCGCTCCTAGATGAAGTAAAAAACAAAAAGATTCAAAGCGATTTTATTTTAATTTTAAAATAAGTTTTTTGCGCTTTTCCCTAAATATTACTTTCTGTCAAAATTTTAGCTAGTGATTCTTATTTATGGCGACAGTTGCCTCGAACGTAATATATTTAAGCAATAAAAAATAAATAAAATTGATCAAGTAGGCCTACATATTTAGATTAAAAATTTTTGGTTAAACTTGTAATAATTTTTCCAATAATTCAAACTGCAATACTTTGCATGACTTTTTAACTGGCCACGCGCTTCCGAGTTGCTTACGAAAAATCGCTTAGGCCTAAACATTAGTCAAAAATTGTCAGCAAAGGAGAACATTCTTTGTTCTCCTTCTCTGACAATTTGCCTGAAGGATAGTTTTCAGTGTTTTCATGCAAGCTACGTCAAATCCGCGTCAATGAGTGATTTTGTGTAAAAATGGTGAAAGTAGGGGAAAGTGGTCTAAAACGGGCCCCTCGGTCAAAACGGGCCCACCCCCTCCGCGGCGACACCTAGCGAATTTTTCAAAGTTTGAAAATGCACACGATAGCAGCTTACTATGATGAATATTCATGAGTGGCTTGACTGCTTTGGTTCGTGCTGTGGTGAGAAAAAAATTACAAAGTTTAATTTCGATAAGTTTCCTTATTTTGTTGGTTGATACGAAAAAAGTGTTAATATCTACTGTGTGTGACATTCACAATCAGGGTAGAACACCATTTACTGTGCTATTATGATATAAATACACTATCATTGAGAAATTAAGTATACGTTATCGCCAGTTTTCAAGATGGCTGAATCTTTTCGATAGGTTAGAATTGTCTAAAATGGGCCCAGAGGGGCCCGTTTTGGACATAGTATATCTGTGGATTGAGCTATTGCTGTTTTAACGCATTTATTTTTAGGATTACCTACAAGTGCACATGGGGCGGTATAAGAGAAAAACCGAGAGGCAGTCCTGGTCAGAAATCAGCATGGAAAAAGACTGAGAGCCAAAACAATGGGATTAAAAAAGCTTGCAAATTATATAATGTACCCAGAACAACATTTCAGAGGAGGTATAAGTCAAGCCTTGCAAGTCGAGATGCAGCAGTACAAGGACTTGGATCAAAGTGCAATATGTTTGATGTAGAAATGGAGAATGAGCTATCACAACATGTGAGAGATATGGAAAGCATGTTATTTGGGTTTACTCCAAAACTTTTGAGAAAACTGGCGTACCAACTGGCAAAGGCTAACAGTATTCATAATCGATTCAATGTTGAGAAAGAGGAGGCTGGTTTAGATTGGTACCGATGTTTTATGTCTCGACATCAAGATCTGACTCACATGCTGGACATTTCACCTTTGCCAAAAATAAAAGAGCACAGTCGTAAACAGTCCAGGGTCAAAGGTAAGGATGCCGTTTTAACTGCTAGTCCTTACAAATTAGAGCTGGAAACAAAGAAGCGCTTGTTGGAAGAGACTTTATCTGCCACTTTAGCAAAGAAAATGAAGAAAGTAAAAGAGGATAAAAAGGTTCAGCCGAAAATAGAGAAAAAAATGAGAAAGATGACACCCAAAGCAGGAACTAGTCACACAAAGAGTTGTTCAACAAAATCGCTGGGCAAATTCAAAGGAACTGGAGGCGAACATCCAAAAGTGTCAATTTGTCCAGGATGTGGCGTCAAAGAAAATACAGAACAGGATGAGCAAATGGATTGTGATTGGACTGCATGCCAAACGTGCGACATTTGGTATCATGAACCATGCGCGGAAGTGAACGGTGTACTTGATGATGACTATTTTTACCTGCTTACAATGTTGTGAATAGTGTTTGTGTTGCTGTTATATTGTGTTTTTGTCAAATTAATGACATAACTAACAGCTGAATGAACCAAAATAATTAAGCGTTTTTACTTTTCTTCAGGAACGCTATTACTGCAATGATAAAGAATATGGCTAAAACAGGGGCCCATTTTAGACGTAGTAGTAGGGTAAAATGGGCCCCCTGAGTGTGTCTGCTAAAAATGTTTTTGTCATTCTGTTAATAAAGTTAATCGTACATATATGCCGCCTAGTAAATGCACATTGAACTACTTACATTAGCAATGTATTTGACAGAGAATATTTGCAAAACTGTCCCTTAAATCACTGGTTTTGTGTTAAGGGGCCCGTTTTAGACCACTTTCCCCTATGTAGGTCGTAGGCTGGTCAGATTAATACAAATGTGCAAAATGGCACAGCAGGTGTGTATGTCGGGTGAATAAAGGAAAGGAGAATTTAAAATTAGGTCTAAGGCTTAGTGTATTCTTTGGTGCTTGAGCACGCAGGCACAGGACCGCAGAGTATGGAGACAGCTGATAACATGTGCATTGTACGCCTTCGAGATTTCTGTCCAAGGCTCTTGATGATGATGATGATATTCTGTGGAGATGAGCAAGATGAACTGATTGTTTCTTGATTGTTGAGTTGAGGGTTGAAAGAAACCTGGGAACATGAGGGTGTTTCTAATCAATCAATAAGCTTATTCTTGCATAGTTGCTGATAAATGATTCACAAACACTTCTTTTGGATGCTTGTAGCCGGTTTCATAATCTATACCGTACTTTAAAATTATTTTGTAGAATGCCACAATTCCTGAACGGAACCGTCAAGCAATCAAAAAATTGTTTTCAAAGAAGATTTAAGTTCAGATGATGCTGATGCTGTGCAATAACCGGAAATATTGTGAGCCACGAGTTTTCAGCTGTTTAAGTCTTTCCTTTATTGAAAAAAAGTTACATCAACTAAGATGTTAAAAAATGGATTCGAATTTCTTTTGGGTTTGTTCAGCAGAATTTGATCATTATTTCCATGACCAAAATGCCCCACTTTCATTCGCGGTTATGCTTCTTGTTCAAAAGGAAATTCGGCAAGGATTTCTACAGAGGCTGCAAGTTCACTTGCAGTTTTTAACCTGATTTAATCCATTTTCTAATTATCTTTCTTAACAGACAACATATTTCCAACTGCTTAAGAGCAAAATATAAAATTCAGTTTGGGTGCACAATAGTTTAATGGGAACTGGCCAGCATGCTGGACTATCAATCCCTGCCAGGACAGAAATTTATTTTGCAATTTCAGCTCCATCTGCGCCTTCACGAGGTTATACTTAGCACACTGAGCGTACACTGTTTTATCCAAGCGTTTATCAAGTGAACACTCAGTATCCAATACTCAAGGTCTAGCAAATGCTTAAAACTTGGCATTAACCTGTTTCAGTGCTTCAGAGAAAGTATGCTACAGTAGCAGCATGGGAAACATTCTGTTCACCTACCCGATAGGATGTGATTCGTTAACTGAAATAGGAAATGACTTTAATCAACTTACCTGATAGGATGTAATTTATCAGAGGAAATTGGAATTGACTATGACCACGTCTCCAGCTGATATCTCTTCCTCCGTTCTAATTCACTCTGCCTGCTCTTCTGTCCTCCCACTTTCCTCAATTACTACTTTTTCAGCTCTTGTACACTGTTTGGCATGCTCTTTGAATTTCTGCAACACAAAAAAATTACTACAATTAGCCAAAGTTTCTTCATAGTTCTGGAAGTCAGCTAATTTTAAGTATAAGTGTAATCTTACAAAACACTTAAACATTTTATATGTATCAATCAGCAGAATAGGCTTTAGTCTTATGTCTAAGTTTCGAATACCACTGCATGCAACAGATCTGCAACTGCTGGCCGAGCTAAGATTTTCCAGTAGTACGCAGCTGTCTTCATGTGTGTCTGTGCAGGTCAAGAAGGTCTAAATCTTAGAGCCATAGCAACAGGTTTTACCTTCTAAAGTTATTAGCATGGAAGTCAGTAGCATGGCCCACAAAGCTACACACGAGCACTTCATAACAATGTGTGAACATTCAAATAGACAGAATGCTCATAGATATAGATATCGACATTATTCTTATATCAGAGACAAAAAACAACAGAAATACACAAAGCAAATTCAAAGAAAACAGTGAGTGTTGCTATTCGCAAGGCCTTAGATGTTCAGCTTACTGTGCATGGGTCGTTAAACTTGCTATGCACCTGCGGCTGGGATTCAACCAAAATAAAAATATCTAACATTGGAAAATTTAAAACAATAAAAGAACCCAGCAAAAACTAACAGTACTAACCCAGCTACAAAGAAATATGCTTATTCTTCAAGAAGATTCCAAATAAATGCAGACTGCTGTGCCAGGATGTGCTGCATGTACACCTTTTCACTCTGAAAACAAGGACAAGTAACCATGCACTTACTTGTTGCTATGGTAATTCAAGAGTTACCTATGTGTGTTACTATGCATCTAATTGAGTCATATTCACAGCATGAACCATAGGCCCTGATAAACTGACTCAGTGTTTTACTGGCACAGCTGAAAGTTCACTCAGTAAGAAACATACTTCATCAATAATAGCTCAACAAAACTAGTCTCCCTAGAGACTTGCATTATTCTGTCTAGCACACTGGAGAAGACATATGTTTGCAATGCCAGTAATAATGGTCAAGTTGCAAAGCAAGTCTAGAAGTATTAAGTGGCCATCAAAGCTGAGCTACAACCCTTGTCCGAATAACACCTGGTCTCGTGAGAAGGCCACAAAGAGCTGCAGCAATCCATCAGACTCTAGATGTCGCCACTCATCCTCAAAGTAGAAATCCTTATCTCGATTGCGGCAGCCAAAGAACAGGACATTCCCTAAAGTAATGAAATGAACAAAAAGTTTTGCATTTATATCGTTCTCAATGACACACGAATCCCAAGATTTTGAACTGACAGGTATGCAGTCAACATGCAATTCCAACACAGTTGCTAAGCGGATAATCCTCCAACCTAAAATTAAATGCAAAGCATTCAAATGGAAGTCAAGTGAAAGACTCTCAAAAATTGTGTAGCTGTTAGGCAGGCTGGCAAGCGTCATTCACGCACTTCAGCTAAAGACCAGACACGCGACTGCCATGCTTCTGAGTATCATAAAGTAAAAAGATCATATTCTTCTACTGTACGTACATTCTTCCTCATACCTTTCTCCTCACAGTGTTAGATTATGTCAATAATATGCCTTGACCATAGGAGAAGACTCTATTAATAGTAATAAGCCTTGACCATTGTATTGATAACAAAATGTCTTGACCAATAAAATACATCACAGTCAATACTAAAAGGTTAGTGTACTGATAAAAGAAAGAGAACAGAAGAGCTACATGAAAGAAAATCCAAGTGCTAACCTCCAACATCATCAGCTGGCCTTTGCTGGATGAAGGCTCGAAACGGTGCACATCGTGTTCCTGGACCAATCATTATAGTGGGGTTGTTCTTTGGGCGGGTGGGAAACTGAATCACTCCTTTCTCAATCCACATAGGAACTTTTACTTTTCTCTCAGGTTAAACATTGAAAAAACACCAGAATCAGACAAAAACACTCATTAAGGATCATTCAAACTGCTGGCAGAGCACGTAATTTGTCTCACCTCTTAGACTTTCCTCTTGGAACAGTCTTTCACTGCGCATGCACACCACTGCATTTCATTCTGTTCAGCAAACATTTTCAAACTGTCTTAAATGCACTTTTATAAATCAGTAAGAGAGTTATCAGTGTTTCCTCTAAGCTGAGCACATGTTTTCACGCACGTTTTGTTTATGGATACATACTGCAAGTTTGTTAATAATCAGACGTTTAAGAACTCCATTTAGTGTCTGAAGTGGTAGGACGGTGATTATTAATGCACATACATGCATACTCAGAAACTCTGCATCTCTTCAAAGTGACTGCAATCAAGTGAATGATTCAAATTTCTCATTCAAAGCAAACCTAGAGGGCAAGGAAAGAGTGAAGTTTGCTTCTATTTTGGAAAGAGGATCAGGGTTTGGTACAGACTCATCTGGTGATGGAATCGAGCCAGCTAGATAGTTTGAACAGACCCCACGTCGTGCTGCAGCTAAGTTTGTCTTGTACTGGACAACTGCAACCAGCAACTGGACTTCATTTGGACAGACCTTTCAAGAATTAAATCATCTCAAGTTTATTCTAATGTACACACATGTATTTGTTTACATTCGAGTAGATAGTTGTCAGTTCAGTGGCTGAGAAAGTTGCGGATCAGAGAAGGCAAGTATCCATTTCTAGTATTACTTTTTGGAAGCCATATTGGCCGATGGCTAATGCATTCACCTCTCCATCCAGGGTTTGAATTCTGGTGCATATCGTGAAACTGACAATTCACTGCTGAGGCAAGTAACCTGTAAGGGAAGGTTTCCAACAGCTGGATTTATCTTGTGTGTCTGTGAAAGATGCTCCAACATCTCACAGGATTCATGCTGAGAGAGGAGTGTAACAGCTGATGTATTACCTTAATACCAGGGCTGTCAGCGGGAACCAGGGCCACGAATGCAACATCCAACCTGGCCCATTCTATAAATTATTTAAATGTGATCAGCCAGCATCCAACGACCTGGAATACCAGCCCATAGCTATTGTCACCCTTGCCAACACAGTAGCTGGAGTCATCAAGGACTCACCAATACACGGCTAGGGTCAATCAACTAATTTTTGGTGACTGTGAATTACTCCTTCATCATAGTACAATCGTACTACTGCAATATTGTCCTGGCATATCTACTGAAGTTTTAAATATGTCAACTTAAGTATATCTTAGAACGTGCTGCCTGAAACATGTTCGCCTTGCCAAGATTCTAGTATATTTTATTTACATACACAATACAATGCTATGGCTGCTGACTGAAGATAGAATTATATTCATTACATTCAAGATTATTTGAATGCAGAATATAAAATGTTTATAGACCACGAATGGTCTATGTTTCGATAATGAGGCGATTAGGGTTGCAGCTGATCTTCGTTTAGGCCTTGACCTTGCTGCCTTCACACATTTCGATGTGGAGATGTTGTTGGCCCAGATTGTCACCACGGACTAGAAAAGTAGGCCTACTCTTTCAATATCCATTTCGCGTTGGACATTCTCTGTGAAATATTAACAGACTAAGTCAACAACAGAATTATGTAGGCCTACGATGCAAAATATTTCATATCTTCTGTGTCTTCTATACTGCGAGCCAGCATGTAACAGCTGAATTATATATAGGGTTTAATCAGTTAACAATACTCATACCATGGTTAATTTTGACAATCATGCTGGAGTATAGGAGTTAAGCTATCTGTTTAGGCTATATAGTATGCAGCCTTCATTTGTTACCACAAAAATGGCATACACTGATCACAAACAAGGTGCAAAAGCTTAACTAACTTTACAAGCTGGCTGTTCGACGAGTTACTCATTCCAATTCCAATTCCATGATTTCTACAGCGCCCAACGAAAGCCACGCCGCGGAGACCAGCTTATTCACAGGCGCTCAGTCAAAACAAAATCGATAGGCAAAAGGGCCCGGTTCCAGATAAAGATCCAAGAGTCAGGCAGAGAGACAGCGTGGCAGCTACGGTGGGTGATGCTTCGGGTTGGGGAGCAGAGACAGATAAGAGGAAGAAGGGGTGTCAGGATAGGATTTATGAAATAGGTCATTAGGTTAAGTTCTTGTCACGCAGACCTATAACCGAGATGTAACCGAGTTAATTTAAGTAATGCAGAGAGTTGATGGAAGTAAGTGGGTTGTTGTATTACATTACACTGCACAGTTGTGAGGAAAGAAAGAGGAGAGAGTAAAGAAAAACAGGAAAGACGTAGTCAACAGCTCGGTATATAGCGGTCAGTTGCTTAGACTAACCAGTGAAACATTAGGAACAGATGCTGCCTTGACCAATTCTGAGAAGAAACTTATAATCTTCAGAAGGTAGGCCACCGATACAGGAGGCCACGAATAGATACAGCGAACGGAAGGAACTAGGTTACAGGGGCAATCTAAGTAAAGATTTGACCGGAGCAGAAATTCAGAGGCAAAGGCTAGTCGATCGTGCAGGCCGGTAAAACAGGGACGACTTGCAGTACACCCGGAATACAGAAGGTCTGAAGAGAATTTTATATAAGCTTCTGCGAGAGACGGAGAAGCGAGCAGTCAGTCGAGAGTTAGACGTCGGAGAGCACAGTCGAATAGCTCTGAGAGAGAGTTCAATATCGAAGATAGGACGCAGAAGTAAAATGTAGATAAGTTAAGAGTCCAGCGTCTACTAGCGCTGCAGTAATCGTTTTGGGTAGAATAGATTTAAAGTTCGTCGTAGGCTTATGTTCTTGGCTCGCTCCGTATTGTAACTCTGATTGAACTAGAATCACGCTCGCGTTTTGCAACAGACATTGTATCAGAAAGACATTCGTGTGAAGAATGACAATTCGAAATAAACGATGAAAACTGAACAGCGAGGACTGGACGAGAACCCTCCATCATAATTGATGGAAGCGAGACTCTAGCATAATTGGTGGCACTGAACTCTATCATAGATCTATTTTGATTGAATTGGCCACAGCCCGGATATTTTAATGTCTTGTCTAAGTTTAAGACTTTATCTCAATTTGTGGTGATATTTCTGCATAAACTGAAGTGTAAAAGATGATATCTAAAGACAAGAGAATTATTCGCATATTTTTACAACATTTTTTCGAATTAAAGAACACAATTGTATGCAAGCATTGTCTTTTACAGAATAAGATCGTATTGATAAAATTATCATCAGTTCTATACAGAGTTGTATACAGGGGCCTGGGAGCCATGGCGCCAAAGGCGCCGATGCTCACACAAGTTTTGGCTCTGTGACGCCGAGACAGGAGCATGCTCAACCAACATTTTTGGCCAACGAAGATAAATACCTATTCTTATAGATTATATCGGATATAATGTATAATTTTATCCACCTTATGTCTGTATTTGGCCAGGTTGGCTCACAAAACTTTCGAGCACTTCCCGGGCCTCTGGTTGTATATATATATATAAAATATGATTTATGTGTACACAGAAAGCCCACTTGAGATTTATAGGCCTATAGTTCAAGAGCTTCTGAACAATGTGTTCGGCATCTAGCGCACCTTAGAATTGAACATGCCTAAAGTGGCGTTTCCAAAGGAATCAGACCGATTGCCAACCGTTGAGTAATGATTTTGGATTGTTATCTTTATCAGCCAATCTATATAGGCTAATAGACGTGAGTTTCCGTCAACATCCAGATTTAAGAAAATGCGGCCCTAATAGTCTACCTGACGAAGCACGTGATAGACAAAGATCTCTAGATGATTGCGCTGCAGCTAAACTTCCTACAAAATCTTGGTGTTGCGTTGTTTTCGCAGCCTATTCCAGTAAGATCATTGGGTGAGAAGAATGCTTAGAATATAACTGTATAAATTTCGTTTTCATTACTTTTTCAAGTAGAAAATCAACCAATAAATATCACTAAATGTTAAATCAGTAGAACCTATATCCAAAGATTTCTCATTCATTTTGCAAGCGGCGATACAAAAGCTAGATTGAAATAACTGCATACTTGGATGCAACACTGGATGCAACACTGGGTATGCAATTACGACAGAAAACCGTATCAAGATAAAGATAAAGAGAAAGAGAAACATTACTAACTGGTGAGTCTATACAAAGAATCTAAAAGTACACGTAATAGCTTATTTTTGATTTTATAGCTAGCATTTTGTTAAGGCTGAACAGTTATCATCAGAAATTTGTATCAAATAGGGTCCATCTAAGAATATTTAAATTTACTGATGCAATCTATCATTAAAATATAACAAACTAGGCGAATAGTTTTTCGGAGTGTTTTGCAGTCTATTTTAATGTACGTTTGTGTAGCATAGTTTAGTAGGGTGCATCAGATCGTAGAATAGTGTGAAGCAGAATAAAGTACAGTAGTAGAAAAGACACGAAAACAAGCTTGTATGTATGCATGCATATTTGTATTTATTAGCAAACATATTGCTAACCTATTACCATTATGTACTATAATCTATGCTATTCTATACTATATTATAATGTGCTATTCTCTACTGTACTATGCTCTAAGATACATTATAGTACATTATGCTATGCTAAATTTTAGACTACTTTTTCTACATGTTTCGACGATCTTATTTTCTCGCCCTAATATGGGTATTTGTTGCAGCAAACTGTGGATATACGCTAGTGTATGTCTAGACTTCGTTGCGAGTCTTCCTGTGAACATGACCGAGTTGTGAAGAAACTACAAGCCTCGTTCTCTTTTGGGTATACATTGATTTTATTTACAACACGTCTTTTGCAAGTTATCCAGAAAAACTCAGAGATCTGTCTTTGACTGCATATCAACACAAACTACTCATATACATGGCCCGTGCAATCACATCTCTTGCCCTGTGTTTACTTCGACAGCGTCAATCCAATTGAGTCATGGATGGTCCATCGCTGCCGAAAAGCAGACGATTACCACACTGGGTTCGAACATCCCATGTGTTCTAAAGAAAGTCAATTGACATGTCTGTCAAAATTGTTGTACATAAGTCTACACATTGCTGTTGGGCCAGACTTCAAAATTACGTGTTGAGCCTAAGTTGACAAGTTTAGACAGATTCCCTACACCATTGTTAGAAAGTATAGTATAGTACAATACAATATAGCAAAATGTACTGTACTATAATGTAGTGCAGTATCTTACAGTACAATATAGATGTAGCAGCATTGAACCACTACGTTTACCGACTCACGATTTCTGTTTACTTGTCCCAATTGTCGCAGTAGTATGAAGTACACTTTGGTTCAACATGTTTTGTCTATCGCTCTGACAGATGACTGTCATAGCGACATGTCACGGTCAACTCAAGTGCTTTGCATTGACATTGACTCGCTCAGTTAGGAAGGTCTTCCGCTGGCCTAAACCATAAACACGTGACATGAAAACTATGATAGCGTAACATGAAAAATACATATGACGTGGGTACAGGCAGCTGAACCATAACCGACATCTACACACATGTAAATAGTTCAAATTGACTGGAAAATGCCGATGGAAATTTGCTTGCGCAATCGCCCCATTCAGAGCCAGCATGTCTACAGTCTTGGCCTGCAATGAATATGTAGCTACGTGAGCCATACATTTAGCATATTATTATTATTATTATTATTATTATTATTATTATTATTATTATTATTATTATTATTATTATTATTATTATTATTATTATAGTAAGGTACGCTATATGATCATAAGCCGGATATTTGTAATTTATCTCCATTACGTTTTTGCCGATAGTTACAAATTATGGCTGGTAGAATTCAAATCTTCATCCGGATGAGTGGGAGTTCACCATCGTTGACAATTGACAAGGTAAAAAATAGTCCTTCATTGTGATGTTTTAACCTCTAGTTCCTGATTTAATACCGGACCAGCTAACCCAAAAGGAGTTATGTTGAGATCAAATAACCATTTGACGGACAGTCTAGAAGGCTCATATATAAGTTTTATAATAATATTTAAATGATATCTCAATAGTATAATAGCGTGATATTAAAGTTGTCTGGTTTTCGATATAATATATCGACGAGAGGGCGTCCGGGAAATCATTGTCAGACTCGTGGACCCGATAAATCAGCCACGGATTGTACGGTTGGCAAGCGGTCCGAGTCTCGATAGTGAGGAAAGACATAGTGGGCGAGTTGTAGCCGAAACAATCACTATCTGGTTCAGGGGCTGGCTCCGTTGATCCGGCAGGGTTTGGGCCCACCTTATTGTGAGATCACGAGATGGTCTGGCTCCCGATAATGGAAAGATAAGAAATTGTGCGAAACTCGAGGAGGACACCTTCGTGATATAAATATATAAATGCACAGGTCTGTGTGAAAATGGTGTAACGCTACTGAAACTGACCCCACCGATAACGTTCGAGAAAAGTCTGGCTAATCGCTGATAAAGGACAGATTGATCGTGCGTTCCCGAACAAGTCAGCCGCTCCAAGCGCTTTCTGAATCAGAAACCGACTCAAATGATCCGATTTCCGGGGTTCGGGCCCGCTTTGTGCGAGGTCGCGAGAGAATGGTTTCTGACAGCGGGAAGATAGGAGGTTGCGCGAAACTCAGGAAACTGCAAGACACATACGTAGGCTAACACCCAGAGGGGGTGTGCTCAGAAGGTTGTGGTCGGCCAGACGGTCGGAGTCCCTGTAGTAGCAGAGCGAATATACAGGTCAGTGTGAAATAAAGGGGTAACGCTACAGAAGCATACCCCACCAGTGATGTTAAGAAAACGAACCCGTCGAAGTATCAAAGAGACAAAACCAAATAGGTCAATGCGATCTCGGGAAAGTCAAGTAACGTTATCTGTCCGATTAAGAAACCAGCTTAACGAATGATAATGGTCCCTTTGAAAGGCTCAATCTGTTTGTTTTGAAAATTTTTGTCGCAGTATATGCAGCTCCCTTTGGTCACCTTCTTCAATTGTGTGAAAAATTAACTCATTGTTGTATAAAACCAAATTTTTGTTTCTTTTAGCACATTTTCTCTCATTTAAGTTTTTTTGCAGTAGGCCTATTAGGCGTATTATTTGCTAGTGAAATTTATGTATATTTGTAAGATTGTCTCTTTCTATATTTTTCCAGGGGTGCTTGATATCGGAATTGTTTGCTAAAGTACGGAAAGATATCTTAGGAGAAAAACTTATCAACGCAAGTTTTTACCTTATATGTGATGGTAAACTATTATACAAATTTCGCAAATAGCAAGATAATTAAACTGGTATATAACTTGTTGGCTCCGAAAATATCGCTCGTGAAGCGGATTCAATGGTCGTTGGAAAAAGTAGGCTTCTTCTTCTTCTTCTTCTTCTTCTTCTTCTTCTTCTCCTCTTCCTCCTCCTCAACCTCCTGACATTTTCATTTTAGACTTTAATTAGTGACATAAATTAAAACTGCTTCGAGAAGTAGCAATTAAAATTGCTTTATGAAAAATTGTACACTGAAAGAAACGAATATTTTCATTTTAATTGTAAGAAGTACTGTAGAGTTTTAAATAATGTAGTGCTAAATATGAATTGTATTGTTCTTTCCGCTGAAGAGGAAGCGCTGGAGGAAAACGCAGGAGGAACCATCGAATCGTATGGGATCATTCATGGGTCCTTTCTGGATTTCTGCCAACACCTTAGAGGTGAAAGTGGCAGATTAACGGCTCTTCCTGGCAAAATAAGCTTAACTAAAGAGCCCTGCTGCATCACTTACGACGATGACCCCTCGACTGACAGAGCGATGATGCCTTGCGGATGTTCTATCAGTAAGTATGAAACATGGGACTAACTAGTACCTTTATTTTCTGTGACTGTGACTTGCTGTGTCCAATACCCCAACAGTGTTGGGCTCTCGGGCCTTCTCGGTGGCTGGTCCAAAGCTTTATTCACTGCCCTGTTCAGTTCGTTCTGGCAATTATTTTATGTCATTCAGGCCTAAACTTAAGACACATCTCTTCCAACTTGCTTATCCACACCGTCGCCTGGCTTCTGGTTTCTCTGACCTATCTGAATTTGGCCCAGCTTCTCCAATGGTTTATGTTTTTAACTGCGATTTTCACTTGAAGCGACCATCGACTGATGCCTTGGGCATTGTGATAACGGCGCTAAAGGAGTCTTTAGATTAAATAAGATTATTTTCAATGAGTCTCGTCTCTTTCAATCTTATACATACCCAAGGAGCAATTTCCACCCTCTATTTGACAATGTTCAGAAGGCCTTCTTAACGAAGGTTTTGTTTCGTCATTAATCATCCAGATAACTGAACAGCCGATAATCTGATGCCGTAAAAGTACTTCAACACATGCAAGAGTATATAGCTGTTTAAAACCGACGTCAATAAAACTGTATTATTTTTAGACCATGTATGTGGCCTAATTTTCAGCAACTTCGTAATGGTAAACTGTTCATTCCTTCTGAGCCGAACAATCCAGGTCTAAACCACGCAGTGCAGCAGAGATAGAAAGGCGCTAAGTAACCCAAGCAAGGCTCATTTTGTGGCCCATACAAGGACACACTCAGCAGTGTGCGTGGGAGGAAAGTTAGCTGAGGGGTGGTTGTCGACGGTGGTTAGATAAAACGATGGTCATAATTATGACTCGTGATCTATATGTGTGGCATCGATGGACAAAATTATAGATTCCACGTTCAATCGTGACACATTTGAAGTCTAGTGTTGCACAACGCTAACTGACCGATCCTCTTGAGTTCTTAAGTTACGTGCGTTTGTCAGTCCATGTCATCTGTCTGTGTGTCTGTCTGTCTTTCTATCTCTATAATTATGTATCTCATTCTTTCACGTTCTCGCTCATACTGGATCTAAATTGGGTGATCTACTGACTCTACTATTGCCACTATAGACGCACAGATATTGATTTAAAATCTTTACTCCTTTTGCTGTAATTATGGGGTATTACGTGAGTGGAATGCTTACAAAAACGTCGACGGTTATAGGAAAATGTTATTTTCGAATAGGTGTGGAATCTATGAAACAATATTGTGACACAGAGCTTGAAAAAGGCCGTTACAAGATTCAGTGCCCAAAATGTCGAGATGACTGGCCATTCATTCTCATACGGCACGTTCTCTCGTCCATCTTATCGTCAGATCAACTGGCAAAACTGAGTTTGAAAATTAACGAAAACTATTTTGGAAATCACTCAAACTTTGAGCGATGTCCCTCGTGCCGTAACTACTGCGAGCGTACTGATCAGAGCAACAATCGGGTGCTGTGTTCTGTCTGTACCATTCAGACTGGCCGAAATTATGAATTTTGCTGGGCGTGTTTGAATCCCTGGAAGGAGGCAGTGTTGAACATACCGTGTGGAAATGTTGGATGCATTGGAAAAGATGCACGACTTCTTTACCTGGAAGAATGTCCGACAAAAGCCATTGGCCAGGTGAGCGATGTGCCAAGTACACGCGCCTGCCAGAAATGTGCAAGCCTTATCATTCATACTGAAGCCTGTAAACACATGACCTGCACATGTGGCTACAACTTCTGTTTTGTATGTCTTCAACCGGAGATTGACGGCAAGTGGCAGTGCGGTTCATATGGCTCCGTCTGCCCGGTGGCTCCACGACAGACATCCCTTCCGTAATCCATGCAGCAGTTCCAGAGAAAATGTTCTACGTCGATAGGCCTACACTTTGTTTAATAGCCAGCAAATAATGCAGACAGCTTGGAAAATCATGCTATTTACTTTAAAATCTAGTTCTTTGAAATTCGCTGCAAAGGTTATGACACATGTAATATATAGATTGTCCTATAATTTGAAAATATTTAATATGTTTATTGATTTTTAAATAGCTTTCATGTACAAAGTTCTGTGTAAATAATGCACTTTTGGTCGCTATTTTTCTTCAATGCTAATATTCGATAAATCAGTAGATTGATCTTGTGTTATTCAATTAACCAGTAGTTTAGCTAGGCCTAAATTTGATAGCTGCCAGGACAGCTGACATTTAACCCGTTCAATTTACCAGAATATTTATTTATAGACTTTCAAGACGTCTAACGGCGCCTGATTATTTTCGTTTAATTTGAGGCGTTTTATTGTTCAGTTTCAATAGAACTTGGCCCAGGAATTAAAAATGAAATGACTAAACGCCTCTGAATATTGCAAAAACGCTGGCACTTAGAAATGGAAAATAAAATACGAATCTAGTGTAAAAATTACCTGACAAAGTAAAAGGCCTACTAATGTAGGTATGCTAAGCTAACAAGCCTACGTTATAAGATTTAACGTCTGTTGTTTGTGTCGGCTTAACTAACTAAAATACAATTATCTGACTCATCCGACAAACTCACCAACACTTCAGCCCTTGCAATTTGTGCGCATTTCGTCAAGATTCCCAATTAGAATTACGATTAAGACAGTTGGAGCTAAACTGAACTAAGCATGATTTTTTATGTAATTTCGAACATATGCCAAATAACATTGCAAGTATTAAATGTTTGGTTGGGGTCAATGACATACGTTCACCTTGGCTTTACTTATTTGTTGACATTAGGCCTGTTTGTTTCCTATTGTCACCCCTTCCTTATTCAGTGCAACAGCCATTTATGTGGTAGCTGAAAGGCCTAAATGTTAGACGGCTTTAGTTTTTATCGAGTTGTTGAATAGTCTAATGAAATGAACATGAGATAGAAGTGATTTTGTAAAAAAAAAACTTTATGAAAGCTCCTGATATCGAGCAATGCCCAGAACAGAACTTCTCAACAGTTCTGTAATTAAATTGTGTATCGTTGATTGTCTAACGTGTTTTTTATGAATAAAATTAAATATATCTAGACTACCACGTCTTTCTCTGGTAAAAGAAATTGCTACACTAAAAACGGAAGACGACTGAACTTCGCCAGGCGTCTCTGTCAGAAGCAGTCCTGCTTTCAATAAGAAAACTTTATTGCAAAGCTTCTGTCAGCGCTAACCATAGGCAACGGGGTATTGTCAGTAGCATATGTGTAAGACAACATCAATATCTGGATACACAGTATTTATTCTACTTGGAGATCATAAATAAAATTCGCACTTCCTGTGGTTTGCTATGTTGTTCAATAAGCCTTCAAATCAATATTGATACTTCAGATAACTCAGGTGCATCAATGTCAGATGTGTTATTGGCCATGAGCTTCCTGCTGAAAGTCCTTGCAATGTTGTAACATCGTCTCTGCTCAGGCGTCCAGACTAACAATACTGATGGCTACTTTGTTGGGCTCATAGCTGGCCATCAGTTTCCACCAGTGCACAATTAAGGCCCGCTGAGGTTGTCTTTGAAGGAGCTGATGCCTTGCAAGAACTGGAAATATTGTGAGCCACGAGTTATTCCAAGTCTTTCCTTTATTGAAAAAATAGTTATATCAACTAAGATGTTAAAAACTGGGTTTCTTTTTGGGTTTGTGCAGCAGAATTTCATCAGTACTTCCATGACCAAAATGCCTCACTAGCATTCATGGTCATACTTGTTGTTCAAAAGAAAATTCGGCAAGGATTTCTACAGCGGCTGCAAGTTCATGTGCCGTTCTTAACCTGAATTTATCCATTTTCTGATTATCCTTCTTAAAAGACAACATATTTGCAACTGCTTTAAGAGCCAAATTTATATACAATTCAGTTTAGATGCAGGATAGTTTAGTGGCAGTTTAGTTAGCCAGGACATAAATTTATTTTGAGATTTCAGCTACAACTGCACCCTCCGAAGGCTATAGTTGGCACACTGAGCGTACACTGTTTTATCCGAGCGTTTATCAAGTGAACAATCAATATTCTATACTCAAGGTCTAGTAAATGCTTAAAACTTCACATTAACCTGTTTCAGTGCTTCTGAGAAAGTATGCTACAGGCCTGCAGCAGGGGACACATTCTGTTCACTTACCCAATAGAATGTAATTTATCAGACGAAATTGGAATTAATTATGACCATGTCTCCATCTGATATCTCTTTCTCCTTTCCAGTTCACTCAGGTAGTCCTCTGCCTGCTCTTCTGTCCTCCCACTTTCCTTAAATACTACTTTTTTCAGTTCTTGTCGCACACTGTCTGGCATGTTCTTTGAATTTCTGCAACACAAAAAACATTACTGCGTTTAGCCAACGTTTCTTCATTGTTCTGGAAGTCAGTTAATTTCAAGCATCAGTGTTATTCTCCAAACATCGAAACATTTTATATTTATCAAGCAACAGAAGAACATGCTTTAGTAGTATGTACGAGTTTTGTATTTCACCGCATGCAACAGATCTGCAACTGCTTGCTGAGCTAAGATTTTCCAGTTGTCGGTAGCTTCATGGGTGTCTGTGCAAGTCTAGAAGGTCTACATCCTAGAACAATAGTAACAGGTTTTACCTTCTAAGGTCGGTAGCATGCCTCACACAGCCACATAGTAGCACTTCAAAACAATGTATGGACATCCAAATAGTCAGAATGTTCATAGAAACAGACTTCATTTTTATACTGACGAGGCAAAAAACAACAGAAACCCACAAAACAAATTCAAAGGAAACAGCGAGTGCTGCTATTCGCAAACCCTTAGATGTTGAGCTTACTGAGCATGGGGTCACTAAACTTTATTTACATCTGTGGTTGGGATTTAAACAGAATAAAAATATCTAACATTGGGAAATTTAAAAAGTAAACCAACCCAGCAGTAACTAAATGTACTAACCCAGCTACAAAGAAATATGCTTCTCTTTCAAGAAGATTCCAAATAAGAGCAGACTGCTGTGCCAGGATGTGCTGCACATACACCTTTTCACTCTGGAAAAAAGCAAGTATACCATGCACTTACTTGTCACTACGGTCACTCAAGAGTTACCAGTATTTATTACTATGCATCTCATTAAAAGTCGCATTCACAGCATGACCTACAGGCCCTGATACAAGCTGACTCAGTGTTGTACTGGCACAGTTGAAAGTTTGATTCAGTAATAATAATATTCAATAATAATAATCAATAATAATTAATAGCTCAACAAAACTAGTCTCTTTAGCTGGATCTGCATTACTCTGTCTAGCAGCACAGCAGCAGATAAATGTTAGCAATGTCAGCAGTAAAGATCAAGTTGCAAATCAAGTGTAGATGTATCAAGTGGCCACCAGAGCTGAGCTACAACCCATGTCCGAATAATAATACCTGGTCTCGTGAGAAGGCCACAAAGAGCTGCAGCAATCCATCAGACTCTAGATGTCGCCACTCATCCTCAAAGTAGAAATCCTTATCTCGATTGCGGCAGCCAAAGAACAGGACATTCCCTAAAATAATGAAAGGAACAAAACGTTTTGCATATATCTCGTTCTCAATGACACATGAAGTCCAAGACTTTGAACTGACAGGTATGCAGTCAACATGCAATTCCAACACAGTTGCTAAGTGGATAATCCTCCAACCTAAAATTAAATGCAAAGCATTCAAATAGTCAAGTGAAAGACTGACAAAGAATGTGTAGCTGTTAGGCATGTTGGCAAGCATCATTCACACACTTCAGCTAAACACCAGACATGCCACTGCCATGCTTCTGAGTATCATAAAGTAGAAAGAGAATATTTTCTACTGTACGTACATTCTTCCTCATACCTTTATTCATACCTAAAAATTGTCCATCTCAAATGATTCATCAGGATTCAAACCCTTGAAGCAGAAGAAAAAGGCAAATCACTGGCAGTCAGCAACAATGCCTCACATAGTGGTAGATTATGTCAATAATATGCCTTGACCATAGGAGTAGACAGTATTAATAATAATATGCCTTGACCAATAAAATACATCACAGTTAATATTAGAAGGTAAGTGTACTGATAAAAGAAACAAGAGAATAGAAGAGCTACATGAAAGAAAATCCAACAGCTAACCTCCAACATCATCAGCTGCCCTTTGCTGGATGAAGGCTCGAAACGGTGCACATCCTGTTCCAGGACCAATCATTATAGTGGGGTTGTTCTTTGGGCTGATGGGAAACTTAATCACTCCTTTCTCAATCCACATAGGAACTTTTACTTTTCTCTCTGGTTAAACATTGGAAAAAACACCAAAGTCAGACAAAAACACTCATTAAGGACCATTCAGTGTGCTTGCAGAGCACGTAAAATGTCTCACCTCTTAGACTTTCCTCTTGGAACAGCCTTCCACTGCACACACACACACACACATACCAATTCACTAGACTCTGTTCAGCAAAAATTTTCAAACTATCTTAAATGCACTTTTATAAATCAGTAAGATAGTCATCAATGTTCCCTCTAAGCTGGGTAATATGTGTTCACACACATAACATTTGTTTATGGATACATACTGCAAGTATTTAGTAACCAGACGTTTAAGAACCATAATTAGTGTCTGAAAGTGTAAGGATAGTGATTATAGATTCACATACATGCATACTCAGAAACTCTGCATTTCTTCAAAGCGGTGCAATCAAGTAACAACTCAAATTTCAAAACAAAATCCTAGAAGGCAAACAATGGGTGAAGTTTGCTTCTGTCTGGGTCAAGATCTGGAAAGTAGTTCAGGGTTTGGTAGTGACTCACCTCTTGATGGAATCAAACCAGCCAGATAGTTTGAACAGACCCCACGTCGTGCTGCAGCTAAGTTTGTCTTGTACTTGACGACTGCGACCAGCAACTGGACTTCATTTGGACAGACCTTTCAAGAATTAAATCATCTCAAGTTTATCCTAATGTTACACACATGTATTTGTTTACATTTGAGTAGATAATTGTCAATTCAAAGCGGCAGATCAGTGAAGGCAAGCATCCAATTCTAGTATTACTTTTGGAAGCGATATTGGCTGATGACTAATGCATTCATCTCTGCATCCAGGGTTTCAATTCTGGTGCAACACATAAAACTGACAATTCGTGTTAAGGCAAGTAACCAGCAAGAGAAAGTAACAAACAGCTGGATTTCTCTTGTGTGTGTGTGTGTGTGCTACAGCTGAAAGATGTTCCAACACCTCAGGGGACTTGGGTTGAGAAAGACATGTAACAGCTGATGTATTACCTTAATGCCAGGCCTGTCAGGCTATGAATGCAATACCCGATACCAGGCCCTTTCTATACATCACCTTCAAGTGTGATGAACCAGCAGCCAGTTACCTGCGATACCAGCACACAACTCATATTGCTTCAGCCAATACAGCAGCTGAGCTCAGGCTCGAGTCGTCATGGCTATGCTAACTGCGGGGTTGATCAAATAATTTTTGGTGACATTCATTCATTCATCCTAGCACAATCGCAATACTGAAATGTTGCCCCTGCCCGCCTGTCGAAGTTTTAAATATGTCAACTTAAGTATATCTTAGAATGCGCTGTTCGAATCACGGTCACCTAATATATTTCGATTTAAAAACACGAGACACTGCACTGGCTCCAAGTTGACGACAGGATTATATTCATGACATTCAAGATTCTTCCAACATGGTTGGCCTCAACAGATGGTGCAGTTTCATAATACACTGAATTCTTGTCTTAAGCCAGCCAGATTAATAAAAAATATTATGCTCAGCAACCCATGGGAATCTGTTAGTCCTACACTTCCAATCAGCAACTTGGGCACAAGGTGCTTTTTCATGCAGTGGACACCTGGAACTCTTCCAACAGAAACAACCAAGGAAACATTCTCAGTTCATAGTCACACCTTTATAGATCCGTTAGAGCACCTTCTGGACGTTCCTGGCATTACATACCTATCACACCGTACATGTATAAATATTGACAGCATTTGAACATTTGCACAGCTTACCAGTTGAGATGAAGCAATACTAAAAGCTCTGGATCTTAGGGCTGGAATCATGTCAAAGAGATAGTCGAAGGGAACGTGGCCAGTCGCTCCAGGAAAGTCCTTCATCACCTAAAGCAAAAGACAACTATACTGGCAATCCAACTAAGCTTAAGGCATGTCCATTGCACCAGACTGTCATTTGAAAAAGTCATGAACAAAATAAAGATAAAACTGTTAGAGCAAAATGATTAAAAGTGATAATTGTCTTTCTCATCACACAGTAGCTTTTGATTGTGCAGTAAGCCAGAAGTAAGTAGCAAGTCTTGTAACACAAAGTCAGGATTTTGCTCTAATAAGCTCAAGACAAGAGATAGGGCCAGAAAAACCATTTTCCTTTCCATTAAGGAAAATGTTTTTGAAGAAGGCAAAGGAGAAGGTGACAGACAAGAAAATGGAAAGAGTGATTAGGAAGACAAAGTAGCAGATCAGGCAGAAGCAAAGAAAGACATATAATAATCCTTCGTCCTTACCTCCAGTATGCTTCGCTTTGGCCTATTACAGTAACTGAAAAGATCTTCCTAGAACAGTAAAAACCAACAAAAACTGCAGTAAATGCATGGTCTTCATACTTATATAGCATTAATATTACTCGGCATATTCACTATAATGGAAATAAAAATTAAAAAAACTTTTAAAACCTTAATCACTGTGATAAATAGGCCAATGAATAGATTCAATTCAGGTGTAACAACTATTAAGTCTTTACGAAGTTCTTAAAACACGTGTTATTTCTGTTAAGATAAAATCAGCAACCCAAGATAACAAAATAACAAATGGAGAACATCTGATGTGTTTCTATCAATGAAGCTATTAAAATCTGAAGATTCAGAAACTAAAGAATCCTGTTCACCTGAAACTCAAGAATGCAAGTATCCGGATAATTATAAAACTCCTCTTGTGGCGAAACAGATGCTCATTACTAACATAATGTTAAATTATTAATACAAAGGAACTTTAAATGCTAACAGACTTAAATCTAGATATACAGATGACATTATTGACCTGTCCTTCTGGAGAACAGAATTCTTGAAGTTTGCTCTTTTCAAGGTCGCTGTCTGTGAACTGTGCCATTAATTCCCAGAAGTATCGCCTTGGAATGCTGTTGATATCCAGGTAACATTCCACCAGGTGCTGGACGGTTTGTTTACCACAGAGCCTGAGAGGAACTTCTGCAAAAAAATCTTTTACAATCAGGAGCAGCAACAGGAATTGTCAAGACAGTTATGTGAAAATGAGACATTATCAACTAACAGAACTAAATTTTTATTCAATGATCGTATCATCATTTTCAACTTTTGTTGCAAAAAATAGCTAAAAGGTCAGGTAAAAAAATATGAGGTAAAGTAACAGCAAATGAGAAGTTGACCAAGTCTTCAATGCAGGCCATTTTCATTTCGCTTTTCCATTTGGTTTTTTAATTTGATAACTGAGATTAAATTTTGTTTGCCTTAGGAACGTCTCAATTTCAATCACATTCTGAAACAAAATAAGTTGCCCCTTCATTTCTGCTGTTTTTGACAACTAGTCTTAAACTGAAATCTAACAAACAATCCTACTGAGCCAACTGGATAGAAGTGAAATATCTTTCCTCATTCACCTTATCTCTCTCACATGGCCAAACATTCTCTTCAGGATAGCAGGCAGACAAATCATGACACATGTAGTATGATGGTAAAACTGTGTTCACAAAGATGACGTTTGTGATGGATGAACAGTCATTTCAAGCAGATGCATAGAGCCTACTGCTAGTCAAGATGAAAGACATAAGCATTAGATGTGGAAAAACCTTCTTCCTGTCTGGAGCTGCTGAATGTCACCACAGCAGATGGATTAAGGCCTAGAAGATTGATGAATTCTTCGACTGTGTCTGGCATGTTCTTTGGTTGAATGTGGCAGACATCACCAGGAGAATATCTGTGGAACAATACACGTAGTTTCACTTGATTCAGCTCAACATACACTCTCTGGTAACATTATGTAATAACTGTTCATATCAGTTAGATAGCTGTGTTAGAAACACGATATTGAGAAGTGCTTTAAAGGCACTATATGACTGCTTTGTTACATTACATTGTTACAAAAAAAGTAATTCATGTCTAACTTAAGACACATCGTCCACTTCTGAGTTGCCTGACCTATCAGTTCTCAATTGGACTCTGGACATCTCCAACAAGTTATAATTTTTTACCACAGTTTCACCAGAAGCAATCATCAGTTGATGATTGTGAAAAAGGCTAACAGAGTTATGGAAATGTTAGATTAGATAATCAGCCTCATCTCTCACAAATAAAGAAATCATTTTCAAATATTTCTATGTTATCTATCAGCAGAAATGAGAAGCATTCTAATCTTATGCAGTGCACAGCACATCTATGCAATAGATATAAAAACACTGTTATTGCTTCTATTTTCCCCCTCAAATCAATATGTTGGAGTATGCGCAAGAAAAGGTGCACAGGATAAAAAATAGATAATAATTAACAATAATAACTTACAAAATATGAAAATATTAAATGCAAGCAATAAATAATTCACAGAAACAAAATTGTGCAAGCTAAAATATTGACAATGAAAATTCCACACCTTCAAATCAGAAGATGTAATGTTTCTGCTCGAGCTACTTTTAAAGTGAGCAGCAAGACTTACTTTAAATCTGAGTTGGTGATGTCTAATGTGACCAATCTGACATCCTGCCAATGGTCTCTAGCAGTAACACGCCTGTTGTCTGTTACGGTTGCATAAAATGGCTGATGCTCAGTGACTGGACCCTTTACCTCACAACTGCCATCGACAGTATCACAGCTAGCGGCATCACTAGCACTAATAGTTCCATCAAGAAACACTGCTCTAAATGTTGGTGGTAGGCTGTTGAAAGAAAAAGTTCACACAATATAAAATAGATAGTAATCAACAATAACACAGTACAAAATATGAAAACGTAAAATGCAAGCAATAGAGAATTCACAGTAGAAAACAAATCAAAGATATGTTAAAATGTTGACAATGAAAATTTCCCACAAAAAACTTAAGATGAAATTTGGATTCCTTAGTGACCCTGAACTAGGATAACAAAATTTGATCCTCAGCTAGGATGATTAAGATTTGACCTTGTGCTAGGATGATTAAAATCTGATCCTGAGCTACTATGATTAATATTTAAACTTCATAAACATTATAGCATCGACATCATTACATGGCTTTGAAGTGAAACACTGAAACATCTCCAGAATTCTTCCAGAATCAGCTACTTCAATCAGTCGTTTCAGCTTCACCAATATTAGAAAAGAGGTGGAAAACTATTCGGAGGTACTCACAGAGTGTCATCAGGGATGATGGCAACACCTTCAGGCAGTGGAAAGAGTTCGAGAACATATCTCCAAAGATCACACAACCACGGACCCACAACAGCCTCTGCACTACAAGCAAAGCAAACTAAAACAAAGTCTTACATAATTTGTATCACAATGGATAATAATGAGCACCAAACCAGGAAATTGAGAAGGCCTGCCCTTCCTTTGCATCTGTAAGTGTCTGAGCTAGGAAGGAACACATATCAATTATAATTATAATCCATAGAAATTCCAGGCTCAGGCCTGCACCAAACAAACGCTGTCATAATTTTAATAAATTCAAAAAGGCCATTTTTTCAATCAGTTTTATATCTTAGCATATCAAACAGCCAAAGTAGTAGTAAATTATTTACACTATCAGTAATATTGAAATATTTTTAAACATTCAACTGACCCCAGGTCATGCTGTTCATCTGTGAATCCCGCTGAAACTATCTCGGTCCCACCAAGTTGAATCAGCCGTTTTCTCAATTTCTTAGCGATAAAGTTGAATCTTTTAAATAAAAATCGTAAGACTTGAATGCAACACTAGCTTTGCTCATTTATCCTTTACTTCTATTGAGAAGTATGATTATTACGGTGAATGGAGAAGGATTAGGGTAAAACAAGAGGGGATCGGACATCTGCAAAGAGGTGGAGAGGAGGCTAATGCCAAATGCAGACAAAGAGGAGGGGTCCACATTAAGTCATTTTTTTGTGGATGTCCTTCATGGATGAACTCTTACAGAACTTGGTACGGTCCAAACTAGTGCTGGGAAAATTTACCTGCAGAACAACTTGGGAGAAATAAAACAGAAAGTGTGAGTAATGATAGCAGCAAGCATTTTTTTCTCATATATATTTTAGATTTGAAGTGAAGGAGGTTCAATTATGCATGGAGTTTACACAAGATCTGCCAAGAGATACTGAGAACTGATCAGTAGTAAAAGCTAAATTTCAAATCATTAATACATCTGTTAATATACACCCAAAAATGATTCACAAATCATATCCATTGTAGTTCTAGACAAATTACCTTAAACTTAAGAGATAGTAACATATTACTGTATTGTTGCTATTATTATATTGTAGAACATGATAATATAATTATTACACATATTATAATCAGATTCTACATTACTCAACCTAAACTCACTTTTGATACGATGAATCACCAAAACCTAAAACTGCAAACTTCAGAGTTGCAAGACAACCTGGTAACAAGTTTTTTCGCCAAATAAATCGCCAAAATTTCTGAAATAATAAAATACAGCACATATAAGCAATTAAAATGTAGACATTTTTAGATAACAACGGGTTTTAGCAAAGACAAGTCCAGTCTTAACCAATCGATGACATACAAGCAAATGACGAAAAGGATAATAAATCCATCGTGTCAAACTTGGGTAAAATTACTTGTGATAACTCTACAAGGTGTTTTCAGTTTGTCCTCTCCTAGCAAAGTGAAAAATGAAGACTAGAAGTAGATCAGGGAATGTGTTGCTATGTGCATATGAGAAGAAATAACCTTCATGTTATCAGGTGGATCTCCTTGGCCAGTAGTTGCCACGACAAAGATGATTAAAGGTTCGTCAACAAGACTGGCCTGAAAGAACAAATATTGTTTTAAGTTTAACGAGAAGACCAATGGAATAATTCAAAACTACATCAAGAATAAGCAACTTAGGAAGTCCGCTGTTAGGAATTTGGTCACTAAATTAATCATTTTATTCCCCACTTGGAATTTCTGGAGCTCTGTAACAAAATCTTAACCACAGCCTGCAAAAAACAAGTTAAACATACTTTCTGGTCACCATGCTATGAGAGATCTGAAGAATTAGGTACAAAACCACTAGATTTATAGAACAAAAACTTTATGATGACCAAAATTATTTGCCAAATAAAAATGGAAAATAGGATTTTCATGACCAATGTGTCAACTAACACTGTAGTTTCCAAACAACCTTAAAATTAAAATACAGTAAATTATTTGTTCTGGTACTCCTGCGTGATTTTACAAGTACGGGCAATTTACCATAGCTCGCTTACACCAAGAAAGTATTAAATATACCGGTGGTGACCAATCTAATCTTTAAACGTCTATAGCGTCATTTCGATATGCAAAAGGCATCAATCGATGATGCATTCCAGAAAGGCACTTGCACAACTTACAATGCTGTATTCGTCCAGGGCGCAGACTCTCGAGTCCATGTGGCGTCGGACTCCATCGCGACCTATTCGCCGAGCAGCGTCTTCGGCGGACCCGGTCTGACTGCCAAACAACACGGTCAACTTCCTACAGCCACCAGCCAGATCGGCATCCATTATATTTATTGACTTCTACTGCGCTAATATTTTAAACAGATGAAACTAAAGTTTGAGCTGTCACCAGCTGATCACTGTATAAACAATATGGCCGCCTCTGACTGCAAAAGAATAGAGCGCTGCCAGCGTAGCACAACGGTTCTCAAAATAAATAGGCGACTCAAACTTGAGTTTTACACCAAAGGTTAAGTAGGTATTTCGCCTAACCTCAATTTTGTATGTATGTGGACTTAAAAAGTCATGAATTTGGCCGTTTTAGCTTATGTAGTTGACTTTCAGTCGCTGAAAGCCATTTGTTTACCATTTTTGCTTTACCGAACCAGAAAGGCATCTTCTAAACTATTCAGATGATAGTGTTCCATAAACGGCAAGAAAGCTTGAGGAACTCGATATTAGTTAATTTGCCTGAATCTCTCAGAGATTCTTACGCTCAAACTTGATCATTTGACTTCGCCAGGTAGGTAACCTAGGTAACCTTATCTGTGTCCAATTCTAAACACCATCCACCGTAAATGCCTGACCGTCTGTAGATTTGTGATACTAAGACGATTGGTGATGTCAGTGGGGTTCCAGATGTGCTCTGCTGTGTCATGTGTGGTGTAACGGTTTTTGGTTGCGTGGTGTGACGCCACCGTTAGCTGTCGGGAAAGCCCGGAGGAAAGAACTGAGGAATCACCAGGTGACGGTAGTGGGTTCGAATCCTGGTCAGACGAACTTGCAATTCGACTTCGTACAGCACCCGTTCCATAATAAGTGGGCGGTTTCGAACTCAATCTTGTACTCCTGCGAAGGACCGGAAGTTGCTTAGATTCTTCCGCCGTTCGATCCCCAGATGACCAAGTGTTGTCCGCGGCAGCCGGATGGGCCGCTACCCCCTCTGCTAGAGCGTAAGGGTTCGTGGTGGCTTTCCCGCCAGACTTTTCTGTTTCTAAACTCGAGCGCTGCATAATGTCCGACATAGGCGCTACATGAATTTGATCTAATTTGTGTTCTATCTCTGCTTGGCGCTCTATCAATTCCCTTCGTAATTGTACCTGGCTCTCTATCAATTGATTCTGGCGCTCTGCTAAATCTTCTCTGAGCGAGGACAGAGAGGCAAATATAGACTCTACTACATTACGGAAATCTGATTCAGCCATTCCTTTCGTTTTACCAGTTTATTCTTAATTAATATATTCAATCTTTATTAATTGTATTAGTCAATCTCAATTCTTTACTAATTACAAGTTCGTTAAATCTCAAGTGTTCTTATTTACAACAATTGCTAAAATCGAACTCTAAACCTTCGATCTAATAGAAAATTGGCTGCCTGACATGAGCTCAAAGATTTCGCCCACAATTTACACATAAAAGAAAAGATTTAACTCCCTGCTTAAAATGGCGAACTCGTCGTTGACAGCGGCGACGACAGAGTATATTCCGAGAAAAATCCCGTATACTTCCCAACGACAGCGTATTGACTAAGCACATCGACGGCAAAAATAATCCACAACGAACATCAGCTAGGACACACAATTTGCGCAATAAACTACCGCAAAGTAAGCTCCAAGAAGATTCTTTTCCGTCCGCCAACTACTGTAGCACCAAGAGAGCAATCGTTCCATCGAGCTCCAACTGCGTTCTTTATATAGGAGATACCCGCGCGCTTTTGACTAGGCGCCAACTCTCCCGCGTCCTGGTACGCGCCTCTTCTTTCGCTCCATCTATTGGCGGCTCTTCTTCCCTCGCATCGTTCGCGCGCGCGCCAACTTAGGCGGGCTTGTTTCCCTCCAAATTCTAGGCGCGAGCGGCAACTTTACGCGTCATCCATCGTTCGGCGCGCTTCTTGTTCCCGCCTACTGCAGCTCTTAGGCGCGAGCGGCATCCATTGCTAGCGGCAATCACCGTCGCCCGGCCTAGCCTAGCGCTCATACAGCAGCCGACATCAATACTATAATACTATCATAATCACTACTGTATTCGCTTCCCGACTAAGCTCAGTCTTGCCTGGCGCTATAGTAATTTCCGCTACAGTGGCACCTTGATTAATCATCATATGGAGCAGTGCAAGCACACAACATGTAGGGCCTATAGATACACGTTCTGTTTCTTTTGCCTGGAGCTGAAGAAGACAGATTCAGAAGCGAGCGAGTGGCAGTGTGAATTCTGGTCGATATGTAATAAACTGTTGAACTTGTGAGAGGCCTACTAAGACGATTTTATAGCTAGTTACCTATAAAATGTTTGCCTTTAACACAGTCGTAAAATCAGTTGCAATGTCAAAAATTCAATTATGAGAATCATAAACTCGTTGTTGACATAACTTTCGCGACGTGCTATAACATGATTTCAATTCATACCGTTCTCTATGATAATTTTAACTTAATTGTATTCAATCTGCGGTAGGCCTAATTATGTTTCTGAACATAGATCTATATAATGCCGTACGTATAAGAACGTCTCCAATGCTGTCTTTTCTCGCTTGTCGCCTAGTAATCGTAATCGTAATCTCGTGATTTCTACAGCGCTCAACGAAAGCTAAGTCGCGGGAACCAGCTTATTCACAGGCGCTCAGTCAAAACAAAATCGATAGGCAGAAGGGTCAAGATCCAGGAGTCAGGCACTCAGACAGTCGGACGGCTACGGTGGATGCTGTTTGAAATTGAAGCGAGAAGAGAGATAAGAGGAAGAGGAAGAATCAGGATAAGATTTCTGGAAAAGAAGTGTTTTCAGTCTTGAGTGAAAGACCTGTGCAGAAACTGAAAGAGGTGAAGTGTTGGTGAGTTCGTATGATTGACCAGACAACTGTTCCAATTCTGGCGGGAGTTTATTCCAAAGGGGTGGGCAGCTATGGCTATCGAGCGATTTCCAAATTTTAAGGATGAGGTGACGGGAGGGCGAAGAAGTGTTAGGACAGATGAGGAGCGGGTTGAACGGAGTGGTTGGATAGTAAATAATTGACGAAGATAGGAGGGTTGGGAGGATTGAAGTGTGTTGTAGGTGAGGGATAAGACTTTGTACTCTATTCGTTCTGGTATTTTAAGCCAGTGCAGTGATTTGAGAACAGGGGTGATGTGATGGTGTTTGGGGGTTTTGGTGACAGCACGTGCGAGAGCATTCTGGATAGCTTGTAGGCGATTTATCTGGGTTGTGTCAATATTGAGGAAAAGTGAATTGCAGTAGTCAAGTTTTGCATGGACTATGGATGTGGCAATGATCGATGCGGTTTTGAAGTCAAGCATAGGACGGATTCTGCGAAGGTCGCGGATATGCATAAAGCAAGAGCGGGAAAGATGGGTGATATGATCAGAAAAAGTAAGGTTCTGATCGAAAATAACACCTAAATTACGGACAGAAGAGTTAGTATTAAAGGTGTGGGTGGAGGCAGAGTCCAGGCTGAGGTAGTAGTAGCGGTAGGAAATTGTAGGCTACAATGCGTGTGTAAAAAGTTTGAAATCATTAACTGTGACATATGGACAAATTCGACTTGCTTTAGAATATTAACACCAGATAGCAAATGTTACTCTAAGTGTGAGGCTGGGAGCCCTACAGAGATGGAGATGTATAGAAAGACAAGTGATAGTAGACACGTGACCAGATATCCGTGTGCATAGGTCGGAAAGACGCAGAGGCTCGTCGTAAGGTGTCCCTGCTCCAGGAATCAAGAGAACCACTGGTGTCTCAGATTATTGGCGGTAGCGGGAGAGTTACGAGATGTAGAATGGTGGTTACAAGAAAGTCCGTAGTAAAGAAAGCACGCAGAAATGGAACGACTATCGCCGGTAAAGGAACGAACCCTGTTCTGAGCGAAGGACATTTTCTGGACGTTGCCCATCCGGCGACCGCTGCACAGACATAGTCGGATCCTGAGACAGAGCGTTACAGTGTTGACTCCCTTAAGAAAACGGCTCATCCTAAATATTCCTTTGAGAGAACAGACACTATGGACAGAGATGATACGGAAACATTTTACATCGGAAGTAGAAGGGGCAGTTGGATCGGAGCGTAGAGCTGGGCTGGAGTTAACTGCGCCCCGCGAAGTTATGTCCCGACCGAGAACGTCACAGATCTACAGTCTCTGCTTTTGGCGCTGAGCGCCCTTTTCACTCAGGTTTGGCATCTGTTTGATATGATATGACATCGTTGTTCATGACCTTAATTATATTGCTGTGTGTGCATCGTTGTTGTTAAGTGTGGGCGTTTAACTCACGTTAATAAAAGAATACTTACTACTTACTTAAATATCAACCCCTACGGCCCAAATTTCACAATTCCAATAGGAGTGAAGTTTAACTTTCTTAACGGATAACAAAATAGACCACACTAGAGGAAAACCTCTTATTAGTATTTCAGTTGTACGAAACTCTCGAAAATGTTGTGTGGTTATTCAGTTAGGCCTACTGCTTACGTGTAAAATCCTATAAACCTTCGCGGAATTTCCGGGTTTCGGTTTCAAGCAATCACATGACAGAATGCTTTAATAAATGGCAGTGTGAACTTATTCTGGAGACACTTTTATTTCAGGAGCAATTGCGTTAAGCAGTTATAGGCTGATGGCCGCACCTCGCTATAAACAGAAAATGTTTGGCAACGATATTTGCGTCGTTATTGTTGCTGACGGAAAGAAGAAGACAGTTATAATTGATAAGGTAGGCTATCGGTAGGCCTAAATGTGTTAAAGTAGAATGGCGTTGATTTTAAATCAAAGCTAACTAATCAATCTTAGCATATGCTGTTATAACTGCACGTAGCTTACGTGTCAGTGAAAACACTAAATGTAAACTTGAACGCTTTAGAACTTAGTTTTTCCCATTGCATTATAGTCGTTTTACAATTGTCAATTTTATTGTGTTATCTTTGACAATCGTTATTTATTGGCATAAGGCCTATACAGCACCACCAACTAACTGAAAGGCTTCAACCGTTGATGTTAAGTAGGCCTAATAAGCCTACTGTACCGTTTAGGGCAAGCTCGAAACTGTGGATGCCATGCTACCAGGATGCTACCATGTCACGCATGTCAGTTTTAAAGGATATATTTTGACAGAAGCTAAATTCTAAAAATGGTGATCTAAGATGTTTCATCAATTTCTTGCTAGCTGTGCTTTAAGTAGTGCAAATTATTCACATACCGATGGACCCTGATTGTCTTATTTACCGTATTTCAATGTCAGACATAAATTACCCTTTGAGGTCAAACCCAAATATAGTTATTTATGCAAAGTCATAAATTAAGAGCGGTTTAAAAGTTTACAAACAGCCCGTTATAACGACTCAAAATCATTGGAGTGGGTAATTTTAACTCCTCCCCCGGGTATAGATCTCTGAGGGTTAAACAACTTTGCCTGCTTTCAATGATAGGCCTATGTGGTTACTGCAGATGTTCAATCCGTTGAGTGAATCTGTGTCTCATTCAGATTTACTGACTGGCAGGCTGCGTAATAAGAGTTCTAAATAAATTAAAAAAAACAAATAAAAATAAATAAATAGTCTTCATAATTTATTTAAATTGCAGACATGCAAGATTTCGGAACTAGCTGCTAAAGTTAGCAAAGAGGTGTTTCAAGACAAACTAAAGCCCGATCAATTTTATGTCGTCTTCGGAGGTAGGCCTAACACCCTTATCTTCATAGGCCTACACGGGCTTGTTTTAACCGATTAGCTGTGTCTGTGTAAAGATTTCCATATTTAAGCCTACTTTCTTTCTTGCCTTATGGGCCAATTTACTCCTTTTATTAAATGTAAGAATAATCTTTAAATGTCTAATAAGGTAGTAAGGTTGTAGAGTTATCATCCAGAGAACGTCACCAGAAATTGACAGAATGCTTGGAGGCCAATCCCATCTTTGCTATGAGTGCCTTTTAAAAACCAACATCCATATATTTCTTATATAATTTATGATAAGGATGATCTGTGTTTATGATCTGTATTCTATAACAAACTGCGTTACAAAATCTTTGCTATAGTGCTAGGCCCAGATGGCGTCTTTGATAAATTTAATTTTGCTTTTCTTAGCCAATGTCCATGTGTAGGCTACAAAAAGCCAATATGGGTATAGCGGCTTCATGTGCCCTACATAAGACGCTGCTATTGGGGTCAGCGGTTGCGTCATCTGCATATGGCTTTACTCTTCATCTGCATATCCTCCAGAATTGGGAAGCAGCATGTACCTTTTTGTCAGCAACTGAGAGGTGCTTAAGAGACAGTGCACTTAATCACTTTTGAAAAATATTGCCTATGAAATATATGAACGAACGACCGACCGATCGAATGAATGAAACCTTTTCTTATAATTAGATAAAATAAAATGTACAAAATGTTTTGATTGTTATGAATAATAACTGTTAGGCTGTCCGTTTGACACTGAGGATGACACTAAAAGAACACTAGAAGACTTCCACGTTACTCAAAACGCGATGTTTGGAGTTTGCCTGAGGAACTATGGAGGCAATAAGAATCGACTGACGTCGCTGCCAGGATACATTAGCCTGACTACAACAGAGCCTTGTTGCGTGAGCGGTGAAAATAATCCGGATGAAAGCAGAGCCAAAATGCCATGCGGCTGTGTTATAAGTAAGCACGCAATTAATGTTAAGCGAAAATGTGGCCAGGTGAAGTAAGGCAATCGTCTGTTTACTTCATAATTTGCACGCTAAATATACGATCACTTCTCCATCTTGCACATTTCCAAGAAATTAACGATATAACTCTTCTCTCACCCGCCTTCATGCTGGCCTTTTCTGAAACTTGGCTGAATTTAAACACAACTCTTGCTCAGTATTAAAATTGCAGGCCTACTCCTCGTGGTTGCCATTTCTACAGCACACCTCGTCCCTCCAAATTATCAACCTCTCCAAACATAACTGGCGGGGCATTGCCTTATTCACCTGGAAACCTACAACCTTTCCAGATTCACCTGGGCATTTTTTTCACTCGTTCGAATGTGCATCGATAACTCTTAAACTTCCTCCCACGAATCTGACTATCTTTAATGATCGTCTTCCATCCTCCTCCTCATATTAAAGTCCTCCATCTGTCTTCTCGAAATAATTCACCACCATTTTTTCCGCTGCCGCCACAATCCCTCATGAATTCTTGATTACCGACGATTTTAACATGCATGTCAATAATCCCTCAACTAACCTGGTTCAGCATGTTATGTTCCTAACCCACGTTCACAATCACACACTTGACCTCATTATTACATCATTACTCTCCAGTCTACCGCCTGGTATAGGCCTATTTATCTCTTTCGATACACCATCCAATCATTGCCCCATCTTCACACGGCTTGACATCCTACCTACTCCACGTCCTGACCCTGTCTTTTATTCTTTTCGCCACATTAGTTCAGTAGATATTGAAGCCTTCATACAAGTTATCTCCTGCACCTTTGATAACATTCTCTCATCCTATAAACACCACTCTTTCCACTATTCGTGACAAAACATGCTCCTTTTATTACCAAACCCTGCTGTCACTCTAACAGTTGGTATAATTACTATCCCTAAGCCTTCAAATCCTCCAGGCGACGCCTTGAGCGCGCTTACGAACGCATTAGCGATCCTCGACTTCTATCTGCCTATAACTTGTCACAAATAAATTCCATCACCTTCTAGCTACGGCTAAAAAGACATTTATTCTTCACTTGTTCTTTAGCTCTTGCCCTTTCTGGAGAACCATAAACCAACTCCTACATCTGAACTCCTGCCCACTTCCAAATTCTCTTCCGCCTTCTTCAGTATCTGACTCGTTATGTTCTTTCTTTTCGGACAAAATTAGTACCACCGTCTTTCTCTTCGATTTCTCCTTTTGAAACCACCAACAATCGATTTGCTGATGTTCACTCCCCATTCATGGCCACCATTCTCTTCACCTCGATCCTGTCTTCCAACATAGGTCTACATCAGCTACTGAAATATATTACATCTATTAAAATCTGTTTCAAACAAATACTGCGAACTCGGCCCTATAAGTAGGCCCCCCTACCTCATTACTGAAAGGCTGTGCATCTGCCCTTGTTCCAGTCATTACCAAAATAATTAGCCTCTCCATATCTACTGGTAATTTTCCCCTCCTTTTCAAACACTGTCTGGTTACCCCTCTTCTAAAAGCCATCACTTGACAAAGAAATCCTTTCGAACTAACGACATGTATTTAACCTGACTTTCATCTTCAAATTAACAGAACATTCAACATGATCGAATCTTTAGAAAAGTACGGCCTAAATGATTCAGTAATTTATCACAGGCGTGGAAATGATGGAACACTACTGCAACACTGTAAGGAACGACGGAAGCTTTCGATTTTTCTGTCCCAACTGCAAAAAGGAATGGCAGTTTTTCCTGCTGTATCATGTTCTGTCTGCTGCCCTTTCGAAGGAGGAGCTACAAAACTTTGCTGTCAAGATAAACGAAAACTTCTTTAGAACGTCTCCAGGCATTCAGCAGTGTACCTTCTGCAAAAACAACTGCGAACGGGATCTGCGAAAGAAGTTCTGGAATAAGAATCGTGTCGTCTGTCCTCTCTGCACCGCCAGACGTGGACGCGAGATGGAGTTTTGCTGGTGTTGCCTGAAAAGCTGGAAAGGAAACATGAAGTCGTGTGGAAACGAAGGCTGCGACGGGAGAGATGTGCGTCTGTACCACTTGGAGACATGTGCTACAAAAAAAATTGGTGAAGTTGCAGATGTTCCCACTGTTCGCAGTTGTGGCAGATGTGGAAATCTTATCCTCCACAATGGAGGCTGCAAACACATGGAGTGCAGATGTGGCTACAACTTCTGTTTCGTTTGTTTGAAACCGATGATCCTGGAAACCTGTCAGTGGCAGTGCGGCGATGCATATGCTAAGTGTCCCGTGGCTCCACGTCAGACGGAGATCGCCGAAATCTCGCAATGAAATCTTAAAAGAATATATATATATATATATACACGTAGCTCATGTGTGTAGCCTACTAGATACATTTAGTTCGTTCAGTAATTTGCACAGATATATATAGAATACCGTTGAGATTTGGACAAACAACGCTTATTTTGGCTTCTGTGTTATTGACAACGTTCCGCAAATCGAGACAATCAATCAGGTTGAAGAATTCGAAACGATTTGTATCTTTCGTCCTTTAAAGACACATTAATAAAATGAGAGGCCTACACATGTAGCCTAATTTGTAAGTCGGTCTGTGGGAGCCGAAGGGGAATAAAATGATACTTGACTGACAAGCAAATGTAATCTTTCTTTCAACATGTTGCTAGATGTAAAGAATTCAAATTTGTCAATATCAGTAAATTACAAATGTCAACGTAAATATGGTTTAACAGATGTCATCATTATTAAATATTGTTAAGTAATAACTTCCATCGCAAAGGTTATCTAAGAACAAGGCATAAACCGATGGCGCTCCAAAGCCAAGCCGCAGTGAGGATAATTATCCAGAAGATCAATCCACTAAGACAGAGTCAGCCTATATTTATGTGGTGGATAAACAAATTTAAAAAGGTAAGTCCTAAGTTGAGAACAAAGTGACTCAAGCAACTGAGCAGAACGAACAGATACAGGAAGAGAGTTCCTAAATCTAGGTCGAGCAAACGAAAAAACCAGTTCATCAAGAACAGTTCGCTTAGGTATCGCCAGAGATAGACAATTAGATGACCTTGTTGAATAATGATAAGTCTCGTAAATAAAGACTGATTTTAAGTATTGTGGATGGCCAGAGTTAGTTTAATGTTTTATAAACTTTTAGCCCCAGCTCGAAACAAGTCTTTTGCTGTACAGGAAGCCAGTGCAGAGATTAATGTACAGGTTCATGAGCTCATATTTTGACGTGTTAATTAGAGCTCTAGCCATACAGTTTTGAATTATTTGCAGTTTCTGCATGTTCGATTTTGTTATTCCAGTAAAGAGCGAGCTACAGTATTCAAAGCGACTAGAAAAAAATGCGTTTGTCAAAGATACCAACGTCGCTCTAAAATTAACCCTAAAAATCTTGTTAAAACTTCAGCCAGAGCAAGGTTGGATACTAAAGTGTGAGCATTCATACATATATACTTACTTACCTACCTACATACCCCCACACACATGATCTGAGGGACGCCGGCATACAATCAATAGGGGCGCGGAGGCAAACCGCCCCTCCAGGCATATAGCTAAATCCGCCACTGCTGCTGCGTCAAACAGAAAACCAACAGGGAATTTTCTCGACTTTCGATTTTGAGGTATAAACATTCAACGAGCCCTTGATCCATTTATTCTGTGCAGACACATAGGCCTACCAATAAAAAACAGATTAGCCTACCGTCTATGCGCCAAGTCTATAGGATACATATAAGAAATATTACCCACAACCTATATAGCTAGCATATCGGAACTTTCGCGAGTTTAATTGTTCAGTACTTTATGCTGGGAAATGAAGGTCTATAACCAGTTTAGTTTCATAGTTCTATCACCAAGTTAATTTGAGTACGTATGAAAGTATTACCAGACTCACTCAGTTTAGTAGTTGTTGAAGTTCGTTGGAGTTTAGGATGGAGTGAGGGGACAGCTAGTGCAGAAACATCAACTGGTATCAACGCCTGGACGTGCCAACGAAGTAGGGGTAGGACGCCTGATTAACTGGTTTGTTCAGACAGAGAGAGGGGACTGATAACTAACTGGTAGTGAGTCAACCGGCCCACCCGGAAAGCGATTGCACAACCAGTTGCAATAGAGACAGGAAACCAGACGGGTACAGATACAGGGAGAGATACGCAGAAAGACCACGCTGAGTAAAGAGTCCGCTTAGACGCGAGAGAAGTCAGTCGAGCTCTGGACGCGACAGAAGACGGTCGAACTCAGGGTTCGCTGTCAGAGCTAGCTAGAATCAGTTGAAATGTAGGCTCTTATAAAGTCTAGCGTCTTCTGGCGCTATAGCAATCTTTATGGGTAGAATTACATCTTAAGGTTCGTCGTAGGCTAATGTCATCATTTCCCGCTCCGTAGAGTAACTCTGATTGAACTAGAAAATCATACTCGCGTTGTCAGACATTGAAGAACGACAATAAACTATGAAGAAAACTGAACAATGCGCTCTGGACGTGAAACCCCAATACAGTAACTGATATTGCACCAGAAACCATTTATACTATAGTTCTTACAGACTGAAAAGTTTATATATGTTCATAATGTCCCATAATTGCATGGGAAACGTTTTGGTAAAATCTTAAGGCTTTACCATCCGTAAAGTTTCTTTGTTAGCACACAGGACTGAATATCTATACAGTTTTAGCACAATTAATAAATATTTAAAGTCTCTGAAGAATCCCCAAATTTCTAGAAATCTTGTCACGTTAACGCAAAATGTGTATAATTTTGGAAAAGTTTTTTAAAGTGGGCCTGGTTGTTAAGTTCATGAAGGCATGATTGGTATTGTTAGAAAGGTACTAATGTAAAGACTCGAAAATTATAAACTTTGCTATAAGGGGCTTACTAGATATTAGCCTAGCAAGCAGATGATTTTCTACCAACACATACAAATTAGATTTATTTATTTTCTGTACTTTTGCTTACTCTGATTTCGAGAACTGGTCCCATCAGTTACCCAGACAAGAAGCTTACTAATCGTGAGAAACGATCAGCTTAACGACGTGACAGTTTGCCAAGCCAGGTGAAGCAGCCATCACACCAAGTCAGCCAGTTATACACGAGGCAGCAGAAGCGGATGGTGACAAACCATTTTATTCAGCCAGTGACATATCGTCAGAAGATGAATTAGAAGAATTTTTAATGAAAGTGGCAGCTCTTGAAGTTTTTAAATCGTGGTAGTGTGAATCACTTGTAACAGGTAGGCCTATGTGTTTTGACTCTACTGCATCGTCTAACACAGGTAAAAATGAATGGAGCATGCACGGAGCATGGAGCCGAGTCGGTTATCGGATGAAATCTGCAGTGAATGGCCTATCGATATCATAAATTTAAGGTGCTGCTGACAGACGCCTTTCGTGTCTGCTTAGGACCATCTACCGGACCAGAGAGTCTTAATTTTTAAGAGATCCCTTGACAACTGGTCTCCGATGAACCACTATAAGCTCAAGAAACATCAAACTCCTTTGATAAATCTGAAAGATCTTCATCGCAGATCATTGCGACCTGGATTATCCCACAGATAAAATGAGTTTCTCTGCCTTGCAGTCTACATGGTTCGATAATTCGATTAGATACAAAATATTATGTGATCCGTGAACCTTTTGCTCTACACAGAACATAATATGTTGGCCGGCGAAGGTCATCTACTCGCTGAAGACAGAGATAGGCCTATTGCTGGAATACAACAAAATCGCCTTTTCTAAAACAACTTTTGTAGACATTATTTGTCATCGTTCACCATCAAGCACACGCCTGATTTGCTGTCATATTATTCGCCAACTAGCGCCAGCGTTCACCTTTTCAAACATAGGCTTATAGCCCGATCACTTAAGTATGCGTCTAAGGCTATTATTTTATGAAGTTTTCGGTAATTATTTTTGGGCCTGTGCATATGTAGGCTAATAAAATGCTTAGATGACGACATTTCGACAACCGGTCAAATTTTCACAAATCCAATCCTGTTCGGATGAAACGTTTGACAAATCGTTGAAGTTGGCCGAACGCTCACGATATTTAGGCCCCTATGCGTGTCAAAAGATAGCGATGTACGGGCGCACTGGTGAGTTCTACCCGAAGCTTTGACAGGCCTAATAGGCCTACGATACAATACAATGGAGCTAAAATTTGTTAATGCCCTCCTTACAAAGTTCAGAAGCGCACTTGAAGTCAAGTTATATGAAGTTATATGAAGCATTAAGAGCCATAGCACTAATGCACTCTAAGATCGTTGTCTATAGTTTTCCTGTTTTTTACAATCAACTACTAGATGGCAAAATGAAAAAATTACGTCATTACGCGAAATGCCAAAACATCTTTGATTGGAATGTTGAATATAGTCTAGGCCGTTGATGTCATTCGTTGAGGGAGGTTGACGTATGCGAGGGATGCGCAAAAATGGACTGCAAACTGTTAAATATTTTAGATTAAATACCTTCAAAGATAAACGTTTAATATACAGTAGTTTTAAGCTGCGGTTTTAGTTTAACTGATTTAATTCGATTTAATTGGATCGATTAAGTCGATTTAATCGACTGTCGGAGTTTTATAAGTAAGCGTGTTGTTCTGTAAAGTGTGCGTTTAATGCGTTAAATTAACCTGTTTAGATTCTGATAGAGACCAGATTTGATCATTATTTTGAACTCATTTTGTGTAAAATTTAAGAATCATTCGTGGTTACTGTTTTAATCTGCACGCAGAACTTAAGTCAAAACAATGCTTTAAGGTCAATTTTCTGATGCGGCGGTGAGGTGTGAAAACTGATTATGGATCGCTTTCAGTGTCAGATTCACTAAACTTGCCAATGTCAGATAATCATGCTTCAAATGTGTCAGTGGCAGTATTCATAGCAAGGAGAATGTTGTTTAGCATTAAAATGTCTCTTACTGGATTTGGTGCTACATTATGTTGCATTTTATGCTTGTAACTTCATAATGCAAAGGTCAAGGATGCTTGAAGCCAATTAAACCAGTTAAGTGAAGGGAAGGGATATCAGAATTTGGCCTGAGACCCAGAGCATGTCATTGAGGTCTCTGTCTCTAGGTCATTGTTTTCAGGCTTGATTTTTATAAACAGTGTGACAAAACATCAGAAATTCTAAATTTAAGCAATCAGAGCAGAATGGGGACTGGAGTGATAAGTCAGTGTTTTGCAAAATGGAGGAAATAATGTAATGTAGTTTAATATATTTAGTATAATACTACTGACTGTCTTCTAGATATCTGCTGTGGTGCTAGTAGCTCCTGTGGTGTCCTAAAGCAAGTATCGTTATCCAATTAGGTAAATGAATATTTATATAGCACTTTCAATACAGCTTCTCTCAAAGATGCATTTAGCTGCTCTGAATGATGTTAAAAGTTCATTAAGAACAGGTTAGCTGGAAAAGTCATCACTGAAATGCTCTTGCACGCAAGAGTAGAATCCAACCAAATGAATTTCATCCAGTTTGATACCATATTAGGGTAGCCAAAAGACCCTGTAGGGCCTAGGGGAACCCACCTACCCTGGTCTTTTGTGAATGCTTGTAAGTACGTGCTTGTAAGTACATGTAAGTAAATGTCCAACATTTATTTTAGTGGCATTTGGATTTTAATTTGATATTTGCTTATGGCCTGCAGTACTGTAATGTAACCCTATTAAATGATGGACATCACAGGATTGCATGAGAATTGTGAAGCCAAAATATTGTTATCTAGCGTGCTAACTGCTGAGACAATCTGATAGGTACATTCTGAACCATGACAGACGACATATTAATAGCTTACTTAAGACACTGAAAGAACATTTATTTTTTTGTTCTATAATATAATATTTGTGCATGAGATTTAAATTACAAGTCGTGTTTACCGTGCTTTGTATTATATCTGTTAAGGGATGAGTTCGTATGAGAAAAATGACTCTGGGCGGAATTATGAAGAGAGTGAAATGGATACTTCAGATGATAAAAAACTTCACCCTGAAATCAAACTTCGGGCATATTACTCCGACGTCTTGGGAGAAGAGGCTGCTGTGATTCTTGGGGTGAGGCTCTTTAAAATAATAAGTAAAGAGGATCTTTTTTAAGTTAACATAGAATGAATTTTAAAAGAATAAGATTAGTTCCTGAACTGCAAAACAACAAGCAAATGTAACAAGTTCATGGTAGCCCAGGTAGTTGCATTCATTGGGCTCATAGCTGGCCCATGTTGTGTCACTGGAGGCATTTAAATGGTGGCCAATTATGGGCCCAGGGTGGGCTCAGTGTATATGGCTATCAGAGAGGAGATGGTAATTCTGCCATATCCCATATCCCAAGTGATACCTAACAAGTTCATGATAGCCCAGGTAGCCACATTCATTGGGCCCATAGCTGGCCCACATTGTGTTACTGGAAGCAATTACAGTAAATAGTGGGCAGTTATGGCCCAGTGTTGACTCAGTGCATATGGCTATCAGCAAGGGAATTTTAATTCTTCCATGTCCCATTGAATCATGAGGACATGCTCATTTCCTATTTCCTTTCTAGGCATCTTTAACTCTGCTAGGAACAAATGCCAAGATTTTGGACATGCAGCCAGTAGATATTTATAACTGTCATTTACTACCCAGCTGAAACCAACTGAAATACTTATACTTGGTGACAGAGGCAAACATGCATAAGTTGCCGAAAGCCATTGCACAGATTTGGCTTAAAGGCAGTGGACATACAAAGGATCGTCATACCGGTGTGATTTAGATTTTCTTCTGCTCCTGTGTAAGACGAAGCAGTTACCCTTTCGAATACCTTGGAAACCAGTAACCAAATGCAGACAAGTTATCTAATTATGTTCAGACCATCTTCTGATATCTGTGATCTACAGTGTTGTCTTGGCTGCTTCTGTTCAATAGATCTAGACCTGGAATTGAACCCTTTTTGCCGAGTGATTTTACTTTGTCTAAGCGCATGTGAATAAGCTGGTTCCAGCAACTTAGCTTTCACTAGGCATTGTAGAAATCTCGAGATTATGATTACAATTACAAATGGAATGCAATTATGGAATTACTTGAAAACAGCCATTGACTGTGTATTACAACAACAACGATGTAAAAGTTTCCAGATTAGGTTAGATTAATAATGATATTGAAATTCATTAGCTAATCCCTGTTTTACACTATGCGTGAATAACTTTCTGAAAACTCATTTGATGAATGAAGGATGTTCGAAGAGGACCAGGAGTGGAAGAGGATGTGATGTGGAAAGTGGCAAAGGAGGATCACATTCCGTATGGTAAGCCAATCTTTTTGCTCTATCATTACATCACAGTCTGTTGTATGCCTATCTGTCATTATTTGTTCTTGATTCTGCTTTCATGTATCATCAGCCTAAGAGGTTTTCTTGTCTCACTTGAACTAATCAGTAGTCAGAGACTTGACGAGGCACTCATCCTTGTTTATATTTCATTCCATTTTCATAGATGTATTGTCAGTCTAAGAGGTTTTCTTGTCTTACAGGAACTTAGTAGTAAATGTAAAATGTAAATGTACATGGGTTTCTATAGCGACCGTATGGCCTCGACACTGCTCAGATGAAGTCCTTAGTCAGTGACTTGATGGGCGTGTGATTTTACCCCAATCTTCGACTTTCATTTGCTCATGAAGCTAAATATAAATCTCTCTGAAATTCATTGGATAATCAATTAAGAATATTGAATCTAATTAGGTTTTTATACTTTTAATTTTGGTTACAGCTGATACATTCGTTGTTCGAGCAAAAAAGCTGAAGCTCATGAAAGTTGCAAGTGATGAGTCCATAGCTGGAACCAAAGTGGAGGCAGCTGCTGAAGCTGCAGATGAGATAGAAGAAGAAACTGAAATGGAAACTGAAACTGAAACAGAAACTGAACCAGAAACTGAAACAGAAACTTCGCAACAACCTGTACTGGTCGGTTACACTTGTTGTCTTTAAAAAAATGACAAATTTGCTAACCATGTAGTCATGATTCAGCGCCTTTGTGAGGTTCTCAGAATGTGCTACATAAATTAAATGTTCAGATACATACATATGTTCATAAAAACATACACACCTACATGCATACGATAACTTATACTGACAGGCTGGGTACGTAATATGACTCATATACAGGTGTTCTAAGAACCTTAAACATGCTTCTTGCTGACTTAAATGATGTTATAGTTCAGTATGAACAAAATGTTCATCCCCATGCAAATGAAGCCGGAATAAAGAGTCTACACTGACAGGCTCTTGCACATACGTAGGACCACAACAATGGATTCTTGACCATGGATGGGCTAAAGAAAGGTTCAGAGTTCCTGTTTGATGCTGTGCTGAGAATGGAGAATAACAATAGCCGAATAAAGCATTTGCAGCACAGGTAACACCAAGTAAATAAGTAAGTAATGCATTTGTTAACAAGCCTTACGTCCATCGACTGAGCGAGGAATCGTAGGCTCTACCTGCTATAGAGATATTCACCTGCTGGATGAAATGCGTGCAGAGGTAATTTTTGTTCAGTTTCTGTTATGGATAATATTTCTATCTGAGATATTGTTTTGTCATAGGTTGTTGACACTCAGAAGCAAGATGCGTTTAAAACATTCTACACTTGGGCATCGATGCAACCAAAAGTCCAGTTGCCTTTCATCAGACAGCCTGGTATGCACCCAAGAAAAATCGAGATTGAAAGGTATTTATCTGGTTCAGTCATGTTTTTTCTAGACATTTGAGATTTGAGTCCAGATGCAGATAGCGGGATATTTGGAAGTATCAGTATGTTGATCAGTTATGATCGTCATCACACTTGACAGCAGAAATGTTATTTTGCTTTCAACAGCTCAGCTCACTAGTATAATCATAATCGTATTATAATCATAAACTCAAAATTTCTAGTGCCCAACAAAGGTTAAGTTGTGGGAACTGGTTTTTTTGCAGGCACTTAGCAAAACAATAATTATTATTATTATTAAACAGACATTTATAACGCGCACAATTAACAACAGCCTCAAAGGCGCGTGCAACAACCATAAAAAAGTCCTACCGAGTAATATCGAGTATTATCGTGGTTTATAGATCAATAGTAATGCACAGAAATCGAGGCAGTCCAATTAAACTTGTAGGTTTTAAGCTTCTTTTTAAAACTTGTTATTGGAAGAGTTATGTAATGTATTTAACGTAAGGAGGTACTTGTGTTGAAGATGATGGCCTACGAGGTATTGCACAGTTTAACATTGCAACCGATGCTGACCAGCATAAGGTAATATAGATGAGCATTTATATAGCACCATTGAGGAAATCTCTCACTAAAACTGCCAACTCAATGACACCAATGAAGGCAGGGTATGGCTAAGGAGTTCTCGTCGTTTAAAGTTACTTGGTAAACCTTTCCAAAGTGAAGGGCATAAGTTGAAGATAGTCTGGATGTGATGTAACAAGAGAAGTAAAAACTTGCTGTCAATTTGCTAACTTTAATGGGATGCTGATTTTGGTTATTTCTCTTGTTTTTAGTATTATTGTATTTTGGTTTTCGTTTGTTCTTGCCGTTTGATTTTTTAGCTGTTTGATTTTTTAAGAAGTTTGGTCTGAGATTTAATTTTGTTTCATACAGGTTCTATGTAAGACATGTGAAATCTCCTGAGCAGTGAAAGTCTGTAAAGTTCTCTTGATTTGGCATTGACTGGCAACTGTGGCTTTGTGTTGGAGCTTAATGTCGTCATGCTTTTGCTGGGAGAGACTTCCCAACATTTGAAGCAAAGTGGACTATTAATGTGTACTTGACAGATTACAAGACTTGTTATCATATGCACAATATGGCAATGCATATTCTGCATGTTAACATTACATTTATATAGAGCCTTTTAGGATCCTCTTAGTGCGCTTGAAAGATTCATGAAAGATAATATCCGGATCCATGTATACGATACGTGCGTGAAGTTCGATCTTAACTGTATCTGTGTTTAATGATTGTTTACGACTGTGCTGTACAGATGTGCAGAACATTTGTGTATTTAGGAGAAAAAAATCTTATGCAAACATGGATCTTGATCGGCTTCTTGATCACCGGAAGATTAAGTCGTTCCTGTTGATTCCAAAATTGCCAGCTGAGGGCAATGAGGACCGCATACGAATTGACCCCAATGACCCGGCCCCGTTTCCTCCATACCTGCCACTGGAGCTGTTTGACAACACAGAATATGACTGTCGGAACCCAGAGGAATGGCTTGCACTCGGAATGGAGAATGACGTGAGGAAGCCGATTCCGGGAAAAGCATTTCTTCCGATGTTGAATGATCACAAGTTTTGTGAGTTAACATCACTGATGCTTAGGAGTAAGCCGTCATGAAATCTAATCTAACCCAGTGACTACTATAGGGCTGTGATCATAATGCACACGTCATCAGTTGATATTTTAGCTTCAGGTGAAACCATATTAAAAATTAGAATCTGTTGGAGAAGTCCTGTAAAAATCCAGTAGTTCAGGAAACCCAGAATTCAGGCTACAGTTTGTGAGCTATTTGAAACAGGTGAGTCTTAAGTTAAGACTTGAATGACATTGAAACACTGACCAAACACGCAGAACTGGCAAAACGATCCAAAGTTTTGGACTAGACAGTGAGAATGCTCGAGGGACTAACACTGTACAGGTGGAAGGCACAAGTCAGAATGTATGTGGATCAAGTGAACATCAAAATGCATGGTACTCGGATCACTGATGATGCCCAAGCAATGTGTCATCTTTACAACTGTTGCTAGAAATCTGCTTGACATAATTCAGATTTGTTATTGCAGTAGTCATGTTAAATTTTCAAACCATTGAAAAAACTTTGAGGAAAAGTCAGCTATCGTAAAAGTAAGTTGTTTAAGCTGCTTTTATTTGTAACTAGCAGTCTGAAAGTACACACCATTTGATGGAGGATGAGAATGTTGAGAAAGATTGTAAAGGGAGTAGTCTAAAAGCAGACATCTTACGATGAAAGATGAGAAAGAATATGGGCATTAAACTAAAAATGGAGTAAATGAAAGGGATTAATCATACAGGTAAAAGGGAAGAGGAATGTATTCTTGCTGCAGGGAACAGAAGACTCTGGAATGGTTCACTCTGCTGAGAGAGAGAGCTTTGATGAAATTCATCCTGTTGGATGTTGAATATTGAACAGGAAACTCACTGATAAAGTCTTTACAGATGCTGTATGCCAGTGAATGCTTTGATTCTTTATAGTGGACCCAAGAGACCCAGTGATCGAATATAAATGGTACGATGTTGGTGTACTAGACTATATTCCTAAAACAAAGCTCTACTTTGTCCAGAAAGTGAAGAACGGCCTTGTTTCAGATTCGGAAGGTCGACCTGTTGTCAACGGTGGGAAAAACGAAGATGGTTAGTCGTTTGGAACTTTGCTTTGTAATTGTAAAGGTGGAGGTACTCTAACTCGAGTGTTAGGTGACCACCCCGGGAACATAACCCCTTAAATAAGGGAGATAGAAGTAGTAAAAGCAATAAAGTAGATAATAAATTAGGTGATAAATTAGATGATAAAAACAGGATGAGTGTCTGGTGCTAAACGGTTCAAACATTTCTTTAATAACCTGTCTTTTATGACATATCTTTATCAACCTTACGTTACCTGCCTATAGATTTTGCTGTGACTGAGTGCCTGTGAATAAGCTGGTTTTTGTGACCTAGATTTCTTTGGGAGCCGTAGAAAGCTTGAGGTTATGTTTATGATGGCAATGATTTTCTTAAAACTTAAGTTTTGCTTTTGGATAAGTTTCTGTAATACAGCAGTCCAGTGACAAGTCACTCACTGTCTGTAGTTGCAATCTCAGCTGAGCATAGTGGTGCCAAACTGTTCTGTCTTGGGCCCTCTTTTTTGCTGCATGAAGGCCAGTATTCATGGCCGCTGATCCATTGCAACGACTATAGCCCATGTCGTTCTAGGTCGCTTGCAAAGTCATCTTTAATCTCTTGGGGCTTTTTAATTCTGGCCCACATAGCTTTCTGATAGGCCACAAATAGATCAAGTAGAACATTTAAGTCCACTGTTAGGTTGTGTCTTTAGAACTGAAGAAGCTGATTGTTTGATTTCTTTAGGGAGCTACATGCAGTTGAGTGACCAGTTCTGGGTACCGCGCATACGGCTCATGTTTTCTGCTGAGAACCCGGAGTTGTTCGCTGATCGTATTCAGGATGCCTACTTGTCACGCAAGAACACTGAGGCTCTCCTGCGCTATAACCTCTATGTGGACTGCATGCCAATCGAGGGTCTACCTGAACTTGAAGCAGCTTCGGAGAAGAGGATAGCAACCAAAGCCAGGAGCACAAACTCACTTATCAAAGACAAGGAGTAAGAACTGCCTTCGTTGCTATCTCTGGCTGTTGACTTCCACCATTGCTACTTCATCTTTCCCTCCGCCTCTCTTGGCTTCTAACTGTTTCCATCTGCCTAGAATTGGCTAGGAATGATTCTGAGTTGATACATGTACCTTGATTAGTACATATACAGCCTGTCTTCTGAGTTCGGGGCCTCATGGATCTCGACACATTCTGTCCAGTGGCCTCATGTCTGATGTGTATTGCTTTTGTAATAATCATGTATTATATGAAATTTGAAGGATATTTTAAGAAGCACATTTTAAATATTTGATTATATAATGATACCACTTGTGGCTGTGTGGAAATCAGTCATGATTTTATTGCTGTGCAGGTTGGATGACTATATCCAGGTGTTGTTGAAGGAGGTTAACCTGGACTACTGTCGAACTATGAACCGAACCATATTCGACCTGGCAGTCGCCTGTGATCCAAAAATGTTCTTCTTTGTTACGCTTCCAGAAAAGGTCATAACTCCAGTGCCAGCCAGAGGTAAGTGCTGTAAAAATCTTGTACTTTAATGATTTTTACTGATGCTGTTGAGAAGTTCAGAAATGTAAAAGTTGGAAGGCAAGGCATTGTTTGGTTTATCTGTTGCCTTTTGTCTGTCTATTGTTCTATTGTTTCTTAGAAATTACAATTAACTTCATAATGGATCTATAAAGGAATGTAATTTAGGCATTTTTTGGTTTAGGTTGTTGGCACGACGTTCCAGAATATCCGTTTCACGAGCAGAGGAAACGATTTGCATTTATCACGTTGCTTGTGAAGACAGAGGTGGCACTGGCAATCTCCAGGGTACGAGCGGAGTGTTTTCGGGTGACCTCAATGTCTCTATTTCACATTGCAGCCACCAAGTCTATGCGGCTGGAGGAATTTGAACAGGCACAGTCACAAACTTCAGCTCAGGTACCAAACTGAATATCTCAAACATACTTGTGCATGATTACTGCTCTGTATAATTTCTTTATATTACATGCATGTGTAAAGACGTGCGCACATATGACCAAGATAATGGTAATTTACATAGTTTACCTAAATTGCCACACTGAACCTACTTAGTTCACAAACACCTGTGAGTAATAATAATAATAATAATTTATATAGCGCCGTAACACGGCCGAGGCCGAAGAAAAGGGCGCTGTACAGAGTAGTGTGGAGTGCCTGAATGGTTTTTCTGCCATATTTATACAGTGCATTTGTGAGGCTCTTAAAGGGTGCTATAAAAATGTTCAGCATTATACATGCATAGAGTAACTAGTATGGTACAGTTCCTAGCAGAAATTGCATCTTGTACTAGACAGAGTAGAAGAGCATAGTTTCGGATGCAATTCTTCTTGAGATCGCCTAAATATGCTACATACATAGCTTGTCATAGCACATTTTGTTTATCTGGGAAGTCCACGTAGGATGCTCTTGTGATGCAGGTGGGGCTTTATCTAAAGGATAGCTGGTTATCAGCGGTGAAAACAGCGATTCGCACCAGCTTGAGAGATGTTGGCAAGGGTTGGTTCAACATCCGCGAGTCCAACTGGGAAGTCTATCGCATCTCCAAACTTTGGAAGTTGATGACAATGGTCCGGTTCAACATGCAGGTTAGAAACAATTGTCTTCCCACTTTTACATTAATGTGCACAATGCCGGTATGCCTGAATCTGAGGCACGAAATTAATAGGGTATGATTGCCATCATCACCCACATGCTTTGAGTTTGAAAGTAAACAAGTGTTGCACTATACTGACTTCATGTGATTGGGGCTTTAGAGGAGGTAATGAGCAACTTCTCTTCATCCTGCCATGGGACAGTGGTGGTGGCTTACTATTCTTCTGCATGAATCAAGAAATCACTTGAATGACACTTATCATTTGGAACATAGACTTTGCTAAAATCTTTGAAGACTTTTGACTGTTTTACGTATTTAATTAGGTGGTTAGTTTCATTTTATTAAAGCTGTCCCTAGAAATGTGGGCAGTTTATAAGGAGGCTGTCCAAAGACAGGTTGTTCTTGCCTGATGTTAAAATTTATGAGGTTCGGTATAAATGGGTGGTGCTATATTAAAGATTGTAGCTCGTGCTTTGTATGAACTAGGATTCCTTGCGCACCTTGGTGCAAGAATCATTGGCCAGTTTTAAGCAAATGATAGTGGATGCATGTCAGTCAACGTTCAGCTGTTCAGACGACATGGTCTGGGGAGATGACATCTATCACAGCCCCTATAAGTAAGCTATTGTTAAACCATAGCCTAGGAATATTCATGCATTCATTTAGAGTGATTTTCAAGATATCTATTCAGAAGTGTTCCCAGCTCAGCCCTGGTTAAGGGAGAACAGTTTTCATGTGTTGCCTGAAGGTTTGTGTAGAATCAGTGGCCAGAAAATCAAGTTGGGACTCATTTGAAATAGTTGAACCAACCACAGATATCTGAAAACATAGTTGACCCAACCAAAGATATCTAAAAACATCAGGCAAATTCTTATAACACCTCCACATGCAAGTTTTTAATCCGTGACTTAAGGATAATATCAGAAGTCCCTATAGTTAAGTTATGCCATTCATAGGTAAGTCCTCTGTAAGGAATAACCTGCACTTAATCTATAGTGGTTGAATACAGTAACTTTTGTAGTCTCAGAAGTAATGCATTTGTAATCATAGGTGCACATTTATATAGTGCCTCTAAAAGAAAAACTCCACAGAGATGCTCCTGACCTGACAACACCAGATCACGATCAAACAAATGGTCTCAACCGTTGATACAGATATGGATATAGAGTAATACAGAGGCAGAGAAAAGACAAGAAACTTGTTGCAAGTTGCATGGCAGCCTGTTAATGAGGAACCAACCTTATTGAAGCTACGGTGTTGCTTTGTTAAGTATGGTTTTGAATTGGGCATCATTAGTTTTTTCAGATGGTTTCCATTACACCCTCCTACAGGTGTTTAGTGTTTTGTCTTCTAGGCCAAAGCGAACTCCGCTTTTTGTGGTTGAGATTATCATGGATATGAATGGTGTTCAGTACAGTACACCTCTGACCACCTTTGAAGCATCTTTAGTGGCACTTTTCAACAAAGGGATTCAGTTATGTCAAAACATTCCATGTGTTGAAAAGGTAATGGTTGTATGTACTGATATTTGACATTTTGGCTACTAATGACAAACAAATTAAAAATCTAGGTATGGTATTCTTAGGAAGCAACCAACATAGCAAAGAATACAAGAAACATTGTTGCCCTGACAGTTCTAAGATCATAGGCATAACGGTTAAGCAACAAACTGATGTACAAAGAAATGTTTTTAAAAAATATTATATAACTTTTTCTAATCAGCAAGTTGCCTACACTGTGGCTTATTATTATGAAAATCTTGCATATAGCACAGCTTTCTCTTTCTCATTTTCTTTCTTTCTTTCTCTGTCTGTCTTTCTCTATATGTCTCTCGCTGTCTGTCTGTCTTTCTGTCTGTCTGTCTATCTGTCTGTCTCTTTCTTTCTGTTTCTCTCTACCTCTCTCTTCCTCTCCAGTCTTTCCCTTGTGCCTGGGGTTTCAGTATTTATTGTAATTCTGATTAACTGAAGCAATATTGTAACAACAGCATTCACTAGGATATAGTACGCGATTAAAATTCTCGTATTCTTGTTCACTGTAAGATCTAAAGGAAGGCCTGCCTTTCCAGGTAGACATATATGGTATCAGTAACACACAGTAGATCGATTGTTAGTAGTTGTGTTTTCTGAATTTGCTGAATAAATTTTAGTTCATCATAGAAGGAATAAGGTTTGCTGGTCTGCCTCTGTTGGAGTCTGTTGGTGAAAATGAACCTCTAGTGAATGAAATACGAGAGACAATGTGCAGTGCCATAAGAAAGGCTATGATTCCAATGAAAGCTTATGCTAGGGAGTATGAATCCCACCTGGAATTAATGAACATGGATATTGGCCTCTATGTTAAGTAAGTACTATGCCTTCTAATTATTAGATGGAAAATTCTCCAGTTCTATACAAGTGCATAAAACAAACTTGGAGCATGGAAATGCGTAAACTCGATGGCTTTTCAAACATTTGGATAGCTAACTACACTACACCTGGTGGCTGGTAGCCATGTCTCAGATTCACATTTCTGTGTGACTGTGTGTATTATAATTTTTTTTAGCAGTGATAGTAAAACTAATGGTGTTATCTGTTACCTCTGGATGGGAATCTGTTGGTCGGGGCTCTGTACGCTGATGGAGTCCACCGTTGGTGACTCTTCTAGTTATATGAGCAATGCTTGCTAACTGATGATGACCTTTTTTGCTAAATGACTTTTAACATCGTTTGGGTTAAAGGAGAGACCGTATCTAATTAGTTTCTCGGGAAGCAGCTCTATATAAATTTTCAAATTAAAATTACATTTACTTTGCATACTGTCACCAATGAATGTGACCAAATAACCAGCCATTATTATTGTTATTAATTAGGTGACTTTCTGAATCTCTCCAAAGAGGGCTAAAAGGCTCTAGGTCCTTTGTGAAGTACTGTAGAATTGGCTTGCCCCCTATTATGCTGTTTTAATAGCTATAGGCATCACTACTTTTTTAATTATTTACATTATTCAGTGATGTTGGACAAGATGCCAATGTTAAAATCATGTTGATTTCAGTACATAAGGAAGAGCATGAAATTGGAACGAGGTTGTGTGTGAAAAGAAACATGATGATAATAATTAACTATATTATTAAAACTTGGACCATTAATAAAATAATGATGTTATTATTATTATTATTATTATTATTATTATTATAGTTATTATTATTAATTTTTTCCAGATAGGAATTTTGAGTGTTTAAATTTCTTCTAAAAGAAATCTAGCCTGATTCAGATTTAGTAGCTGCATACATATATATAAATTTTGCATAATATTTGCATAAATGCATAATAATTGCTTTTGAAACTGTGATTTGACCACAGGAATTATGATGAGGGCAAGCCTTCGCCTGCCGATATCCGGGCCGAGGCAGAGCGCCATCTAGCCATCATGAAAAAGTTGGACCAGACGCTTCCCAGTTACCTCATCATTGGTCCTTTCTATGTCAGTACTGAAATTCTTCGTCAGGCATTGTCGAAAAAGTGCAAGGCTCTGTGCACTGCCAGTCTGGACCTGCTTGCACGAAGACTGAAAATGCAAGCAGAAGAGGTCAGATGTGATATATATTACAGGAACTCCAACATTTGTGTATGTGTGTGTTTATATATACACTTAATATGGTGTCTGTACATATATTTATATTGTAATTGTAATTGTAAGTTTAAATTTGTATAGCGCCTCTTCAAGCAAAAACTAATCAGTGGCGCTCAGCAAAAACTAATCAGTGGCGCTCAGCAAAAACTAATCAGTGGGCACTATATTATAGTTTATATATTTATGTACACTGTTTATATATGGTTCATGTATGTATGTATGTATGTATGTATGTGTGTATGGATGTATATACATTTTATATAATGCCTCTGAAAGGAGCTGCACACATGACTTTCTAACCGATCTAAACAAGTGTCCTTTAAGGCAGTTTTAAAATGTCTGCTGAACTGAGAGAAATGTATCAATATGTGCACGTGCACATGCATGCATACACACACACACACAATCACTCACTCGTGTATATAATGGAGGAGGCTGCCACAACGTACATATACATTTAGTCAAAATATTCTAAACACAAGTCTTGTCTAGATATTTGACTGAAGTGAAGGATCTCTTTGGATGGCCCTATTGATTCCAGCTGAGCCTAAGTTTGTATTATGTGATATTGTTTCTGATGGAATTTGTTGGTGAATCAACTAATTGTTTCATTACCACCTTTATGTCTGTATAGGAAAAATAAGACCATTCTGAAGGCAATGTGGGAACTGCTTTAAAATGTGTTATTGGATTTATCAGTTGTTTAGATTTCTATAATGGTTGTTGTTTTATTTGAAAGGCTTGTGAAGAATACAAGGCCATTTCTTATAAGTTGTATGAGAGGCCAAATAACATAGAGGAGTTGACGGAAATGAGAGAGTGGATGAAATGGATTCCAGAGAAAGTGGAAGAACAGCAAGTAAGTGCGCAGACTACGTGGAGAATGTTTCCTTTGCTAATTTTCAGTGTCTGGTCTTACATTGTTCTGGCTGAGGTTTTTATGATGCAGCCATGCAGACATGCTGGTTAAACTTTGTTATACACTGTTTTTTCTTATAGTATTGGTATATTCCAAAACTGCTTTCTTCTAGCTATGTGATGGAATGTTTGTTATGTCTATGTAAATTTGAATAATTTCCTAAAAGGGCTGTGCTTGCTGTTCTTGACTATATATAAATTATCATATACTGATCTCTGTCTGTTTGCACTGTGGTTTGAAAACAGTTTTATCTTGTAACTGATACTGTTGCAAGATAATGCATTTTAACAGAAAAGATTAGGACTATCATTTTGGATGCTGACCTGCCAGCTTTCAGTTTGAAATCACTAAGAGTTTTCAGTCTGTAGATGGTGGTTATGATCTGAAGAGTATCAATAATAACGACTTTGCTTTCTTGAAGGCAGCCGGTGAGAAGGCTCTCAGTGACTATGACCTTTTGGAAGGATTCAACTACAACTTGTCAAATGAAGATTATAACATCAGGTAAGGGAGAGGTTGACCAGTGCATTCTGCATTAAATTGTTCATACAGAGTTGCAGTTTGTTACCTAACTGAACATTACAGGATTAATTTGTAAAATCTGTTTGTCTGGGTAAATTGGTTAAAGAATTGTCTTTCTTGTGACCCAGCTTGAGATTTGCTGGCACAAGCCTTGAGAAGAGGAATGAGTACCCTTACTACCCACAACTGATACAAGTAAAGGGTGAACACTTACGATGGCTGTGTAGTAGCGTTGATTACCTTGCGCCTGTAATTGTAATCAGATTTATATATTGCCTGTTCAAGAGAAGCTCATCAGGGATGCTTCCAACCCGACAACACAAAACTACAATCAAACAAAATGGTTTTGAAGTGATTGCAGAACAGGGAGATTTTTATTAACCAGTAACTTCCATCATGTCGGTGTATAAACGCACAAGGTGTCAGCCGATGGCACAGGGCAATGGTGATGATAATGATGTTTATAGATGATGATGAAGATGATAATGAATATGATAAAGCTGATGGTGATTGTGACAGGTGGTCAATTCTTGCATGGCCCCATAAGTTGGAGAAACAAGTTGAGGCTACACTGGCGCAGTACATGGAAGATGAAGAGAGATTCAAGAAACTCCAGGTCCTTGACCAGACAGCCTTTGCTGACAGGATTGATTCTCTCACGGTAACGTCTTTCTTGACCTATTAACCAGGGTTCATTTTCCTAGCAGTGCTAGAAGCAAACTTCCCCTCCATCATTTCTACAGCAGAAGACGTGGTAATTTTAGTTAAAGTAAACATGGGATTGAGACTAAATTCAACATCACTCATTAAAAATGAGTGCAAAGCTGTACCAGTTATATAACTTACAGGCTGTTCTTTTTTAACCCTAGGTTCCTGGATATTATGCTGATTGCTATGATTTTATTATGCGACATATGTTACAAATCTTATATGGAATTGATTTTAACGTTGTAATAATGAATGAAATTATAACAGAACTTTCTCATACAGATATTGTTGTGTAAATAACCTTAAGTTCAAAACCTGTTTGCCAAATTGCACAGTTGGCAATGGCTGGTATTCCTGGCCTAACCGATCTGAACCGGGTGCATGAGTACGCTGGGTTGTGTCGTCGTACCTACAAAGACCTCAAGGATGCACAGGCAGATGCAGCCAAGTACAACAACCGTGACCGACTGTTTGGCCTTCCCCTCACCAGCGTACGTCCTAACCTAATACGGTCTTAAAACTTCTATAACACTTCTGTATTAATGCACCAGGCTTCAATCAGTGGTTGCTGTTTAGTGAAATGAACAGACAAGATGAGTGGAACTGTACGTGTGCGCTTCGGCTTGTGACTGCCGACTCGTTAGTTAGTGTGTTTTTTATTGGTTCTTTCAGTTTTTGGGCGTTTTAAGTTCTCTCTCTGGATATTTCAAGCACCTCTGTTGAGTTTATCCTCTAAGAGGCGCTTTATAAATCTCAAATTACAATTACAAATTACAATTACAATTGCTTATATGTTAAAGCAAGCAGGCTGTGAAATGAGAGTCACCCCTGTACATTTTGCTATTCAGATGTTAATGTATTTGCATTTATTTATTGTCTTCGATAGACTCTTTAAAGGTGTCATCTAAAAGTCTTGTTCCTCCTTGAGCCAGAAGTGGATGAATCCCAAGGTCCTTGACCCAGAACTAGTGCACCACAGGAGTTACTCTTTACTTGTCATCTGAATGTCTTTCTCTGGTTATGCCAGAAGCTAGAACTGTTCTTGGTGGACAAACTTTATCAGTTGCTAGATCTAAATTTTGGAATTCTCTTCTGGCGTCTCTGCATTGTGCTCAGTTTCTGGTGTCATTTTGATCTCCACTTAAGACTTACCTTTTTCAGCTGGGTTATCTGCCAAAGGCTGCCTCTCTGCTTCAGTGGACTTACCTTCTGGATATTGGCCTGATTGCAGTTTGGCTTTGTTGTGCCATTGGTTTTTACCTTGTACATTAGACACCAGTGCAGTAGAAATTTCTAATGAATAATTGATGATGATGATGATGATAACAACAACAACAACAAAAACAACACTTTCCAGCTTATGTTGCTTTTCTAATTATTTTGCTTGGTGACAGAGACAAGTGTGTTCAAACAACATATCTGGGGTCATAACATGGAGTCCAGTCAGCAGGCTGAAACCTGCAACATGTTGGATTACAGACCAAGAATGTTACCAAACAGACCACTGTGTTGCAGCTTCACATTGCGCGGAAGAATTCTAATAGCACTTAGTAGCAATCTGTTACCTTGCTACTGTAGCATTGCTTTGTTTGATTTTAGTATGAGAAGTTGAATCGAGTGGTAAAGGACTTTGAGCCTTACCGTAATCTCTGGGTAACTTCTTCGGACTGGATGAAATGGTACGACAGCTGGATGACGGATCCACTTGTGTCCATAGATGCAGAGGCTGTTGAAAAGAATGTTAATGATGCCTATAAGATGATGCACAAGCTGGTCAGGTTGTTTCAGGAATCTCCAGGTCAGAATTTGTCTTGTTTAAGACGTGATCGATTTGCAGTCTAATAAGTATACTGTAATTAACTTAAATAATAAGGTAAGATACCATAGATATTTATGTTCTTCTTCAGGCTTTTTTGCTCTTTAGCAGGTTCATATGTCCAGTGGCTCCATTCCTTCCCCTTCTGTCCATCTTCATCCAGCCCTACAGCGTCAGTCTAGGTCTTCCTCTTGTTTTCATGCCCTTCATTCTTGCCCTCAATTCTTCCTTTGATGATAATTCTTATGTACATGATGTTTATTCTGAGTAAGGTTGTACTTCCTGGATGCACCTGATGACTAACATCGTTCAGTGCTCCTTATTTAGGTGCCTTAGGCACGATGGATTATTGCACTGGTAGTAGTAGGAAGCTTATGGTGACAGATGAGAATGATTTAGATCTACGGCTATAGGTTGTTATTATTCCTGTATTTATTAAGTGCCAATATTTAATGATCAAGCATTAATCAGTGTGTCTGAGCAATCATGTGTTAAGGACTTGCTCAAGGTCCCTACACAGTAATTGTCTTGGCAGAGGCCCCAAACCGCATATTCTGAATTGCAAGGCAGGCTCTCACATTGGTTGGCTTCCATGTCACACAAGTAGAGGTGAGTTATGGTGAATGTTCTCTTGTGGTATTATAGCTGTATGATTACAGTGGGAAGCACAAAAGATGAAAGAATGAGCAGAGAAACGCATAACAGTGGGAGAATAGTCGGAAGAGTCGTTCTGGATTATCCCAACTCCTCTTTCAAAGTGCATTTTGTCTATTAGATTTTGAATATTAAACATGTTGGTACGTTTTAGGGGTTGGTGAAGTTGCTCTTGCAGTTGAGAAAAGGATTGAAAGCTTCAAGCCATATATACCTCTGATACAGGGACTTAGGAACCCCGGAATGAGGCAGAGGCACTGGGACATGGTAGGTGGGATTTTCCACTTAATTGGACATGTACATAATGACTTGACAGAAAGCACTGGGTCAATGTTTCCTCTAAGCTGCTCTGCTGTGCGGCTGAACAGCAGTTTTGGGCTGCATGAAAGAGCCACAAAATGGTGTAACAACATAAATTCATCCAATAAATCATTCTGAACAGCAAGTTCTGAGTTCTGAAACCTGCACACTGATTTGGAGATCTCTGGCACTTGACTTGTTTAAAACCCGATATACCAAAACACACATGGACCCAGATGATCAAGAGGGATCTTCGGCCGCTGAACTTTGTGCGGCATACAGCCTGGAGGAGAGCCCAGGATGGTGACGGTTGGCAGAGAATTGTGGAAACGGCAATGCTGCGGAGAGGGGCATGCTATTGATGATGAAACCTGATAGTATACTAGTATATGTGTATTCAGCAGAAGATGGTTTCAAGAGGATGGATGGTTTGATGCATGAAAGGGTCACGTGCAAATCTCTATGGACAGCACAGAGCACGTTTGCCAACTGGACTGAATTAGAACTTGAACTCATAGCCCCTTATACCAGGACTGTCCTGATCAGTGAGGTTCATCCTACTGTGAGTAGAATTAGACAATCAGAGGATCTACAGTAGATCAAGCTTTTTATGGCTACCCAGTAACACAATTGTTGTGGCTAGATTCCTCTGAGTTCATGTTTTTAAAATGCTTCGGACACCAGTGGACCGACTAATTTCTAATTTAACCATCTGTCCATTTCAATGGTTGGCAGAGGAGAGTGAATTCAGTGGCTAATGACCTCATTTGTTTGTTTTGTGTATTTTAGCTGTCTAAGGAATTAGGATTTCCACTCTACCTTAGGACCAACCTCACTTTCACCAAATGTCTTGAAATGAATCTCCAAGATCACGTCGAAACCATTGCCAAGGTAGCAGAGATTGCTGGAAAGGAATACAGCATTGAACAGGTGGGAAACTGATCAAATTATAAAATTAGTTAATTAGTGATGATGTCCAATCATGTATTGTTCACAAGAAAATTGTCACTGTAGGGGATAGTTCTTAAGAGGATAACTGTATAGATTTTTCTTGTTCCAGTATACAGAATAACCTGAGTAACTACAGTGATTTTATTTATGCTGATACTTTAAATAGTTGACCTGTCTGCCAGCAAATCCTCATTCCAGTTTACTTAGTAACAGATCTTTCTTATTTGCCCTAGAAAATGTATGAAAATGTCATAACCAGTTACCTTGTCTTATGGTAGTTACCCTACATGTACCTTACTGTGCCTTACTTCATCTATAGTGACACTCACATTTCCTTACCTGGACTTATTTGAAGTAAGGTTGGCCAGTGACATCTGTGTCATCTGTACATACTGTTTCATCTGTACATCCTGTGTCATCTGTACATTCTGTGTCATCTGTATGTACTGTGTCATCTGCTGTAGGGTGATGCAGATGCCAAGTGTTTGTCAACTTAGCCTACTGATGTAGTCATTTCTGTTTTGATCAGGTTGCATTTGTAATACTTGTAATGTAATATAGAAATGGCAGACAGAGAGCAAGACAGATAGACAGACAATACAGGTATACAGAGACAAACAGAAATGGTACCAGACGATTGATATACCGGTGGAGAGGAGAGAAAGAGAGCTAATAGGAAGGTCTCCATCATGCTTTGGTAAGAGACCAGATTAAAATTAATAGAGCAGATCAGAATAATATTATTGAGGTGTCTTGATTGAGAATTACAGGATTTTTTGCTTTGATTTTAATAAGACCTGTCATGATGTGCTTTTAAAGGTGTTGGATAAGATGATAAACGAATGGAATCCAGTTAATTTCGAAATCCTGCCGTACAAATCAACCGGGACATACATAATCAAGGCGTCTGATGACATAGCCCAGATGCTTGATGACCACATTGTCATGACGCAGACCATGACATTCAGTCCCTATAAGAAACCATTTGAAGACAGGATCAGTACCTGGGAATCTAAGCTACGAACTACACAGGTCAGTGACAGATAGCCAGAGATACGGTCGTACCCACATTGACACACATTGAGACCACACGGTACCATACAGTGACACTTGCATGTTGAGGCTTCTAATTGGTAAGCCTTTCTTTATGGAAAGAACTTGCTCCTTCCAACTTAACCCAGAATGCATTACATTGTCTCTTAAGTATAAAGACATGTTGTTATCCATCTGAGTGATAGTCATGCGCAGTGCGTTGCATAGATGTGTTTGACAGTTGTAGTAATAAAACAAAGATAAACACATTGACAGGTGCAGTCGATCAATGTGTGACATAAGTGGCAATCTGTAACTGGTTCTGTGCTTGCCTTGTAACTTTGAGTTTGCAATGTTAAGTCTATGCATATGTAAATATGACAATTAATATAGGTATCTATCAGAAGAGAAGAACTGTGCTTGCTGGCTGAAGTAGGATTAGTTTATTGAAACAACAAGTTCATCCCTAAGCGCATATAACTGGAAAAGATGCTGAGATGTTGGTGGTTAACCCACAATTCTTATTGCCATCAGTCATTGTTTTGTCAATAGATATTGGTTCTATTTAGGTACATGAAATAAGCAGTTTAAAAAGCTAGAGTTATCTGTGCGTTTGTAGGATGTGTTGGATGAGTGGCTGTTATGTCAGAGGCAGTGGCTCTATCTTGAGCCTATTTTCAGCTCTGATGACATCATGCGCCAACTGCCAATCGAGAGCAAGCGCTACCAGACAATGGACAGAATGTGGCGTAAGATTATGAGAAGTGCCAAGGAGAATCCACAGGTAGAGCAAGTGATAACGCTTAGAGCTTGTGACACTAGTTAGAACTATTAATAGCAGGTAGAGGTAATGGCATAGGCAGAGGTACTGTGCAATGCAATACAACTGAAATTTGGTGATGCCCCTTAAAGTATTTAAGAGGTAATTGTAATTTAAGATTTATAAAGTGCCTCTTAGAGGATAAAGACCCTCTCTCCCCTAGGAGGGATTAATTCTAACCAGAAGGAAGAAGAAGAAGAACTGTTAAATAGTACAGCCTTCAGGTGCCTGCAGAACACTGAGGGGGGAGAGAAAGGAGCTGAAGTCCCAATTCTCGTGGGAGACGATTCCAGCAAATGGGACCAATGTAGGCAAAGCTTCTGGACTGGGCCTCAGCAGTGCACTGCCTGCCTGCCTGACTCTTGGATCTTGACCTGGAATCGAATCCATCTTGCCTGTCGATTATGTTTTGACTGTAAATAAGCTGGTTTCAGCGACTTGGCTTTCGCAGGGCACTGTAGAAATCTCGAGTTTATGATTGTGATTACGATTTGAAGGTAGGAAAACATCAGTCATAAACAGACTAGAAGGTTAGTTCTTCTGCTTAGAGCAGAAGATAGACTCATGCTGAGACTAGGAAACTGAACTTGTTAACACTTCATACCCATGGCTACCTTTCGAGGTTAGCTTAAGGGACTACTCTTCTTCTTGAGTTGTATTGTAATAGTAATCGTAAACTCGAGATTTCTACAGTCCCAGTGAAAGCTTAATTCATGGAAACCAGCTCGTTCACATGTGCTCAGTCAAAACGAAATCGATAGGCATGAAGGGTTCGGTTCCAGGTCAAGATCCAACAGTCAGGCAGGCAGACAGTCAGACGGCTATGATGAGTGGTGTTTGGAATTGGATCAGCAGGATATATAAAGAGAAGTAGAGGAATTGTGTGATATGTTCTGTTGTGCAGGTGATCACCTTGTGCTCAGATAACAGACTGTTGGACAACTTGAGAGAGTGCAACATGTTGATCGATCAAGTGCAGAAGGGATTGACAGAATATCTGGAGACAAAGCGCAATGCCTTTCCGCGATTCTACTTCCTGTCAGATGATGAACTTCTGGAAATTCTGTCACAGACCAAAGATCCAACGGCTGTTCAGCCTCATCTCAGGAAGTGCTTTGAAAACATTGCCAGAGTAAGCACTAGCTTCAGATGCATGTCCTTAATTTCGATTGAATACATACAGTATGTATGCATATATGTATATATGTATGTATCTGTATATGTATGTATCTATATATGTATGTATCTATATATGTATGTATGCATATTTGTATATATGTATGTATCTGTATATGTATGTATCTATATATGTATGTATGCATATATGTATATATGTATGTATCTTAACATGTTTTCAGCACATTTTAAGAACATCACAAAGATGTTGCAACATGGCTATCTGTAGGTGTTTTAAATAGTTTCAGCTTGAGGTAAGATGATAATGTAATGTATTGGATTTGCCATCTCAATTCCATATGGGTTTTTGCACTGTCTTTGATATTGAATTATCTCAGATGCAGTTTTCTTAGATGGATCTTAACTGATCTTTTAAGTATTTATTGGTAGTAACTGTCAGTTAGTCAGAATATTTTGTTTGATTTTTTGTGGGTTTTATATTTGATGCAATTATTATTTTCTACTTAAGTCTGTTAATTTTAAAATTATAACTACTGGTATGTGTTGTGTTGTGGAATTAGGGCCTAATAGTTGCTGTTCTGAATGTATTTGCTAAGCATTTGTGTAGTTTAGCTTCTGCTTTTTTTTATGTAAATTGTTTTCTTGTGAAATCTATTAATCTTGAAACTTACAGCCTTGTGCTGTGATACATACAATCAATCGTTGGTCTTCTTAAGAGCATTTGTTGAACATTTTCTTAGTTTACTTGTGCGTCTGCTTTTTGCAGATTAAGTTTGAGGCTGATCTGAAGATTACGCAGATGGCATCAGGAGAGGGTGAGGTTGTGCCGTTCAAGGAAACAATGTACCCCGTGGGAAATGTAGAAGATTGGCTGCTGGAGGTTGAAAGGGTCATGAGAGAAAGCCTGAGGCTGATTCTCTATGAATCTCTTGTTGACTACAAAACAGTAAGGGACTTAATTTTTTCAAACTGGCACTCCTCATGGGTAAATTCCTTGCCATCCTACCAATTTTTATTATTATTATTATTATTATTGCATTATTATTATATTGCATTTACTATGCAAACAAGGTCAGTGATTCTGAATCTGAAGCATGAAGCAATTGTGATTGAAGGACTTGCTCAAGTAACTGTTTCAGTGGAGGATCAAACCCATAATACTCTCCATAATACAAACCAAGCATTACTAGCTGATTGGCTACCATGCCCCATCATTCCTGGTTATGCCCTGTAGCTCTGTTAAGGGGTGGTCCTGTCTTCGATCAGGATCCTACGGGAAGTATGTTGTTCCTGGTACATGTCTTGTTTTTGCCAAGCATTCATTCACAGTTGCTGGTCCTTCCATCGGGAACTCCTACCTCCTCGTGTTCGCCGCTGTTGTCTGAGACTATCTTTTACTCTAAACTGAAAACTGACCTCTTCCAGTTGGGTTATGGTTCTTAATGTGTCCTCTTGCCCGGGTTCAGTGTACACTTTTGAACTTTGAACGGAGGGCATTATCAAATTTCATTTGTATTGTATTGTATTACTTCTTTCAGACCATCATGGTTGTACTCTTAGTCTTAGTGGACTGACCTTCTGGATATTTGTACCTGATTAAGGCTTGGCTTTGGTGTGCCATCGGCTGTGCATTAGACACTGGTGCAATAGAAGTTACTAATTACAATTACAATTACTCAGACCTGCTTTTTCTTTATTATTATTGAATTCCTGTGCAATTTAAGCCATTGACACAAAGCGAAAACATAACATGCAGGACTTCTGAGGATTCCTTTAAAGACACTGTTTCAAATGTCTTAATACATACATAAAAATACGCACATACATTTGTTTAAGTTGTTCAGAAAGCTTTTCATCTGTGTTAAAACCGCTGCAGTGTTACCTTGACTGCTAGTTGTAGGTGCATGGCTGAGTTAGCATATAATGGCTGTGTATGTTTGTGTTTCCAGAGGAGGCGGTCTGAGTGGGTGCTGATGTGGCCAGGTCAGTTAGTTGTGGCTGCCTGTCAGACATACTGGACGACTGAAGTGTCTGAAGCATTTGAAAAACATGATCTTGATGGCTACTACAGGAAACAGCTTGTTCAGGTCTTTATTCATCATGAATTCATTACTAACATTAAGACTTAGACTAGTTTACTAGATAACAGCAGAAGGGTTTTTATTACCACTACAGCAATATCATATGTTGAAAATATGGTGAGAATATTCCACATAAGCTCAATGCATTTTTGCACAGATATTGATGTGATAGAGTAAAGAATAAGGGACACAAGATTAACGTGACTGAGCACCAACTAATAAATATCCTAAATGCTTGACATAAAGCTACATCTTGACTCCTGTGTTAATTCTTTGATCAACTTTGTCTTTGTTCATTTATTGCTACAATGCTTCCACAAAGCAACATGTTAATCAGATCACAGTCGTCAATTGTCAGGTCAGAACCACCTTTGAGGAGGTTTCTTCAAGAGGCACAGTATAAATGTGCACTTAGGATTATGAATGTGTCATAATGTTAGACTACTTCTAATGCAATACTTGGAAGCTAGTTTCAGATTTGTGGTGCTATTAAGGCATTTTTGTGACATTTTGGAAGAGCATACTACCAGTATGTTATTAGTAGTTTCTGCACTTTTTCTTGTTTGGGCAGTTGGATGAATTGAGGGAACTTGTTCGTTCACCTTTAACGCGAACCGGTCGCCAGATATTGTCCGCTCTCATCGTCATTGAAGTCCATGCAAGAGATGTTGTGGCAAATATGTTGGCTGAAAACGTCACAGACGTTAATGACTTTGAATGGATCAGCCAACTGAGGCAAATATACATATATATTATATATGTATGTATATATATGTATATATATATATACATACATATATAATATGTTTAAAGTAGCATGATTGTGAACTCAGGATTTCTACAAGAACCAGCTTATTCAATGGCAGTGCTCAGTCAAAGCAAAATCAACAGCAAAAAATATATGTGCTTTATTTTCACACATAAGGCAGATAACAAGAACTGAAATAGAAAACTTGAAAGAAACAGGAACTATCTCTCCAGTGGAGAGGAAGGTTTTATTTACATGCATTCATTGCTACTGTACATGATATCCGTTACAGACCCACCAATTCTATTAGCTAAAGAATTATGCTCATTCAGATATATGTATTTCTTTATGTTGTAAACATTTTCTTGGTTTCTCTACTTCTTGGAAATATATTTCCAAGAGCAGATTTGTTGTTATTATAAGATGATTCTGCACAGATAAACTTTTTGCCTAGATAACATTTGTGTGCCTGTTTTGTATCTGGCACTGTTTTCATTCATTTATATTTGAAAATGTATAGAGCACTGTAATGTCGCTCAAGGCATCAGTTGATGGTCATTTCTAAGCGAAGGTGATGCACCTGTCATATTCCAGGGTAAGTCTCATCAAACGTGGGTTCAAGAGAGGTTGATGTGCCATTTTGTGATGTTGTTACTGAGTTACTGTTTTAGGTACTACTGGATAAATGATTTTCTCTACATTCGAGCTGTAAATGCTGAATTTCCTTATGGCTTTGAGTACCTTGGCAACACTGGACGCCTCGTGATCACCCCACTGACAGACAGGTGTTATCTCACCTTAACAGGGGCATTGCATCTGAGATTTGGTGGAGCACCTGCTGGACCTGCAGGTACTGGGAAAACTGAGACTGTCAAGGTATGTTGACTTGAATTGTATGCAGAGGTTTTAGATTTTAGTCGAAAGGATGGCATGAATCTGATGTGGCTGATTGGCACTGTGTGTTAGCCTTTTACTAGGACTTTGGTAGTTGGACTGCTACTGTTATGTTTGCACTTCAGCCATGAATGCCTCAGTCTTAAGACCTTGACTGTTTCTGCCTGGGAGTTATAGAAATTAGCATATCAGTGGGGCTTAATCTTATTGAAGTTTTTTATTTTTCCATATGGTAGAGATTTAATTCAAAGGAGTGGATTTAATCAGTTATGAAAACCTGTTTAATGCAAATTGAACTTGGAACTGACATGGATTTTATGTTGTTTTTGTGTGCACCATAAATGTAAAATGATGAAGGCAGTTCTTCTAGGGAATAGGGTAAATGGGAAATAGGCAGAGGACAAATTAATGTTAATGTTAGTGTGCCATTTCATGATCTTTCTTTTCGTGTGTAACTAATATCGAGTAATATTGTGAATGCTTTTCTAGGACTTGGCCAAAGCAATGGCCAGGCAGTGTGTTGTGTTCAACTGCTCTGATCAGCTGGACTTCATGGCTATGGGAAAGTTTTTCAAAGGATTGGCCAGGTCTGTAATACCATTTAGGGTCAGATTGTGTATCGTCGGAAATTCTATTTATCGCTACATGTCTGAACATTAGCAATCTCCGAATCTGACAGACCTCATGTTGATCGTAGTAACTGATTTGGTGCTTTAAGATGCTAATTCATAATTACCTGGTATGTAATTGTATTGAACTTACTTTGAAACTGTAGAATAATAGTATGGAAATGAAATATGATGTCAGTTGCTGATTTTGATGATGGTTGATGTTGGTGGATTGTGATGCTAAGTGTTACAGGGATGATGCTAAAATTGAAGGCCTAGGTGCTATGACGGCGTTCATGTCAGGGACCTTCCATAAGATTTACAGTTCCTTTAGATTTGCACAGACAGGTGTATTTATCACAATTTGTAAACCGTCCTTTTACAACTGGACATCTGAGCTAACGTTTCTGTTCAGATCTGATGTCACATCGTCTATTACCGCTGTGATAATTATCGTATATGCAAGACATCAGTGGGTGAAACTCTGTAATCTGTCTGCAGATCCTGTTTATTCTAGGTGTGAATCCATTTAAACATTAAGGATAAGTGTGCTGAAATAGTTATACAGAGCAACATTCATATGTTGAAGTTGGGCTATATAAATCATCTGCAAACTTACATTGATTACAGTTGGGTCTTGTAATTTGTGTGTGTATGTCTGTCTATGTGTGTGAGTGTTTGGCTTGTAGTGCTGGTGCATCCTGTTGCTTTGATGAGTTCAACCGCATTGACATTGAGGTCTTGTCAGTTGTGGCTCAGCAGATCACGACAATACAGAAGGCACAACAGCAGCGGGTGAGACTTGCTTTCAGTCATTAAGCTTAGCCTACATAAGCTGTGCTGGCATTTCTGTCCAGAATTTGTCATATTTGTCATATTGATCTTTCTACTACTTTCTGGTTCACTTTCTTTTTAGAGCTTATGATTTCTGTGGCAATGTACTTTGTATAACTCCTTTCAGGTTTTGACACATTTGGGTGACACTGTCCTATCTGTGCAGCTCTGTCCAGTCTTGGTGGCTCTATACAGTTTGCTTTGGCTTTGTGGTAAACTGTGTTTTATGCTTAGAACTACGTTGTTTCTTGGAGTTTTATAACAGGGTAAACGATAAGAAGAAACTTAGCTCTTGCTGACAACTGATGTTTTCAACCATCCCGTTTTCTTTTCTTGTGCATTTTATTATTTTAATGCTATAGAGAGAATAACAGAGGAATTTTGATATCTATTTTGAAACTTATGCAAGTATGCAACTACAGGAAATGATAGAACTTTACATTTAAGGCATATGTGTGCTATATTAACAGTTTCCAGAATTGCTATATGCAGACAGTGTAGTATAAATTCATGCATTTGAATAATTTCATCTTTTTCAGCTGGAGAGATTCATATTTGAAGGTGTTGAAATAGTGTTGAAGCCTACATGTTCAATCTTTGTCACCATGAATCCAGGCTATGCTGGCCGAACTGAATTGCCAGACAATCTTAAGGCAGGAAAATCAATTGTCATTGCCACATTTTAAAATAATTATAGTTAAATAATTCTGCATTACTGTCGTTTTTTGGTCTCCTTGATTGTTCAGAGTGTATAAAAATTATGCTTACTTTACAGTCATATATTAAATTGAAAGTGGATTCCAAATTTTAAACATAAAATATGAGTAAAGCATATTTACTGGAGTCTGTAAAAGCCTAGTAAACAGTCATGTGAGTCAGCAACAAAATTTAAAATCTGCCAAAAAAGTGTCATATTTGCTTCTGTGAAAAACGTAAAGTCGTTAAAATACAATGATTAAAACACTTATTGAAAACTATTCAGAATTGAAATTCAAAGGTCAAATAATCTTTGTATCTGTTGTACTCATCTGATTCCAGTTTCACTTTTTTGCACTGTTGTCAAATGCTGTTAATTTAACTTGTATAAATGTTTGGTGCCAGTATGTAAATATATTTTTGTGTATTCTACTAGGCGCTTGAAGCTAGCTTAAGTTTTTAATGAATGCCATGTAGCAAAGTTTAGCAAGCATTGGATGTGTTGAAGTCCTAGTTAAGGTGTGGAAGATTTCTTTGATTATTTTATATATAATTGTTGAGTATTTGATAAATATATGATCTAATGTACATTGTTGTCTGTTCTGGTATTTCTGGCTACCAGGCACTGTTTCGTCCAGTGGCCATGATGGTCCCTGATTATGCCCTTATTGCTGAGATCTCTCTCTTCTCATTTGGATTCTCAGATGCCAAAGTGCTAGCAAAGAAAATTGTCACCACCTTCAAACTCTCCTCTGAACAACTTTCAACCCAGGTATGCAGTTCATCGTTTGATCATTATTTCCATAGTATGAAGGTTCTTTAAGACATTAAGAAGTCCTTGGTGTACTAAATGAATCATGTCTTCTATAAAAGTTGATTTTATTGAAACATAGCTGTTCATAGTCTATTCTATGCTAAATTAGATCTAGAACTATTTTCAGCTTATTAATTTGCCTTTTGTGGTGATGAGAAATTTATGAAATTTACATTACATTACTTTAGCTCTACACATCTCTTAAGTTTTCAGATGACTAAAATACACTGTTTGTACGCAACTGTACAAATTGTGCTTTTCTTCTAATTACTAGGCCTCGTGCTGACTTGTTTTGGAACTTTGCAGGACCATTATGACTTTGGTATGAGGGCCGTCAAGTCTGTCATATCAGCAGCAGGTAACCTCAAAAGACAGAATCCAGACATGAATGAGGTACTTGAGTTTCATTAGCATTTTTCATTGGTCCTAGTGTGTTGACTTGTTATTCTAATCATTTGGTAATGTGAGCTGTTTTGGAGCGGTTGCTAAATTTGGCTAATTTCTTTGCCATTTTGGACATTTGATCTAGTCCAAAACTTCTGTAGTTCCAGTTTTATATTGCATGAAGTGTCAACTGTCAACTCTCCAACCCCAAACACCACCCCCGGTAGCTGCCACGCTGTCTCTCCGTCTGACTTTTGGATCTTGACCTGGAACTAGACCCTTTTGCCTATCGATTTTGTTTTGACCGAGCGCCTGTGAATAAGCTGGTCCCCGCGGCGCAGCTTTCGTTGGGCGCTGCAGAAGTCTCAGAATTACGATTACGAACTGATGGTTGAGCTGAGCTTTGCAAACCATATTCTGCCTTGCTGTGATCTTTCCTTTTTGCATTACAAATGTGTTTAGTTGGAGCATTTATTTCTTATATTGCTGTTCATTAGTTTGATTTTCTTATGGCAAACATTTTACAAAAACTTGGCTTATTGTATATTTAGACTGGTTTATGAGTGAATTAAGAGGAATACAACTTTAGAAGGATCATATCTTGTGCACTGTACATTCTATCAAAGATTACATGTTGCATGATTATAGGTGATATACAGATTTGCTTATAATTTGGGTCTAGGATTTGATAACACTGCGTGCTATACGTGATGTCAACATTCCCAAGTTCTTGATGGATGACCTCAAGTTATTCAGTGGAATTGTGTCTGATCTATTTCCCAATATCAAGTATGTTACTGATTTTCAAGGATAAGAGTATATTTGTATTGCTGTTCGGAAAGTCCATATGTACGTCTTTATTCCTTCTGTGCTGTTCACGACTTTAGTCAGAATTTTTATATTCCACATTTTGTGAATAAATATCCAGTGCTGTAGCTATAACTGATGCATTCATCTATACATCATGTTCTGAATTTATGTAAGTGAGTCTTGTTTTGAATCTGATGCTTCTTTTAGTAAAATGTTACATGGTGGTCTCTATTGGTAGTGAAACACGTTGGTCTATCGGTAACGCGTTTGGTCAATGATCATGCAGTCGTCGGTTCGACTCTGTGTAACAACCCTGGGCAAGTTGTTTGCACACACCATGCCTCTGTCACCACGCAGTATAATTTGGTACTGGTGTAAGCTGGGAAGTATGGCAAGTCCTGCCATCCACTGGCTCCGAGTCCATGTCCTTGGGATTCATCCATTGCCGGCTCAAGGACCTAGAAAAGGAGATGAGCACCTCCCCAACTTCTCACTTGTGAGATATGGGACACACTAACTCTTTAAGCTTGTGTGATCTGTGTCTTTCTTGCACAGTACTTTAACTTTGCTGAATCAACTTTTCATGGGTGCCTATTTGCACTTCTTTCTGTATTTGGTTAAATATGCAAGATATAATGACCTTGAGGTGTGAAACCATTATTATGAGGTCTTACATTATGTTATTCTTACATTATGTTACATTACATTTGATTTTTGACTGTGGTTGATTGACATTTGCCCATGGTTTCACTTGAAGTGACCATTGATTGATGCCCTGTGCATTTTGGTAACGGCACTACAGAAGTCAGTAGATTAAATTAGATTAGAACAGATTAGATATTGGACAGCTTGGACCCTTAGAGACCAAATTTAACAATGTTGTTGAAGTCTGAGGTAGTGTGTATTCTTTCTAGGGAGGAACCAGTGGATTACGGTGTTCTCAACACTTCACTGAGGAAGGTCTGTGTTGACAAGCATCTCAAAGATGTTGATGGTTAGTGTTATTTTCATGGGGGGCTTTTTAGACTAAATCAGACTCAGCTGTGCTCGATTGTCTGATCTTCCCAGTCTAATGGCACGAACGTGCACACATGCACACACACACATACACACCTCGCTTTTGTAATTATAAGCCTTACTTCCAAAATGCTGACAAATGAAGCAGGATTTTATATGCCTGCACTCAGCAATAATTACCGCTGCAATAATTATTGTATATTGTGATACGATAACCATGATGTATATATAATTCATGTAGTTAAATTCATCTATGTAGTTTATGGCAAGAAATTCATGTATGTAGATTATAATAATAAATTCATCTGTGTAGATTATGGTAATAAATTTTTGTATGTAGATTATGATAATTAATTCATGTGTTATGATTAAGATGATAAATTCATGTATGTAGATTATGGTAATAAATTTATGTATGTAGATTATGATAATAAATTCATGTGTTATGATTAAGATGATAAATTCATGTATGTAGATTATGATAATAAATTTATTTGTATTCAAGCTGGTAATTGCTGCATAATGTAAATGCTGGAAACACCCACAATGAAAGTGGCAGTGAGCAGAGTTTATTGCATACCCTAGTGATCTTTTGTGCTAATAATAAGACACAACCACTCCTCGACATTAGATGTAAGCTTTGCAAGTGCCAACCACTTTCATTGTGTGTGTTCCCAGCATTCACATTATTTAGCAATTGCCAAATTGGATATGTACTGACAGTTATTTCTTATGCAGAGTTATTTGTTATGCAAATGGTGTCTTCGCTTAATAGACAAATATAATTTGGTTTGATTTTCTGCAACCCTGCAACAGTTCATGTATGGCTTCGGTCATCTTAGTTTTTGTAGTGCAGTCACGTTTCCTGAGCTTCTGTTTCATGACGGCCCACAAGTTCTGTATGGGATTCATATCAGGCGAGTTGCCAGGCCATTTTAGAACCGTTATGGCATTGTCATTTATGAACTTCTGAACTTTTTTTACGTGTGACACGGAGCAATATCTTGCGGGAATATGCATTGTGTTTTCTTGGTTTTTAGCAGAGAAGATGATCCCTATGTTTTCGTTTCAGATATCATATGGTCCCTGCTGCCGGAAATGTAATTAATTGTAAGAAAACATGGATGTCACGCCAAGAAAGCGGTCAAAAATAATTACTTTGGCCAATTTTACAAGTAAAACGCGCAGAGAAATTGCTTTAGAATGTGGAATAGGGAAGAGCACTGTTGCTCGGTTGATAAAACATTACTCAGAAACTGGCAGCATTTCACCCTCACAAGTTGGACGATGTGGCAGGAAACGAAAAACTTCTCAACGTATAGACAGACTTTTGGTCGGGATGAGTAAGAGAGATCCACGCAAGACTAGCAGAGATCTCAAACGAGACATGGAAGCATATGGTGTTCACATTGACTCCAGTACGGTCCGTCGTCGTCTGCTGGCTGTGGGAAGAAGAGCGCACAAGCCACAGAATAAACAGCTACTCACCTCCGCCATGAAAAAGAAACGTTTGCTCTGGGCTAAGGCCTACAAACATTGGGCTATGGAAGACTGGCAAAAGGTAAATTCTGTTCTCCATAAAAAGGCCATACTCTTAAAATTACACATGTGAATGTCCACGTGTACTGCTGTTGCTTTCATGATGACAAACTCTAACAATATTGCACTTGTACAGTACATGCACAGCCTACAGTGTGTGATTTACATGTATTTCTGTGCTGCAGGTTGTCTTCTCTGATGAGAGCCATTTCGAAGTGCAAGGACAACGTGTGCAGTTCGTAAGGCGATCCCTGGGTGAACCGATAACAACCGAACACATCCAACAGAACGTCAAACACCCGGAAAAGAAAATGTTCTGGGGGTCATTCTCAGCGGCTGGTCTTGGTTTCTTGTTTCCTGTCACCGGGATGATGAATAGCGACAAATACATTGAAGTCCTTCGCTCAAAACTTCTGCCACACCTTCGTCGCGACTTCCCTAGTAACGACGGCATATTCCAGCAAGATCTTGCTCCGTGTCACACGTCGAAAAAAGTTCAGAAGTTCATGAATGACAATGCCATTACGGTTCTAAAATGGCCTGGCAACTCGCCTGATATCAATCCCATAGAAAACTTGTGGGCCGTCATGAAACAGAAGCTCAGGAAACGAGACTGCACTACAAAAACTAAGATGATCGAAGCCATACTAGCGATATGGTTTCACGATGCAGAATTGTCTCTGACATGCCAGAAACTCGTTGACTCCATGCCTAAGAGAGTTAATTTGCTACTCAAGGCAAAGGGAGGACATATTAAATACTAATTGCCTGAAATAAAAGCTGAAGGACACAAAATACTTACTTTCCATGATTGAAATGTCAAATTTCCATTGAAATAATGCTTGTCCCAATTAATTCGCACAAGACTGTAATAGACAAATATAAATTGGTTTGATTTTCTGCAACCCTCCAACATAGTAGTTACCTGACGAGTGCATTTGGCATCAAAGGGTGAACCGTGAAGGAACCATTTGCTCCACTGTTAGGCTTCAAGTTTCCACAAGTGTTTTAACAGCTGATTTTGCCCATGATTCCTTGTTCAGCCAAAGGACGTACTCTGTGTGTGAACAAACGCTTATGTAATGGTGACTTACGTAATGGTGGGACATGGTGGTGTAGTGGTATGGTCTGTGCCTTGTAACTGGGGGTTGTAGGTTCAAATCTTCCTCAAGCCACTTCATAGCGACCTTAGACAAGTTGCTCTCCCACAGTTGTCTGTGAGGAAGGCTGCGGGAAACCACCTCACTTACCTCATCCCCGGGTGGCATACAGCCAGTAGACCTGCTTTAGGGCAGAGAACTCATCATCATCAATGGTAACTTATGTTACATGCACCCACAGGTAATCTTGATAGTGTTGAAGATCACGGCAACATTTGGAAACTATGTTTTATTAAGATTTCTTGATTGTACAGGCTTCGTTGAGAAGTGTATTCAACTGTTTGAAACTACTATTGTACGTCATGGACTTATGCTTGTTGGACCAACTGGGTCTGGGAAAACAAAAGTTGGTCTCAACTACACTCTTCTTTTTATAAAACACTTGCAAATTCATTCAGTCAGTGGATACTTAGACCGAAGTTTATTTTAACTATTGCTGTAGTAGTGATGTTTGGTAAGAAGAGTATTTAATTAATTCAGCATTTGGAGTTTTTGCTCATTTTAGGACTGGTATCTGGAATGTGGTATGCTACTATCAGGTTTAAGTCTGCTTAAACATGACTGGTAATTTGGAAAACCAGGTTGAGTTACACTAGGACACATATGGAAAGATTAAACAGTAATGCAATCTCATTAATATGCTTCTCACCAGGTAGACATAACAAGTGCCAGATATAATGCAAGCTTTTTAAATAATTCTTTAGCCACAACAATCTTTTGATGATAAATGTTCATGTACGTTCACTCCTAAAAATTTTGTGGAAGTGGCTTGTTTTTTGACATTTCTTCATAATCCCAGTACAATAGTTCGTGGGTTTATGACTGGTTTTAGTGTTATGAGGTTCTGCAGGGGGCACAGACGGCCCTTAAGGGCATCATGTCACCTTCAGGAAACAACTTTGAAACAACACATACTTATATCCTGAACCCTAAGTCAATCACCCTTGGTCAGCTTTATGGTGAATTTGATGCGATGACTCATGAATGGTAAACTAAAAAATTTCTTATTTTTCTTACTTTTTTATTTTCTGAGCCTGGAGTTTAGTTCAGAATTGCTTTACAATTTCTCAGTAGGGGGAAAGTCTACCTTGCAATTTTAACTGTATTTGTTACAGTAGCCACAATTCAGGCTTCTCTTCCATGCAACTGTTACTTTAAAAAAATATGTTATGTACATGTGATAAATTACTCAGCTCATACATGAATATCATAATAAATTCATGTATGTAGATTATGATTACAGATTCATTTATTAATTGTTTGATTAAGTAATGGGTAATACTAGTCCTATTGCTTTTTAGTACTTTCAGTGACTTTAATATCTTTTTTAAAATTGTTCTCTTAATGGCATTGGTAAGTATTCATCCTTTATGTGTTTTTAAATGTACTAGTAGCGTATACTGTCTGTGCTACTGTTTAACTGTATTGTGCATTATTCCAAAAATTGTACATACCTACTATATAATAAGAATTAACTGGACATTCATTGTGAGTTATTAAATGTTCATGTATTGTAAACAGATACAGTGTTTATCTTATGTTACTTAAGACGTGAAGTGATGGTTTGTGATAGGACGGATGGTATTTTGTGTACATTGATTCGCATTGGTGCGGCTGCCACAGACGAGGACAAGCGATGGTACATGTTTGATGGACCAGTTGATGCCATCTGGATTGAGAGCATGAACACAGTGCTAGATGATAACAAGAAACTCTGCCTCACAAGTGGAGAGATCATCAAGCTCACTGAGGTAACAACTGTACAAGACGTACTAGTTATGCGAAAGTGGGTGACTTCTAGATGAGCATTTAGACTCCAAAGCATGGTTTGATGTTTTTATTTGGCAAGTCTACAACTCTGCACGTCTTCTGTGCCCAAGGAAGCTACTGGATAAATAAAGAAAATGGGTTTATGTAACAATACACATGCACAGCGGAACAGCTTCTGTAGCACTGTAGGCTTTATATGGCGGGTACATATGCTGTCAATATTATTGCATAAGAGTGGCATCTTGGCCAACTAACGATAAATTAAAAGCCAGTTTCTTCGAACGCGGTTTATACACGAGACCTTAAATGGCATGGCGCCCATTAAAATGGGCAGGGGTGGTGAAGGATCTCGCTCGATTAATTTATCGAAAAACAAGCAAGATCGAGACCATACAGTCCCTATAGAAAAATGTATACATTTACATTTACACTTAGTAGCTGACAGATGAGTTTGCTATGTCGTTTTTTTTGCAGCACATGACGATGATGTTTGAAGTGCAGGACCTGGCTGTGGCTTCCCCAGCCACTGTCAGTCGATGTGGCATGGTCTATCTGGAGCCAAGCCTCCTTGGCCTCAAGCCGTTCGTTGAATGTTACCTGAAGCAACTCGTAGACCACATCTATCCTTACAAGGAACAGCTTGAAAGGCTGTTTGACTTCTTCTTAGAGGTAATCGCTGAGTCAGAAGAATGGCCTAATATCTGAAATACTCTTCCACTTTATGCGACTTAGTTAGTAGGGTATACTGCACCATTTGCAATCACATATGTTGATTGCCATGGTTTGGAATAAGTAACCTGAATAACTGATGTGTTTTTAAGGTTAAATTTGTGGCAAATTGATTGTTGTGTCTCATTTTGTTGCTTTTGTTATTTAGCAGGCTTGTGTACGTTAAATTTTTGTTTTTTTGATGTTGTAATACTGCCATATGAAATACAGTGGAATTGTATGAGTGCTCATTTATTTATTGCATTTATTATGCACAGTAAATATGCAGTTGGCGAATTTATAGTCGTGTATTGGAATTTGCAGTGTGAGTATATTTACTGCTAAAGAAAATGTGTATTTTCATGAGCATAATGTAAACAGGATTGCCTGTAGTAAATTTTGCAGAGCTTCTTTGATATGTATCTGACCTTATTTGCCTAACAATTTTGGTTTTTGACTGAATATATGCTGGTTTTGTGCTTGGCTTTCTGAGGCACTGAAGAAGTTTCGAGATTGTGATTATGATTTGTGCATGTATATTTGCATATATGTATCAATACACTTGATACAGTGCCTTTAAGTCAGTGTAAAAAATGTAAATACATTTTTCTATGGCGACCATATGGCCTTGACCCTGCTTATTTTTCAATGAATTAATTGGGTGACATCTTTCACCTCCAAGTACCTCTCAGAGTGCTGATATTTTAGCTGCATTTTTTTATATTATACCTGTTTTTACAGTTTGTACAAGTGAGAGGATACTTATGTTCTTTGAATTACGTTCTTTGAAGGATGCCATTGACTTCCTTCGCCACAACATGAAGGAAATCGTTCCATCTATGGACAGCAACTTGACATTTAGTCTTCTAAAGATGTTGAACTGTTTCTTTAGGCCATACTTTCCAAAAGAAGTAAGTTCTACAGGCTAATATTGTGCACATCTTATGCTAACTGAGCAAAAACATTGTAAATTCTATGTGGCACATTTTCAGGTTGAATTAAAAAATGACCTAGCCTGGTGGCAGACAGAGGCTAAGAACAAGCAAATGTATCAGCAGATTTGATGCTTGAACTGGAGAATAACCTAGCGTGGTTTGTTTTAAAGCAGATATTTTGCAAGTTTGAATGGATGCAATTTTCCTTCTATTTTTAAGTATTTAATTGTGTTTTCATACTGCTTGCAGGTATACAATCTATGCAAACTGTTTTTGTGTGTTTGTAGCTGCAGCAGCGAAGAGTTGCTGTAAGTGGCTTTCATATATATATATTTTCTAAGAGGTTTTATTTTGGTGCTTATTTCTCCTTCTTAAAGAATAAGTTGTTGGTGTCTGTTCTTGTGAGTGAAAGTGTCTTGTTTTGAGGCTCAAAAGCTGGCTTTGTTTTCCTTAGAAAGAAGAAGATTGAGAGATGACCCTTATTGAGACCTACAAAATCTTACATGGACTCGAGAATATAGACGAGCAGACCTTCTTCCAGAGGGCAGCAATGGGACATTTAAGAGGACACAGTCAGAAACTTTATCATAAGAGGGTGTGATTGGACACTAGACAATTTTTCTTCAGCCTGAGGACTGTAGAACAATGGAATGGGCTTCCAGAAGAAGTAATATCTGCGCCTAGCTTGAACAGTTTCAAAAAAGAGCTTGACGGATGGATTGATATACGCACTTAAAGCCGATATAGCTTAGTTAGCCTGTTAACTGTAACTGTTGATGCTAGCTTAAACAGGTGTGGATGTTGTCACGGCCAAACCAATGAGGCCTAGGCCAAAGTTGAAACTGCCGAGATGTAGGACATGAATTTAAATTTTTTAACTCTAGCATATCACATATACACCAAAATACTTTCTGTCTATTTATGTCACATTACTGACTGTCGGATTTTCCTGTAGAAAATGTATGCCATATATTTTAATAGCAGAAGTTACCATAGAAATTTAGTGAAATGTCTCACCACACTGTGCTTGACAAAATGACCTGCTAATTAACTGTTATTCCAATTCCTGGTTTGCATCTAAGAGGTAAACACTGACACGTTTGTAAACATAGGTTAGGTGCTACCTTTAAAAATTTGCTAAAATTCTGCCTTATACTCTTGATTCAACTGCAGTACTTAATTTAAAATCAATCCTTGTTCCCCAGACCTATCACTGTTCAGCTAGGTCATATAATTGCCTTTCTCTGAGTATATTATACTAAATGGTAGAACTGTTCTTGATGGACAAGCTTTTCCTGTGGCTGGACCTCAATTTTGGAACTCCCTTCATGCATCTGATTCTGCTCAGTCTCATGTCATTTTAGTCTCAACTTAAGCCTTACCTTTTTAAGTTAGCTTATCCACTGTAGGATGAATCTTCATATTGATGGACTGACATTCTGGTATCGACCTAACTATGGCTTGGTTTTGGTGTGCCATTAGTTGATGCCTTCTGCATCAGACACCTGTGCTATAGAATTTGCTAAATTACTAATTGGTCAACACTGATTTCGTTGCCAGATATATTAGACCTATTTTAGGGTAAATCTGGGGTGCTGATTCCGAATATGGAGTCGGTTTTGATGAATTGGCTCTAGTTTTTGAGTTATTCTAATAATTATGATAATGTAGTGGTTAGGTGGAGCACACTAGCAAATCGCATTGAAAAAATTTCAAATTTTGTACCAAAGTGCACACATAAAATATGTAATGGCATTGTCTTCCACCTAATAACATTTAGACATGGTAATAGGTGGTTGAGATAATCACAATTAATGCATAGTAAAACATTGTTTGTACGATTTCCTTTTATGTCGGTTTTCAGGACAATCACGTTGGAGGCTCCAGCAATAGTCTGCCATCATGTGTCTGTCCCATCTACCTTGATACCTTTCCTCCATGACCTTGATGTCTTGATGAAACCTTTCACCTTGTTCCTCAATAAAATCTCCAAGATTATATGGAAATCTATTTAAGTGGCTATGGAGAAAGTGTACCTTTATGCTCATATTAGTACCAAAATTTTGGAAGTTTGTCAGCATGTTTTGCACCAGTTCTTCATAATTGTCTGCTTTCTTGTTGCCTAAGAAGTTCTGCACAACTAAGACAAAACTGCACCACGCAGAAGCTTCAGTAGCATTCATACATTTGGTGAAATCAGAATCCATGATAAGTTTACGAATCTGAGGGCCATCAAAGATTCCAGCTTTTACTTTTTCCATATTTAGTCCAGGAAACGATCTACAAATGTATTTGAAGCAATCGCCATGTTTGTCCAGAGCCTTCATGAATTGTTTCATTAGTCCGAGCTTTATATGGAGTGGTGGGAGAATGATTTCTTCCCTGTCAACCAATGGCTCCCTAATGATGTTCGCTGCACCTATTTCCATGTTTTCTCTTGAAGGCATGTCACTTTTTTTCAAATGATCTTGCTTTGCCCTTCTATCTCACAAACTGATGAAGCAAGGGTACTTTGTATATCCTGTTTGCTGCCCAAGCAAGAAATTGACCATTTTTAGATCAACACAAATAGACAGTTGGTGTTCATTATAGCAGAGCTTCTGCAAGACCATTTTGGTATTTTCATATTCTTCTTTCAGCTTTGTTGAGTGCGCAATTGGAAGAGATGAATATCGGCTTCCATTGTGCAATAAAACACATTTCAAGCTTCTCTTGGAACTGTATATAAAGAGCCTCCAATCTTCTGGTCGATATTCCAGTCCCATTTGAAGAAGAAGTTCATGGATGTTATTGATGTATACAAGTTCTTCATCTTGGCTGAAGTAAGGAAGAAGTTCTGCCTCTCTTGCCCGATAAGCTGTTATTTTAGCGTCTGGCTGAAGACAGTTCTTTTCTCTTAGTCTTGATGCTAAAAGTTCAGATGCTTGCTTTGACAGATTGAGATCCCGTATGAGATCATTGAGTTCTTTTTGGGAGAACTGCTGAGGTGTTGAAATGCTTCCTTCATATTCACTTCCACTGCTTTCTATTGTGGTACTTTGTAAGTTCTCATTTTCTTCAACATCTGACAAGGGAAGGTCAGGCAGTGTGGTAAAGACTGGTATGGGAACTTCTTCGTCTTGTGGAATAGGTCGGCTTGCTGATTCCAAATCCGGATAAACCCAATTGCGTTTCTTGTATCGATGGAAACCTTTCACTTTAACTGAACAAAAATAACAATCATCATGGTGGTTTTTCTGCTCTCTCCAAACCATGGATACACCGAAGTGTAAACTCTTCCTTTTTCTATTTGTCCACTGTCGTAAGCATTCAACACAGGTTTTGCAAACCTTATGAGGAGCCCAAGACTTGTCTTGGTCTCCAAGCGCAATTCCGAAATACGCAAGATAAGCTTGCTTCACAAAGTCTGTGATGTTTTTCCTATGTTTCTCCAGACAGTATTCCCCACAAATGTAGCAGAACACGTTAGGATTGTTTAAGCAGCCTGTTCGTGAAGAACTCATGCTTCTCTGAAAAAGCAACAAAATGATGATATTTCGTTGCTTATTTTTCATTTTCATTTCTATTTAATTTATTTGTTTCCTTTTATTTGTACTTTCTGTAGAACATAGTTCAACTTTACAGTTATTTTATTTTAATTACAGTTAATTGACTGTTCTGACTTGCAACACTCTATACAAATTGTCACTATGATTTTAGGGCAAGTGTCCATTATCTCATGAACTAGAGCCAAATTGAGAAAACCACTGTCATTTTTGAATTCAGCAACCCCAAAATACCAAAGATTTGCTGAAATATCCTTGGCAAAAAAATTTTTTTATTTGTTGACCAATTATTGATTGTGTCATTTAGGGAGAGAAGCCGCCTCCAGAGGAGAGGCTGAAGCGCATTGGAGAGCTCATCGAACCGTGGTTCTGCTTTTCTGTTGTCTGGACAGTTGGTGCAACGTGTGACAACAACAGCCGAGACAAGTTTGACAGGTGGATGAGAGCGAAAATGCGGGAGGCAAAGGTCAGTTTCCCTTACTCTTACAGTGCATTAAGTAATAAGTAAATCAGTAAACTAACTTGATCTAATGTGCTGTAATGTACTGTGAAAGAGGATTTATATACTCTTTGGCCCCATTCAGTCGTAATCTATGGGTAATCTTCGTGGGAATCAGGTTATTGATTAGCACTTGGTTAAGTCAAAATCTATGGGGCAGGAAAAAGGGCAGTTTTGGCTCTGATTGCATTCTGATGGTGAATTTCAGTTTTGTAAAAGGATAAGTTTATAGTTCTTAGTAATGAGTGATTTTAATTATTTCAAATGACTTGATAGAAAGCTATGAATGTCTTTTCATTTTAATGACTGAGTTTGGTATTCGCAAGTTTTTAAAATTTACTTCACATTAAAGTTAAGCTGTGTTAAAGTTACTTGCCTATCATGATGGCTTATAAATGAATAAGAAACCAGAACAGATTTTGGGATGAGTGAATTTTGAGGTTAGGAAGCCAGTGCAGAATGTTTCTTAAGGGCCAGTTCATGCCACTGAGATTGCCAAAAAAGTAAATGCCTCAGGTAGTGCATAAACGTTTTGAAATGCTGACTAATTAACCAGCAAGCTGGTTCAACTAACATTGTAAAAAGCAATCTGTCTGAAAATAAGCATTGTTTTTTAGGGAATTATGTCAATGATCTGTGGATCTTGTTGGTTTCAGATCCAGATGCCATTTCCAGCTGAGGGACAGGTGTATGACTATCGTCTAGATGATGCTGGACTTACTCTCCCCCCACAGGAAGAGGATGAGGAGGAGGCTATCAAAGCCAACAAGGTCAGTCACAGATCCTTTGAAACTGTGCAGTTACTCAGCTGCTTGGAATAAAGTACGTATGAATGCATGTATGAGTTACAAGTCAATTTGAAAAGTGCAAAATTATGTGAAGTTCTAAATGCGCTGAAGTCAAACACTGATACAGCTCACTGTCACATAAGATCAGGTAAGATACGTTAAGCTTTGATGAACGAAGGTATGGTTGTAGGAAGTGAGGTTGTACTGGACTAAATTAGAGTGGATCAGTATAATTAGAATAATATTTAATAATAATTAAGAATTAACTGTGAGCTGGGTTAGTGTGATGTGCTTACACCTAGTTTAAGCTTTACAGCTTAGTTTGCTTTTAGGACAGAAGTTCTGAAATCCACTCTCCTTCTAAGGCAAAGTGTGAAAATTTTAGTCTTCCCTTGAACAGTTGCTGTGTAGGGTTCCGTAACAAGTCCTTGATGTTTCAGTCTCTATGCATCTCAGTTGATGCTTTCTCACAAAACATGGCAGTATTTAAAGTATAAAAGTTATAAGTAACCTATGACAATATCAATAAATATAATTAAAAAATGAAAAAGGTAATAAATAATAAAATAATAACCTGTAATAAAAAACCCGTGACAATATAAATTAGTAATTGATTATGTTGTAGGTGGCATGGAAGAACTGGATGTCTGATGCACCGGATTTTATCATTTCGGCCGAGTCCAAGTTCTCGGATATCATGGTTCCGACGCTTGACACAGTTCGCTCAGAGTTCATTCTTGAACATCTTCTTGTCAACATCAAAACGGTTGGATAAAAATTTTAACCTTTCATTTTGTTAACTTTGGATATTTGATTCATTGATCTTCGCTGAGGACTTTTGTGTTTATTTCAGCAGTATCTTAGCCTGTCAGTAAGCTGGTTCCCACAACTTAGTTTTCATTGGGCGCTGTAGAAATCTTGAGATTATGAATAGTAGTAGCCTGATGATTGACTCCGATGGATTAATTAGTCTGTGCAGTCATTCTTCATTGATCGTTTGAGAAAATGACAAGTACCAGGTGAATCATTTGTAACATGTTGATATGCTTCGATTGTTTGAGCATTTGATTGAGAAAGAAGATCAGTCTCTTAGACTAACCGGTAGAGGTAACCCTCAATGTGAAGTTTTAGCAACTTCATTTTCTTAGCCTTGGCACCTGAGGGCGAGTAGCCCATCTGGCCTGCCCACTCTGATAGTAAAATTATCAATTTGGAAAGAGTGTCTGTACCTTTCATGAAACTGAGAGACACTAGTGGGACAGAAATCCCAAAATATCTTTTTCTTCCTGGCAGGGATTTGAATTCCTGACCTCTAGGTTGACCGTCCAACATGCTAACCACTAGACTATTGGACACCACAAGTTTATAATTAAATTTTTGTTCTTTTTTAAATTAATTCTGTGATCGGGTAAGATTAGGTTGTACTGATTAAGGTATCTCAGGTTTGGTTGTGATTGACTGTCTTTATAGATACTCTGTGTTGGACCAACGGGAACTGGCAAGTCTCTCACCATTTCAAACAAGTTGACGAAGAACATGCCGAAGGATTTCATTCCAGAATTTTTCACTTTCTCAGCCAAGACCTCAGCGAATCAAACACAGGACTTGATTGATGGAAAATTAGACAAGAGGTGGAATTTTCTTTTGAACCGTTTCATATAGCATCTCTCGATTTATTGATTTTTAAATGCACTGCAGTATTTGATTACAATCTCTTTTCTTTATTATATGATTTTTATTTGATGCTGATGTCTTTCTGATACATTGCTAACAGAATTTTTATTTATGAGGGCACTTACGAAAGGAACAAAATTTGCTTACTTCAGTTTAAAGAATTTAACCATTTCAATTAATTGTTTTTATACACCATTGTTGAAACTGACGAATGCATATGTGGACCCAGGAATTTTTGTTGTAGTATATTATTCCTATATTAAGAAACCTGGATTGTTTGAGGCAGTTTAAACTTCTGATAAAATGTGAGAAATAGAGTTTCCACAAAATTGAAAGAAAATGTTGCTCAACTTGATGACTATGATGTGTTTTTGTTGTATGTAATATAATTATTGTTATTGTTATTACTTATTATTTTATCCATGAAATGATTGTTCAGGATTAATAAATTGAAGCAAATGAAGTATTTGGAATTACTTAACTATAAATGGTATTATTAACATAATAACAAAATAAGTATATTATTTGAGCTATAATTAGTGACCAGTTTACACGAAATATGATCTGATGAGTAATCATTTCAGGCGCAAAGGTATCTATGGTCCGCCGATGGGAAAACAGATTGTCTTCTTTATTGATGATCTGAACATGCCAGCACTTGAAGTGTTTGGTGCTCAACCACCTATCGAATTAATCCGGCAGTGGATGGACTTCAAGGGTTGGTACGACCGTAAGGCCATTGGTAAGTTACCATGACGTAATGTATTCAGCTATAATATGTCATTTAAGAAAGTAAGTAAGTAAGCAGCCTTTTGTTGCATCTGTCAAGCACACGTACAGTGTTCTTTCAAAATATTTATTCAGAAGCATTCCCAGCCAAACCACAGTAAGCTGAGAACTTTCATTTGAAAACTTTAATCGCTTGTTCGAAAGTTATTCATTATTGATTTTGACTGCATCATCATAATGGCAATCTAGAAATGATTGGATAAGATTAGATGGTACTGAATAAGGTATCTCAGGATAGGTTGTTAAGTTAACAGTGAACTAATACCATTAAGTCATTGACTAAATCAATAACCACTGTGTTATTTAGTTTTACTAAATTTGCATTGTTATCCAGACAGTCAAATTTTAGCTGATTTGTGTCAATATCCAGATAAAATTTATAAATAGCTGGATTATTTATAACTTTAGTAAACATCAGGAGTATTTTACTGTACTGTATTTTAATTTGAATTGTGTGTTTTCTGTTGCTTTTTCTGTTAGGTGAATTCCGAAATATGGTTGATGTGAACTTCATCTGTGCGATGGGTCCTCCGGGTGGAGGTCGTAACCCTGTGACCCCACGTCTCATGCGTCACTTCAACTACTTGGCATTCACAGAGCTGGAAGATCCAAGCAAGCGCATGATTTTTGGAACGATTCTCAGTGGATGGATACGTACGTTTCTTTTGCTTAAATCACTAACCTGGACCGCCACTAACACCAGCGACACTTGTTGTGTACTTGGATGGCATTGAAGAATAATGTTGCTGCCTATGGCCATCGTGTTGAGGTTTTGAATCAAGGTGTCATGTGAATAGGTTTAATGCTATTCAACTGTGAAACCTGGTTTTCTAGTTGTGGGATTGTTGAGTTTGAATTGAGACTTTATCATGGGAGCAATAATCTTGTCGATGAGTTAGTGGATAATTTGTCGCTCCCTTAGTCTAGGGCTTGTAATTGTAATTGTAATCACGACAGTTTATATAGCAAGGTACTTCAAGGGTACTTTAAAATATCAAACACCCAGCAGTAAATAATAAATGGATGATGTACAAAATCAGATACTGATAACAAAATCAAATACTGATCAAATCAAATACTGATAAAATCAAATACTGATAAAAAATCAAATGCTGATAACAAAATCAAATGCTGAAAGGCCTTGTGAAGGATCTTTTTGGTTGAGCAGGTGCAAATGTGACTATGGCAAACCAAGAGCCAGGCATGCAGACATGTTACATGCATAGGAGTCTTACTTGTGTAAGAAACTGTGGCATAAAGAATGAATAACAAATGTCTTGGTAGATACTGTTGGGCATTTTGATGTACTTTTCTGTGATGTTATCTTGATTGCTTTTAATGTGTTTGACCAGAATCAAATGCTGAACTTCAACCGATTGGTCTGACTGCTGTGAATACTTGTATTGATGTCTATAACACGATAACAACACAGCTGTTGCCAACTCCATCCAAGAGTCACTACACATTCAACCTTCGGGATCTTTCCAAGGTCTTCCAGGGCATTCTCATGGCAGATTCCACGAAACTAAATGTAAGCCTCTACTTGTTATCTAAGTAAATAGTTTCAGATGAAGAAGAAACTGATTTAATTGATCAGTTTAAGTTATGAAATAGTTAAGTATTCAAGACTACCATCTTAGCAGTCAGCTGTCCAACAAGAATATATAATGGATTGTGAAAAACTGTCACTGAATATGTTTTAACCTGACCTAAATTTGGGGCTGATAACAGTCTTAGCAGTGGTATATAACTTAGACAGAGAAACACGATTTATATTTATTTAATCTGAAGTTTTTTTGTCTCGTGCATTATTTAGATCTTTGTGTGAACAGGGACTTCCTGACTTCCTTCGACTGTGGTTTCATGAGAGCCGACGAGTCTATGCTGATCGCCTCGTTAATGACGAGGACCGCAGCTGGTTCACCAATATGCTCAAGGACAAGATGAAGGTCTTTGGTATGGACTTTGACCAGGTTGTCCTCAGAGAACCTCTTCTGTACTGTGACTTTGCTACAGAGAACTACGAAGCCAGACCATATGTTGAAGTTACAGACATTCCTAAGGTAGATTTCATGTTATACCTGTCATGCTATAATATCTTTAGTCAATATAAAGCATGTGGATTGTCTGGTAGATTAGCTATAGGTTTAGCATCAAGGGGCCTCGTCTGACTGTGCCTAAAATATTTGCAGTCCTCTAAATTCTGTAGATGAATTGCGGGGGGGAACAAAACTGGACTCTAAAATTACTGTGAATTAGTGAGCATTTAGTGATCTGTCCAGCACATAAATTGTAATCAAGATGGCTTCAAATTGGCATGTAGGCCTAAGTGTACTGAAAGGCGTTGGCGGCTGGGGCTTGTGCAGACTCGACACACCCCCATATCCTCTCTGCATTTGAGAGTAGCCATTTCGCGGAGGGAGGAGAGGTGAGGGAAGAGCCCCATAGTACCTTGTGCATAAGGGCCCAACTTATTTACCTGTTGTTCCTCTTTACATTGCTGTGTTTGCGTTTGTTGTCAGGTGTAGGCAGTTGTCTTCAGTATTATAGATTACTGGCATATAATATGCTAGTCTTATAATACCTGTCATTATATGGTAGCTATTGTCTTACTGCTTACTGATCATGATTTGATAACTTTCATTATATACCCATAATGAAGTGGCAGCTTTCACTTTGTACCAATTATTGCATGAAACATAATCCTGGAGCTATCAGGCACCATGATTTAACACATTTAAGCACAACCCATCCTAACAGCTCCTCTCCCCCCTCCTGTCTCTTGGTTCTTGAGATGGCAACTTTGAACAACCCCACTGACTTGATGCAGTGCTCGTGAATAAAGCTGGTGCCCTGCATTTAGCTTTTAAGTAGTGCTTTAGAAATTTTGAGTTTACGATTACAGTTACGATTACGATTAATTCACTGTTTAGTTTTTTTGTTTCGGCAGTTGACAAACAAGCTGTTGGAGTTCCAGGAGGACTATAACAAGGTGGCGACTGCACAGATGCACTTGGTCTTATTCATGGATGCTGTTCGACACATCTGCCGCATCACTCGCATCATCCGTCAGCCGCTTGGAAATGCTTTGCTGCTCGGAGTTGGAGGCAGTGGGCGACAGAGCCTCACACGACTCGCTGCTCACGTGTATGTTCACTGGTTCAAAACAGGATTCAAGAAATTGAGCTGGAATTAAATTATATGATGACGTGCTGCAAAAAACATTACAGTGCTTATTTCAAACCAGATAACACCAAAACGTAATGACCATTTTGTTCAGCTGCAAGAGAGAGGTATTGCTTATCAGAAAACGGTCCTCTTTTTCTTTGGCCAGTACTTTGAACCTCGCTTTTACACATTTTTGCAACAATAAATATGCGTAAAGTCCAGGCTGACCTAAACTATTGATGAAACATCTAAATTTTACTTGTGAATCGTGAAATGTTTTCAGTAGGTCGACTGCATCTGGTTTGCTACTCAAGGCCTGTATAACGTGCAAGGAATGTTTTTCTAGGTCAGACTATGACCTGTTCCAGATAGAACTGTCAAAGAACTATGGCATCGCGGAATGGCGTGAGGATCTGAAGAAAGTGATGCTGAAAGCTGGACTAGAAAATGTACCTTTGGTCTTTCTTTTCAGTGACACCCAGGTTGGTCTAAGGATTTGGACTAGATATAATGCAAAGACTTAGTTTAGGATACCTTAAAATAGTTTCATGTTTTGTAACGTATTTTTTATTTTGTCATGTAGAGGTAGTGACTCTAATAAAATGTTACTCCTCCCCCTGTCTTCTGCAAGCGCTTTGAGACCATTTTGTTCCTCAGTGGCTCTGGGTTGTCAGCCTGGGAGCACCTCTTATGAGTCTGTCTTGAAGTGGCGCTTGACAAGTTCTTGATTACAATTACATTACGAAAGTACAAATCTTCCTGTCAAAAACTGAATATTGTAGGCAAAAGGAATTGTAGGTCAGAAGGCTTCTGGCTTTTTGTACAAAGGGTCAATTTAAAATTGAAATGCAAAGAAATGTAAAGGTGTTTAAAAGTTGTGTAGATTAGGATGTTGTTTGTGCAGATAAAAAAAGAATCTTTCTTGGAGGACTTGAATAACATCCTGAATGCTGGTGATGTTCCCAACGTCTATGCGCCTGACGAATTGGACAATATTTACACAGCAATGAAACCCATCATAGCAGATGCCGACTTGGCGCCAACTAAAACAAACATGTTTGCGACTTACACCAAAAGAGTCCGGTCCAATCTTCACACTGTCATAACAATGAGGTTCGGATGCTCTTTATGTTGCCTATTGTTTCAGTGCAACTGGTTTTCGTATTTTTCATAATATTTGATAATCTTCTGATAATTGTTGTTTTTCTTTTTCTGTTATTCTTACTTTTGCTGTTCTTTCATTGTGTTGTATTGAGATCTTGAAAGAGAATTCATAAATTGTTAGTGGGAGTAGTAACTTTCAATTGAGGTTTTACTGTTCCTTGTCGCAGCATTGGCGGACTTAGCTGTAGGCGTGAGGGGGCAGTTCACCCTCGCGCTCCTCTTGGTTATGTGCCAGCGCCCCTCAGCCCAGACCGTGCATGGTAGACTGCCAGAATGTGGTGCCCCTCTGGAAATGCTCTTGCCCCCACACAACCAATCCTGGAGCTGCCACTGAGTTGCAGCCAAAGTGCTTTGTAATATAGCTTGAATTATAATATAGTGAATTATAATATATTGTAATATAGTGCTTGAATTTTACTTGTAATTTGAGATTTATAAAGTGCCTCTTAGAGGATAAACTCAATAGAGGTGCTTCCTCTGCTTTGTAATATAGCATAGATCTGTCACTGTGTTGTGTTAAAGCCCAATCGGTGAGGTCTTTCGAGCGAGACTTCGCCAGTTTCCTGCTCTTGTCAACTGCTGTACGATCGATTGGTTCAGTGAGTGGCCACCAGATGCTCTGCGCTCGGTCGCCATGAGATTCTTCAACGAACTCTCTCAGCTAGATGCCAGCGAATCAATTCGTTCTGGCCTTGTAAGTTTATGGCTAGGTTCTTAATATAAATGACATCTACAGATATGTTGGTTACCATAATTTTATGGCACTGTTACACAATCACTAATTAATTACCCATACAAGCCGGTGTTGAAATTAGGACCAAATAAATTGAAGTTGAGTGACTTGTATATGAGGTAACTCTGCAGCCATTCTGTGCCTTTTTAGGAATTCCAATCCAGTCACTTCTGATGAGATTGGCAGTTGACAATCAAGCCACGTACCGTATAATCTGACCAAGTTGTGGTAGTGTTGAATTGCTGCAGTTAAGGGATGTCTGCGTTTCAGTTGAAGCATCCTTCAACCCTAGGACTACTTGATGGGAATTATATTGTATGAGGGATGTGATAGCTGTTATAGATAGCTTGTTGTAAATTATCTTCTCAAAGCATGCTGTGCATTCAACTATTGGTTGATTATATTTCTTTTGACCACATCAGAAAAAATTCTTCCCCATTTTTGACATGGTTGTATGTTCATATGTTTACTTTGGCAACCAGAGTTGTTCTTATCCATTGGCATGTCGACTCTTTCTACACCAGCTGACCATCTGATATCTGATTTTCAAAGATGCTATTTTTACCATGGCAACATTCTGATTTGTTTGTTGTCCTAGGTGCTGCTGTGTCAGGAGATTCATTCCTCAGTTGCCACAAATTCTGTTAAATTTCTCAATGAACTCAGTCGATACAACTACGTCACGCCAACAAGTTACCTTGAGCTCCTTGGCATTTTCAGCAAACTCTTGGTTCTCAAGAATACAGAGCTAAACCATGCCAGAAACAGAACAAAAGGAGGTCTTGACAAAGTATGGTATTCCTAAGTCATCTGATTGGAATTTGGAGACATTTGTTTAACGTGATGATGCAATAATATATGGTAGTCTTGTAACCACTTTTTCAACAATATATGTACCTGAACTCATATTTCAAAATTTCACTTTTTAAAGTCGCATATTTTAAAATTCACTTCGTATCCAGGCCTAAGGTTTAAATTAACTCGAGTAGCCCAACATTTTTTCAAGGAAATGCTAAAATTGTCTTTTAAATATTCAGGTTATTATTATTAATTATTATTTCTGACTATTAAGAACCACTATCTAATGACTGAGCATCAATCGATGGTGCTGAGCAATTGTTAGTGAAGGTTTTGCTCGAGGTCCCTATACAGTTCTCATATCAGGGATGACTCGAACCCGTACTCTCCGCGTTACTAGCCAAGCGCTCTAACCGGTTGGCTACCATGCCCCACAATTGGCTACCATGACCCATGTATATATTCATTATCAGCAACTTGATAAATATTAGGAAAAGGGTTCAGAAGACAACAGTGCTGTGAATCACTTTCTTTTAAGTTTGGGATTTGAACCCTGACAATCCAGACGACCACATTTATTGGGCCCATAGCTGGCCCATACTGTGCCACTGGTGGCAATGGGTGGCCAGGTATGAGGCCAACTAGCATGGCTTTCAGGGAATATATTGAAAATACAAGAGGACAAATGAATAAGTAAGAGCTGCATATGGAATTTCTTCTTTTAAACATGAAGCATATGGACTCGGGCCTTCCTTGAAAGAGAAGAGCTAAGCAGGGATCTTGAGCTTGTCTTTTATGATTAAGATGCTGATTGTTTGTTGCTGCTTTATGGCTTTTTATAGCTGTTGAGCACGGCTGAGGAAGTTGCTGCACTGCAGGCAGAGCTCGAGAGGATGCAACCGATGATTGAAGAAGCCGTTCGTGAGGCTGCCGAAACTGTCACGCAAATTGCTGAAGACACAGTCAGTGTCGTTCAGTCCACTTCACAGTAGCTTCGTTAGAAAACTGAACTTTCCTGGTGCAATCTTATCATAGCAGTCCTATGAATGCTCTGTTTCTGCTTATATTCTGGCTGTCGGTATCTTGTTTTGTTTCCTTACTGTAGTTGGGACAACTGTTGTGTTTGCACGTATATGGAATGACCTTCCAGAAAGCCTTGTTCGTTGGGCCCATAGCTAGTCCGCAGTTGCCTCCAGTAGCAGAGTATTGTAAATGTAATCAGAAACTTGTAAAGCGCCACTTCAGGGTAGCCTCGTCGGAGGTGCTTCCGGCCCTACGTCCCAGAACTGGGGAATAATACGGTCTTCAAGCGCTTGCGGAAGGAGGGGGAGAGAGAATCCCCCGTAGAATATTGGCAGATAAGTCATTCCTGGCAGAAACAAAGCTATTGTATGGGCCAGTTGTGGTGACTGTGACTGTCTGGGCAGCTGGCTTTTGTGTGAGTGCCGGAGTTTTGATGTTTATAAAATACAGAAACTCACTTATTGCTTCATCGACTGGCTTTCGTGCTCAGATTTTATTCTGTAAAGCACCCCAAAAGTATCTCGCTGCTTCTGTGCTGTGACTACTGTGTTATGTTACTGGATGTGTATTTTTTACGTGTCATTTGATTGTCCTCCATTTTTTGTAATTACTTATGTTTTTAATTAAATGCTGTTGTTGCTTTGGTTTTTTAGAAAACTGCAGAGGAAACAAAGGAATTGGTGGAAGTTGAAGAGGCACAAGCTACGGAAAAGGCTAGAGTAACGATAACGATTGCAGAAGACGCTCAGAGAGACCTCAACGAAGCTCTGCCTGCTCTCGTAAGTTGTCTGCAATGTTATTGTAAGGACAGGCAGCTTGTAAACTTGGCTTTACATTGGACACCGACTTGCAATACCCATAGATATAAGATTTGTTAAACAGTCAAATGTTGTGTTTTTTATGACTTTTTCTTATTATTAAGTAGAAAGTTGCTTACTGCTTACTAAAACCATTGTGCAATTAGGCTACTGTGGGTTATATGTGCTTAAGTATGCAAATAGATAGTTTTTTAAAGCGACAGTGTCTTATTAACAGATGTAAATCCTTGCTGTCTCATTTATTTCTGTGTATACACTATACCATGTAGATCTTTCAAGTTAACCCCTTGCCCACCAGATGTTTTTAGCCCTACACTTGCAAATTATTCTCGGATGGTAAAAATAAGTAATTTTATTGTTCATAATTGGTTGGTTTTGTCTGCATGTTGTTTTACAGGATGCTGCGCTGTTGAGTCTAAAGTCACTGAACAAAAGTGACATTGTGGAGGTGAGGTCAATGCAGAGGCCACCAGATGGCGTTAAGATGGTCATTGATGCCGTCTGTATCATGAAAAATGTCAAGCCAAAGAAGGTCAGTAGCACCTCTGCTCTTCTGCTTAGTACATTACTGCTTGGTATCCAACGACTTTTTGATCACTATCCACCGTTACAAGGAATTGAGTGGCTAGGAAGTGTCAGGTTGCCTGGAGTCTGTCAGATAGTCATGATTGTGAGATTCTTAAAAGGCATTATGTAAGTAATCGTAATCTTATTTCCAAGATTTCTACAGCATCCAACGAAAGCCACGCCACGGGGACCAGCTTATTCACAGGCGCTCAGTCAAAACAAAATCAATAGGCAAAAGGGTTCGGTTCCAGGTCAAGATCCAAAAGTCAGACGGAGAGACAGCATGGCAGCTATGGGGGGTGGTGGTGTTTGGGGTTGGAGAAGAGAGAGAGATAAGAGGATGAAGGGGTGTCAGGGTATCATCTGTGAAAGAGGAATGTTTTGAGCTTTGAGTGAAAGGCCAAAGCAGAAATTGCAAGCGGTGGAGCATCGATGAGTTTGTATGAAGGGTCAGAAAACTGTCGCTATTCTGGGGGGAGTTCCATATAGGAGCCAAATCCATATATACACGAATACATACAGAACATGAGATTATGATGACTATACTCCAGATATATTTAGCTGTAATAAGGAAACTCACCCATAGTGAACAATTGTCTAGTTGTAAAAATGGATCATGAGTCTTCGCAAGAACTAATCCAGCAGTAAAATATGTTGAACTAGACAGAGTGTGTCATGCATATTTTTGTTTCAAGTTTTGGAATTTAGTTTTATTTTGAAGAAAAAGAGCTTGTTTTAGACTGCAGAAAAGAAGGATGATTACTGGGAAGTAGGAAAAGCACTTCTTGTTGATCCAACAAAGTTTCTGGAAAGCCTGTTCACATTTGAGAAAGAGAATATTCCAGAAAGCGTCATCAAAGGAATTCAACCTTACATAGACAGTGAAGCATTTCAGCCAGCTGCCATCTCAAAGGTTTCATACTTTGTTAATTAATAACCAGTTATGCTTCACTTGTCAGAGAAATAATGGCAAACAAAATACTTTAATAATAATTAATTTGCTGGTAATCTTATGATAAATTTTCTACTGTTTATACCTAGGCCCTGTATCCTGTAGACAACATTCCTTATAAGCCAAAAATTCATCATGCACTTGTGGACTTGTTTTTGAGCTTGCTGCTTGGAGAGATTTTTTGGGTGCCAATATATTGCTTGACCAGGACCACAAACTGCTTCCTGGCCGTGCAGCCATGCAGCTTTGCAGGAATTGCATTGTCTGTAGGTAGATCACTTGCAAAATATGCCAAAACAGCATTCTCAAGTTTGGTTCACTATTTTTAAAAAGTATCTTCACCTTTGCAGTTGAATTCTGATTTCCATAAGAACTATAAAGTAGAATTTTTTATGCAGTTACGTGTACTTTCTCTCTGTTGTCAGTGATTGTAGCTGATTGCTAATACATAAACCTTTCCCCTGTTTATTCAGAGTTCATATACAGGTACAGCTTGTGAAAAGTAAAATCTTTCTCACACCATGTACATACAATCCACGTAATCCAGGGGAAAGGTTGTCCAATGGTTTGATCGCTGTATGAACCTCAGCTCATGGATCCATCAACCCCAAGACCATGCTTCTGAGGATTTTTAGTGATAAAAATGACAATAATTGAGTTAATACTTTATATTGTGCTTATTATTATTATTATTTCTGCATTTATTAGGCACCAATATCTAATGACTAAGCATCAGTCGGTGGCACTGAGCAATTGTGAATGAAGGACTTGCTTAAGGCCCCTGCACAGTAACCATCTCAGGGGCGCCTCGATCCAGTACTTTCCACATTACAGGCCAAGTGATCGAACTAATTGGCCACCGTATCCACAGCCGTGCCTCACATGCTTAACTGGAAATTCTGATTGCACATATCTAAACTTATCTGTTTTCGATAGAGAACTGTATTTACATGTTACAGATCACTCTTTTAGGTTATTTTCACTGCTCATACTTTTTCCATCTTATCACCATGCAACTATATGAGCAGTACAAATGAGGAACTTTTATGGTTTGCAAAAGCCTTGTTGCATTTTAATGCATGCCTAGATGTTTCGTTTTAGGTGTCAAAGGCCTGCACTTCAATCTGCCTATGGGTGCGAGCCATGCACAAGTATCACTTTGTCAACAAGGGCGTTGAACCAAAGAGAGAGGCGCTGCGTGTTGCCCAGGCTGAACTCGAGTCGACCCAGAGGGCACTAGCAGAGGCAAAACACAAGCTGAAAGCAACGGAAGTGGGACTGATCGCTCTGCAGAACAAGTACGTGGATTGCGTCAAGAAGAAGGAGGAACTGGAACAGAACATGAAGGAATGCGAAGCAAGGCTCATCAGAGCTGACCGGGTACCTAGATCATTTCATTAACCTGGCTTCTGTCGATTTGATTTGATTTGGTACAGTGCCAGCCTCTGATTCAAAGTATTTTTGATGCCTGGCACTTTAATCTCTAAATATTCATTCATCATTCATTCATTCATTCACTGGTGAATAAGCTGGTCTCCCCAATGCAGCTTTTGTGTGGGAATTTTGGAGAGCTACATTTACCCTTACATCATTTTGCAAGAAAAGCCTGAAATCCAGAACCAGGTTGTAATGTTGTGTAATGTAAGGTTAGGTGACTTTTCATGTATGACTTGCTGCTGGTAATGGTAGTCATGGGGATATGGAAATATTTGCGATAAATCTAGTCTAATCTGGAAATTTATGTAGTACTGTGACCTTAAATACAAGACTTCAATCATTGGTGATTTCAAAGTAAAATAGCAATTGGAAATCAGAACCAGTAAAGAAAAACTGACAAATACGGTACAGTGCAGTACAATATACGATCAAAAGACCAAGGAATTTGTGCATAAGAATGTATGTAGTCTTGCTTTTTCCTCCTGTGCTGCTCCTGTACATGCTGCAAATCAATTTATGTATCTCAGAAATCTATTTGAACATAGCTAAGGTGCTATTTCCTTCCGTCAGGCCCCTTTGCCAGCACGGGATTAGCCCCAGAGTCCTGTTCAGTGCATTGAATGACCTGCCTTACATTCGAGACGGGCAGAAATCATAGCAGTTGTATTGTATCTCAAACTTTCTCAAGGGTGCTTCTGGCATGACAGCAATAACAGTAATAATAATAATAATTAATAATAATAATAATAATAATAATAATAATAATTTTTTAGTTCCTGGGGGGTCATTTCTACCTTGGGTAAAAAAATAAATATCTGGCTTTGGAAACTGTGGCACTTTCAAGTTTTAAAAGATTGTGAAAATAAATGTTAGTAACTGTGAGAGTAATTGCAGAAATTTTAATGTGTTTGATGTTGATTGTAGCTGATCAGTGGCCTGGGTGATGAGAAGGTACGATGGTCGGAGACAGTGGAAAGATTGACAAAAGTTCTGAGCAACATCATTGGTGATGTTCTCATTTCAGCTGGGTGCATTGCCTACCTGGGTCCATTCACGGTATACTGATTGATTGAATTAACTTCTTCAGAACAAAGCATAATCAAGCTGACAACTGAAAAATTTATGACTTCGAATTTTTTGCACAAGCACTATGCATCACCTCAGTTCACCCGAATTCTGTTGATACAGTATCACAGTAAATGTGCCGTTATGTTACAAAAAATGACCCATTATGTTAGACTTTGTTCAGCGTTTTCAACCGACATTTAACATAGCAGAAGATGATTGTGTGGGTTCACGATAGTCTGATGGTTAGTTTGCTGGATTGTCAACCCAGAGGTTGGGGTTCAAATCCCCATCAGAGCAGAAAGATGTTTAGAGGTTTCTGCTCCACTTGTGCTCCAGTACACTCGGCTATAAAATGAATATACTGACTGCACACTGTCAGTGGGAAGATCAGTCAGTGAGGGAGAGGACTGGCCACCCTCGTTGCTAATACTACCTACCCATGGCTGCCTTTCCGGACTGGTTTGAGGGACTGCTCTTCTCTTCTGTTGTAATTGTAATTGTAATTTGAGATTTATAAAGCGCCTCTTAGATAGAGGATAGACTCAACAGAGGTGCTTCCAACCCAAAAAAGTAAAGTCACTGTTGAACAGTACAGTCTTCAGGTGCCTGCGGAACTCTGAGAGGGGGAAAGGAGCTCAAGTCGCAGTTCTATGTCCTGTGTGTTGAGTATTTCTGACATTTAGCATGTCAGAAATTTATTGTTAAACTGGTTGTTCTTTAGGGAGAGTATCGAATACGCATGGTGAATGAATGGATCGCAGGTCTGAAAAAGTATGCCATTCCACACAATGAACAGTGCCTTCTCATAGACACACTGAGCGATCCAGTCAGAGTGCGTGACTGGCAGATTGCTGGCCTGCCCAAAGACACTTTAAGTGTAGAGAATGGAGTCATAGTCCAGTACGCCAGACGCTGGCCCCTCTTCATCGATCCTCAGGGCCAAGCCAACAAATGGATTAAGAATCTCGAGAAGGACAAATTCATGGAAGTTGTGAAGATGTCCGACAAGGATTTCCTTCGCAGTCTTGAGAATTCGATTCGCTTTGGAAAGCCGTGTCTGCTGGAAAACGTTGGGGAGGAGCTTGATCCGGCACTGGAACCTGTTTTACTCAGACAAACTTTTAGACAGCAGGGTGTTGTTGTTCTGAAACTTGGCGATACTATCGTTACCTACCACGAGGACTTCCGATTCTACATTACCACAAAACTACCAAATCCACACTACACGCCAGAGACATCAACCAAAGTCACTCTTGTCAATTTCACTCTGTCTCCAAGTGGTATTGAGGACCAGCTTCTGGCTCTGGTTGTGGCAAAGGAGAGGCCAGACCTCGAAGATGCCAAGAACCACCTAATTGTGAACAATGCCAAGATGAAGCAGGAGCTGATGGCAATCGAAGACAAGATCCTCGTGAAGCTGAGCAGTTCACAGGGCAGTCCAGTCGACGACATTGACTTCATTCAGACGCTGGAGGCGTCCAAGATCAAGTCAGACGAGATCAAGGTATAGCAACTGTACTGTGTTTATTCTAAGTTGGTTCTTCTTCTATCTGCATGTACTAAATTATATATATATTGTTGGTTATATTTATATGTTGTCAAGTTTCAAGTCGGATGAGATCAAGGTACAGTCAGTGTTGAATTTCTTTGGTTCTTTCTTTTACTTATGATGGCAAGGAATTTATAAGTGCTGCCAAGAAACTTGAGATTAAGGACTTGCTCAGAGTCCATACCAGGGATCATTTCTTGAAGGCTCATTCCTGTGCAAGATCGTGTGAATTGTTGAGCATTATCACATTTTAAGTGGTAATTCTCATTCGATTACGAGTCCAGAAGTTTAAGAACACATTATGGCATCAAAAGTCGTTGACGTAAATTTTCTCTTCTTTCTGTATTCTTTGTTTTCTTCTTTGTAATTTCCTTTTCCGTGATGATGTTGTTTTTTTCATCATTCTGTTTGATTTCATATTTTGGATGACATTTTTCTGTGTTTGTTGGTGGCAGACGAGAGTTGCCGTTGCTGAACAAACTGAGAGAGACATTGATGCGACTAGAAGTCAGTACATCCCAGTGGCTATTAGCACCCAGATCCTCTTCTTCTGTGTTGCCGACCTTTCTAACATTGACCCCATGTACCAGTATTCACTCGAGTGGTTCCTTGGCATTTTCATCAACAGCATGAAAATGGCTCAGGTTGCAGGTACAATACTGTTATGAATAAAATAGCAATTAGAAAGTACACTTTGCATGCAAGCCAAAATATTTTTGTTTTTCTTGGCCTGAAGTTCCTCAGTCTTTCTGGTTGTAGAAATTATCTTGAAGTTGCTGGAAGATTTTTTGTAACTTTTTCAACTCTCAGTAAAGTCACACAGGCCAGTTTGAAAGTCTTTTTCCATATTTTCCTAGCATAGTAAGTTTTATAAGCGAGGAGCATTGGTTTTGATACTGAGACAGAATGATAGGTTTGTTTTTGTAATAATGCACTTAATGAATGTGGTGTATCATGACCATCAAGCAGAAAAGGTTTAAAGCCATTTTTTGGAACAGAGGCAATGAATGGCTAAGAAGGTATTGCTTCATGCTACTGAGGTATTAATCACCAAAGTAATTGATGTGAACTTGTTATTGTTGGGAATGAAAGATCTGTTTTAGTCAGGAAGATGAAATTGTTTCTGAACTGTTCTGAATTTACTGCCCAGTTCTGTGCATTTTGTGTTCTTTAGTGTCGTTCAGGTCTAAACTTGAGGCTTTTCTGCTTCAACTTGCTTACCATCCGTAACTGGACTTCTGGTTTCCATAAACGATCAGATTTCCACCGGGCTTCTCCAACTGATTTGTGATGTTTGTCTACAGTTTCACTTGAAGTGACCATCGATTGATGCCTTTTGCATTATGTGCTGCCCTGATTTTATAATTCTGCACTGTGTGACATTGTTTGTAAATGTTAACGTTGCAGTTGATATTGGCCAGCGAAGCCAACACATCAATGACTATTTCATGTACAGCCTGTACTGCAATGTCTGTCGAAGTCTTTTCGAAAAACACAAACTGCTGTTTGCTTTTCTGCTTTCTATCAGACGACTCCAGTATGAGGGTGCCATCGACACGGTGAGTTTTCATTATAGGATGTATAAATATTAACACATCTAAATATATCGTCTACATAAGACTCCACTCAATTGTCTTTACCAGAAATGTTCACATACAACTCGTATTTTCAGTTTATTATAATCAGTTGGTTGCCTCGATACAGATTGAGATTAATGACAAATTGCATTAAAGTAAAATCAGGAAAGTTTAAAATTCTAACGATCAGTAAACATTTCAGATGGGTATATCAACAATGCCTTAATGAAGTATATGTTTGGTGGTGAAATAATAGAAGGGGACGCACTTCTGGGGCTATGGTAATGTGAATGTGTGCTTCAAATGGTAGCAAGAACATTTTCTAAATCCTACATACCTCATGTAGTGGCCTAAATATTGAGTTGCTTCATAGTTGCAGTGGTTGTGCTTGTGGTTTGAGCATTGGATTTGCATAGAATTTAGCAACAGATTTGAAGAAAATACTTAAGATTTCTGGCAATGCTTTGAGTTTGAGCAGGTTTTTTTCATTCACACAAGGTTCATAGTTATGTTTTGATTCAATGTTAGGATGAGTGGCGTCATTTCTTGGCCGGTGGCACACAGAAGACCCAGGACCTTCCAAATCCGGCTCCAGATTGGTTGTCTGAGCGATCTTGGCAGGAGATTCTGGCGCTGGGCAATCTGCCAACATACTCAACAATCACAGAAGATTTTGTCAAGCGCTTGGCCGAGTTTAAGGCTCTCTTCGACAGTGCTGAACCACATCGGTCAGTCCATATACGAGACAGTTGCATTTGCTGGGCACGTGGTTGGCCTCTGTTGAGCCACTGGTGGAAACTGGTTGCCAGCTATGGGCCCAATGTTTGTCTGTCATAGGGGTAGGTCCAGTATTCATGTATGTGTGTATCAGAGCATTTTGCAGCCTCTCAGAAGTGCTACACATGACGTCTTACTGAGCTAAGTAAGTGCTTATTAAGATTGGAATCAGTATTAGGTTGAGTTGGGTTCAACCAAACAGGACATGTATAGAATGGAAGGTTGTTCGAAGTAGATAGCATGATACTGGTGAAATCAATTGCATATATGCTGAACGCGTGTTGCTATTTATTTTGACCCTTAGACAAGGTGAGGTAAGGTAATCAGCCATTTAAAGAATGCCTGTGAGAGAAATAAGAAGTCCGATCCCTGGGTTGAGGGATCCGTCAGCTGAGACACAAACATGACAGCAGCAGTCCAGCAACGGGAAGCGTTTCCTTGCCAGTTACAGGGCTAGTGAATTAATGATCAGAACCTTTCAAAGGACTCAAGGAATCAGACTTTGGATACTCTAGTGGAAGGATAGACCAGGAGTCCAGTTCTTCAGATTTGCTGGCAGTTGATTTACAAGATTTAGAAATCTGATCTTGTTTAGTGATTTCTTTTACTAGATGTACCAAGATATTAGATTATGTTTTATGTTCCCAAGTAATCAATCATATAACAATATACTGTGTTAGGTATCAGTATAATGGATATTGTATGTACATAGGTACATAGATATGTATGTGTATGTAATTTATGAATGCATGCTTGTATGCTAATGCAGCATATCAGCACCATGTAAATATAAAAATATGGTCACTTTTATGGGATTTTGGTGATATATAGCATTGTGTTGGTGCTTAAATGCAGAGTTAAATTTCTGCAGAAGTTTTTTTACTAAAAAAGGAACTACTGGTACCTAAGCATACATTGTTGTGTTTTTGGTAATTTCGTCTAAGGCACAAACTTCCAGGCCAGTGGCAGAACAACCTGACTGAATTTCAGCGTCTGCTGATCATCCGCTGTCTTCGGCCGGACAAGGTGACAAACGCAATGCAGGACTTTGTGGTTGCTCACATCGGACAGAAGTTTGTTGAGCCTCAGACGGCCGATCTAAACGTCGTCTACCTCGAGTCATCTCCGATGATACCGCTCATCTTCATTCTGTCGCAAGGCACTGACCCAGCTGCTGATTTGTACAAGTTCGCTGAAGAAGCGAGGTTCTCGAAGAAGATGTCGGCTATATCCCTTGGTCAGGGTCAGGTAAGTTCAAGGGTCAGAATCAGATGAAATCACAGTAAAAGGCCGTTGTTTACTTCTTGAGAAAGTTTGGTTCCAGTCAGATCATGTTGTAATGCTTTTTAATGTATTTAAAAGGGCTGTATTGCATGTCTTGATATACATACATTGTGGGGCCAGAAGAAGTTGAAAGAAGCATTATAGCACAGTCCATACACGGGGACCTTAAATGGCATGGTGCCCATTCAAATGGGCAGCAGTGGTGAAGGATCTCCTCTGATAAATTCATTGAAAAATGAGCAGGGTCAAGGCCAAAGAGTCGCTATAGAAAACATGTACATTTACATTTATAGTATCAATGAGAGGTCTGGATAGAGGATTACCAGTTGTTAGCTCTAACATGTGCAAGTGGACGTTTATGTACAGTCTTGAAGAAAGGTCTTCAGAAGTGCTTCCAACCTGACTAAACGAGACCACAATCAAATGAAATACTCTTCAACAGCTGGAGGCAAAGAAAGGACAAGAAGTTCATCTCACAAGTTGCATGTATATTCTGATTGTTGCTGGTTCTATGTCCTCCAGTTGTGGCTTTTTGCTGCAGGGTCCCCGTGCAGAGATGATGCTTCGAGAGGCAACGGAGAAGGGCATGTGGGTCTTCTTCCAGAACTGCCACCTGGCGCCCAGTTGGATGCCAACCCTTGAGCGACTGCTGGAACTGGTCAACCCCGACAGGGTGTGAAGTATATGTAACTGGCTGTAATTGTCATCGTAAATTTGTGTAGCACCTCTTCAAGAGAAGCTAATCAGAGGCACTGTAATTGTAAAGTGCATTGGTTATGTGATTGTTGTGTGAATTAATTGAATTGAATTGAGGCTGTGCGTTCATTCACCAACAACAAACAATACTATTGTAATGCAAAAATAATTTCTTGGTTATGTGATTGCAAGTTTTTCACATTTGCCCAACAGGCATGTGTAGAAAAGTTTTTGAAGGCTTTAAAGAAAGCCTTTGAGTATACATGCCGTTTCAGTTGATTCAGCTCAACGCACATTTGCTGTGTAGTTGAAATTGCACTTGTTTGGTTAAATCAGTTAGGTAGCCATGTATAAGCAGTGCTCTTGTAAGGTGCTTGAAAGGCGCTATATAAATGTTTTGCTACATTACATAATTACATTTTTGGTATGAGGGTTTGAGAGTGAAGTTTTGAAGAAAGGAGTTAGGCCTATTGTTAGATGTCTGGTTGAGAGTTTGAGCCTTGTCTTGTTTGGTTTATTCTGAGGCTCTTTTTCGTCCAGGTTCACAAGGACTTCCGACTGTGGCTGACGAGTATGCCTTCATCTACTTTTCCTGTGTACATACTCCAAAACGGATCAAAGATGACAGTGGAGCCACCTAGAGGTGTCAAGGCAAACCTCCTTCGATCGTATGCAGGATTCAATGATGACTTTCTTAAGTCCTGTGGTGAAGCAAAGGTATTGATCGTTTAATCAGTAATTGACTGAATTTAGAAGAATCTTTTGGATATCCAAATGATTGCCTTTTGACCATGCATTGAGTTTAGTTGTGTGACGTTTATCATGCTGTTGTAAACTTGATTAAGTGTGCATACCATATTCCGGTAAATGCCTGGATGCTGTCTTTGCCATCACATCCAGTATTTGTGGTTTCTGGACAGTTGGCCACAGACAACTCACCATAGACAATTTGGGGTCAGGTGATTTACCACAGAAAATTTGGAGCAAACGTTGATGCTAACTGTTCACCCATCTTAGAATGTTTCTTGACTGAAAAGACCACACTAAGAACAATGCATCGATCACATGCACATGAATGAGAAGCTGCTTGGCTGCAACTCCATCTAAGAAAGGGTAATTATTACCAAACTTGGAAACTCGGCTGTGAAGTGCTGTGTTAGACTACAGAAACTGGCTTATAATAATTAATCTGGAATGCTGTTTTGATGGATAATTGTAGAATCATATTTTCCGTCATCTTCTCCAGTCGCTTTCTTTCTTTCACGGCGTCTGCCTCGAGCGACGTAAGTTTGGTCCTCTGGGATTTAACATTGGCTACGAATTCACAGATGGGGACCTTAGGATCTGTGTTAGCCAACTGAAAATGTTCCTTACAGAGTACGAAGACATTCCATACAAGGTACGTGTAGTCAAGGAAGCTACTTCAACAAACGTTTTCTGTCTTTATTTGCAGCCTTTAAAACTTAAATATTAAAGCAGGATGCTTTGTATGATTTTGCCAAGCTTCCATTCAGATTATCGGTTTTACTTGCAAAGACTAAAATTGTACAGTTGTGACGCATTTAGACGATGCAGTGTTGAACTGCATCGTCATGTGTAGTGTATCTTTTGGCATCTGCAGACCGCTAGGCTTTTGACTAACCTCTCTCATAAATTAAGATTTCTGACATCACTTTCACCCTGAAGCTGCAATCAATCGATGTGTGGTTTGTTATGATGTAGACTCTATAGACGTTACTAGATTAGTATTGTTTAGCATTGTATTGTGTTGTGGTTTTAGGTTTTGTTATATACAGCTGGTCATATCAACTACGGTGGCCGAGTGACGGATGACTGGGATCGGCGTTGTCTTATGAACATTCTCAACGATTTCTACTGCCCTGAAGTTCTTGAGACTGGACATACTTACTCACCATCTGGAATCTACAAACAAATCAATCCGGAAAATGACCAAGATGTAAGCACCATCTTAACCATGGTTTAAGTTACTAGAAGTATTTGTGGTGGACTGGCTTCCAAAATAATTTTCTTGGTTTTTTTTTATTAGTGAATAGTTCCCCGTTCATTATGGTTGACTGGCTTCCGAAAACCATAATTTGCATATTACATGCTCCTGGCCATCATGCTGGCCTGGATAGCTACATTGATTAACGCGAATATCAAGGCGCCTCTGAGCTTGAGGATACCAGTTCATTCGTGTCCCAATCATGGCTTATTTTAGAGATTTGAATCTCAGGCTGGCATGGTCCATTCACAGGGACCTTAAATGACGTGGCGCCAATTCAAACAGGCAGCGGTGGTAAAGGATCTCACCCAGTTAATTCATGAAAAATGAGTACGGCGAGGCCATATGGTCGCTGTAGAAAAACCTATATATTTACATCCTGCCTTGCACCTTGGTATAGGACATTTATGTATCATGGTGTGTGATAAACAGATACAAACAAAGTGTTTTCAGTGGTACTTTGGTTAAATTGTAATACTGCAGCCTTTCACTGACATGTGTAAGGTTTGAATTCATTTGCATCACAGCAGCCACATACATTCATTGTCAACAAATGGTGGTCAGCTCTGGGCGTGATTTGGTCCAGTGAAAGTGGCTGGCAGAGATTGTTTCAAATTTTACAATTGTTGAGAGAGTCTCAGAAGAATCAGGCTGCCTTAGAACACAATTCTAGACAAGCCAAATCTGCTAACTACCTTAAAACACCACTTGTTTCTATCAGTTTGGTAGCCTCATGTGTAGCATTTTGAGGGGTACTTGAAAGGTGCTATATAAATTGGTTTTGGTATGTCCAGAGAGTACGTAATTCATACTTAACCTGCTGAATGCATTGTCGATGTATAGGGCTACCTGGCATATATCAGAACGCTGCCTTTGAATGACTCGCCCGAGATCTTTGGTCTGCATGAGAATGCCAACATCACCTTTGCCCAGAATGAGACGTACGTCTGCCTGGAGGCTCTTCTGATGCTGCAGCCCAAGAGCAGCACTGGAGGAGGAAAGACCCGGGAAGAGGTAACCATCACAACTTCATTCGTACAGCATCTAAATTTTGTTTTGCTGTAGTTGTTTAACAACCCAAACATTTTCAACCTGCCTTAAGAAACATTTTAAGTTAGATAGCCAGGTGTGCTGTACTTTTGCCAGGTACTCAAAGGTGCTACATTGCGGTATATTGTCTTGATACAAGGACATTTGCAGCTTGTCTTGAGGCACAGCTCTTAGATCTGTTAGATTGCTGAGCCTCAGGGCCTTCTTGAGGTTTTTAAAACATGCTATACAAGTGTACAGATACACACATACATAAAATGTCACATGTACATGCGTAGGGCCTACATACATACATACATAAATACATACATACATACATAATGTCCTTCTGTTACTGGTCTAAGTGCAGCATCTCTACTTCTTTGCTTGATTACACGAATTTGCTGCACTGTTCATGTTGCTAAGGTTTTTGTATATATTGGTGGGGTTACACGCCCACTTCAGTGCCATTCTCCTTTATACTGGCTTGTGAAAGGCTTAAACTTCCTATAAAAGGTGTTTTGACACAGAAGAAGAGTTTTATTCTCGTTATAGTAGTGCAGGCGTTGCCAAACATGCTTTCAACAAAGACTGCTTGACAATGAACTTGTTTTTCTAAGCACCTAATCTTTTCATTGTTAATGTCTGCCATGTGTCATTTGTGTTACTAACGTAAGTGTTTTTGTAATCATGAATTTATATTGCACCTCTAACAGAAACTCATCAGAGGTGTTCATGGCATTTTGCTAGTTTTTCATTTTGATTTAGAAATTTGAAGTTTGCGTTGATGTTTGCCTTGCTATTGTCCTTTGTCTTCAGGTGATGGAAGAAACTGGTCGTTCAATTGTCAATGTAGTTCCCAAAGCTTTTGATATGGAGTTCATTGCTCAGAAATACCCTGTTAGATACGAGCAATCGATGAACACGGTTCTTGTTCAGGAAATCATCAGGTCAGGAAGAAACACATTTTACATTATCTGCCTTGTATGCATCAGCTTTATATATATTGATGTATATGTTACTGGTATATGTATATGGGGCACGGTAGCCAAATGGATATAGCGCTTGGCTTGTAACGTGGAGAGCCTCCCCTTAGTCGATTCCTGTGTAGGGACCTTGAGCAAGTCCATCTCTCATAATTGCTTTGTGCCTCGGATACAGATTTACTGTCCTGCAAAATCACGATATTAATAACATATTGATGTGTATATATACACATACATTTAATGTTACTGGCACCAAAATACACGTATGCATGTGTATGCTGGCAGGGTGGCCAGGTAGTAACATGTCAATCAGTTAAAACCAATGCAACTAAGTTTCTGGGAATCTGAATCTAATGCCATCTACTGGTACCAGTCAGTAAGGTGTTATTGTAATCTTGAATTTATAGAGCGCCATTAAATGATTGTGTGTTTATTCTGATCTGAGGGAGCATCAGTTGATTTAGAATTAGTCAGAAACTCAAACGTGGGCACTAAGGTCATGTGTATTTTAGAACACCAGTTAGTTTTCTTTTGCAGATATCACTGTAATGCAAATTCTTATGTAAAACATTCAAGACATGATGCCCAAATTAAATTCTGTTTTGGAAGACAACTTTATAGCGTGATCTTCGTATAATACTGCCCCTGGGTTGGCTTCCAAAGGTGGTGTTGTTAATGTACTTACTATTTACAACAACATTGGCCATCGTCTTTGATTAAAAGGTGTCATTAAATAAACTTGTCAGACAACAACATTTGGTGTTGCACTTCAGTTTCTTGTTGTATTGTGATCTATACAACAGATACAACCGGTTGCTGACGGTAATCCACAGAAGTCTCTATGATCTGCTGAAGGCTCTGAAAGGTCTCGTTGTCATGTCACTTCAGTTGGAGTTGATGGCCAACAGTCTCTACATCAACCAAGTGCCTGTGATGTGGGCTGATAAGGTTAAACAGCTCTCTTCAAATGAATACAAGGCATAGCACTTCTATAAGGCTGTTAAGGCCCAGTCCTACCAATAATAATTATTTTGGTGCTACACATGTGGTGACTTTATGCCCAGTAATTCTTTAATAGTTACCTGAACAACCCAGGTATTGTAAACAACCCAAGGACCATAAACGAGGGAGTAAAGGGATTTGTGAGAAGAGAGGGCAGAGAAGGCGAATATCAGTGGGGAGGGAGTAGGAAAGGGATTGAAGTGTCGCTTGACCGCTCAATAAATGGGAAAAATTTACTGCTTCTTAACCCTTCCGAAGTCAGTTTTGTTATTGTGGCACAGGTGCGATATATAAGCAATTTTTGCATTACATTACTTCACCAGTAAGTAAGTAACTAACAGAATTGATATGAAATGGATGGCAGCATATTGCTGAAAAGTTAGCCTTTCAATTCTGTTACCTCAAATCAGTTCACAGGTATCCCTTGTGAAATTTTAACAGATTGCATTGTTAGGCAGTGTGAATGAAGACTTGAGAGTCGTCATATCAGTTTGTGTATTGTATAGTACTTGTGAAAGAAAACCATGTGATCTTCCCTTTTTTCTCAGCGTTGGAGTTAATCAGCTCAAACATAGCATGCTGTTAACAAACAAAGTTCACAATGTCCAGCCAAAAGGTATACATACTTGAAAGTTTCAGAGAAGTTGTATGAAATGATTATTGTATCACGCAAGAAGTTCGGTATTGTGGTGTAACAGATTGTGTCTCCTTGTGATTGAATTTTCTTTTAGGCTTATCCATCTATGAAGCCTCTGGCCTCTTGGGTGACTGACCTGGTTGCTAGGCTACAGTTTCTGCAGGACTGGATTGATAATGGAATCCCACCAGTAAGTTTGTTGAACAGCAAATGCGTAGGTCATAGCTAGTGCTTATTAAATTTTTAAGGTATAGACGACCAGCAGACTTAAATATTGGCAAATATCTGTCGCTCACTGCATTTGTTAGCATAACTTATTATTAAGGATGACCCATAGTGGGTATCATTGACTTCATTAAAGAAAAGCTAAAATATGCCCTTGACTGTTTTATTTATGGTAATTAAATATGATTTTTTGTAAATGCTAGCCCCCCAAGGCACTACTGGGCTGACACTGTCTAGACACTGTCTAGGCCAAGAGAACAATATGTTTTAAATTTCCACACCTACTTGACCATTTGTGCATTTATGATATACTAGTGTAAATATGAACTCGCATAAGTATATGTACGCTTTTCTTGCCAATTTTGATTTTTGGCTGCAGGTTTTCTGGATTTCTGGATTTTTCTTCCCACAAGCATTCCTAACGGGTACTTTGCAGAATTTTGCCCGTCAGAAAGTCATCTCAGTCGACACAATAACATTTGACTTTAAGGTAATTGCAGCATCCACTCATCTATACCCATGTTGCATTTCTAAATGGATTGGCTTAGGACCGAAGCTGGAGTTAGAAGCTCACCATCACAGCCATGCAGCGTCTAAATAACATAAAATCGTAATCGTAAACTCAACATTTCTATAAGCGCTACTTAAAGGCTAAGTGCATGGCACCAGCTTATTCACAAGTGCTGCGTCAAGTCAGTGGGGTTGTCCAAAGATGCCATGTCAAGAACCAAGTCTGGTTGCCAGAAGACCAGAGAGACAAGTGGGTAAGGGAAATATTCTTGTGGAAATTTGAAGACAGTAAAGAAAACGTTTTTATTAGAACTGAATGACATTCTTGATTAAGTCAAATTTTCAGTGAAACTGTATTGTTTGTATACACTACTCTAATTGTAACTACAGTTGGAAATTTATATAGTGCCAGTTTGTGCTGTCGTTGAATCCTCTTTATAGGAGTGCTCATGTAAGCATATTTGGAATGTACACATGTTCTGCAATCTGTTTTGTTTTGTTCATTTGAATTGTTAAAGTTATGGCTGACTGACCTGCCTGACTCCCTCATTTGTGCACTCACTCACTCCTCATTTACTGGAATCACTTGCCACTTGGAAAAAAACCAATTTAATTTAACATATTAATTGACTGAAAGGTGATGAAAGAAAGTGCAGCGCAGTTGAAGAAGAGGCCTGAAGATGGGTGCTTCATACGTGGACTGTTCCTTGAGGGAGCACGCTGGGATCCTTCCACCCACCTCTTGTCAGAGTCACGTCCTAAGGAACTCTACACAGATATGCCGTGTATATGGTTGATTCCAAGTGCAAATCGCAAGGCGCCTACAACTGGAATCTACGACTGTCCAGTCTACAAAACATTGAGACGTGCAGGTATTAATTAACTCTATCTCCTCATTAACATGCGTACCCAACATCTAACAGGCTTTTTACCTCCACCACTGTACTGCTCTGTAATGTACTACAAAATTTATATAGCGGCTTTATGGCCTATTGTATCGATATCGGCTTGGATGAAAATGTTTCTGTCACAGGCTTTAAAGAAAACATTTCACAAGTGCCCCTGAATTTTTCTTTACTGCAGTCAAATGAGAACTGTTGCCATACAGCTCTTAGATTGAAACATGTAGCAGCACAGTGGAAGTTTACAGATTAGATTAGATTAGATTTGTGATAAGCAGTTATGTGTATGAATATATTTAGCTATTCATATAGTGCCTTGTAAGAACTTCACAAAGGCACTAATCGTGGATATCTAACAGATCTATAAAGGTGCGATTTGTGTTAAAAACTTGTGTCGTTTTCCCTATTTGTTGTTTTTTCAGCACGAGCTGAAACTCCACGTAATATTCAGTCGGCCGCCACGTAATCTGTACATTTCTTCTCATTTAATAGGCACACTGTCAACTACTGGACACTCCACAAACTTTGTGTTTGCTGTGGAGATACCTACAGATGATTCACAAAAGCACTGGATTAAACGAGGGGTTGCTCTGCTTTGTGCCCTCGACTACTAACTGCGTCAGTCTGTAAGAACACCTTGGACAGAAAAGTGATGACTGGCCAGCAATGTCTCATTTAGGTGCTCTCTAAACTTCAGAATGCTTAATTTAACAGCTCGTGTCTTGGGCTGTAAAATTTATTTACCAAGTTACTCTTCAGGTTCTATAGTTCACATTCCATGTACACACGAACTATTATTGTTATTTATTATTATTTTATAATGTCTAGTGTTTATTGTATTGTTATGCTTGGCGTTTAAAGAGACTTTCGTATATTTATGCATGCTGTATGTTATATTTAAATTTAAATGTGTTTCTGTAAAAGTTGGATGTAACTTTGAAATAAAATATTTGATGCTTAGGCCTTGAGCTCATGGTCGCATTCAACGCAAGCCCTGTATAGGACTTTGACAGTGCCCATACTTAATGGCGGATTTAGCTATAGGCGTGGGGTGGTTCTTCCCTCTTGCCCATCTTGGTTATATGCCCACACCCATCAAACCATACCCGTGAATGATAGACTGAAAAAGATGTTGCGCTCTCTGGAAATGCTCGCCCCCGCCCTTGCAAGCAATCCTGGAGCCGCCACTGCCCATACTGCACCAAATTCTGGAAGGGTTATTTTAACACAGCAGATAACACTGATAACAAAATTATTTAAGGTGAAAGAAAAGCACGCCCAGTAGCAGATTACGTATAATTTGGATGGAGCTCGTTTTATTTTTCATCGCGTTTTTAATCTCGAACTACTTAAACAATGGCAGGTGCACTTGGGACCGCGGGATACCCTCTCACAGCAGACGGACCCGTTTTTCTAGCGGCTTCCGAATTTTTTAAGTTTTGGCCCCATGTTGATTGACAACGCTGCGGAAATCAGCCATCTGGATCCCCTGTTCGCTTACGGCACAGGGAGATTCTCCTCCCCGCGAAACGATGCATACATACATCGGACGTTTCACTGACAGATAAATCGAAGGGGAATGCTTGAAATGTTCGTGATCGGCTTAGCCATCATTCACAATCCTGTCGCCGCAGTTTTATTATCTGCACCCAGAATATTAGTGGTCATCACATGAAAGGCAATGAGAGCCTATGTCGCAAAGATCCAGACTGTGCCGATGAAAAAACTTCATACTGTGTAGGCCTGCTGCACACATTGCATAGGCCTACATTATGCCTACCGGGTTTCAATTCTGCAGTTTTACTGACCCAATCTGTCTGTCTGTCTCTGCCTGTGTGTCTATGCCTGTCCCTCTCGCAGGATGAACTGTTCCGCGTATCAGATCAAAACTTCTTACCTCTCTCCATTAATAAAAACGATTTATCTTTCAACAACCAATTTACGCTTGCTACCGTTTTCAGGCCCACAGCGTCGGTAATAGCTTAATGGGTTAATTGTAAATTGGCATTATCGTACTTGCAGTCTGTGGACGCGCAACAGTTCTCGTGCAGCAAAGTGTGCCCGTGATACCATAGGCTACATAAGAGTTTTCTGGCTGTGTCATTTTACATATTTCCCTTTCTCAAGTTTTCTATTTTCTATTATTCTGTTCAGCAAAGAAGTTGAATAGGCCTAAACACAACCCTCCCTAAGAGCTCCTCTGCCCATCTCTCTCTGGTCCTCTGGCAACCGGACTTGGATCTTGACATGGCATTTTTGGACCACCCCGCTGACACCCCGCTTTCGTGAATAAGCTGGTGCCCTGCGCTTAGCTTTTAAGTAGCGCTTTAGCATTTTCGAGTTTACGATAATGACTACGGCAGGTTAGATCTGCTAAGATGGCGGATAACGAATCATCGGTTCCCATGCGGGAGCTTCTTCCCCTTATCCATCCTGCAAAGCCGATGCCAAACACCACGCAACATAGCCGTTTGACTTGAATGCCTGCCTTACTCTTGGATCTCGGTCTGGAACCGAACCCTTCTTGGTTATCGATTTTGTTTTGACTGAGCGTCTGTGAATAAGCCGGTTCCCGCGACTTAGCTTTCGTTGGGCGCTGTAGATATCTCAAGTTTACCAATACGATTACGATGCAGTTTGGCATCCTAAGTCCTGATGAAATTGTAAGTAGTGAATTTTAAAAAGTATACAAATTGAAAAATCGATCATCGCAACTTTTATGTCAATTTGGTTTCGATTTCTTAAACATTCGCATTAGCTTTGTTTACCCATTCTGATAATGGCGGTGTACTTCGACTTTGATCGTCTTTATAGTCTTTTGTGGTTGTGCAATAGTCCTTGCGCATGAAAGTGTGAACCCCGTGATCCCCGTAAGCTATATAAACCTGGCTCGACTGTCGTTTTTACTCCAACGAAAACGTTGGTTGCGGTGAAAAGATGGCGGAAAGCGAGTCATCGGCTCCCATGCGGGAAGTTAAAAGGATGCAATTTGGCATCCTGAGTCCTGATGAAATTGTAAGTTGTGAGTTTGGGACTGTTACCGTGGTCGGTCGATCGATCGTAGCAACGTCTTAGATCAAACTTGTTTCTATAAAATTGCATATGGCGTTACATACCCTTTGTCAATATGGCGGAAACCGCTGGCAATATACTAAAACCAAACCACAAACCCGTAATGTCGATCAATTTGAACAGCATGATAAATAATAGTATAGTTTACGTAATTTTTGTGAACTGTTTAATGAATCTTGAACAGAAATCGAAAACTCCAATGTGGGTGGATTCTGCTTTCTCAGCTTTTTTTACTGGGTGTAGGTTGATCATCATGTTGAATAATATTTGTAAATGTGAATCCAGGTTTTTATATAGCAACCGTATGACCTTGATCCTGCTCGTTTTCAATGATTTTTAGGGTGTGATCCTTGACCACCGTCGCCCTTTTATGGTCCCTGTGTATGGACCGTGTTAACCCAAGTTAAAATCTGTAAAATAAGCCTTGATCAGTATAGGAACGAGCATCCTCACATGCAGAAACGCCTTGACATAAATGTGTAAACAGTTTAACATCCCAAATTAAAAATGCAAATGTACAGTTACAGAATTAGTGACAAATTATTTAAAATCAAGAATATTTTTGTCAAAGAATCACTCTGACAATCATGAGCTCGAGATTTCTGCAGCGCCCAGTGAAAGAGAAATTACCATTTAAAAGCTCTAATATAACTTTCAGTAGTCTCTATAATCTTATAAGTGTGAGACTGAAATAGTCATAAAAACATTAAATTCCAGTATTCGCAGAATGATTGATTATGGCTATGTAAATGTTGGCTTCTTCTTTTGTTTTATTTGACTTCTTTTGGTCATTTAAGACCTTGTTATTGTCATTTGCAACTTCATTTGAAGTAGGCTGTATTTTGGGGTGTGACAGTTGTAAAAGTAATTGAATTTGAGATGCTAGAATGATAAATTACCTGTTGCTTTGCTGCCCACCTGGATTTTTTAAGTGACTATATGGCCCTTTTCAAAAAGGTTTGCTGACCCAGATTTGGAGTCATTTCTTGTTGACAGACATCTGTATTGGTGTGATTTCTGCTCAGCAGTACTTTGTATTACTGATGAAAGAAGTATTTCATTGATTTCCAGTTTGTCTTAGAATTGTTCTGGCTTATTTTTCCAGTAATTAGATTGACTGATTTAGAGTTTGATCTTCTATTGTGATTGATTTGCTCTTTTGTTGGTTTGATTTCAGCGACGTATGTCAGTGACTGAAGGTGGTATTAAGTACCCAGAGGCAACTGAGGGTGGACACCCTAAGATTGGTGGTCTGATGGACCCTCGCCAGGGTGTTGTGGATCGGAGCACAAAGTGTCTGACGTGCACGGGTGGCATGGCAGAGTGCCCAGGCCACTTTGGTCACATTGAACTGGCAAAGCCGGTCTTTCAAGTTCCATTTATGACGAAAATTATCAAGAATCTGCGATGTGTCTGCTTTTTCTGTTCAAAGTTGCTCATTGATACGGTGAGTTCATTATTTCTGATCATAATAGGCTCTGGTTTAATTTTATTTGCGTTTAGTCCACAGCTTTTGCTGTTCAGAGTTGTTCATTGATATGACAAGTTCACTGCTTCTGGTCATTTGAGGCTCTGGTGTAATTTTATTTACACCTAGTGCACTGGTTATTATTGCAGTTGAATTTCAGAGGGCTTGATTTTTGTTTTTAGAAAACTTGTGCAAATGTGCCAGTTTCATATGGCATTGTGCCAAATCCAGTCATTTGTCAGGATAACAGATTTAATGTAGTCTAGATTTTCAGTTAAATAAGTTTTATATGTTTGGTGAGGTTGGCTAGTTGAACTTGCGACTGTCTTTAACTAGTAATTGACTGATATAATGGCTAAATAAATGAAATTAAATGAATGAATGGTTTTTGACTTAGTCTTCGGAAAAAGTGATTGACATTGTGAACAAGACGAAGGGCCAGCTGCGAAAACGACAGGCTCACATATACGACTTGTGCAAGACAAAGAGAGTCTGCGACGGTGGAGCAGAACTCGACAAGAATGATGAAAATGCTGGTGGCCAGGAGACAAAGAAGGTGATTTGTTACTTCCTTTAGCTGATTAAGACGTGCCTTTCTCAGTTGTACTGATTTGTCCCCAGCATTTGATGAGGTCCCCCTATCACATATTCCACATTATAAAATTAGTTTAGATATTGCAGTTACCTTTTATAGAACACTAATGAAATAGATAAGTATATTATTAATTAGTATTATGATTTCGGATTGAAGTAGTAACAGTAAATTAAGAAAGGAAGTCTACAATTCAGGTGGTTCAGTCTTCTAAGTTATCCAAGCTATTAATAAAGTGGAATTGCACACTGATAGTTAGAATTTGTGATGTCTGGTGACCAGAAAGCCAACATTAATTGTTCAGGTTACATTCTGTAGTCTGTAGCTAGAAAAAACCATAAGCTACAAATCACAGTTATATACAGTAACACGTTAAATTGCTTTAGCATTGTAAATTTAGCTAACAGCTGATCCACATTAACGATCCATATTTAGTAATTTTATATTTTGAGTCTGAGTTTGTGTATTGGTTGTTTATCCCACACAGGAGTATGGAGGCTGTGGCCGTTTCCAGCCCAAGATCCGACGTGTGGGACTGGAGTTGACAGCTGAATGGAAGGACACGAACGAGGATTCTCAGGAGAAGAAGATCTCCCTCACAGCAGAACGTGTGCTCGAGATCTTTAAGAACATTCCTGATGAGACGTGCCTGATCATGGGAATGGACCCAAAATGGGGGCGACCAGATTGGATGATCTCCACGGTTCTTCCAGTTCCACCTCTGGCTGTCAGACCTGCGGTCGTTATGTTTGGATCGGCAAGAAATCAGGTGGGTGTTCAATTCTATACCTAGAATTTAGTTTGAAGTGCTATTCTTTTCTCAGTTTTATTGTTTAGAAATGAGAATTCAGTTGTTGAAGCTCAGTTATTTATTAGTTAGTTATTCAGACACTTGATATAGTGTCTTACTATGTGTCGGAAAAATGCCTATGCCTGTCCTAAATGATGTTAAACATAAAAGATTTATCGAGCAAATTCCATGTTGAGGTTAACGGTTTGCTGAAATGACGCAGTCGGCAGACATGGCAAAATGGCTGTAGACATGTGCTGTAGTCATTTATGTTAACTTGCCTATTTACGTTGCACCATAACTTCCTGTGAGGAAGCAAGAGTGCAATACCTTAGCTATGCAAACGGGCATTTAAACTATATGACATCACTAGAAACAGCAAAAACGCAACAACCTTCCACCATGTGTGCAGTTGAAGTCGGAATTTCTGTTTCAACAATAAGTTTATTTGGTATCTTAAGGTTTAAATGAGCACTTTTATATTTCAGTTTATTTTCATTGTTTTTTATGATCTGATTTAAATTCCTGTGCAACTGTGCGTTGCAGGATGATCTGACACACAAACTGGCTGACATAATCAAAGTGAACAACCAGCTGCGTCGTAATGAGCAGAACGGAGCAGCGGCTCACATCATTGCTGAAGATACAAAAATGCTGCAGTTCCACGTGGCTACGTTAATCGACAATGAATTGCCTGGTCTGCCAAAGGTACGTGTGATTTAACAGCAGATGTTTTTAATGGATTATATGGATCCTGGCAAGTTTTGCTTTCATATATTCACTATTAAACTTGCCCGTACAAGTTTTACATTCTTCTGGTCTGTAATGTTTAGATATGTAAAACTGTTTCAGCTATTATTACATGCAATTTATGCAAAGATTCTCTTTGCTGTAGGAGCAAACTTAAGTAGTATTATTATTTTGCACTTATTACTTGCACAAGGTCAGTAAATCTGAATCTGAGGTGTGAAAAGTGAGCTTAGTCTTACTAAGAAATGGTGCCATGTCTTCCTGTCCTGGGCCGTGTTGCATTCCAAAATTGTATCATTCCAAAACCTTTTCGATTCCTCTAGTGATTGGGGTTCCTAGTCTACTGCATGACCTCTTCCGGTCATTAGGGGCTTACAAAGATATTTGTTACTATTATATACGAAAACATGTCGTTTTGACAGATTCTTCATCAGGTCCTTATACTATCATGCAAATCTAGATCTGTGTTTGCATTTATTTCAGGCAACCCAAAAATCTGGTCGTCCGCTTAAGTCAGTTAAACAACGTCTGAAGGGCAAGGAAGGTCGAATCAGAGGTAACCTTATGGGGAAACGTGTTGACTTCTCGGGACGTACGGTTATCACACCTGACCCTAACCTCCGTATCGACCAGGTCGGAGTGCCAAGAACAATTGCTCAGAATCTGACATTTCCAGAAATTGTAACGCCATTCAACATAGACAGGTACATTGGCTGCTGATTTGTTGCTGGATTTTTTTGACAGGTGTTACAGCAGCCAGTGATTTAACGAATTAATGTTCTGTAAACTGCTGAGCCAACGTTGTTTTAGTTTCCTGTGATTTGTTTCATTATGTGAATATTTGAAGTTTTATTGCAGTAATTACTAAATGTCTTGGCAGCAACGTAATTTCGTCTTCAGTTTGATTGATATTGTAAGAAATTATGAACTATTTTTAAAATGAGTCTTTTGTTAGGAAAAGCTGAGAAATCTGTGGTCTTGTTGTTTCGTGTATTTACCTTTTAATGTTGTAATACGTTACACCGTTTTAGATCTGTTAGAGACCTGTGCTTAGCACCTTTGAGAAATTCTAGAAGGTGGTGTTTGAATATTTAGATACATACATATGTACATACGTATATACACGTATACGTACGTGTGTGCATACAGTTATAGATATGAGTATGTTTTGTGCAGGATCTCAGATTTTGTACTCTTTACCTTAGGCTGTCGGAGTTGGTTCAGAGAGGTGCCAATCAATATCCTGGTGCCAGGTACATCATTCGCGACAATGGACAGCGAATAGATCTGCGATTTCACCCTAAAGCCAGCGATCTCCATCTCCAGATCGGATACAAGGTGTGATATCATTGTTGTTGAGTGCCTGTTGTCATGTGAAACTACTACTAGGTAGGTACAAAGGAGATTTGGAATCGAACAGTTTTCTGAGTTTAAATCTGCAAAAAGACTAAGATTGTTTTCTGGAGTACTTTATTTCTAATGTTATGTGGGTGGCCATTGATTGCAACCTAATGCAAATGAGCACCTTATTGCATAGTTCTAGGTCCCGTTTCCTTTCATTGTCTTCGAATCTTAATCTTTAACCGTACTAATGGAAGGAACTTTTATTATGTTTGCCTAAGAACTGGCTGTCTCAGATTTCTAGTGCCATCTTTTCCCAGATTTATTAATAAGTGCCCCAGTTCTTCTAAAAGTATGGTTTATGCCTGTGTACTACCATGTGACCATATTCACAACACAAATTTTAAGTATTATTATAATAATAATTAAACACCTATTTGGTAGATCCTTATGTTATGAGGTCATTTTGAACCTTTTAAGGTGGAGCGACATATGCAGGACAATGATTATATCGTCTTCAATCGGCAGCCGACCCTACACAAAATGTCCATGATGTGTCACAAAGTTAAGATCTTGCCATGGTCCACCTTCAGGCTCAACCTCAGGTAATGAATAATTAATTAGCCGATGAAGAATTATGGCTAGCTCTGAAATGCTAAGAACTATGTTATTAGGTACACAAGTTTAAAAAGTATTTTTGATGATTATTTTCTTTAAAATAATGTGGTGTGTGGACTGTACTTCTTTTGTTGCAGAAAAACTTGTACTGATGAACTCTGTAGGTTCGTTGTGCAGCTGTGGTGTTACACAAGTGGTTGATTTTTTACTAGGATTGTGGACTTTTTGGTTTATTTTGTTTGTTATGCCGCTTGTGAAATACTTCCTGTTTTACATTGAACAATGCAGTATGTAGTGTGTGTGAATAATCACTTATCAAGTGCAAAAAAAACTATTGAAACTACTGGCAAGTTCTCCCAGCAGTGTCATGCTGCCTTCAGATAGCTGCATAAGTGAGTATAAAGTTGTTTTGTGCCATTGACTAAAGCTGTAACACTGTAATTCCATTCAGATACTACTAGAAATAAAATACGTAACACTGCTAAGTGTTAATGGTGAGTCTAGACATGTTTTAATGAAACGATTGACGACTGCAGTGTGACAACTCCATACAATGCCGATTTTGACGGAGACGAGATGAACCTGCATCTGGCCCAGTCCCTGGAAAGTCGTGCGGAGATCAGCCAGTTGGCGTCTGTGCCTCGTATGATCATCACACCCCAGGCCAATCGTCCGGTCATGGGAATTGTACAGGACACGCTGACTGCTGTCAACAAGATGACCAAACGTGACGTCTTTCTTGAGAAGGTGAGAATCGGATCTGATATTGGTATGGTTATTGTGTCATAAATGTGTATTCAGTGGCTACAGAGACGGATTTTGCATCTACTCCTATGTAGTGTGACAAAAGAAGATTCTTGTGATAAGCATGTTTATTAGGCAGATTTTATTTAGCTCACTGGCAGATTGTTGATTCATTTGCCTTACAGTTCTGCATGTTGAGTTCGATTCTTTGTTTAACATGTGAGATTGAGGATTCGTTGTCGTACTTCTTGTTGGATTGCTGTTGTATTTCCAAAATATGCTTCAGCTCTTGAAGAACATTTGTGAAATCTGTTTGAGGTGGAGCATTGTAGCAAACGAGTGTCACCTTAATTCAGCTTATGCATGGCAGATATTTTATTTTAGACAAAGATGGTTGTTTTTTGGAATTACTGACCAGTTTGTTTTTATTACTAAAAAAATCAAATCATAGACCAGTAAAATATATATTTTAGTTTTTGTTTTATGTTGTGTCTGATGATAGGAACAAGTGATGACTATTCTTATGTACTTGCCAACCTGGGACGGCCGTTTGCCCCAGCCCTCTATTCTTCGGCCAAAGCCTCTTTGGACAGGAAAGCAGATCTTCTCCCTGATTATACCAGGCCGTGTCAACTGCATTCGTACGCACAGCACCCATCCGGATGATGAAGACAAGGGTCCGTACAAGTGGATTTCCCCTGGAGACACCAAGGTCAGTCGAGAAAGTCTAAAACAAAAACTTCTAAAGCCCCACTATTGTAACGATACACACGGCTTCTGTCAATATTTACTGCTAAGTACAACTGCTAGCAAATCAAAATCACGGTTGCTGTATTTGAAGTCCTGCGTCAGGCACATCTTAACAAGTCCTTGTTAGATTACTCGTCTGTTGATCGGACTCATAGAATTAGCCTGGTTTTAGATTTTAAATTGTCTCTTGGCTTTGATCTGAATATTGTAACACAAGTAGACAGAAAGTCTGTCAAAAGCTGATTGGCTTTAGACTGTTGAACCTCATTGGAGTCTGCTAAATGCCATTTTGCTGTAGAGGAGAAAGATGATAATTATGCTTTTGCTCTGCTTAAGTCATGAATCTAAGTTCAAGGAGCACTAAGTCTCAAAGAAGTATCGAAAAGGCCAAGGAGCAACTTGATGATGATGTTGAATATCCGTGTGATGGTTTCAGGTGTTGGTTGAAGATGGACAGCTGATCAGCGGCATTCTGTGCAAGAAGTCTCTGGGAGCCAGTGGTGGTTCCCTGCTTCACATCGTCTACTTGGAGCAGGGCTTTGAGCAAGCGGGTGAGTTCTACGGGAACATCCAAACAGTAGTCAACAACTGGCTGCTCATCGAGGGTCACACCATTGGTATTGGTGACACCATTGCCGATCCCCAGACGTACGAAGACATTCAGAATGCCATCAAAAAGGCCAAAGTAAGCAACGTTTACACATTGAGTTCTCTTGGCAGACCTAACTAGTGATGTAGCTTAAGGATTGTTCTGAGTCAGAATTATAGTAATAGGAATGTCAGAAAAGATTAGCAACACACGCTGCAGGAAGTGGTGTTCATGTGCTGTAGTTAAATTATTTTAACCTACCTATTTATACTGCACCATAACATCCTGTGAGGAAGCAAGAGTGCATTACTATAGCTATGCAAGTGTGGATTTAAACTATATGGCATCAGCCAAAGCAGCTGTACTCTGTGAATGGTTAAATGAGAAGTGGGCTGTAGCAGTCGTGCCACCAAGGACCATAGGATATGAGTTGAAAATAGATTGATGTTTTGGTGATATAGGGATTGGAAGTCTTCATAAAGGACCTCTGTTGAGGTTGCAAGTTAATTTGGGTGGTAGTATCTTAGAGCTGGCTGATTTATGTGTTTGTACGCATGTGTCTTGACGCACGATTTGTGTCCGTAGATGGATGTGATTGACGTCATTGAGAAAGCACACAATGACGAACTTGAACCAACGCCTGGAAACACACTGAGGCAGACATTCGAGAATCAGGTGAACAGAATCCTCAATGACGCCAGAGACAAGACGGGTAGCTTGGCTCAGAAGTCACTGTCAGAGTTCAACAACTTCAAGGCTATGGTCGTCGCTGGATCAAAAGGAAACAAGATCAACATCTCTCAGGCAAGAATCATAACCTGTGTCATTCTACTGTCAAATACCACAGTTATATTTCCTGTTATAAAAATGTGCGGTTGTTCATAAATAATAGGACAAATGTTGGGCAGCAGTTTAACTGAACAGATGTGTAGTGACTGTTGGATCTTTCAAAAACACAGAGTGTTTGTAGTAATTGTAATAAGAAAATTTTGAGAGAAACTAATTAGAGACACTTTCTACACTAACCTAACGATGTTTTAGCTTAGTAAGAAAAAGTTTATTAAGCAAACTTTGCTGCTCAGATACTAGAAAAGTCACTAGCTTCCTGACATACATGGAATGTAAAATAGATTTGATTGTGATTGTAGGCTGTTAAATAAAATGCCTTTGCACGAAGTTGGGATTGTTGTGCAGGTGATCTTATAAAAGCTGTTGATTTCTTTCGTATAGGTCATTGCTTGTGTAGGGCAGCAGAACGTAGAAGGAAAGCGTATTCCGTTTGGCTTTCGTCATCGCACACTTCCGCACTTCATTAAAGACGACTATGGTCCAGAATCGAGAGGCTTTGTCGAGAACTCCTACCTGGCTGGTCTCACTCCCATTGAGTTCTATTTCCACGCCATGGGAGGTCGTGAAGGTCTTATTGATACAGCCGTCAAAACAGCCGAAACCGGTAAGTTTAGCATTTTCCATTTAGAGTTCTATTCGTATTAGGGTTATTTTCAGTTAGTCACCATTTTATTGTGTCACCTAGATTACTGTCTCTTATCAGAAATGTCTTGTTTCTGGCTCTGAAAGGCAAATTATCTGTACTTGTTGACCAACGTTTGCTTTTAGGTTATATCCAGCGTCGTCTGATCAAAGCTATGGAGAGTGTCATGGTTAAGTACGATGGAACAGTCCGGAATCAGGTGGAGCAGCTGATCCAGCTGCGTTATGGAGAGGACGGTCTGGCTGGAGAGTGGGTAGAGTTCCAGCAGATGCCATCTCTTAAACCATCCAACAAGGCGTTCGAGGCCATTTTCAAGTTTGATGCTACGAACGAAAGGTGATAACATTCTGAAAGTCTGATAATGGCTTTACGTAAAGACTTCTAATGATTTCTTGACTAAAGCTTATTAATGTCCGACCCAAACGAATCACATTTCAGAGTTTTTTGACTGTCATTACGATGTTTAGGTTTCTAATAAGCAATGAAGTGTAATGCAAATAGACATTTATGTGGTGCGTTTTCAAGGAAACACCTCCAGATAGTGAAGAATGCTTTGAGCTGTTGCTAGTTTCAAGTTCAGTTGTATCTTGTTGCTGATTTATTTTGAAAATCATTGACAGGCGCTTTGACTGAATTTGCTGAGAGCTGATTAGTTCATTTGATCCTTGTTTTATTTAAATTATAACTGATTTTGCCTCCCTAAATTATCTTGTGGAATTGTTTGCTAAGTTATCTTGAGGAATAGCTTTTTAATTTTAATTCATTCTAAAATGCTTACAGGAAACTTAAGAAATATCTGAGTGAAGAAATCATTAAGGAAGTCATCGGCGATGCAAATGTTCTGTCAGAAATGGAAAGAGAGTGGGAACAACTGCAAGAGGATCGTCTTGCTCTTCGACAGATTTTTCCGTCTGGTGACAGCAAGGTAACATTTCTTTAACGCTGGCACCATCTCGTGACCAATGTGAGAAAAGTGATTTCTTTGCAGTTGAAGGAGAAAGTAAGGGACGGAAACAGGGAGCAGGCAAGATGGGGAGCACTTTCTATAAGATGGGTTTCACAGATCCCTGTTGTATCCTTGTTTAATTGGAGAGGGGCGTTTGGGATTTGTCTTCTGTTTTTTTATTGTAATTGTAATCGGGAATTTGTATAGCACCGCTCCAAGAGAAACTAATCAGCAGCGTTTGCTGCGCTAGTCTAAATGATGTTAAATGTCATTAACAACAGATGGTTCATTGGGGAGCATACATTGCTCGTATAAGTAGAAGTCACCTGTAGCAGGCAAATGCAAAGCCCAACCAACGGATTCCTAACTGTTGACATGGCATTATTTTTCTGGCTGATTTTCTCTGTACATTTTTGTTTAATTTTTCATTTTTCTTGTATAATTTTAAATTGTTTTTTCGTTTTATTTTTCGGTATATTTATTTTTAACTTTATATGATGTGTGTAATTTGGGGTTGATTTTATCTGATTGATTCTTTTGCAGGTTGTTCTGCCTTGCAATCTTCAGCGCTTGATCTGGAATGCACAAAAGATTTTCCGTATAAACACACGCAAGCCAACCGATCTCCATCCGCTCAAAGTCATCGATGGTTTGTTTGCAAATTCTTTTTCCTTTCTAGCATGTCTTAACAAGGTTTCAACATGCTAAAAAAATGCTTATGTTCAGTTGGATTTATAGGACTTTATTACAGTAGCTCTATAAAAGTTTTTAGATAGCATTTCAGTCCATGATTATCCATTTGTTATGGAAGTGAACAAGAGGTTAGAACTGGCTTAAGTTAGAATTAATGCTGAAATAGACGGTGAGAATGATGGCTGGTATTTTGTGCTGTTGCCTGTTGCTCGTTTACGCGTATTATCAAAGTGTTGGCCGAATAAGACTTATTTGCCTGTTATGTTAGCTGATGATTTTGTTGCTCAAAGTACTGATGAGTTTTCTTAAGTGGTATTATGTGACCATTCTACAGTATTACATTACAAGCTGCTTCATACGCTGCTGAGCTTTTCCTACTTTTTAGGTGTAAGAGAGTTGAGCAAGAAGTTTCTGATTGTGAAGGGAGAGGATCGTTTGAGCCGAGCTGCTAATGTCAACGCTACTCTACTCATGAACATCTTGGTTCGATCAACACTCTGTTCCAAGAGAGTAATTGAGGAATTCCATCTGTCATCAGAGGCCTTTGAGTGGATTCTGGGAGAAATAGAATCAAGATTCATACAGGCACAGGTATGTCTTAGTGAATCTTTAATTGATGTGTCTTGTTGAAGATGTTAGTGTTTGTTGAAAATTGGCGTGTTATTTTAAAGCATACCAAAATAAATTGTGCTTATCTCAAAACAGATGTGACATTAAGTCTTGCATCTTTTGATCAGTTAGCAGAGCTTTTCGGAGGTTCTTAAAATGTGCTGTATTAAGTAGTAGCTATCAGTCATTCAGAAGTTCAATTCATGAAAACTGTGTGCGATAGGAGTTGCTGAATTTGCAGTTGGTTGTGAGGTGTGCGTCTGATAGAACCTGTTTGAGAGCAGTTGAGAAGTCTGAATGAGTTGGAACATTTTTTAAGGACTGTAATAACTCTTCAGCAAAATGTCATGTTTTTCTAATTTCTGTGTAGGTTCAACCTGGTGAGATGGTGGGTGCATTGGCTGCTCAGTCCCTGGGAGAACCGGCTACCCAGATGACCCTGAACACATTCCACTACGCTGGTGTGTCTGCCAAGAACGTAACTCTTGGTGTGCCTCGTCTGAAGGAGATCATCAACGTCTCAAAGAAACCGAGAACTCCATCGCTGACTGTGTTCCTGACTGGAGGAGCAGCACACGATGCAGAAAAGGCTAAGGTATGTATCTGTGTACAGTTGGCTGTTTATATCCTCTTTATTCATATTATTTTGTTAATAGCAGTATTGCTGATTTTAATAGTCCTTTGAAGCATGATTCTGTGTCGTTAGTGCTTTTGGAAAGACTCTGGTAACCGTTTGGTTCTTCTATGATATCAGTTTAAAGCAGTTTTTATGTTTTAGCATTAGGAAGGTTGCTGAATAAAAATGAACGTTTTTCCTACAGATTTAGTGAAACTGTTTTTGTATTTTGGTGCATCTGCTTATTTGTCTAATATCATTGCTTAAGAAGATTTTGGTATTAATGTTGTTTAATGAGTTCATTTTAAGTTTTTACTTTGAAATAATTTTGACATGATTCAAGTATTTTCTTGTTTTGAATTAATACCTTGGGCAGCAGTTTAATGAAATTGTTTGTTCATTGTTTGGCAGGATATCCTTTGCCAGTTGGAACATACAACCCTTCGTAAGGTGACAGCAAACACTGCCATCTACTATGATCCTGATCCACTGAATACAGTGATTGCAGAAGACCAGGAGTGGGTGAGCATCTACTACGAGATGCCTGACTTTGATGTGAATCGCATATCTCCCTGGCTGCTCCGTATCGAACTCGATCACAAACGTATGGTTGACAAAAAGCTATCCATGGAACAGATCTCAGAAAAAATTACTTCAGGTATGTTTTGTGTTCTAAGGCTGAACCATATTGACTGTTAACAAAAATACATTTGTTAGGTCTGGTAGTTTATTTGTTATCTGTATTTGTGGCTATTGCATGTACATGGGAATAATTTGTGATAAAACCTTAGACTTTCTAACATCTGGTTTGCTCTTGCCATTTCTTAAAAGAACTGTAAAAGGTAATATGCAAAGTAAACATTTTATATTTGACTATTATGTGACAGGCTTCGTATAAGCTGGCTTTTCTCATGCAGATCTTGCATTTCTTTAGATGTTTTTAAAAGGCACTGAAGTAGTTTTGTCATGTCTTGTATAAAGTAATTGCTACAGTAGCATTGGTATTTGGCACACAGTTATCAGGTGACTGTGTATCGAGTTTCATCCTTTCAGACATGTATCTTATTCTTCTTATTGTTCTTTTGTGCATCTCACTTATCTGTTGCTCAATAATTTCGTGTGCATCTGCAGTAAATCTGTGTTTGCTGTGATAAAAATTACTGACGACTAATTTGGATTTTTGATTTCTAGGCTTTGGGGATGATCTCAATTGTATCTTCAATGATGACAACTCGCAGAAGTTGGTGCTTCGGATTCGTATCATGAACAACAGCGATAGCAAAGTTGGAGAGGTCAGTCATTTGTTGGAGTTTCACTTCTGTCACTTTTGAGCAGAGAATTTGATAAACTGTCATGTTGTCCAAGTGCTCCTGTAAAGTCTTATCTGCAGTTTTGAGTCTCTGATGGCCATGGTGTAAGGACTTTGCACAAGTCTGGAACTTACTGGGCAGTTACTGAGACTGATGTCTTTATGTCAGATGTTAGCTTTGTATAGTGTATTTAATATTTTCCAGTTGGGTGGCTGATGAATGAGGTGCTGTGTCTTTTAGGAACAAGAAGAACAGGTGGACAAAATGGAAGATGATGTCTTTCTCAGGTGCATCGAGTCAAACATGTTGACAGACATGACTCTGCAGGGCATTCCAGCCATTTCCAAGGTATGACCTTATTGATCACAGTTTGTGTTGTGGCACTTTATGTTAAGGCATAAACAGTACTTGTTGCATTCAGTGTTGCAACATAACTCACATGTATTTGGCACTGAAGCACCCAGTACTTGCATTCTGTGTTGCAACATAACTTTCACACGTATTTGGCACTGAAGCACCAAGTAATTGTTGCATTCTGTGTTGCAACATAACTTTCACATGTATTTGGCACTGAAGTACCTTGTATTATGAGGTGATCCATGGTTATTTACACGAGAGCCGATTGGTTTGAGCATTTGCCTTGTAACTCGGGTTGTGTGAATGTGAGCCTCCCAGAGACAGTTACTGTGTTACTGCAACCTTGAGCAAGTCTTTAATGCACAATTGCTTGGCACCATCGATTGATGTTTTGTTATTAGATAGTGCTACATGATGAATACAGAATAAAAATAATGAGTTGATGTTGGGAGAGAAAGCACCTTTGCAGTATACTGCATTAGTTTGTTGCATATGAATTTTATGATTTAACATGATGTTGTTTGTGATCGAAGGTATACATGGTTGAACCAAGCACAGATGACAAGAAGCGAATTGAGATCACCCCAGAGGGTGAGTTCCGAGCCGTGCGCGAGTGGATTCTCGAGACAGACGGTACTGCACTTCGGCGCGTTCTGTCTGAGAAGGGCGTGGACCCGGTGCGCACTGTTACCAACGACATTGTTGAAGTGTTTGAAGTAAGCCATTTTCTCTCACTAACTATACTGACCTATTAAAAATACATCATGATAAATCAGCATAATATTGCACTGAAAACTAACCATGACTAATGGAAATAGCAGTGGGTTAGTGTTTTTAATGTAAATGACAGCTAGCATACAATGTACAGATGTTGGCCATTGTGATAACGGAATATAACTGTTCTACAACTATTGGCTCCCAGCTTCTTGCTCCTCTGACCTGTCAGCAACCTACCTTGCTTCTCCAATGAATTATGATTTCGGATTGCGATCTTGACTTAAGCGACCATCGACTGATGCCTTGGGCGTTATGATAACGGCGCTATAGGAGTCTTTATATTAGATTTTTAATGTAGATCCTTTAATATTATGCTAGTAAAATATATGTACTGCTTTAGCATGGATACTTAACAGTTTTTGATGCGTGTGTTGCTAGTGTCTTGGCATTGAAGCCGTGCGCAAAGCCATAGAGAGGGAAATGAACAACGTCATTTCATTTGATGGCTCATATGTCAACTATCGCCATCTGGCTCTTCTTTGTGATGTCATGACCTCCAAAGGTCACTTGATGGCCATTACTCGTCACGGAATTAACCGACAGGAGACGGGCGTCTTGGCTCGTTGTTCCTTTGAAGAAACGGTAAAATCATTTTAAGCCACTAATAGTTGACTATCACTGAGCCTTACAACTGTTGCATTAGTCTTTGTCTTGCATAGGTTGCAGTTTCTTAGTGTGGCTAAATTTTCACGGAATTTCAAAAGCTTTCTTATCCCTTGTTTGACCACAGTAAAGCTCCAGATTTAAAGTTAAAATTACTTTGCGTTTTCCAGAGATGGAGTCTTAAGATTGACTGTGTAGTAGTGACTATGGGATGCACATTCGTGGCCTTGGTTTCTATAGGGTTGGTAATGTTCAGGGTTGTGTCTCAGTCATGATGTAAAAGTCATGATGTCATTATGGGAACATATCAGCAGTGGTATGGGATGTGGTGGTGTAATGGTATGTTCAGTGCCTCGTAACCATAGGGTCGCAGTTTCGATAGGCTACCTCAAGCCACTGCGTAGCGACCTTGGATGAGTTGCTCACTCACAATTGTCTGTGAGGAAGGCGACGTTGAACCACCTCATCTCCTCCCCAGGTGGCATAAAGTGAGTGAACTTCCCTTTGGGCAGGAAAATCATCATCTTCATCAGAAGTGGTATATACCATGCTGTTGCTGTTGTTTGCCATCAGGTGGATATTCTGGTGGAGGCTGCAGTGCATGCGGAGTTTGATCCAATGAAGGGTGTTTCTGAGGCAATTATGTTGGGCCAGTTGGCTCGCATTGGAACCGGTTGCTTTGATCTCCTTCTGGACGCTGAGAAATGCAAATACGGAATGGAGATACCACAGACCTTTGGATCGATGATGGGAACAGGTGCGTTTCGCTTCTCAGTTATTTTTTTATTTTATTTAACCTTTTGAGGAGTAACGATCAACTGGCTTTTTGTCAGATGATGAATGGTCAGTCTTTATACAATGCCTGATGTAGGTTTGAGTGGCTTAATTTGCATATTGACATTTCTGAGATGTGGTTTTCAGTGCTCGGAATCTGGCTTGAGACAGTTTTCATTACAATTCTTTAGAAGCCCATAGATTTGTGTTATTACTTTGCTTTCCCAGCTTGCATTTTCTGCTGCTACATTTTCAAGATTTGACTGGCTTGAGCTTAGTAAGAGCTGTTGTACCAGTTTTCCCAGTCTGTCCTATGTGATGCCTTATTTTTATTTATTTATTTAAAGCAGTTGTAATGCACGCGATGTCAGTACACCTGAAGATGAGTCATGAATATAAAAACATGCTGTGGGGTCGTCCATAAAGGACGTCCGCAAAGAGGGAAGGTGGGTGGGTCATGCAATTGCGGACAAGGGGAGGGAGGGTTATGGCCTATGCGGACGTCCGCATATAAATTTGGTCGATGTACACAGCTTTAAATGCAACCCATGCTTTAAACACCAACTTCAGTCAAATGGCAGACACTGTACTGCACTGGTTTATCAATAGTAATGTTGTGTTGCAGACAGCTAAAGAAACATTTCAAGTTTTCAGCTTATCTTAAGTCGCATCTATTTAGATCTGCCATGTATGGTGCCATTGTGAGGTGGTCTTCATTGTTTACTGGGTTTGGAGTGTGGACGTCTGCAAAGAGGGGGAGGGGAAGGGTAAGGACTGATGCGGACAAGGGGAGGGGGTCCAAAGTAGGTCATTTTTTGCAGAAGTCCTTTATGGACCACCCCTGTTGGACTTAGATAGATAATGACATATGAGATGTGTGCTGAAGTGATGAGAAATTATTTAAATGAAAGAGTTGACTTTTAACACCTTTATTACCCAGTTGTACCAGTTTTCCAGGTCTCCTGTCCTGGTATGTTATGTGCTATGTGTGTTGGGATTAGGTGGGTGTGATTATTAGTGTTCTGTATGTGTTTCCTTGTAGGTCTTGGTGTCTTTGGAGGAGCTGGTGGTGCCAGCCCAGGCAGCAGTATGGGTTCACCACAGATGACCCCATGGGGTCCAAGTGCCACTCCTTCCTATGCTTCATGGTCGCCTGCAATGGCTGGTGGAATGACGCCAGGTGCAGCTGGATTCTCACCAATGGACTCAGGATTTAGCCCCGGCTACAGCCCAGCTTGGTCTCCTCAGGGGGCCATGTCTCCTGGCTCGCCTGCAGGAAGCCCTTACATCCCGAGCCCAGGAAACGGAATGTCACCAAGTTACAGTCCTGCTTCACCTGCTTACATGCCTACATCGCCATCAATGACCCCTACGAGCCCTGGATATTCACCTCACAGTCCTGGCTATTCCCCAGGCAGTCCAGGGTATTCACCTACCAGTCCATCCTACAGCCCCAGTTCACCCTCTTACTCGCCAACTTCTCCATCTTATAGTCCAACTTCACCCTCCTACAGTCCAACAAGCCCCAGCTACAGTCCAACTTCACCTTCCTACTCTCCAACCAGCCCTTCGTACAGCCCAACCTCTCCATCTTACAGCCCAACCAGCCCCTCATATTCTCCAACATCACCTTCATACTCTCCCACCAGCCCAAGCTATTCCCCAACCAGCCCAAGCTATTCACCGACCAGCCCAAGCTATTCACCGACCAGCCCAAGCTATTCTCCAACCAGCCCAAGCTATTCTCCAACCAGCCCAAGCTACTCACCAACCAGTCCAAGCTATTCCCCTACCAGTCCAAGCTATTCTCCAACCAGTCCGAGCTATTCACCAACAAGTCCAAGCTATTCACCAACGAGTCCCAGCTATTCGCCAAGCTCTCCAAACTACAGCCCATCATCACCCTCCTACAGCCCAACCAGTCCATCTTACAGCCCAAGCTCTCCAAAGTATTCACCCCACAGCCCGTCTTACTCGCCCAGCAGCCCAAAGTACAGCCCAACCAGTCCATCCTACTCCCCAGCCAGTCCATCATATTCTCCAAGCTCTCCAAGATATTCGCCATCCTCTCCACAGTATTCCCCCACCTCTCCTGGATATTCACCAAGCTCCCCTGGATACTCCCCATCATCTCCACAGTACACTCCCAGTTCACCCAAGTACTCTCCTACCAGTCCAACTTATTCACCAAGTTCACCCAAGTACTCTCCTAGTTCTCCAGCATACCCATCTGCTAGTCCCCAGTCACCTGAATACTCCCCAACCTCTCCTCGTTACACCCCAAGCTCCCCTGACTACAGCCCAAGTTCACCCAAGTACTCGCCAACGAGCCCAACATATTCACCAACCAGCCCAAAGTACACACCAACCAGTCCAACTTATTCACCATCCAGCCCCAAATACACCCCTACCAGTCCAACATACTCCCCAACAACACCAAAATACACCCCCACCAGTCCAGAATATTCACCAGAGGATGATGAAGAGATGGAAGACGATGACGATGTGGAGCCTGACGATTAAACAGCTGAGAATTGTCTCCACGTGTCATCTAACAGTGTTATCTTGCATGTGACGATCACTGACCTTCTGTTAATTGCTATGTTTAATGCTTGACTTTAAAGATGTTTAAAAGATTAATTGTGGTTGCGTTGAGGACAATAAACCACAAATATTTACTGTTGATAATGTGGTTGTATTGAGACAGTATCTAAAACATGTTCAGTGACCTTGAGCTTACGACGTTTTAAAGTTGGTTACAGTTAGTTGAATCCACTGAGGTGGAGATTTGACTTGGTTGTCCGATTTTGTAGAATGTATGCTGGAAGAGAAAATGCCTAAGTTTACTAAAAAAACAGAATTAAAAATTTCAAATAAAAAAAGTTGTTAGTTATAGGAGAAACAGCAGAAGCAAAGTCCACTTAACTTTTAGAATACTTTGCTTCAAGTAGGAAAACTGGTTTAGGCTTAAGTAAGGTCATCCAACGTTTAGTGAAGCAAATTGAGCAACAACATAAAAGGGATAAGAATGTTTCCCCCTACTGAAATATTCAGGCTTGTATTTTTACTGCATCCTTTTGACCAGCCATTGAGTGTAGTGAAGTGAATGGCTATTGAAATTTGCAAGTGGAGTGAAGTAGGATTTCTGATGATTTAGTTAAATTTGACAGTTTTTCGGCCTTTGTTAACCATGGCAGAGGCTTTTGGGGAGTGCAGCATAGAATTGCATATTCTTTAGCTGTGGTTGTAAAGTGTTGTAATGCATTTTTTGTAAATATTTTGAGGTGATGGACTATGGATTTAATGTATGCTCCAGTTTGTTTTCAATGATATATTTCAGTTGAGATATCAAATATAGTATAGTAGTTAAGCATCTTGTACTGTTTTGCTTTAGTTTTTGCTTCCACTGTTTATCAGCTTAAGATGACATACCAGATGTTTATTGTTAATAATAAGTTGATACTGGTATAAAACCGCCTTTTCATTGTATGTTTGCCTGGATTGCTAGCTGGCTAGGTTTTCCAGTGCCAGTATTCTCACTGCCGTTATAGGGGTGACGGGGGGGGGGGGCTTATGGCCATGTTCCCTAGCTGACTTCAGTAATAAGGACATGAAATCAAAATAAGCCTATTGAACTTTCCCGATTACTGGTGCTGCCTACTCCAGCCGTCAGTTACTGCTGCAGGTCTACAGCTCCCAACATTACACGATAAAAGGAAGGAACCCAGCAGGACTTGCTGTACTGGATAGCTACATGTTACGTCAAGACGCCTCTTCGTGAGGTCGGGGCTTAAGTCAGAGATTTGAAGCTCGGGCTAGAGCGATCCGTACACGGGGACCGTAATCGCAAGATTTCTACAGCGCCCAACGAAAGCCAAGTCGCGGCAACCGGCTTTTTCACAGGCGCTCAGTCAAAGCAAAATCGATAGGCAAAAGGGTACGGTTCCAGGTCAAGATCCAACAGGCAGGCAGTCAGACGGCTACGGTGGATGGTGTTTGCAATCGGATTTGCAAGACATAAGGGAAGAAGAGGAATCAGTATAAGATCTGCGAAACAGAAGTGTTTTCAGTTTTGAGTGGCAGACATTAAATGGCGTGGCGCCCATTCAGACGGTAGCGGTGATGAAGGATCTCATCCAATTAATTCATTGAAAACGGAGTAGGGTCGAGGCCATACGGTCGCTATCGAAAAATGTGTACACTTACATTTACAAGGCGATCCTTGGGCTCTCTAGAGTTCTTCCTCGCTGTACAACCTGTTCTGACAAAGCCCTGTTGAAACAGCGCTTTATACAATAATAGCAATAATAGCTTAAGTCTTCCACCGTAGCCGTGTGAGTGTCTGTCTACATGCTGCTTGGATCTTGACCTGAAATGAATCTGACCCCTCCTGTCTATTGATTTTGTTGTGAATGAGCGCGTGAATAAGTTAGTTTTCTTGACTTAGCTTTCTGTAGTAGTAGACCGACCGACCGTTATAAAGAGCTACCACTGGATTTAAGACAAAAATTCAGTTATAATCAACCTACGTTGCATGAACTTGAACCGTACTAAAATACACAGATCTATGTAGACCGGGAATCGAACCACACCCACTCACAGCACCGAAAGAACCGCGTTAATATGCCCAGCGCTTTAACCATTCCACCCTGCGATCATTCACTGCAAGAAAGCGCTTATTTAACCCTTTGGTCAAATGGCCCCACGTCTTCCTCGGCGACAACTAGCGAATATTTCGAAAGTTTTCAAGTGCAAATGATGAATATTTATTGAGTGGAGTGCATAGACTGCTTTGGTTCGTACTGAGGTTTAAAAATATTAAGGTTTAGTTTCGATAATGTGCCTTATTTTGTTGGTTCATACGAAGAGTGTTAATACCTGCTGTTCATGACATTCACAATCAGGTTATTACACCAGTTTTTGTGCCACTATGTTAACAACATATGCACACTCACTCATATGCACTCACTCATATATATATATATATACATATATATATACACACATGCCGGGGATCGAACTCTGGACCCATGGTCAAATTACCGACGCCTTAACACTCAACCTCCTCGCCTCCACCATTTTTAATCTAGATCCGCGCCTGTAAATAATGGCTGACGCACAGAAGGACTTATTTATTTTCATGGTTCTCTACTTTTAAAGCGAGATGCGGTCTAAGGAAAGGGACGAGAACGCGACATTTATATACGGAGATAAGGCATCTGAAAGTCGTCACCTATTTTAAGTATCAAAATTGGGCAGTCGCTAGAGCACTCCTCCGTCTATCAGTCGAGCACAACTGTCCCTGTGTGTGCGTGTGTGTGTGTAGTGATAATTTTTATTTTGTTTGACAGCCAGTAAATACCTGTTAGACGAGCCAAATTCCATACAAACAGAAGCGTTAAGAATGTGCTGTGAAGATGTCAGAGGCACGGCGGTTTTGGCGTTATAAAATGAGTGCGGAGATTTAAGACTGATGCAAATTGCTCTTAATGCTCAGTTCAAAAATCCTTGTCAGTGATGATCAATCTACTACAAGTGCTCTTAAAGGTCATTGGATGAACTCGTATCGTATTAAAATTACCGACCAATTCATTTACTCGTACAGTTGAGTTCTGCTCTAAATTGACCACTCCTTTAATTGGCCCTTCTTTCCCACGAAAACCTCTTTTAATCTGCGTTGTATGTATTGAAGAACTGGGTCATTAGCGCCGCGACTTAATAAAGCGGTTATTTATTTATTTACTGCTTATTTGTTTATTACTTAAATATTTATTTATTACACGATTTATTTGTGCATTTATTTTAATATTTTTTAATATGTTTGACAAAGGCGAAATTCACGAAGACACGTATGCGAGATATCTAAAGTATATCACATCATATCAACAGCATTTTGTTATAAATATCATCATCATTTTCATCATCATAATCATCATCACCATTATCAGTTATGTTAAGTTAGGCGCATCCATAATTTGCATTGCTAAATCCAGTTAGTAGTGGCCTCCGTACTATGGCTGTAGTTGGGCTGTACATATGATCCTGATTTCCGCCCTAGGATCACATCCCTTAATATTTCAAAATTCCCGATTCAGGGCTAGGTTCCTGGTTGGTGGAATAAACAGGTATAGTGGTAATAGTAGTGGTGGTGCTTTAATCCGTACTCCACTAAGGCATTGTCCGGGAGGTTAAGTATTTCGGCTGAGAGAAGACAACAGCAATAGAACAATTGGACAACCTTTCTTTACGGGATTGACAATGAATTGTCAACGTAACAATGAGAAACGGGATTCAAATTCCGACCGATGGAATGAAATCAATATGACACCACGCTATCCTACACATGATACCATGTATACAAGAACGATTTTATATGTATCGATGCCTCTTTCTCTCTCTCTCTCTCTCTCTCTCTATATATATATATATATATATATATATATATAAATTTAAACGGCATCTGATAATAATAGAACCGACGAATATCTGTCAAGCGTATGATGTATCGGTTACGCATGGCCTGCCAAACAGCTTCCGACATGTCACACATGAAGACACGTGCCAATTAAATTACATTTATAAGCGCATGTCCGTTATATATTCGCACACATGTGTATACATTTATAAAGAAGGAAAAATCTAGACGTGCATCATTTGTGGCGTTATGGTTGCACGAATACCACACGTGACGAATCCTTCTCGTTTTCAGCGAATAGGCCTATAGAGCGAATACCGAATATCGATATTAAAATTTGATGGTCATACAATATGTTATGCAGGGAAATGACAAGTTCAAGTGCTGGCCGACGCCATATACACCTGCATGTCTACACAGAAACTCCACGCATATACTGTAAATATTAATGATTCTGTATATATATATATATAATATATACATATATAATATATATATGGATACAAATGCTGGATGCATGACGACATTTTTCACGACTTTATTATTATCCTCACACGTTTATGCATGAGCAGATGTGGCAAATCTATATACATTATTCCGTAATTAGTCTATATAGTTCTATATATAGCGCATGCGTGGAGATATTATATATATATAATTAAACGGCAGCGCGTAATATATATGCTGCAATTTCGGGCCTATAGCTATGTATATATATACACACACACAGATTACCTATAAACTGTAGCATATATATATATATATAATATGCTGTAGTTCTGGGAGATTATTTTGCTTCGGAGGATTGACGCCATCTGATTCCAGTGGCGAGCACTTTATCCTTTCGTATCATCTCTCGACATCTGGGCGCCGGACGACGAACGCAGTGCTTAATGCTATCTATGGAGACTGCGCATGACTGCATCCAGCCGCATTTATCGTGTTAATACATGCTCTATCATAGCCTCGAAAAGCCCCCAATTTAAAAATATATCAGCGAGTCTGCCTCCATTTGAACTGAATTCCTTGCTCATTATATATATATATATTACATATATATATATATGAGCATGCGTTCCCGCAGTGTAAGCCTGTAGGCCTACAAACTATACGCACGCGTATGCGTAAATATGCTGTGTAATAACATAGTTGAAATGAAGTTGTCATATTCATTTCTGTTTAGGATTCGGTGTAAAAAAATGAATTGCGTAATAATAAGACACAGCGGCAGATCAGATCTGTTCGTTCTGATTGTATTGTGACGTACCAACGTTCGTTACGTGAGCGCTATATAAATGTACCCATAGGTAAATGCGAGAAACTGGGGCGGCAGAGGTTATTACGTGCATTTTCGGCAAACGTGTTAAGCCAGAGCGTACGTAACGTGTCAGAAGGTCATGTCTGCTTGCCTAGACGCGGAGGTTAATACGTGCATGCTCGGAAACTGTAAAATTAAGCAAGAGCGTACGTGACGTGTCAAAAGGTCATGTCTTCTTGCCTAGACGCGGAGGTTAATACGTGCATGCTCGGAAACCGTAAAATTAAGCCAGATGCGGACGTGAAGTGTCGAAAGATCATGTCCTCGGAATTACTTGGATTAAATTCTCGTCTGTCTCCTATGCTGCTGTGAATATGGTGAAGAATTCTCAACCATTCTTTTAGAATTCTTGGATACCAATATCTCTTACCTACGTGGTGAGTTGAGTGGTTGTTCTCTTTATGAAAGCTTACCGGATGGGTTCCGATGTGGTAAGAACTTCCATGGGGTTAGAAATGCACTAAAGTAAACATTAAATCGAAAAGAGAGAATTTATGATGCTCCAGGTTTGCAAGCGCCTCAAGAGGTAGCGTAGATTCATAGATTAGGAGCATTTAATTCCTTTATACCATAAGATTAAGTTCTGTATATCGTTTCTATTCGCCAGGTGACGTAATTGGCTGCTCTGAGTTGCTTGAAATAAATTGATACGTTATAAATGTCTGTGGAACATGGACCTACGATCTAACTCGAGCCAAAAAGGAAGTTTCTGAGATTTTAATAAAACAACCACTGAACTAAGTGCAGCCTACTGAATCATTCTACCCCGTCCTTATATATAGTTCCTCCTCACAGTCTACACACGTTAATGGCTTTATGGCATATAACAGATGTCGCTATTAACGTTCTTGTTCCATCTTTCTTCTGTTGAGGTGCCAACATACTTTTCTAGATGTTAAGGTCACCTATTTACATCATGGATTACAAAAAGGTGACAGTAAAATACTGAGTAAGACAATTAATAATCTAAAATATAAGTAATTATTATAATCAATGTCATTGCATAAACCTAAACAAAACAAAAAACACTTAACTAAGCACCAAAAAAATACTTAACTATGTGCATTGAGTATATGAGATTTTAGATTTGTTTTAAACTGGTATAATGTTGGCAAGCTAGTAATAACAGTTGGCAGAGAATTCCAGAATGACGGTCCACATATTATAATACTAAACTGCCTATTAGTAGTGTGAACAGAATGTTTATGATACATATGAGATGATCGTGTATAGTGACCATGCACATCTGAATTCATACAAAAGTATTGGTAGAAGTCCACAGGTAATAGATTATTTTTTAGTTTAAACATAAATAAACCTATTTGCAATTTATTAATACAATCAAAAGGTAATATTCCTTGACTATGAAAGGACAATCGAGTGCTGGTTCTGAAGGGTAGATTAAATATAATTCTGATGTTCTTCTATCTTCTCCGTTGGTTCTTTGTTCTTCATTTTTAACAAACGTTATCTTTCGCAGGAATAATTGGATCCGTTTTTGCACCTCAGCCATCATCTGTCTCACAACGAGTAAGTTTTCTTTATTTTTTTGTGGGAGATTGATTTTATTTGATTATCTTGAATTTACAATCTAACTACAAGTAATTGGTACATCGCTGATATTGGGGCAGTTTGGGCATGATCAACCAAAAGCAATGCCATCTGTATCATCAGCAAAAACATAATAAGATGGAGGATCCTTAATAAAAACAAAAATGGCCGTAAGACTGACTCTTGTTGTAGTCTAATGTTACCCACAGACTGCTCCCAAGCCGCCATCTTCATTTCACTGTTTACTCGTGGATCGCCCGAAATCATTTCATGCCTGCCATATCTCTGAAGTAGGCCTAATATAGAACTCTACGACTACTCATAAATATTTTTATACTCTTTAGCCGACGCCAATAACGGTACCTCGAAAAAGGGGAAGACCCCCTGCCATCTCGCCGTCGTCTCTGCCTCCCGCCTCAAAAAGAGCGAAGACAGAAGTAAGAACAAGCATTTGTAATCATAACCATAATCAGAAGATTTCTACAGCATCCAATGAAATCTAAGTCTTGGGAAACAGCTTATTCATAGGCGCTCAGTCAAAATAAAATTGATAGACAGAAAATGTTCGGTTCCAGGTCAAGATCCAAGAGTCAGGCAGTCAGATAGCTGCGGTGGGTGGTGTTTGAAAATGTCTCGGAAAGAAGGATTATGGAAAGAGGAATGATCAAGATATGATCTGTGGATGCGCATTATTTGCCTATAAAAGTCAGTTTAGAAGTTCAAGTTTTTGCAATTTTTTTGCATCTTTGAGAGGCTCTTCAAAAACCATGTATAAATGACCAAATACTGCACATACACATGCACTCTTACTCAAACACACATATATACATGCATATATACATACATGTACATACCCGTATCACACCTGCTGGTCCATACAAACATATACATACGTATATACATGCATACATTGCACTGACTTGTCATGCTATTCCTCTCTACTTTCCCCAATCTAGACTGATCGGGATCTTGAAGTCATGCTCAACTCAACACTCTCTCTTAAATAGCTGCAACTTATCGAAAATGCTTGATTCATCTAAGAAGAATCTAGATTCAGCGTCGCTGAAAACACTAATATACAGCCATATTCTGGCAACAATACTCGAATACTGCAATTCTATACTCATGTTGGTTTCTGATTGAACGCTCTTTCTTCCTACTAGAGTCATGCATCATGCTGCAAGGCTATGTCTTGGACTCTCTTACTGATCCCGTATCACACCTGCTCTTCATTCTCTGAACTGGCTTCCTGTATCTGAGCTTATACGCTTCATGCTGGCACTCCTCACCTGCAAATCATCTAATGTCCTATTTATCATCAATTGTTACAACCTGAGGCTCTGTTTACGACCGATCCTCTATTCGATCAGGATTCTTCTGAAAGGTGTGTTGTTCCTGGCACATGCCTCGTCTTTGGCCGGAGTCTAATCAGAGTGACTGATCCCTACATCTGGAACTCTCTACCTCCTCATATTCTCAATTCTCTGTTACAGATAATTAATTCGTAATCCATTTCAAATTCCAGCAACTTATCACCGCGTTCGTTTCTATCCCCATATCCAAATCTTCCCATGATTTTCTCGCATCCTGCGTCGTCTGTGCCAATCTTCGCGTTCCAATCGCCTCTAACGATAAGCACATCTCACTTGGATGTTTCCTCGACTGCCGATGTCATATCTCTATAAAACCTCTGGATGTCTTCATCTGAGCTCTCTTCTGTGGGTGCATATATCTGGGTAACCTGTGTATGTTGAATGGATGGGCCCCAAATCTTGCCACTAATATTCTGTGACTTACTGGTTTATATCCTATCAAGGCGGAGCGAGATTTGTTGTTTAACAGTTATCCGACACCTGCTTCACGTCTGCTATCATTTCCTGACCATATGATTTTACCTCCGTTCATTTCTTCCGCCAATGTCCAAAGCATTTCCCAAATTCCAAGAGTGTCTCAACTGTATCTTTTCATCTCTTCTTGAAGCAGTTGTAGTTTGCCAGCCGCCCACAGTGTTCGGACGTTCCATGTTCCTTCAATATATATTTTCGTAGTGATATCATGTCCTTAGCAGATTTAATCTTTTATACATAGATACATATGCAGTCGTATCCTCTGGTTGTAGAAGACCATCCCGAACTTGAGAGCTATCCGCATTTGGAAAATTGAGGATCTGAAACGCGGAGAACACATTAGTTTCCCCTCACAAATATCACGCTTAATATTCCACCACGCAATCGTTGAAAGTGTCGATAATGATGAAGAAGTCAGTGTGATCCACTTCTCCGGCCCACCGGCATCTCAAACATCTTCCGTATCTACAAGTAAAGCCGAGGTGAAGATAAGAAAGGATAAGCTTAACATTCTCGACATAATATCGAAAGGAAAACTCTTTCGCAACTGTTCTGAACATGCTTGCTTCCAATGGAAAGCAGTGGTAAAGAGAGCGCAGAGCCAATTGGGAAGGCGCGGACTAGGGAACACGGGGTACCATGTCTTGCGCAATAACTGCGAGCACTTCGCAACGTGGGCCAAGACTGGAAAGGCATACTCTACTCAGAGTGGCTATAAGCAGCAATAAATATTGCGCTTCCGAAAACCTGCAACGTTTCAGGTAGAGTTTCATTGATATTCTTGTAATTCCGATTTCCGTCTAGGATGAACCCGACATAGATGACAAGTCGATCGATTGTAAGAACACATATTATAGCGAGGATACAGTGTTTATTATTTCCTCCCCATATACACATGGATCTAGTTTGAGCATCAAAATCTAAAGGCTGATTATGCTCGATGCACTGATTTTATTAGAATTTCCGATTTACCTAACACTTAACAAATACAAGCGTTCCATCGCATATTTCAACTGCGCGCATGAGATTGTGTTTGTTGATCCTGCATGCGGAAAGTCCTTTTGATATTAGAATTAAGTTTATATGTCTTACGCCATGCAGGGTATGCTAAATTATGGAAAAACAAAATTCAATACCGTTGAGATTTTGTATTATGTTCAAATACATGTGCATTGAGATGAGGTGTTATATTTCTATGTCAGAATCTTTTTAATCAAACACTGCTGGCTATATTTAATGGTTTAACATTCTCTGTCATTTTATACACTAAAAATCCAGTGTTCTCACACATTATAAATTTCAGCTATACCGTACGATTTAAACTAATCAACACCAGTGATCGGCTTACGTTACAGGGACGTTTCTTCAATGGACACGTGGATATTGCAAATGAAAATGCTATAATTATGCGTTATTTGCATTATTTTGGCTTTTAGCATTTTCATAAACTGTGAGGTTTCTCAGATTAATTCAGCAATCATGGCAACCGTTTAAAATGTGTATGCCAAAAATATCGTAAGTACTTCCCCTAAATGATTGTGACAGGCACCATCGTCACTGCAGAGACTTACGACTAGATTTACCTGAGCTGTTTTATATCTCTGAGGCTCATATCATGACCAATCTGCTCGTATGAAGCAGTTACATGACTACGTATAAATATTGCCATCGATATATCATATAGGCCTACACTATGCCCCACTAAAAAGTGTCAGTGTAACTTCCAACATAATCTTAACATTATTGAGAATGTTTGAAATTATAATTTCTTTATCCTGGACCCTTTTCCACAAGAAGTGGTATATGTATAAAATCTCTCCACAGCACTTTGTAACACGCTTTACGTAATCACGTAATACTGACGGCAATCAAAATGTCAAAGCAGCCCTTGTAATGCCAGTTTGAAAATATGTTTTCGCAGAATATTGACACCTGTTTCAGTAGACATTCATTTGTTTGATATGCTGTTGTGCAGCATCATTACTTTGGAAAACAGAACTTCTTCACTTCACTACGCTGATTAAGTCTTCATTTGTAAATGTTTATAAAATATGAATATAGCACAGGCCACTTAACGGGACTTGTGGTCTCTTGAGCGTGGCACGATTGCCGAATGGTAAGAGCCCTCAGCTTGCAACGCGGACAGTAAGGGTGCGAGACACTCCTGAGACGGTTACTTTTAGGGACCTTGAGCAAGTCCTTCACTCACGATTGCTAAGCACCATCGACTATTCTAACGAAGAAACGTTTCCTGATATAAAATAATTTTTAATTTACAAAAATAAAACTGTATTGAAAAGTGAAATGTCACTATTTTATAGGTACATCCAATACATCGCTGCATATTTCCTCTTAGCCTTTTCAAGAGTACCTGGTTTTTGTATGTGATGCCGGATGTAAGCTCATTGTTAGCTTAATGTTTCGGAAAATCCCAGTAGGGAATAAGGAACACACATTTTAAGAATGTTCACATCTACACTGACATACGTTTGGTATATATGGTTGTACGTGTGCATATATGCGTGTGTGTATGTTTCATGTGTGTATGTATGTATGTGTATATTCATGTATTCATATATGCATGCATGCGTTTATGTATGTATGCACATCCATAAAAGCATGTTTCGGTACATTTGTAGAGCGTCTTCAAAAACCTACCAAAGAGGCTCCTCGTCACAATGCATATCATCAGAGTTCAGTAAGAAAGAAAAGGGCGCAAGTAGGTGCCACTCAAGTTTTTTTGGCGCTATGCTGAAGCAAGTGTCAGAAAATCATAAATGCAAGGCAATGCACGAATTGATCACCAGTTAAATAACCTTGTTTGTCAATTCTCCATACAAGAAGGCAGTGTTTCATTTACAGATACCGCTATATAAGTAACAGAATGGGAAAACGTTTGATACTAACAACGCTTATGACCATCATCTACGGTAAGATTTGTGCATTAATATAACGTTGCTTTTGCACTTGAGGTCAATTAAATGTTTTAGCTTATTGGTCTGCGTAGATTTGGCCCACTAATTTTAATGAGTCGAGCAGCTATGGGTCGATTGATGAAGACGAGCGGTGTTGTCATTCTCACAGTTATGCTTACTGCGTTCCAGAGATTATGATATAACAAACTTGAAGAAGTGGAAGAACACTGTAACAAGAACTACCGGTAGTATATGTAGATCCAGTAGATATGTATATATGTATGTCTTTGGAAGCGCGTGCCGATCCTTGTGCCGATCCTCTCGCTGGAACCATCACTTTACACAGTAAGCTTATAGCTGGAATTTATAATATACATGGTCACTTTATTTGTGACGAGTTACGGTTAACCGGGACTAAATAGAATTCACGCTAAGCAGTTAGAATCTTTTTCACTAAATTTATCTAAAATATGTAATGTAAGATATATTTTGTAATCATTTTTTCAACTTTATGACCTTTTACTGTAATTTTTTCATTACCCCACTAAATTTTTTTGTGTTTTTCGTTATAAGGGATATATTTGGCTATTATGATCAACTTTTTGACCTAGTTTGGCCTTAATCTTCTAATTTTTTTGTTGAAGTTACCATGTTAATCGCTTAGCGTGTAAATCTCCTAATTTGTACACGTGTACGTACATCCCTAGGCAATAGTGTAAAATAATTAGTACGTACATGTATGCTTTAAAACAGGTCACGTGTGGTCTGTATTCCTTCGTAATCATTTAGGTGGCCTTGAAAAAGGCCGTTTTGTGTGACCGTGGTGAATTAGTATTTGGTGGGCCACCCTTTATTCTTGATCACCTGTCTGCACCGTTTTGGCATCGAGTGCACAAGTTTGACGAGGTGATCATGCGTGACAACGCGATTCCAGGCAGTAATGAGCGATTCAATTAGCTCACGCTTTGAAGTTGGGCGCTTCTTTGAAATTTCCAATGCCACCTTGTGCCACAGATTCTCGATGGGATTGAGGTCTGGAGATTGCGCAGGCCAGTCAAGTGACTCAATCTTGTGCTGACGCTTCCAGTTCATCACCAGTTTGGCTCGGTGGCAAGGTGCGTTGTCATCTTGGAATAGGAACCGGCCTGGAAAGAGCTGCTCCGCTGATGGCAACATGCACTTTTGCAGTATTGTGATGTACTTCGCCCCGTTCACCATTCCATCGACGATGTTCAAGCGTCCCACGCCACTGGCAGCCATGCAACCCCAGACCATGATCTTCAGAGGATGCTTTACAGTGACATTGAGGCACTCAGCCTTGAACTGCTCTCCAGGAAATCTCCTCACGTAGGTGTGGGCCTGATTGCCAAACAAGCAGAAGGTACTTTCATCGCTGAAAAGCACCTTCTCCCACTTGTCACCTGTCCAGCTTGAGTGTTTCCGCGCCCACTCGATCCGTTTCTTCCTTTGTACGTCACTCATCAGTGGCTTGTTGCGTGCCTTGCAGCCCCGCAGCCCAAATACTTTCAGGCACCGACGACGAACAGTTGATGAACTTGCACTGACGTGAGACGTGTCTGACCACTCACGCAGTAGCTGAGGCGAAGTCAACTTGCGGTCGGTCAATGACAAGCGTCGAAGAGCACGGTCCTGGCGTGATGTTGATACACGTGGACGCCCGGACCGAGGCTTGTCTACCACCGAACCCGTCGTGTTCTTCTTCTGCAGGATTTTTACAACGGCGCTGTGACTGCAGCCGACTTTGCTGGCAATCTGGCGGCATGAAAAGCCTTCCTCCCTCAACACTGTCAGACGAACACGATCCTCCAACACCAAGCCCCGCTTCTTCGTCATGGTCGATGCAGAAAGTGTAAGAAATCCAAAAGAGCGCGCCTATTTTATAGCTGCTGTCTTACCTAGACACCCTGGACTGTTATTGGCTGGTGAAAACTGCCTCCTGATTGGTCAGAAATAACGCGCGCTGATTGGAACATCTTGATCCAATTTCACGCAGGATTTGTGAAATTTACAAAAGTTGTACTAAGTATGTTTCAGAACTTATACTTCTGTCAAAAACAGAAATAATTGGTATTAAAAAGATGATTATGATAGCCAAATATATCCCTTATAACGAAAAACACAAAAAAAAATTGTGGGGTAATGAAAAAATTACAGTAAAAGGTCATAAAGTTGAAAAAATTTCAAAATTCGTAGGTGGTTCCAGACTTTTGCACACCACTGTATTTTGTAATCTAAGCCATTCACGCAGTTCACTAACTCAGACTATGAAAAATCGAACCAATGACTGAAATATGCAGTAGCCGAACCCTGAATAAGTCATCCAACCTTCTCTTCTATCTTAAAGAAGCCCTCAGTAAAATCCTCCATCGATGAGAGAATGGATGGCTGAATGATGTTGGTTATTGACCATCGATGTTTCAAGCGATGTATTTCAAGCGGAAAGGCATTCGCAATATATCGCTGTATTTTAACTATAGCCACACCAGAAAGGATTTTGACCATATCAGAGTCAACACCAGGTGTAGACTACTCCTGAATTGTGGTCGATCGAAACATCGAGTCCAGTTCATGTCTTTCTAACTGCTTTACGCTTTCAGGCTCATCATTTTATGTTGTATTTATAATCATTCTATCCTTTTTTCTTGACTGTTATCATGAATTAACATAACCTACTTTGTCTACTTGTCTGCTCTTCTCTTGGTGTGCGTTCGTGAGGCGTAGGCTCCCTACCTACTCAAGCTCAAACAGTAATGACCTCACATACACTGTAATTTAAGAACGCTATGAAACGTTGTATTGCGAATGCAAGTAGTCTATGCATAAACGAGTTGAACTATTTATTATTGATGGCCCCATAACATCGTTTAAATCAAGTTCTGGCCTACACGATGGCTCAGGCTTGTTACTTTAGAAGTGGTAGTAGAAACGAAATATATTCAAAGGGTCGCTCATGTTTTTCTTATTACGCTGTATTTCTGTTAGTTTGTCCCAAGAAACATTCTCTTCATTAGTCAAGACTTACTTGTTTAAATTAACCAGGCAGCCATGTTCACAGCGCTTTTGAGAGGTTCTTAAAATGCGCTATATAAAAGATTAGATACATACATAATCATAAACAATATTACATAACATTATATAAATAAACAGCATAATAAATAAATATTCACATTGCAATATTCTTATGCTCTTTAGTCGTCTGCGACTCGGGTAACAACTAATGACAAGAAACGACAGAGTTCAACTCAATTGCCTCCTCCTCCTCCAAAGAGACAGAAGACCGAAGTAAGAACAAGCGTTTGTAATCATAATCATAATCTAGAGATTTCTACAGCACCCAATGAAAGCTAAGTCTTGAGAAACAGCTTATTCACAGGCGCTCAGTCAAAACAAAATTGATAGACAGGAAATGTTCGGTTCCAGGTCAAGATCCAAGAGTCAGGCAGACAATCGGATGGCTGCGGTAGGTGATGTTTGGAACTGTCTCGAAAAGAAAGGTAATGGAAAGAGGAACGATCAAGATATGATCTGTGGATGCGCATTATTTGCCTATAAAAGTCAGTTTAGAAGTTAAAGTGTTTGCCATGTTTTAGCATCTTTGAGAGGCTCTTCAAAAACCATGTATAAATGACCAAATACAGCACATACACATGCACTCTTACTCTTAATTAAGTCTATACATGCATATAGCGCCCAATGAAAGCTGCGCCGCGTGGACCAGCTTATTCATAGGCGCATAGATACATATGCAAAATAAAATGACAATTTACAAAAAACCGAAGACATATCTGCTGCTTAACTCGGCAGACAGTTCCCACAGAGTACTAAAAGCCTCTTTAATATTAAATAAAGTAAAGAAATAACAACACCCTCATGTTACATTGTTTATATGCCCACTGTAAATTTTCGTAAACTTTTTGAATGACTGAATCTGCCATAAAAGTCGTATGTCTCTGGTTGTAGGAGAAGCTGCCAGAATCGAGGACAGCTAGAGTGAGAAAAATCAGAGCCTTACTGCCAGGCGATCATATCGCTATCCCTACTTCAATCTCCAGCCTAATCAAACACCACGCGATAGTCGAAGAAAGATCAACCACGAACTTCGTCAAAGTAATTCATCTAACAGGAGCAGGAACTAAAAAAGAAGATGAGGTCATCAAAAGAGAAAAAATCAACCTCGCACAACATCTGTCTGCGGGCAAGCTTCTTAGAATCAATTATAACGGAACTGGACAAAGGTTCACGCGCCAAGAAGTGGTCAAGCGTGCAGTAAGTTTGATCGGAAGGAGGGGGGTAAAAGACGCTGGTTACCATGTTATAAAAGTTAATTGTGAACATGTTTGCACTTGATGCAAGACGGGGGTGGGATATTCTACACAGAGTGGGTACAAGCAGGGGTAGGGGTCTTAAACTTGAGCAGATTTTCATTTTTAAACTCTATCAGGACTGAGATCATTAATTATTTAAGTTTTCACCACATTTGTTGTATAGCCAGCAACGATGTCTTTGGCAAAACTAAAATGTCATAATAAGCTTTATTTATGGCTAATTATAATTCTTACTGATTCATATAATGCCTACATCCTTATAATGTAAAATCAGCATATCTTGCCGCGTGCTGAGATATTGCTGATTCAACGAAATAACTATTCCGTAGCCTACAGCTTACTCAGCACTAAATTCATGGCCTCATTTAGAATTTATTTGTGCTTATACAGAGTTTCATGGTTTCGAACTATGTAAATAGATTATGCTGAAGTCAGCATTTATAGCCTATATAAACCGCCTCCTGAAAGCTAGAGCAGCCGCAGTCGTCTTAGGGCATATTAAGAGTTGGTCGCAAGAACAATATGTGAATGTGAGCATTAAATAACTACATGTTCTTAATAACTTTTTAGGTTAGTCATTTAATTCCTCAGATGCGAACATCCTTAAGGTTATGGCTACTTCCAGACGGAGCTGCATTAACCATCCAGACATATTCTGCTACATTTGTGGGGAATACACACTAAAAGCAAACAGGAAACCGATTTCTGAGTTTGTAAAAAGAGCATATGTAGGTTATTTTGGTGTCAAACTTGGAGATCAAGATAAGCAATGGGCTCCTCATACAGTATGCAAAACTTGTATTGAACAATTGCGCCACTGGACAATTGGAAAGAGAAGCTGCCTGAAATTTGGTGTACCGATGGTTTGGAGGGAACAGATAAACCACTTCGACGACTGTTACTTTTGTATGGTTAATATCATAGGCATCAATCGAAATAATCGTCACAAATTGTCTTACCCTGATATACCTTCAGCCAGGAGACCTGTTCCGCATTCGGATATTGTACCAGTTCCACCTTTTCGCGAACTACCTCAGCTCTCAGACGATGAGACTTGCATGTCCAATATCGGACAAGATGACGAAAGTGAAGAAAGTGGGGGCAGTGACAGTGATTTCCAATCAACTTCACACAGTGAACGTTTTGACCAAAAAGAGTTGAGTGATCTGATCAGGGACTTAAATCTTTCCAAAGAGTCCTCTGAATTGCTTGCGTCCAGACTAAAGGAAAAGAATGCACTTCAGCCTGGAAGGAAAATTACAATTTATAGAAACAGAGAAAAGGATTTGCTGCCATTCTTTACCGAAGACAACAACCTAGTATTCTGTAATGACATCAGCAACTTATTGAAGAAAATTGGTCTGTCGGATTACAGCCCAGATGAGTGGCGTCTTTTTATCGACAGTTCAAAACGTAGTCTGAAATGTGTGCTTTTAAATAGCGGCAACAAATTTGGTTCTATTCCAGTCGGTCACTCCACCAGGATGAAAGAAGAGTACAATGCCATCTCTTTAGTACTGGAAAAGATAAAATACAAAGAACATCAATGGGTAATTTGTGTAGACTTGAAGATGGTAAATTTCCTCCTTGGTCAACAAAGTGGCTACACAAAGTATTCCTGCTTTTTGTGTCTTTGGGACAGTAGAGCCAAGCATGAAGATTGGACAAGAAAAGATTGGCCTTCGAGGAAAGACATGGTGGTTGGAGCTCAAAATGTAATCAAGGAATCTTTGGTGGCACGAGATAGGATCATACTGCCACGACTACATATAAAGCTAGGCCTGATGAAACAATTTGTTCAGGGCTTTGAATAAAGAAGGTTCATGCTTCGAATACATAGTACACAAGTTACCAGGAATTACAATGGAAAAATTGAAGGCTGGAATCTTCGATGGTCCACAGATCAGGCAACTTATGAATGACCCACTTTTCATACCATCAATGAATGAAATCGAATCTTGTGCCTGGTCTTCCTTTGTTCTTGTAACTAAAAATTTTCTTGGCAACAAGAAGGCAGACAATTATGCACAACTAGTAGAGGATATGCTTCTTCATTTCAACAAGCCTGGCTGCAACATGAGCATTAAAGTCCATTATCTCCACAGTCACTTAGATCGCTTTCCAAAGAATCTTGGTGACTTCAGCGAAGAGCAAGGTGAAAGATTTCACCAAGACATCAAAACAATGGAAAATCGATATCAAGGAAGATGGGATGCACACATGATGGCAGACTATTGCTGGAATATTATGCGCGATTGTTCCGGCAGATGCCACACTCGGAAATCGTACAAAAGGAGCTTCTTCGGTGTCGAATGACTTGAAATTTTTATAACAAACTTGTTCTGTTTGGTATCATATAAGTACAGTTTCAGGTACTACCATTTTCTTTTAAGTATTTGTATTATTATGTTTATTTAGTGTATCACATAATAAATTGAGCACTACATAATTATAGCTATAGCCTTATGTTTTATGGGCGAGCAGAGGCAAGGACTGGTATATGGCATAATGTTCTATATCTCGAAAACTAGACCTGCTGGGAGAAAACTGGTGCCTTTTCTGGAATCAGCAGGTCAAATATACCCAGAAACAGTTCTAACATTTGAGGCAACAAATTATGTGTTGGCCAGTGTTATTTAAGTTTTCACCACATTTGTTGTATAGCCAGCAACGTAATGGGTGCTTCTCGATAGTTCTGTACACTGCATTAATTCATTAACGCCTTTAAGACACACCATCGATTGCTTTCGCGTTCAAATTTTAGTTATGCTACATAATATGCATACAGATACATGCAAAGATCTATGCTTTAAAATAAATGTTTGCTATTTTGAGTTTCAAGTTTGTTTTATTTCATGCGCTCTTTCTCCATTTTGTGTATCTTTCCTATTCTCTGATCTTCCTGCAAATGAACAATCATTGTATTTTCGTCCATTTCCGCTTGCCTAATAATCCCATTATCATCATATTATTATCGTTTTTTATATTATTATATCTTTATTTAGGCTAAAATAGTGAATTGGCATACAAAATGTATGTAACCATTTGTTTTACATTCACTATCAGTCGGAGCGTGGAACTGGGCTTGAAAACTAGGTCTACATACAAACACAACGATAATCCAAAAGTTCATCAATCGTTCCTTATTGTCGGAGTAGCTGGACTAGTCAGTTTCAAGGAAGACATTTGAAAATTTATTTTATAGACAAAGAAGCAGGCGAATAGAAAAATAGTCCAAAATCCACCCAATGTTGCCAATAGTGAAATCCGTAGATCTGCAGTACTGAGTGTACATGTATAGGATATACGCACAGACTAACGCAGCCAGATAAAGTTAATGCCCCATTTAGCAGCTGGTTTTCCAAGAGTTGCATCATTATTTTTCCTGAAAATCATTGGGCTCCAGATGTCGCTGTATTGACGCTGAACTGTTTATAAACTGCCATGTGTTTCATTTTAGCCGGTGCATCAATTCTGACATTATTAAACTAATTATAATATTATAATTTCTGCATTTCTTAATCGCCGCAATCCAATGACTAAGCATCAATCGATGGCGACAAGCAATTGTGAGCGGACTTGCTCAATGTCCATGCGTAACAGAGACTCAAACCGTACTCTCAGCGTTACAAGTGGAACGCTTTAACCAAGAGGCTACCAAGCTCCACAATAAGTAGCTGCAAAAGCAAAAGTAGAACATAATAAAATACATACCATTCTATAGCATAGCGTTATGTACATTATACACGATTGACTAGAATATAGCACAGAGCTTGCTGTAGTCGGTAGTTTCGTCTTTCTGACATAGGTTGCCTCGAAGTCTACGACATGAGAGCGATAAAGCACGAAAATCATTTGACAAGCAAACTGACAGCCCTGCACCGTGTAGACAAATAAATTAACCATATACAGTATTTGAAAAATATCCGATATCACACTAGACAAACAATTATTGCTTTGTATAGGTACTATACAGTCCGCCTATGACTTAACATTAAAGCGTCATGTGATAGATTGGATCTTGATGATTTATTTTCCCATGTTCCTGAAGCGACCGACAATGATAATATTTCAGAACGTCTTTTGATGATGACTCAGTCGAGCTGATGCTTAGATTCATGGCTGAACTGAAATCGGCCGCCTGAGATGGTCTGAAATTAACAACAGTTTATTCGGGTCAGATTGAAATTCGTAGTCATAATCTCGAGATTTCTACAGCGCCAAGAGAAAGCTAAGTTGCGACTAACCGCTTATTCACAGAGGCTCAGTCAAAAATTGATAGACTGGTAAGGTCATGTTCGGTTCCTGGTAAGGTTCAGGCTGCGAGACAGGGAGATTGACAGTCAGACAGCTAAGGTAGATGGCGTTTAGAATTTGAGCCGCGAGAGAGGTGAGGAGAAGAGAAGGAATCAGGTAGGATTTGTGGGACAGGAGTCTTTTCAGTTATGATAAAAGGCCCGCGCAGAGATTGCGAGAGGTGCAATGTTAGCGAGTTTGTAGGATTGGCCAGATTATTGTCCTAATTCTGGCCTGAGTTTATTCTAAAGGTGCGAAGAAAGCTTGGGCTGCCCTGATATTGAGTCAGTTTCATTCGCAGTGTAGTGAATTATGCGAACACGTGAAGCAAGTACCTAAATAATACGATATCATTTATCGTATTTAATCATTTTGTGTTGCCCATTCAGCTTTCACTCATTGCTGGGCCGATAAATTATTAGCAAAGAAAGTTGGGAGGGTACAGAGGCATTTTGTCACAGGATTACTATCTTTCTGTTTGTCCAAATTAGGATGATCCTTCAATCTCGGGACAACACTTTTGCGAAGTTTCTGTATATGGGTCTTAAAATTAATTTAGGCCAAAGTAAGTAAATTAACCTACACATTAAATCAATCCTTATTCCACAGACTTACCATTATTCTGCAAGGTCATCTGATTGTCTTTCTCTTGTCATATCTTGGGCTAGAACTGTTCTTGGTAAACCAGCATTTTCGGTTGCCGGACCAAAATTTTGGAATTCCATCCCTGTGTCTGTTCATTCTGCTCAGTCGCTCCTGTCATTTTGTTCTCAACTTAAAACTTACCTGTTTCAAATTGCTTATCCACCATAGGCTGCCTCTCTATCGTGCGGACTGACCTTCTGGATATCGACCTGATTGTGGCTTGCTTTTGGTGTGCCATCGGTTGATGCCTTGTGCATTAGACACTGGCGCATTAGAAGTTGCTAATTATTATTATTATTATTATTATTATTATTATTATTATTATTATTATTATTATTATTATTATTATTAGAGAAATTGTGTTCAAAAACTTCCTGTGATAAGTAAATGCGATCTGTATGCGTTAGAGAGTTCCTCAAAAAGCTCCGTATTAAGTGTTTTATGAATCTTGGTACCTGTTCTCTCTCTACTTCCTTAAACTTCATGAACTGAGCCTCCATGAGTAATTGCTAATTCTAGAATGCTCATATTAATGGCTCAAATTTTGGTTGCGTTGGTATATTATGACGACAGCGCAACTATTGGTGTCTGAGAGAAAAATGGGACATTTTTCTGAACTATGAAACGTGTGTATAGCTGCTTTCTGTGAAAACGAAAGGGCGTAAACTCAATAACTTCCGTGCGGTATTTTATCTACAGTTGTTTGCTTTGCTTTTCCCTCGCCAGCATAGATATATATCAAATAAAATTAGACCAACAGGAGACGCAGGGCTTTATGTTGATTTTATGCGAAAATAAACACATGCAAGCGTGTTCGCGAAAGTCTATTGGTTAGCGTGCTAGACTGTTACCAAGACATCAAGGGTTCAAATCTCCGCCAGAGGAGAAAGACGTTTCGAAGTTTCTGCTTAACTTGCGCCCCTAGCGAACTCAGCTATAAAATGAGTACACTGACGGCACACTGTTAGTGGGAAGATAAGGCGACTAGGGAAAGGAATGGCTACCCTCTCTCATATGCCGAGGCTAAAAAATGAAGTCGTTAACACTTCATTTTTAGGCTAAAACACTGCTCTTCGTCTTCGTGTTCTTCTTCTTCTTTTTATTCTTATTCTTATTCTTCAACCGATACCAGAAATAGGCTATAGATCTTAAACAAGTCTTATATTTTAAAGACATAAGCGCCGGCATGCTCTCGCAGATACTTATACCACGATGGACACATTCTCATTTAGGTTTGACTGCTAACAACGCATTTTATCTATGAATCAATACATGTTATCACATATAACAAGTAAAAGTAGTAACTCTGAAGCTTCAATGACACTTTATAGAGGTTCTGCCGTCTTTTATTCCCTCAGATTTGCACATATTGCAGACGCTCATAGGATGTTTTAACTCTCGTTGTGTCACGAGCCAGAACGATACAGGGTTCCTGGTCTTTGTCGGTCGCTGGCCAGAGACGCTGGAATTCACTGTTTCTATCCATTCCCACAGTTCTATGTTGTCGTTTAAATCGGGGCTGAAGCCCGTTCTTTTATAAACTGCTTGAAATTATATTCCTGTTTCGGGGCCTCGTTAAAATAAACTGCTTCTATCCAATAGTTCATGCTTTTGGAATGCTTAGGGACACAATTAGATTAATTATTAGTATATTGTTTGGCTACTGTATGCATTAGCAACGTTAGGTCATTACAACTAATGCAAAAATAATTCAACTGTTAGTATTACTTGGTTTGTTTCTCCGAATAGGAGTTCACATACCGGCTTCTTTTGCTGAAGAAGAACAGTCCAAAGGAAAGAGTGATGACGATAACAAAAACAGCTGCTGCAACAATTGCAATAACGTGAGCTTCACAGCAGTTTTTCCCATCATCGGAATGGAATGTCATATATTCACAATCTAAATGAAAAGCATGCTATGGCTTGAATAAAATCGTTGTATTGCCTATGCCAGTCTTCTTATGAAGCGACACTGAACAACACATTATCTGCAATGCCTTAAACTGAAGTGATAGCGGCCCGTTCACAGATGCTCGTTCACTTTTAAAACATTATTTTAGTTATAGTTCTAAGCAATTCGCAAGAGAATGGACATTTGTTTTGTTTTGAAAATCTCCAAATTTTAATTCATTTAACTATGAAAAGATATTGAAAGATGTTTTGAGCAGCAATTGAGAATTTAATGGCACAGGTACATTCTGCAAATCCTAAAGGAGTTTGTTCCCTTGAATATGTTCAGTAGCTTGAGGCCAGTGAAGTTTGTCACTCAACAGGCTGGAGTCGTGGTCAGATCTTCCGTTTCCATCGCCTAATTATAGGCCTATAGGTTACGGGATTCTGCATGGTCTAAATGTGCCTGCAGTTGTAACAGCGAATCCTTCATAGTACATCAAAGTTGTTGAATATATTAACAGCGGTCGAAGATGTGCTCAAAACAACCTCAAATGGGATGAATGGCCTTGAATGGACATGGCCAACAGACCATGCATCTACCCAGATGAAATTAATTGCTGCAAATAGTCATTCACACCTATTGCAATGTATAGAAATATTGGGACTTCGACTGGTTGAATGCGAGACGGTTAGGTGCCATCCTTTGTGAAATCTGATCGATGCATAGCAATACTTTCTGTTTTAGATTAGCTTTTTGAGAACGCAAGCAGCAAAGCAAGACTATATGTATCGTCCTCAGTAAAAATATACAGCGCACTTCTATGATCCTCTTCATGTTGGCTGCGTGGCACAAAGAGAGGACCGCTTACCACTAGGACACCAAATATGTCCTACAAATGCATGAAGTATGTAAAATAGATAAACTGCCTTATCAATGTGTTATCCTCTTAACAGGAACTTACTGCGTAAGACTCAGCTGAATTACAGTCTATCGAAAATAAACAAGCCTGAACAATTACACTAGTAATAGCATCAACCCTTCAGCGCTTTTGAGAGGTACTTGAAGAGCGCTACATAAGTGCTTGTTACATTACATTACATTACATTACAACTCTTAAACATAAAATAATTCTTACTTAAGTTCTGCAACTTGATGCCAGAGCAGCTTTGAATTATTTCCAAAGAGCCAACCACCATACAAATTCTTTGTCGAAGGATTAATGCTTCTGATTAAAAGGATGTCTGTGTAATCGTCTTTAGATGCTATTATCGTAGTATTATGAAGTGCACGATTTCCACTGGTGCTGATTTCTGCTTGTTTCCAAAGCAAACGTGGTGCGCAATTTCCCACATGTTCGATGGTACAGTTAACGACGCCTTTAGAACTGTACCCAATACACGCATCATTGCATTTTTACTCCTATTAAAAAACAAACGTGCGGCATGAAATGGATTACTAGTGTATTTTGCACTATCTATTAAACTTGGCTTTAGTAATCTACTAGCTTGAAACAACAGACATGCTTTTTTTTGTTCTAGAGAACCATGAATGTCCAAAATTCACAATGTCTTTCGCTAATGTTATGGTGACCGCATATTTCAGTCTTGCTCTATTGAATCGAATGTACACAGGCCCTTATGAAACGCAACGTTAGATAACATGCATCCTAATTCGAATAGCGCTCTTCCAATTTCTACGCATATTAAATCTAGCACATGCGAAACACACAGCCCTTAATTAGCGGCCTTTGAATCAAGATAAATATCCAGTGAATAATTTGTAGGCTTATGTGAAACGGCGGTTGTAGTTAGACAGTGACTGGCTGATTGAACGCTCTTCTAAAAAGCGAAGCATGCGAGTTCAAGTTTGATCTGAGACGCTTACTGTCAAGACGGTCTGAACGAACAATTGCTGAATGGCATCATTATATAGTGGCACCTTATTAATAAAACAAAATAGAAAAAAATAAACGATAACGGGTCAGAGTGGTCAGAGTTTTCAGTGTAACAGTGTGTCAAAGTTCCGAGCCATTTTTGCTGATCGTTGTTGAATTTGAGCAATGAGGTACCAAACTATCACATTCTCAAATCATTTACAACATTCGGCGGGGTACAACTTTAATTTCTAAGGAATTTTTAGCATGTTTACGACCTCTCAAAACTGATGAAGACAGTTTAAGACTACATCGATTATATGTTGATGAGATTCAAATTAGTTTTTTGCAGTGACAAAGAGTAGGCGGCACTGTGATATGCTTACAAATAAGTGCGATTATGGCACCCATAAGTGCATAATTTTCAAGCCCTACCTGAAACCATAAGTTCCATGTAACCAGATCTTCCCAGACCATTGTCTTCGTTGAATATGTAGCTTTCAGCATCCGACCTTTGCACGTCTCCAATCATCAGAATCCACTGGTTTTCGGAAACGTTGCAGCCGAACCTTCTAGACAGTGCGTAGTTATTAACAAAACTACCATCGTAGAAAACACGATCTTGCTGGTCACTTCCGATTGCCCGGTATTCAACTTGAATGGACTGCAGTTTGCTTGTTACGAACTTCAACTGTGTTTCCTCTCCAACAAACGTCGGTACTATTTCAGCGCCGCGGGGACACTGTGTCACCGCACGACCTTCCTCAACTGTTGAACCATACCAGCTTGCATTACACTGCAGATCCCCCTAAATATCTCAAGTTGAAGTAAGGTCAGGTAAGGTAAGTTAAGTTAATTAAAGTAAGGTCAGGTAAGATAAGTTAAAGTAAGGTCAGGTAAGGCGAGGCAATTCAAGAATGGCAAGGAAGGGAATGATAGGGTGAGTCAAGATCGAATCATGGAAATACAAGGTAAAATAATGGTACGATAAGAAAAGGTAAAGTTAGGTAATGTAAGGGCTAGTTTACAACACATCTATATTAAAAAGCTTCCGGTTGAATGGCAAATCTGATGACATGGATAAAAGAACTGGCCGACTCTGCAGTTTACATTGCTGAAACGAATATATATAAAAAACTGTTAATTTAATAGGAGGTTGAAGGAACAGTATTCGCAATCACCCTGCCACCATATTACATAATGACTGTATAATAAACCCAAATATACTCGCAATTAAATTATTCGTGATTGGATGTTCCTGTGTGGGCACTAAATGTTTACCCTCAGACTTAAAATAGACTGTTGAAATGTCATATCAGGACATATGTTGTTCACTTACATAAAACGAATACTTGCTGAATATTCTGGTTCGTCGCTGTCGCAGCATTTATATATTCCTTCGCCATACATGGTAACGTTGACAGTGTATAATTCGGATTGACCAATCGTGAGGTTTACTGTAGCGCTAGTTCTCTTGTCAACTTTATAATGATGCTGATCCTCTCCGCCTTCATTCCTCTGTCCGCAGAAGAGAACTCCTTCGCTTGTGCCATCGAGTTAGGATATTGCCAGTCAATCAGCTTCTGGCTACTAGCTATGCAGGCAATGCGCATCGTATCTCCAACAGTGACGTTCTGCATGGCTGGCAATATTCCAATATACCCCAGCACACCTGGAAGAATAATCACTACAAAAAAAATTAACTTCATTCTAACATGGTAAGTGACAGAAGGAACTAAACTGATAATTAAACATGTCTATTTCCACCATCTAATTTAACCTACAATAAGCAAGTCTATAGCGTCAGTCTTAATCAATACCCGTTGATAAGTGAAACCAGTAGCCAATTCTCAACTCTGGGTAAGTTGAGTGGAAATCCAGTAGGCCTGTACTCAACGTTTCTGGCATAATATTGATGTTAATCAGGAAATTTATGCAATGTCTTAACAGTATTTCACGCGAGGTGACTGTTTTAACAAGAGCAGCAACTACTCATGCTGAACTACAAGTGACTGAAACCAAATAGGTTCATCCTTGTACATGTACGAATCAAAATCATTCATCTTTATTTCACACAAACTCATTTACAAGTTATGTGTGGGTCACATGGCTCGATTGAGGGCCCTATGTTCTTTTGATATTTTATCTATTTAGCTTGCCCACCATATGAGGCAACACTATCCTGTTCAGAGCCATCGTCAACATCGCATGCAGCTTAAAGATAATATCGATTTCATTTTCCTTCTCTAATCTTCGATTTGATGCTACCGTTCAGCCATAACAATTCTAGTCTAATTTAAAAAAATGCAATGACATTTACAGTACAACCTAAAGTTTTATTGCGTAGCCTATGGACGAGGCATAATTCTTACCTATATGCAGAATTACAGCCACTATAGCATGAATGGAGAAAATGACGATTCGCATACGATGTTTCATGTATATGGTGTGCTTAACTGAAAATTTTATAAGATCAATTAGCCTTCATTTTTACAGCAAATTTGACGAATTAATAAATTTTATGATAATAACACTAAGATAACCAATTAGCCTCACCGAATTTGGAGTCTTTCATGGGTATAAATTGTAGGGATATCTAATCTATTCTTATCTGGGATCATCTCATCTAATTTATTCTCTTATCATTAGTACCATTGTAAGGTTCTTTAGTTCTTTTGGGTGCTATGTAGGTAGCCAGTTATATAGATACATGCATACATACATACATGCATACGTACGTACGTACGTACACATAGATACACACAAAATATACATACATACACATATACAATTATACATACATGCATACATACATGCAATGGCTTCTACAGTTCTGTTTGTTTAATCTGAAGATGTTCGAGAAGTCGGTGGGCCGGATAAATGGATTACATTGACTTTCCCATCATTATCGACACTTTCGACGATGGCGTGGTGGTATACTATGCGTGATATTTGTGTGGGGAAACTAATATGGTCACCGCGTTTCAGATCGTCAACTTTCCAAACGCGGATAGCTCTCGAGTTCGGAATGGCCTTCTACAACCAGAGGATACGACTGCATATGTATCTATGTATAAAAGAATAAATCTGCTAAGGACATGATATCACTACGAATATATGTTGAAGGAACATGGAACGTCCGAACACTGTGGGGGGCTGGCAAACTACAACTGCTTCAGGAAGAGATGAAAAGATACAGTTGAGACACTCTTGGAATTTGGGAAATGCTTTGGACATTGGCGGAAATGAACGGAGGTAAATTCATATTGTCAGGAAATGAAATCAGACATGAAGCAGGTGTCGGATACCTGTTAAACAACAAAGCTCGCTCCGCCTTGGCAGGATATAAACCAGAAAGTGACAGAATATTAGTGGCAAGATTTGGGGCCAAACCATTCAACATATTCAGGTTACCCAGATATATACACTCACAGAAGAGAGCTCAGGTGAAGACATCGAGAGGTTTTATAGAGACCTGACATCAGCAGTCGAGGAAACATCCAAGCGAGATGTGCTTTTCGTTTTAATTAATGATCTGTAACAGAGAATTGAGAATATGAGGAGGTAGAGAGTTCCAGATGTAGGGATCAGTCACTCTGATTAAGCTCCGGCCAAAGACGAGGCATGTGCCAGGAACAAAACACCTTTCAGAAGAATCCTGATCGAATAGAGGATCGGTCGTTAACAGAACTTCAGTTTCTAACAATTGACGATAAATGGGACATTAGATGAATTGCAAGTGAGGAGTGCCAGCCTGAAGCGAATACATTCAGATATAGGAAGCCAGTGCAGAGAATGAAGAGCAGGTGTGATACGGGGTCAGTAAGAGAGTCCAAGACATAGTCTTGCAGCATGGTGCATGACTCTAGTAGGAAGAAACAGTGTGCAATCAGCAGTACCCCAGTATTGTTGCCAGAATATGTCTGTATATTAGTGTTTTCAGGGACGCTGAATCTCAAGTAGAGTGAAGGTTGAGATTCTTCTTAGATGAATCAAGCATATACGAGAAGTAGCAGCTATTTGAGGTTTAAGAGAGAGTATGGAGCTGAGCATGACTCCAAGATTCCGAACAGTTTTGAACGGGGAAAGTAAAGAGGAATAGAATGACAAGTCAGTGCACTGTATGCATGTATATACGTATACGTATGAGTAAGAGTGCATGTGTATGTGCAGTATTTGGTCATTTATATATGGTTTTTGAAGAGCACCTCAAAGATGCTAAAACATGGCAAAAAGTTGAACTTCTAAACTGACTTATGTAGGCAAATAATTCGCATCCGCAGACTATCTCAATCATTCCTCTTTCGATTATCTTTCTTTCTGAGACAATTTCAAGCACCACCCACCGCAGCCATCCGATTGTCTGCCTGACTCTTGGATCTTGACCTGGAACCGAACACTTCCTGTCTATCAATTTTGTTTTGACTGAGCACCTCTGAATAAGCTGTTTCCCAAGACTTAGCTTTCATTGGATGCCGTAGAAATCTTCAGATTATGGTTATGATTACAAATGCTTGTTCTTACAACTGTCTTCGCTCTTTTTGAGGCGGGAGGTAGAGAAGACTGCGAGAGAGCAAGGGGTCTTCCCCTTTTCCCAGTTGCCGTTACTGTCGTCGGCTAAAGAGTATAAAAATATTTATGAGTAGTCGTAGAGTTCTATATTAGGCCTACTTCAGAGATATGGCAGGCATGAAATGATTTCGGGCGATCCACGAGTAAACAGTGAACATTCACAACAAAATCAATAGACAGGAGGGGTCAGATTCATTTCAGGTCAAGATCCAAGCAGCATGTAGACAGATACTCACACGGCTACGGCGGAAGACTTAAGCTATTATTCTTATTATTGTATAAAGCGCTGCTTCAACAGGGCTTTGTCAGAACAGGTTGTACAGCGAGGAAGAACTCTAGAGAGCCCAAGGATCTCCTTGTAAATGTAAGTGTACGCATTTTTCGATAGCGACCGTATGGCCTCGACCCTACTCCGTTTTCAATGAATTAATTGGATGAGATCCTTCATCACCGCTACCGTCTGAATGGGCGCCACGCCATTTAATGTCTTCCACTCAAAACTGAAAACACTCCTGTTTCGCATATCCTATACTGATTACTCTTCTTCCCTTATGTCTTGCAAATCCGATTGCAAACACCATCCACCGTAGCCGTCTGCCTGTTGGATCTTGACCTGGAACCGTACCCTTTTGCCTATCGATTTTGCTTTGTCTGAGCGCCTGTGAATAAGCCGGTTCCCGCGACTTGGCTTTCGTTGGGCGCTGTAGAAATCTTGCGATTACGATCCCCGTATACGGATCGCGCTAGCCCGAGCTTCAAATCTCAGACTTCCTGTCTAGACACACCTGCTAATGTACACCTTATACTAATAAAACAAGATATACAGTTCAGTAAAATGCAAGGAATAAGACACGAAACGCAGCTGCCTAAGTTTGTGAGCTACACAGGTGTCAGCCAATCAGGAAGCGAGCTACACCTAGGCCTGCATCAAATAATGAATACCTTCCCAGCGACCAGCTGTACACAAGCGCCTCACGCACCGTTAGATATGCAAATGAGAATCAGCCCAGTATGACCAAACAATGGAGCTGACAGAGTCCGCGACCGTTTTGACTGGTTAAATTTTAAATTTTCCTCCACTATAAAGTTGTTACTAAGTCCTACATGTCATCGCTGTGTATATCCGCTTTGATGTGATATTGCCAGGCCTGTTTTGCACCACGTTGCGAAGAGCTCGCAGTTGGTTTTTAATTAGATGATAGGCTTTGTCGTTAAGTCCAAGTTTGCCAAGATTTGCCTTTGCGCGTTGGAGAATTTGTGTAGGCGTATATGATTTGACTTTGTGCACAATTCGGTTTAGAGCGCCTCGCGAGAGTTGATGAATTAAATCAAGGCTGTCCTGACGAATGCTGACGTCCTGTTCGTTCGTTGTCGATTGAGTGTTTGGCGGCCCAGAATAATGAATGACTGTTACCGTGTTTGGTGCTTTGGTGTTCATGGATCGACAAAAGCACCGTATCTTTATGTTTGTTGTCTCCACTGCAGCAGGTGGGCTTCCAGCGGGAGCCATTATTACTGACTGTGAAAGAAAGGAAGTTTTCTCTATTTCATTATATGCATTTTAAAGCTTGCTTCCGAGTTGCAAGTTCTTCGGAAAAGGCAGTTATTGTTACGGGCAATGATTTAAAGGAACGAGAATCTTTAGCTTGTGTATTTCCTTCTGCCAAACTGCTCCTGTGTCAGTTTCATGTATTAAAAGCAGTTTGGTCATGGCTTTGCAACGCAAGGCACAAAACAGACAACAAAACAACAAGACAGAGCATCTACTTTCACTTCAAAGGATGCCTCTACGATCGCGCAGTAGATGAACTCGGAAAGTGATTAACTGACCTATTGAACTCAGAGGCATGCAAGCAAGATTTAAATCTTACAAAATACTTCAGCAATTTGTGGTCAGACAGAGAATCTTGGGCCACGTGGTTCAGGAACAAGTTGCCAAATAGAGGCAGCAACACGACAAATTACGTTGAGATTGTGTTCAAAATCCTGTAAGACACTATATTTGAACGGGTAATGGCCTACAATATAACACAGTTGTTTGACTATCTGGTAACCAGATTCGAGCAGTATTTTCATGGCCGTCTTTTAGACTTTGCCAATGGGCGCTATAAGAAAAGTCAGCTGCGAAACCTGCTTGTTGAATCTTCATTTGATACTAAGGACGTTGTTGATCACCAAGATGGAACCTTCTCATTCCCAAGTGAATCTTGTGCAGACATTCTTCATAGGGTTGACATAATGCGAGAAACTTGTGACTGCGACGTTGGAAGTAATGGAACTTTGCGTAAACACATGTCTGCTGTTATAAACAGCATTGATTTCAACTTATCCTCGGAGTCGGCTATAAAACGCGTTTCTGAAAATTCCAGGGCAGTTATGTTTAAAGTGGCAACTGGGCATAAGCCACCTAATAACTGGCTTGCCCCTTTACTGCTGAATGATGAACCTGTTATTGACTCTGAGAACGATAGACACTGTGCTAAGCAAAATGCACCACGTGCTGAGAATAACAGTGACATACCTGAAGTGCAGATACATTCAACTACAGGTAATGATACAGGTAACAGCACGCTTCCTAGCAGCCGTGTTGCCGCTGCCCTGGACAAATGGAGTGAACTGATTGAATCTCTGCGTACCAGGGTGATAGAGGGAATTCACAACAGCCCAGAAATCTTTGTACCCGCAGTTAGTAAATGCACAGACAACCTGGCAACGTTTGTCAATACTGAGTCGAGTTTAGTGACAATGCTGCATACAATGGGCAAATATACTGTTTGGAAACAAAGCATGTTTCTCGAGATCCACTACCAGGAAGACGACATGGGGGAATCAAAATAGGAGTTCAGCCAACTGCAATTGCTCGCTGTAAATATTGCTTGTCTGGCAAAAGGAAACGGTGGGCAGGACGGCCACCTGGAAGTGTGAAAAGGCCCTTGCTTTGGATGAGCAGGAAAATGGATCGTTTAAGGCACCCGCACGAAGGAAACCAAAAGCGTCTATCCATGTTTTACAGTCAAATGTGTTTCAAGCAATGTATCTTTAGGCCAAAAGAGACATGCCAAGAACTGACATTATATATGTAGCTCAAAATTTAACTGATGTTATGTGTCTTAGTCAAAATACACCTCAAAATACTGTGGATTGATGGTATAATTGACATATGTATTTTTGTTTTTGTTGCTGATAGGTACTTGATGTCCTCTAAGATTCCCATAAACTAGTCACATTGTCAGCGTTTCCTAGTCACCTACTGAGGAGTTCACTTTAAAAAAAGTGCTGTATAAAGCCTGTTGACAATACATTACATTATACATTAGATTTCAATGTATAAGGCGTTACGTTAAGGCTATTGTATTTCCTTTGCTTGCATATGACTATTATATTTTAGAGACTTTAGAGCCGTTCGGAAAACTCCCGGCTAATGAATTTTAGAAACATTTTCAAAAGAAAAACAAGACAATGTTAATTTCTTAGGACCCGTAACACAGACCTGTATCACTCTTGGTATAGCAGCCATATTCCACAGCGCTTCCAAGTTATCACGCGTTTCTTAGTCACCAGAATACATAAGTATGCTATCTATTTTTGAGCACGAGATGTTGCCATAAACTCTATCCTATGTTCCGTGAGCTCATAGTGTTAATCTATTAAATCCAATAGGAGGTTCCTCCTCGATATTATGAACGCTTCAGATTTATAGTGCAACAGACATTGAGAAAAATGATTTAAAGTAATACTTCCAATATAGTAGTTAATTAGTCTGCTTCTTTCCTTGATTTAATTACACCCAAAGTACTAGAAGCCAGTGACGCATGCACCCTTTGTACTTACTTATTCTGCCTTATTTCTATTCAAGAAACGTTAACCAATACCGGTCAGAATAGATGTATGAATATTGATGAACTGCCATACGTATCGGGATTTGGGTATATGCTCCCCGTCGGGGCTTATTTAAGAGATTTTAATCTCTAGCACGGGGACCTTAAATGGCGTGGCCTCCATTCAAACGGGCTGCGGTGGTGAAGGATCTCACCAGTTTAATTCATTGAAAACTTAACAAGGTTGAGGCCATACGGTGGCGATAGAAAAACGTGTACACTTACATGTACAAGACAATCTATGGGCTCTGTAGAGTTCTTCCTCGCAGTACAAGTTGAGGTTGGATCTTCGAATCGGATACAAGCATCATTTTATTTGACGTCGAAGTAACAATGAGATAATGGCCTACGACATCCACCTGATTATGGAGGAATCTAAGAATCTGGGATTGCTTCTGAATCGCACCAGATGCGAGGTAATGATCTAGGAGTCCTGCTGAAACAGAGCTTTAGACAATAATAGCTTGAAGACTTCCGCCGTAGCCGTCTGACTGTATGTCTTCCTGTCCTTTGGATCTTCACCTGGATCCGAATCTGACCCCTCCTGCCTATTGATTTTGTTGCGCGTAAATAAGTTATTTTTCTTGACTTAGCTTTCTTTGGGCGTTGTAGAAATCTCGAGTTTATGCAGGGCCGTCTTATCCATTAGGCACAGTAGACACTCTGCCTAGGGCCAACGAACTTTATAGGGGCCTACGAAAGTCAAAAATGAGATATTGAAAAAATGAATACATTTATTGATTGACCCGAAAATAGAAATTTAAGAAAATACACATTTAATTACCTTAAAGTTTGTACTGAAACAGTTTAAGTTAAGCTGTGATACATTATGTTAACTTTGCGGCTTTTGCATTAGCAAAATCACATATAATGTCCTCAAATATCATTTCCCGCATGGGCCAGAAATGTCGCGACCCTCACAAACTGCCATCATGGCCTCTTGAGGGCGCGGCACATTCAATCTCGAAACTCAGGAGTTTTATTCTTTTAATTTGAAACCAACGAAGAAACTAAAGCCTACGCCTATATAACTGTTCTAAATCTAGCGAAGTTCTCAACGAATCTGGTACGAGGAGTCACAGTTCTGATCTGTGTGAAAATACGTCGTAGGCCAACGATGTCACTGCCTTACTCTTCGACGTACGAGTCCGAATTGACCTTTTCTTCGGCGTTCCCTCTTGTTTATATAGAGGCACCCGACCGCGATTGACTACCAGGGTGGCCCGAGTCACATTGCATCCATGGATCCTTGACAGATTACCATTTATCTGGGTATGAAACCCCTTCGAGTCCGCCCTGTTTGATTAATTCTCGTTGCGCGAGATTTGTCATTCTGTCGTTTCCCCAGTCCGTGGGTTCGAGTGATCGTACGGAGGGAGAGAGGTGGGGGGTCCTTGCGGAGCGTTGTCGTTTCCTCTGATCGGATTCTGCGCCTTGATGTTGGCCGTCCGCTCCAGGGTGGTCTTCGCTTGTGGCGTCCTTCCTGCAAATTGACGTCGCCGCCAAGTGCTCGATCATCTTCCCGTTTCTCCCCACCCACTCCGGTCTGTTGATGATACATCACAGGCTGACACGGGCATGCGCGTAGACTCGACCGTGACACCGCATTAAGTCGTTTTCAGTTGAAAGTAGTGCAAGGGAAGAGAGACGTCAAGAAATAATGTGAATGTGTTTAGCTCTAATGCAGAGTAGGCAGTTGGGGCCTACGAATGCGAGTGTCTACTTCTAGGGCCTTCGACGACCTTAAAATGGCCCTCAGTTTATGATAGCGACTATAAAACTTACACTTATAAATACCACTACCACTGATGCTACCACTGCTGCTACTGCAACTACTACTACCACTACTACTACCACTACTACTACTACTACTACTACTACTACTACTACTACTGCTGCTATTATTATTATTATTATTATTATTAATGAGATTATTATTATTATTATTGTTATTATTATTATTATTAATGAGATTATTATTATTTTTATTGTTATTATTATTATTATTATTAATGAGATTATTATTATTATTATTGTTATTATTATTATTATTGTTATTATTATTATTATTATTATTATTATTATTATTATTATTATTATTAATGAGATTATTATTATTATTATTATTGTTGTTGTTATTATTATTATTATTATTATTATTATTATTATTATTATTATTATTATTATTATTATTATTAATAGGCCTATTAACAGCCATTCCAGAACAACGCTCCTCTAATATTTCTAATTCTAAAGGATGATTTATACTTTGGGCAACAACAATAATAAATTATTATAATTCACGCCACATATTATTTATAATAAAAATACTAATAACAACATAATAGATCTTATTCTGTTAAACATCGTCACCGACTTGTCGTCAGTTTTATGCTTTCTTATAATTTACTCGAGGCAAAAATGATCATCATCACCGTCGTCGTCATTGTCACGTCGTCATCGTCATGTATGGCAAGTGTCTCAGTGCCTGATTTTGATCTTGGCTTAGTATACTTCTGTCTTGGCATCGGGTCCGTGGGTCTGGTCTCGTTAAAATCACTGCTCTTGTCTTTTACCTTTACCTTTATCATTTTCTCCGCTTAGGCCTGTACAGGGCATAGTACTGCTTTCTTCTTGATTGTTTTCTAAGGATTACAGTGCAAATGAGTAAGATGGACCATTTGAGCACTATTTCATCGATAATGACAATAATTATGAACTCCTGAACATGTTTTAGACATTTTTGCATCCAAACATTGCAACATTGCTAACCAGCTCAGTAAACTGTCTTCTCTGTTTAAAGTATTGCTACTCTGTAAGAAAAAGTGTAGACGCCTTTGTCTACATCTAATGTTGAGCAGATTTTGCAACACTAATGTGGATGCTTTTGCAACAAAATGTGGACATTTTTGTGCAACACTAAGTGTAGCAAAAAAATATGCAACACTCAATGTGGATTTTTAATGCAACACCAATGTGGACTAATATTTCTTCTTTAAAGGAGGCATACAATTGTTGCTAGAAAATGAGCTATGGATATTTTAATATGTTAATATAAGGCAATTATAAACATTTCACAAAATATGCAGTTTATATAATAAACTCTTACTGCCATTCAGAGACACCCAAAGTGACCCCGAATTTGACGTACAGTAAGTACAATGACCGATTTCAGAAAGATTCTCGCCGGCAGTATATGCCTCGAGATTCTTGAAGTCAGCTTGACAGTCCTATTCTATAGGTTTACGGATTAAGCACATGGGAAATGCTGGTCGCTGGATGCAGTGAATTTCGTATACGCATGGATGAAATCATCGAAACCAGTAAAGTACACGATTTAGGTTGACTCAGTAAAGTCAGCAGAAGCGGACTCGAACAATCTGGCTGAACAAACGGTTTAAATCCCGGATGAAATTAACATTTTGCAGCAGTAGATTTTATGGTAAACGTAAACGCTTATATGAGCCGCCAGCGAGATGCGGACCCGATAGCACCATTCACCAATTGTATAGCCAGTTTCATGACTTCATGTTCTATGCGCAACGAGCTTAATTTTTCAGGCTTCTGAATAATGGTGCTCTTTCATGTGTCAGCTAATTTTTGTTTTCTATGAATTTGGTGTTTTCTGCGTTAAGTGAAGACGTTCATGATGTATGCCATATTCATTTTTACAGTAGAATAATATGACGTCATGTAGAACGGGCGTATCTGCCGTAATCTGTCGTTTTCGTTTTAGCTTGGTCCGGCGCGAAATATCGTTCTTTTTGTGTGTGGTGTTCGCCGGATTGAAAGCAAAATTATTTAACCGTAATTCTTTTCTGTTTCTTTTTCAAATTTATGTTAATGTGTTTTTAAAATGTTTCTCTGTTACATATGTGACATTTGCGAGCCATCTTACCCGCTTTTCAGAGCCCGTCTGCAAAGACACAATAATGTTGGCGAGCTGTGAAGCCACGTGCGTAGACGCGGCGAAACCTATCAACAAATACAAATACAAATATAAATACATATCCGGATTCCGGGTTACTAGAGCGTCACCTAGGGAAATGTAATGCTTCAACAAAAATGCGTAGCACGAGTCATTGATTGAAACGTTCACGAACGAATTGGAACTGGATTGTTCGCCAAATGTATATCGAACCCATACACCGTCCATATGGGTGTCATCAAATGAATCTATTACCACTCTGGCAGTCAAAGTGCTTGAACACAGAGTCGCCAAAATCCGGAAATGCAGCAGATTCTATTACAGATTCGCCTATAGAAGCAGAATGCACAATTCAGGCGAGGATGGTCATGAGGGTACATAAAGAACCCATACGTGGTCCATGTGGGTCTCATCAAATGGATATATTTGCACTCTGGCAGCCGCAATCCTCGAATACAGATTCAAATACAGATTCGCCAAAATCCGGAAAATCAGCATATACAAATACAGATTCGCCTGTAGAAGCAGAATGCACAATTCAGGCCAGGATGGTCATGAGGATCCATAAGGGAACTGTACTTGGTCCATATGGGTCTCATCAAATGGATATATTTGCACTCTGGCAGCCGCACTCCTCGTATACAGATTCAAATACAGGTTCGCCAAAATCCGGAAAATCAGCATATACAAATACAGATTCGCCCATATCGAGAAAATGCACGACTCAGGCAAGTGTAGTCATATATGGGTTCATAAGGAACCCATACATGGCCCTTAAGGGTCTCATGAAATGCGTATTGACCTGCTGTAGTTCAAGTACTTCCCAGCACTGCCCAGTCGCCTCTAGGAGTGAGGAGAAAGACGTCCTGCTTGTGTCGGCTGCTATGTCGGCAAAGTCGCTGCTCGGGTTGGACGTTGACCGGATAGAGCGGACATCCGTCATCCTATAATACTATCTGCGTCATGTTTTTTCGCCCCTGACATTCACGCTAGGTGAGATAGTACCCGTATGCCCGCGTTTTGACTCCTTCTGGCGCTGTCCACTTTTTCGTGTCCCGAAGTCTCAAGTTGGTCTTGTTCTGCTCATATACGCCCAGCAGGTGTCCACGGCTGAGTAGTGCTGGTTTTCACCGTTTCACAACAGTAGAAGAGCGACGTTGTGTGAATCTAGCCTCGCATGAGACATCTATTGGATGCAACCCGCGATTCCACCCTGTCACAAAATGCGCTAATGCTTGCCCATTCCTGTTGTAAACGCACCTGGGTGGCAGGAAAGTAGGATCGGCTGTTGGGCACGGTGAATAAGAAGGACGGCCGTACCGAGGGTTGGGGAGTCGCTGGGTTGAGTCAGTTTCTGAGTGACGGAGCGAGGAGAAGATGATTTTCGGGAATTCGAAGGAGGGTTCAGTCAAAGGAATTGGAGGAGCGGTCCGTGGCTGGAGTGACGGGAAGCTTGAGAAGCCGAGAAATGCTTTCCTTCCCTTTATCTTCGTATTCGTAAGTTTGTGTATATATAGTGTTACATTTCAGCTAGTTTAAAATGTATGTATTTCGAGTATATATATATATATATATATATATATATATATATATATATATATATATATATATATATATATATATATATATATATATATATATATACATATACATACCTACACACTCGTGTTAGTGCGTAATTGAGGAGTCTGCTTTAGTTGTAGGCTACACGGGATTTAAATTATGCATATAAGACTGGCTATAAGTAAGACTCGTAGCGATATCTATTTGAATAGTTGAGGTCTTAGGTGTCCTATTTGAATAATGGACTTCAATTTTTGCAGTTTGTGTATGCAGATTTATTAGAATACTTTAAATGTATATATCTGCTGTATTTAATATCTGCCGGAGATGGTATACTTTGTGCTTTATTTGGTACGCAATTTTGTGGTTTATGTAGGCTTACATGCTGGAAAACTGCACTCATTGGAATTTAGTATTCAAGTATTTTGAAAAAAAGTTTATTGTATGTGAATTTAGCTCGGTACCCTGGTGGCGTGGGTGAATTGGAGCTGGTTGGTTTGATGACACGGGGCCGTTATAGAGCTTGTCGACTGTGTATGAGGGATGGAATCCGAATCCAGTCAAGTATTTCTGAGTGGTGATTCTGCGAGTGGAGAAGTCGACCGGAATAGGCCAGCGCCAGATGCCTGAGACTTCTACTACTCCCGTAGGGCTGTGGTAGTCGCGAGAGTTTATTTTGGTGTCTCTGTGTATAGGATGGCTTGCAGTGTTTTTGATAAGACAGTTATTGGTTATTCTGTTGAAGGAAGAGTCTTTGTAAATAAAATCTGTAAATAAACATTGTAAATATAACAACTGAAATTAGAAATTGGCTTTTCCTTGAAACTTAGTTAAACGAATTCGCGACACACCCGAACACGCTTACGCTATGGGCAGGTTCTGGCGCTCGAACTTGCCGACGTCGGACACCTTTACAGGGAATTCGATCCCGGAGAAATTCAGCTCTCTTAGATGGGCACTGCATTTGATTGAACGTTGGGAGTCTTTTCTGCCGGATACATTGCCGACAACACAGTCGACTCAAAGCAGCGGTTGTCTCTGTTTTGCACGTTAATGACATAGCGCGGTCGAATGTTACTGCTGTCGTGAAACAGCCGATGCTGAGCCGTACCTAGATTCAGCGCTTCTACATTTCTGAGTCTCCACCCTGACCCTTCATCTGTGTACTCTTCTCGGCGTCTGAGCATCTGCGCCTTCGCTGCCTCGAGTGCATCTTCGATGTCACCCGCATTCTATAATGGACAAGTGTCTGAGTAAGGTGTAATCAGCATGCGATCGATGTTGTAACACGGCGCTGCTCAAGTATTTGTTGCTATGTCATATAGCGCCTTTGCATTGCATCGGATACAAAGTAAGGTAAAATACAGAGAAGCGCTACAGTGTGGAATGAACGCGAGCCCAGGACAGTTCTGCATCGTGGCTCAGCCAAAAGACCCGTACCTGAAGATCGTAGGCTGCGAGAAGGGATGCAAAGAGAGACTTTTCATTTAAGGTAGTTAGGAGTGCTAATGGCATGAATTTTATAGGTAAGACCGGATACCTTAAATCTTATCCGGATTTTCGGAGGAATTCAATGGAGCTCGTTTACTATAGCTAAGGAATTTGTACGAGGAAGTGCACGCAGCACCACACGAGCCATGAAATTTTGGATGAACTGAAGCCTTTGAGTTCAAGATCTGAAATACCTCGTTGGCATAATCAAGACGAGATCAGATCAGACAACAGGTTACAGTTTGTGCCATGTTTTTGGTAAAAAGCAGACCTGATGTGACGTAATGCCCAGATATGATAGAAACAAGATTTACATAAGTTTCTAAAGTGGGGTCGAAATGTGAGTTTGCTGTCCAAAATTACACCAAAAATTCTGCTTAATAGCGGAACAGTGCCAGCTAGGTCAATGCTGGAATGTGAAGGGAGAAATCGCAGATGTTGGCATGAGCCAAACATGATCACCTCAGATTTATCTGGTTTTCTGGCCAAACCATTGAAACAGAACCATTCATGAACAGAACAGAGAAATTCACCAAGTTTCACCTTGACTGACTGATCAGTGGGTGAAAGAGCAATGCAAAGCCGATTGTCATCAGTGCACTGCTGTACCTTCGCTCCAAAGTCGTTGGCTATGCGGGTACCTGGTGCAGTGGATTGTAAATAATAAAGGTATAAGGACAGATACTTGTGGGCTCCACAAGTGCAGAAAGAATGATCACACCATTTTTCCGAAATTCCTCGAATCTGCATTTGTATATGCAGAATTTCCGGAATTTCGTGAAACCGTATTTGAATCTGTATACGAGGAGTGCGGCTGCCAGAGTGCAAATATATCCATTTTATGAGACCCATATGGACCAAGTACAGTTCCCTTATGGATCCTCATGTCCATCCTCGCCTGAATTGTGCATTCTGCTTCTACAGGCGAATCTGTATTTGTATATGCTGATTTTCCGGATTTTGGCGAACCTGTATTTGAATCTGTATACGAGGATTGCGGCTGCCAGAGTGCAAATATATCCATTTGATGAGACCCATATAGACCACGTATGGGTTCTTTATGTACCCTCATGACCATCCTGGCCTGAATTGTGCATTCTGCTTCTACAGGCGAATGTGTATTTGTATATGCTGATTTTCCGGATTTTGGCGAATCTGTATTTGAATCTGTATACGAGGAGTGCAGCTGCCAGAGTGCAGATATATATATTTGATGAGACCCATATGGACCACGTATGGGTTCTTTATGTACCCTCATGACCATCCTGGCCTGAATTGTGCATTCTGCTTCTACAGGCGAATCTGTATTTGTATATGCTGATTTTCCGGATTTTGGCGAACCTGTATTTGAATCTGTATACGAGGAGTGCGGCTGCCAGAGTGCAAATATATCCATTTGATGAGACCCATATAGACCACGTATGGGTTCTTTATGTACCCTCATGACAATCCTCGCCTGAATTGTGCATTCTGCTTCTACAGGCGAATCTGTATTTGTATATGCTGATTTTCCGGATTTTGGCGAATCTGTATTTGAATCTGTATACGAGGAGTGCGGCTGCCAGAGTGCAAATATATCCATTTGATGAGACCCATATAGACCACGTATGGGTTCTTTATGTACCCTCATGACAATCCTCGCCTGAATTGTGCATTCTGCTTCTACAGGCGAATGTGTATTTGTATATGCTGATTTTCCGGATTTTGGCGAACTTGTATTTGAATCTGTATACGAGGAGTGCGGCTGCCAGAGTGCAAATATATCCATTTGATGAGACCCACATGGACCACGTATGGGTTCTTTATGTACCCTCATGACCATCCTGGCCTGAATTGTGCATTCTGCTTCTACAGGCGAATGTGTATTTGTATATGCTGATTTTCCGGATTTTGGCGAATCTGTATTTGAATCTGTATACCAGGAGTGCGGCTGCCAGAGTGCAAATTTATCCATTTGATGAGACCCATTTGAATGCGATAATTCGATCGGCAGTTTATGGGTTTGTACGTGTATCGCACAATTCTGTTCAATATACGGTCTTTGGGCGAATTTTCGTTAATATGCGCCTTTCGTTAACAAATTGTGCAGTTCCTATTGATTCATGAACATTTTTATCGTTTAATCCTCTTTGAAATTTGAGATGCCAAATATTGCACTACTATTTCGCTAGTTGGCAGCACAGAAACCCGGAATCCGGAACGGAAATGTATTTATATCTGTTGATAGGTTTTTATACGTCGTGCGTAGTGGGTCGTGCAGAAATTCTTTCCGCAAACTATTCAGTCTATTCCGTCACATTGAAATGTATCATGTAAAACCCACGGTGCATATAGTTACCAGATCTCCAGTAGGCGTTAGAATGGAATGTGGAGATAGAAAACACTCCTCTTTCACAGATCCTACCCTGACACCCCTTCTTCCTCTTATCTCTCCTCCTCTCAAACCCAAGCACCATCCCCAATCCCCATAGCTGTCACGCTGTCTCTCCGTAAGAGTTTTGGGTCTTGACCTGGAACTGAACCCTTTTACCTATCTATTTTATTTTGACTGAGCGCCTGTGAATAAGCTGGTCTCCGCGACGTGGCTTTCGTTGGGAGCTGTAGAAATCTCGGAATTACGATTACGATAGTTCAGTGACTGTTGACCCAAATCATTCCAGTATAGCTGAAATTAATCCCAAACCTGATGTGTGATTTGCATGATGAGGGTATTGCAAAATAGAGACCACTAAAACCTTTTTTCAATATGTAGCTCTGCCTCAAATACCTTGTCTTTATTCTGGTTAGGCATGATATTACAATTTAAGACGTGCTTGTGAAATACAAATTTTTTACCTTTGTACTTAGACAAGACCGGCCATGTAAAGAGAAGATTGCAATGGCTAGGTCCATTACAGACTCATTTCCAGTTTTCCGTTATATAAGTACTATTTAGGACTGTTTTTACCTTGCTGCTCTTTGATTTAATTTTTGGTTTTTCTACTTTTTCCTAGAAGGCTATTGCTTACTTATCTTGCTTACTTATCTTGCTTACTTATCTGTCAATTTCAGGTTTTGCAAAACACTGAAGAGATTGCTGAATTCATTTTTTAATGTGGCAAGTGCTTGGTGATGCATATGGGGCATAGAATTAGAGTTCTGATATACAATGGGAGATAATACTAGTCAATAAGGCCATTTAGTAAGCATATACTGTCATCTGATGACAATCATATGAACAGTTACCGACAAGAAAGCCCTTTGTTCTTTCTCTTCTGTTCATTGAATTACATTTGTTGTTTTTGCCCTTTGGCTGCAAGATTCCTTAGACCATTACTGACGAGTATTGTCAATTGAAGGACTTAATAAATTAGTGATAGATGAGGTTGTTAGTTCCTGGTTTCTTGTTGTTCCTGTTTTGTAGTTACTCTGCATAAATGATCTTTCATCATTGCGAATAGAGCATAACTTGGCAGTAAATCCCATATGGTAGGTATATCATTACTAGTGTGACCCAGTGGCTGACTGGTTAAATGCTGACCTTGTAATACGGACTGTGCTGGACTGTGCTTTCTCTGATATAATCCCTCTGACAGTATCCTGAATGCATTGCTTGGCCCAAGAAGGTGGAAATATCCAAATGTAAAAAAATAAATTACCGGGCTTCTGACTTGTTTATATTTTACTGAAGCCTGGCAATGCTAGACAAGGGTGAGCTGCCCACTGTGCCTGATGGCTATGGTCTGTCTCTTGCCTTCCTCTGCATGCTGGATGTGGTCAAGTGCAATCTCCAGCCACAGGAACTTCATCGTGTGGCCCAGCTAACACAGAACCATCCGCTGGTCAGAAATTTTTACTTGGATTTTTGAGTCTGCATTTTAAACTTGACAGTGACTATGGTAACATTTGTTTGATGCTTGAATTTGTTGTTTTGCTTAAGTGGGTCTGGCTGGGTGTTGGAACCATGGGGATATTGGAATAGACCTCACACAGAGTTGTTTTGATTTCTTGGGGTGTTGTATAGTGTTTAATTTAAGGCTATCCTGGTTTTCTGGAAGTCTTGCATCTTAAAAACTTCTACAGTGCCACTGTGATAATCTACAAGACATCAGCTGATGGTTGCCTCCACTTACAGTTGATATGCTTGCCAACATAGGAGGTGAGTCTGGTCCAAGTCTGGAAGAGCAATCCATTGAGACAGGAGTATAGCCTATACATTTGTATATATGTGGCATTATTTCTATATGTATTGAAAGTAAGTTTTGTTGTAAGTCAGCATTTTGAAATCTGTTGAGGGCAGTTTTGTGTGTATTTGACTAATTCTGTTTTAAGGAAAATGTGTTTGCAACTCAGGTGAGGTCCAGATGAAGGAGGAACTGATAAATTCCAGTTGCTGCGGTGTTCTTGCAACTATGTCTTTACTGCTGGATGCCAGGTGAAGGCTCTTTCCATGTTGGACTTGTCGTATTTGATCTGGTCTGGTCTAATGTAATGTAATGTAATCAGTATAAAGTGCCTTCAATATTGCCTTACAATAGAGCACTCCAAAATAACATAAATGGTGCATGAAAACCTCTTTTCAAATCTATAATTCCTATGCCGTGAAACCTATCTTCAAATCAAAAACCTATTTCTAATTCACGAAACTCATCTGCATATTGAAAATATATTCTTAAGTCTCTAATTTCCCTCATATCCACTTCTCTTCCTCAGTCCGTGACCTCGGAATCATCCTGGATCGAACTCTTTCTCTGACTGACCATGTAAATAATATCTCCCGCTCTTGTCTTTACCACCTACGACAACTCCGCTCTATTCGTCACTCGCTTCCTCTTCATGCGTTCACTACCTTGGTCCATGCCCTGATTTGCACTATAGGATTGACTTCGGCAGTGCTGCCTATATTGGACCTTCTGCAGTTAACTCCTCTAAGCTTCAGTCTATACTTAATGCTGCTGCACGCCTTATCGGTGGTCTTCCAAAGTCTGCCCATATATCTACTTTTATTCGTGACTCACTTCATTGGCTTCCTGTCAGTCAACGCACCCAGTTTAAGATTCTAATCCTTATGCGCAACTGCCTTCTAGACTCTGCTCCGCCCTACTTAACTTCTTTTTGTATTCCGGTTTCCTCGTTGCCTGCCTATGCCTCCCTTCGCTCAGCTACCCGTGGTCTCTTGGTAGTCCCTCTTGTCCGCACTACGACTGCCCAGTCCAGGAGCTTTGCCTTTGTTGGCCCTTCCAGCTGGAACTGCCTTCCTCTTGAACTGCGGCTTCAGTTATTTAGTGTCTCTCCTACCCAGTCTCGCAAACGCCTGAAATCCTTTTTGTTTGTTCAAGTCAAGAGCGCCACTGTTTCCTAAGTGGCGCTTTATAAATGTTCGTTTACAATTACAATTATAGACTGACTCTTCCAACTGGAATATATGGTCCCGCCAATAGTATAGATAAATGCCAATCTTTTTGGTGAAGTAAAAATCAAAATCTTTAATTCTCTTTAGTGAAGCTTGGCTGAGGTGCTCACTTTTCGTTGCTTCTGAATGATGAAGGCTGAATCCCATAGTCCTGGACACTGAGCCAGTCGCAGGACTTGCCAGCTTATAGCAGATTTTAAAAAGTGGAGGCAGAGGCAGTTGCCTGAAGTTGATGAACTGTTCACTCAACAGACTGAATAAAGTCTGTCACTTTCAGATCACCAGACAAGAATGCCATATTTTCTCATCCATTCAGCGAGAATGACTTGGAAACTGCCAGAAAACTTGCTACTTTACAGAGTTGTTTGGCATTTTCTGGGACATCAGTTTTACAACTTACTGAATATACATGTATACTGAAGAAAGGTGTTTCATTTCAAAACTTAAATGTTAATCTACTTTTGACTTTTCTGTGGATGTGGTTTTGTTGTTCTAATGTAGATTAGCTTTATTTGTTTTTAGTTAACAGCTAAGAACATCCAGTGTATGAGAGCCTTGTTGAACCTAGCTCACTGCAATGGAGGTGTGCTTGGCATGGCTTGGCACCAGGTTCTAACAACTTTACAGGTAGGCAGTTGCACATCTGTTTGTGAGAATTTTTACGAGCGACTGTCAAATGTTTGACTTGCTGTCCTTCCCATGATAATATATCATCAGCTGTTGTAACTGTAATTGCAATCAGAATTTGTATAGCACTGCTTCAAGAGAAATAAATCATAGGCACTCCCGGCACTAGCCTTAACATCATTAAGCCTAGTGGAGAGATCTGTTATTTGTATGCTTGGTTCTTTTGTTCTCTATCATCCTGCTTTTGTGAACATTTTGTTTTGTTTCTTTTAGCACATTGTTTGCATTCTTGACCTGAAACCATCTTCAGATGGAACTTTGCAGCAGGCATCTGAAAACCCAAATGCTGTTGTTGCAACTTCAATTATGTGGGATTTGCCAGTTTTGTCAGCAATGCTATCACGGCTTTTTGAGAGTTCACAGTTGGTGTTGTTTTATTTTCGTACGGATGGATTCGGTAGCAAGTTAATAGACAGTAAATTCTGCAGTACACTGGCTCTGTATCTAGACTTTTGAGGTTCAACCTTTGCGAAGGAAGAGTGGATGAGCAGCTTCTAATTGCAGAAAACATAAGCTGCTATTTTTGGTGCTGTTTAATGTTTGGTCCCTCATTTATGGTTAGGTTTTTGTGTCACTGTTGAACAATTAAGTGATTGGCTGATTGAGAGATTGCCAGATTGATGAACTTACTGAATAATCAATCATTCTAGGTCTTTGGACGACGTGGCTTTGCATCACCTGATTGATGATTTGTGTAAGCTCTTGTCGGAAGCCATGGATGTTGGATTCTCAAAAAGAGTGAGTTACTTTCCCAGTTAAACATTTATCCCGCTCAGTATTTGTTATTTACTGTATAGACTAGGAATGTTAGAAACAATTCGTGTGAGGCAAAATTCCATTTGGTATTTGTGCTCATGTGGCTTTAGGAAGCATAAATGTTGCAGCTTACTGGGCTCTCATGCTGAGGGCACTGCTCAGTATTTTGTTCTTAGGAGATGCTTATAAATTCACCTATGCAAGTTTACAGTGCTCTGAGAATACCTGGAGTAAACAAGTATAGAAATACATCCTACACAAGGTGTCAAGTCATGAAACTCTAACTGTAGTCCACTCTGTTTCTAGAATTTCCTCAGCAGGTGTGGTATAAAGTTGCCCAGGGTTTTCAGCAAGTCCATTCAATGGGTATAGTTTGATTCTTACATTGCTGAGTACTGAGAATTGCTAAAGATGTCATATTAAATGTAATGTAAGGTATTCAACTTTGATGTAGCACTTCTGAGCATTGCTTACCATTTTGTGCATTGTATTAGTCTATTATGTTCTCTTGTTTTTCTGCTTTTTAGGAGCCATCGTTGTTTGCTGTTGCAAAATTGCTGGAGACTGGTCTTGTCAATCTGCCACGTGTTGAAGTTTTTGTGGCATCCTGTGACAGGACATCTACTGGAGGCATGAACTTTGACCTACTAGATAGTGACTTCACATTGTCTGTGTTCACCATCTTGCTTTTCCTGTTTTACCAGAATAACTGTAGAGTGGTTTTTAATTACCAGACAATTTCTGTATAGATTGTTCTGTATAGAAGACCCCCTGCCCTCTCACCGTCTTCTCTATCTCCCGCCTCAAAAAGAGCGAAGACCGATGTAAGAACAAGCATTTGTAATCATAACCACAATCTGAAGATTTCTACAGCATCCATTGAAAGCTAAGTCTTGGGAAACAGCTTATTCATAGGCGCTCAGTCAAAACAAAACTGATAGACAGAAAATGTTCGGTTCCAGGTCAAGATCCAAGAGTCAGGCAGACGATCGGATGGCTGCGGTAGGTGATGTTTGGAACTGTCTCGAAAAGAAAGATAATGGAAAGAGGAACGATCAAGACATGATCTGTGGATGCGCATTATTTGCCTATAAAAGTCAGTTTAGAAGTTAAAGTGTTTGCCATGTTTTAGCATCTTTGAGAGGCTCTTCAGAAACCATGTATAAATGACCAAATACAGCACATACACATGCACTCTTACTCTTAATTACGTCTATACATGTACATGCATATAGCACCCAACGAAAGCTGTGCTGCGTGGACCAGCTTATTCATAGGCGCATAGATACATATGCAAAATAAAATGACACTTTACAAAAAACCGAAGACATATCAGCTGCTTAACTCAGCAGACAATTCCCAGAGAGTACTAAAAGCCTCTTTAATATTAAATAAAGTAAAGAAATAACAACACCCTCATGTTACATTGTTTATACTGTATACCCACTGTAAATTTTCGTAAACTTTTTGAATGACTGAATCTGCCATAACAGTCGTATGTCTGTGGTTGTAGGAGAAGCTGCCAGAATCCCGGATAGCGAGAGTACGAAAAATCAAAGCGTTACAAGAAGGCGATCACATCTCTTTCCCAGCTTCCATCTCCAGCCTGATTAGACACCATGCAATAGTTGAGGAAAGATCAAACAGCAACACTGTCCAAGTAATTCATCTCGCAGGATCAGGATCAAAAAAGGAAGACGTAATCATCAAAAGAGAGAGAATCAATCTGGCACAACATCTGTCTGGCGGAAAGCTGCTTCGAATGAATTACAATGGAACTGGCCAAAGCTTCCCGCGCCAGGAAGTCGTCAAGAGAGCAATAAGTTTAATCGGAAAGAAGGGCGTGAAAGACCGTGGTTACCACCTTCTGAGGGATAACTGTGAACATTTTTGTACGTGGTGCAAGACCGGGGTGGGATTTTCTATACAGAGCGGGTTCAAGCAGGGGTCTTAAACTTGAGCAGATTTTAACTATAAGTTTTTATTTACATGATGTGTGATGCCATCATTGCTTAAAAATTTGACTCGGGTATCTTTATTCTAATAGCCTCTGGTGCCGCTAAAAAATTCCAACCAGCTTTTCATCTATAGTAGGAGAAATTTATCAATATGTAAACTCTGATTATTATTAGGCTAATTACTTAAATTTTTGGATAGCTTGAGAATTATGGATAAATTTAAGTTAATATGGTTCATTCAAATGTACTCTGGACAGGCTTTTGCTTTGGGAATAGCTTTTGAATAGCTTTGCCCATGCTGTTTTAAAATTAGCTGTTATGAATTTGAAATGCAGTCCAGAAGTAGTCTGAAACTGTTTCAGTTCAACAGTCTTTGAACTTTGTCTAAACAATGTTGTTGGTGGTTTCATATTGCTGAGCACTTTTTTGACTTTTATCCTGGCTTTACAAGTATCCTGGTGAGACTAATTTTTATTTTGGAGTTGAAATGGCTGTCAATTAGTATATTAGTTGCTCTTTGTACCAGTGAATACAGTTCATAATAGAAACTGAACAGATGATCTCATGTTACGAGTTTTCAGTCCGTCTGTTGACTGTTGACAGTTTGGCTAAAAAAGTGTTGCTACTCCTCTAAAGTGGCCGGTAAAACTTGTATTCGGACAATTACTGTGTGATAAATGCACAATACAGTACTTCCTTTTATTTCAGTAGTTCCGATGTTTAACGACATCTTATGGCATCAAAGCCCGTTGACGTCGCCCTCCTCCTTTATCCAGGCTTGAGACTGGCACTAACCCAGTACGGCAGTGGTGGAGTTATTTTATTTTAAGAGGAAGAAGAAACAGTATTCATAAGGCACCGCATGTGATAATGTTGCAGCGTACGTGTAATTATGTAAGCATTAAGACACTTAATATAGCATCTTTTGTCCCTCTTAAAAGGGCTGCACACATGGCTATCCAACTGATCTAAACAAGGGTGTCTTAAAGGTAGTCTGAAATGTCAGCTGAACAAAGTCAGCATATCGTAATCGTAATCTCGAGATTTCTACAGCGCCAACGAAAGCTAAGTCGCGGGAACCAGCTTATTCACAAGCGCTCAGTCAAAACAAAGTCGATAGGCAAAAGGTTCAGTTCCAGGTCAAGATCCAGGAGTCAGGCAGGCAGACAGTCGGACGGCTACGGTGGATGGTGTTTGAAAGTGAAGCGAGAAGAGAGATAAAGGGAAGAGGAAGAATCAGGGTAAGATTTTTGGAAAAGAAGTGTTTTCAGTCTTGAGTGATAGACCTGCGCAAAAACTGAAAGAGGTGAAGTGTTGGTGAGTTCGTATGATTGACCAGATAACTGCCGCAATTCTGTCGGGAGTATATTCCAAAAGGGGTGGAGCAGCTATGGCTATGGAGCGATTTCCAAATTTTAAGGATGAGGTGATGGGAGGGCGAAGAACTGTTAGGACAGATGAGGAGCGGGTTGAACGGAGTGGTTGGATAGTAAATAATTGACGAAGATAGGAGGGTTGGGAGGACTGAAGTGTGTTGTAGGTGAGCTATAAGACTTTGCACTCTATTCGTTCTGGTATTTTAAGCCAGTGCAGTGATTTGAGAGCAGGGGTGATGTGATGGTGTTTGGGGATTTTGGTGACAGCACGAGCGAGATCATTCTGGATAGCTTGAAGGCGGTTTATCTGGGTTGTGTCAATATTGAGAAAAAGTGAATTGCAGTAGTCAAGTTTTGCATGGACTATGGATGTGGCAATGGTAGATGCGGTTTTGAAGTCAAGCATAGGGCGGATTCTGCGATGGTCGCGGATACGCATAAAGCAAGAGCGAGAAAGATGGGTGATAGATCAGAAAACGTAAGGTTCTGGTCGAAAATAGCACCTAAATTAAGGACAGAAGAGTTAGTATTAAAGATGTGGGTAGAGGCAGAGTCTAGGCTGAGGGAGATAAAGAGGTCAGAAATTTTCTTGAGCTGGCCACCTAAGCCTATAAGTATGAATTCAGTTTTACATGGGTTCAGGCATAAGAGATTAGATGTCATCCAAGAGGAGATTTGTTTAACCACGCAAAGAAGATGATCTATAGACTCAATGAAGCAATTTGGAGAGAAAGAGATGAATAGTTGGGTGTCATCAGCATAGAGGTGATGGTCAACGGAGAATGCCTTAATCAGTGAACTGAGTGGGGTAGTGTAGAGGATAAACAGAAGGGGTCCAAGAACGGAACCTTGTGGAACTCCGCAAGTGAAAGGGTATGACTGAGAAGAAGCTTCCTAAGTTTAACAGAGAAAGAGCGGGAGGAGAGATGAGACATTATCTATAGTAGAGCAGTGTCAGCAAAACCAAACCAGTTTGAAAGTCGGTGGAGTAAGATATTGTGATCTATGGTGTCATAATACAGTAATTGTTTCAAACTTAAGTAGACGTTCACTATATAAGTTTAACATGGTATGTGTGAGTTGAGTAAAATACATCCTACCTACATAAGTGCATTGATTACTGTCGAATTAAACAACATCGAAGTAAACAACACCAATGTAAACAGCATCTACACAATGCTATAAATTTTCAGGAAAATGTTTTGGTTATTTAACTTAGAAATTTCGGTAGACCATAGACTTTTTGCTACGAACAGATGCATTTACAAATATAAGGTCCGTAATAAAAAAATCCTTACCAACAACTAAGAAACACAAACCGCAGACTTTATTTTCTTAACCTATAGTAAAAAAACTATTAATTTTGACCTGATTTGCTTTCGGCTTTTCCAGTTGGCCCGTTCTGGGTTCGACGTCTTCGTAGCGCATGTTTCCATCGCTGCCACCTCTGGCTACCAGTTCTGACTACTTCTAGAATAAAGTCCATTTCTTGAAATGTGATAGATTTAGAACCAATTTCTGAATATTTGAGTTATATTCGAATATACCGTAATATTAAAATACAAACACGATGATAATCGATGGCGCTCCTAAAACTAAAGCCGTAGCAAACGTGGAATATTTCAAAGGGTCAACTAGATTAGACATAAACTATTAAGTAAGGTACACAATCACACTAAAAAAACTAAGCCTGAAGTTGGAATTTAATTATAATTCATAAAATCTTTTTGTGCTTGGGGCAATTTTCAAGGCTGTTGGAAGACAGAAAACAATTAATAGAATAAGTTTTTCAGTTCATTAAAGGAAAACAATGTTTATCTCTAGCTATATACAGTATGCCTATATTAATTTTTTGCCAGTACAAATAAAAATATCACTACAATATCACAATTAAACACTTTCCAATTCGGAAGCGCTTTTGTAATGCAATCGGCACTTTCGTGACGTAGTGAAAATGCGATATGGATAACTAACTAACTAGCAAGCTACACCGTTCACTGTTACAATGACCAGCAGCGAACTATATGGTTAGTCGACATCTTAACTGGCATTCCTCCTAACGCTTTTCTAAGCGTAATGTAGGTGCTAAGAAAGATCTTGGACTCCGCCTGTTTTTGGTGTTCGCAGAGCGCAGACAGTCGGAAGCAGATCTGGACAGAGAAACAAGATAAACACAATCACTGGTGACCAGTAAACGAGTGTTGGACGGTCGACGGTACTCAAGTGATCCTGGCCACCGTTTCAACACCGAATCCCGGATTACCCGTTCGCAGATGAAATATGTAGGTCTAGTACTCGACAACGTCGAAATAAGAATCACCATCTTTTTGAGTAAACCAGTTCAAATGACACTACAGCTGCCGAATACCGCCCAAAAAGGAAAAAAATCGAAAAGCGAACACTAGAAATTACTTAAGAACGCAGACCTTTACACGGTAGATTCTGAACATACAAGAATTGCCCACCAAACGGATCTATAAAAATGAGGCCACAGATAAAAAACAACCAACATGGCTACCGCCGACAGGTTGAAGTTTTGCTACTACATTTATATCCATCAATGTTTCACCAATGTCTATGTTCATCAATATCTTCTATTTGACTGTTAATTGAATTGTTCATACAAGCTATTAGTTTTTTCTTCTTTTTGAGTTTTTTATGGGACTGTCTAGTGCAATGGACTTGTATATAATATTAATTGAGTTTCATTTATGTACGGGTTGTACATAACTTATTTATATTGCTTATATAATGCTAATTGCTTTGTTTATATTTCGATTGCCATCTTACGTTATCGATGTTAATAGGCGACCCTATTTCACCGGGACCCCGGTTCCTTCTGGGTTTGTCTTTTGTATCCTGGCTAACTGTACGTTTTATATGTAACCTGATATGTTGAATTTGGAATCAATAAAAGAGTCAATCAATCAAAAAACCAGTTTTACTACGTAAGTTTAATTCCTGCTTTAGCTGCTTAGGATGATGTAACTATGCTTACAGTTTGACGTTCCTGGCTGAGAGGTATCAAATAATCCTACCCTGATTCTTCACAAAATCGTAAATTGATCCCATGTAGTTTTGATGCATATTGCAGTTCCCGTTTTTTGTTTGTGGCTTCCATTTGGTATCTGCCTTCTTTTCCTGCACATAATCATGTGCAAGTTATTTGTCTATATTGTGTGACATTCATAAAAATATTACCAGCAGTTACGTCCGTAGTGCCTATTTTTAAACTTGGCTATTTACTTGACCTGTACTAAAATATACGGATACTTCATTATCCCGAGGACATGGAGTAAACCAAATGCTACAACAATGCGACAGAAATACGGTGCTAAAAACACGGTATCAAAAGTACATGTTTCAAATTGTTCTCGAATATTGTCAATTAAATTCGATTTAAAGTTATAGAGAACTAAAAGTTTGGATTCACAACCAAACCATCATATAATATCTTTAACAACATTTGGTGTTGAATATTCCAAGTCCAATCTACCAAGTAAGACCGCAGATGAAACCTTTAGCATATTCTTGTTTATTGAAGCTAAATTACTTTCGAAACACGAAATTCCAATATGCATTGAATCGTTTTCGTTAAGTTAAACGTAATTGCAGGCTTGAAACAACCGGACAGTTTATGCAGTTGCACTGAAAACACACGGATACGTCTGAAAAGGAAATTAAACGGTAAACAGTCTACGTCCCTGGTTTCCTTTTAACTGGCTAATGACACTTGTGCTAATTCTAACCTGAACATCATCTTAAATTCGAAATAGGACAACTATTTTTAAGTCATAACAGCACATGACAAAAAACAATCGTAATTCATAAATATGGGAGAAAAGGCCAGTAAAATCGCTTGCACTTCTGATATTAAATTGGAAGAAACAAGGCTGAATGCCCCTTTTACTATCCGTACTTCGTACTGATTTATTAGTCATTTGAACGTGAAAGTCTTTCGAATACATCCAGACTATCCAGTCTAATTCAGTCTGGATCAGACTCCATCTTTTAGAGAATATTTTAATCGCGAGATCTTGATTGTGAATAACTGCCGACGATAGGATGGCTGGGATTTCGAATGCGAGAAATAGCTTAAAGTTATTTAGTATTACCCTAGGGCATGAAGTCTCGATACTTGCTGACAGCGGTCATATATTATCATGACATAACCGTTTTCAGCAAGTATTAAAACTGTTAATGCTTTCTTGAAGCTGATTTAAGTGCGCGATGGAGGGAATTAACAGAAGATGGTCAAGAGAATCTGTACATGACGTCAATTCTGAATGAAAACTGGAAAGGTCCTGTTTATATTGACCTGTTTTGGTTTCGGCTTTCCATGTTGAGCTCTGCTTGGTTTCTTTTGCATCGGGCATTGGATATCATCTTGCGGCTTTGACAGTTCAAAGTTCTCATAATTCGTGTCGTCATCATCACCACCAATGGCAGCCAGGTCGTTTTCTAGGAAAGAAAAAGTGAACAAAAATAAGCTGCATTGAACTGATCTGTTTCCTGGAATATTTATAGTAATAGAAATAAATCACATTGGACTGACTTTTTGGTAGAATTCTGACCACGGCTTGACTTGCTGTACTATGAGCTGATGCCTTGTCCATTATACACCGGCGCTATAGGAGTAGCAATTTGATCAAATATTAATCAATAATTAATATATGGTGTCAAGGAGTAAACATTAGGGACAATATCTTGAGGTTGGTGTGACAATACCTCTAGACAATAAACGTCTCAACAAACTTCAGAAAGAAGACTAGGAATGTTATAAACGATTCATGTGAGGCAAAATTCCATGTGGTATTTGTACTCATGTGGCTTTAGGAAGGATGAATGTTGCGGCTTACTGGGCTCTCATGCTGAAAGTACAGCTTAGTATTTTGTTCTTAAAAGGTGCTGTATAAATTCGCCTATGTAAGTTTACAGTTCTCTGAGAATACCTGGAGTAAACAAGTATAGAAATACATCCTACACAAAGTGTCAAGTCATGAAACTCTAACTGTAGTCCTCCGTGTTTCTAGAATTTCCTCAGCAGGTGTGGTATAAAGTTGCCCAGGGTTTTCAGCAAGTCCATTCAATGGGTATAGTTTGATTCTTACATTGCTGAGTACTGAGAATTGCTAAAGATGTCGCAGTTAAATGTAATGTAAGGTATTCAACTTTTATGTAGCACTTCTGAGCATTGCTTACCATTTTGTGCATTGTATTAGTCTATTATATTTTGCTGTTTTTCTGCTTTGTCCATTATAAACTGCTGGAGACTGGTCTTGTCAATCTGCCACGTGTTGAAGCTTTGTGGCATCCTGTGACAGGACATCTACTGGAGGCATGAACTTTGACCTACTAGATAGTGACTTCACATTGTCTGTGTTCACCATCTTGCTTTTCCTGTTTTACCAGAATAACTGTATAGTGGTTTTTAATTACCAGACAATTTCTGTATAGATTGTTCTGTATAGCCATACCAGTGTCTGTGATTTGCAGACATTATTTTCCAGAGTATGGCTTCTGGTGCTGTCGGTTCATGAAGTGCAGCCGTTGCGGCCTTTAACCAACTAGTTTTGTCTGACTACGACTAAAGACTGTGGACCACAGTTGGTTATTTTTAATACCTGTTATTTCAAATCTCTTACTGTTTTGACGGTTGCATGTTGTTGAGTACTGTTATTTCTCTTTTGTTTGGCTCTAATTTCCATGAAGTGCTGTTCTAGAAGAGTGAATCTAGATAGATGCCTGTAACTACTTCAGGTCTGTCAGCATCCGCATCAGGGCCTGAGAACATGAGCTGCAGAGGCTATCACATCACTAATCAAAACTGCTCTGTTTTTTCAGATATGATCCACCTCTACACCTGCAACCGGTACGAAGTAGAATCATCTTTAGATTTCAGAAAATATTTGCCTATAGAAACTTTAGAGAAGAACTGGCCGTGTTGTTGTAAAATGAATTGTCCTGCCAGCCATTTCTGAAGGGTCAGTTCCAAATAGTATTGGCATGTGTTTAGTTTTTATTTGTTTATCTTTCCTCTTTGTTCAGAAGTTGAAACTCTTGAGTATCATTTGCTAACAACTCTAGTTTTTGGGTGGCTTCTTTACATTCATCTAAGGGCCTTGTTAAATGTTCTATCCCATTTACAATTTATTTTGCTACATAAATATTTTATTCATTTATTATTATATTCTAAGTGGAAGGTACTATTTAAATGTTCACTGTAATTACTATTTGAAAGATCATACTTTTTACATTTCAGAATTTTTGTTTTGGCTTAAACTTATGCAAAAGCTGTAAAAGCAGTAGCAAAATATATAGTGGCAACAGTGGAAATAGTGCTGTGCAACTGGATAATGGTATTTATTACATTGTAATGCTTAAAAAATTGTTTTGTGGATGCTTGCTTTTGTCCACTGATTTTAGAATACCGGAACAGCCTGTTGAAAGGCAGTTTTTTTTTGTTTTGTTTTTGAAGAAGCTTCAGGCCAAGCTCCTGTCTCCACTTCAAGAGCTGTCAAGCATTACACACTCTGATGTTTGTCAAAAACAGCTGGACTGTGTCTTATTCATACTTCAGAACAATGGTGAAGAACTCACTGAAGGCTGGCCACTCATTCTGGGTGTAATCGGAGCCATAAGCAGTGATCAAGGGTACTTTTTATTGCAAACTTTATTATCAAATGTCATGAATATGTGACAACAAAACTTTAAGAAATCTTTTTCTTGCAAAATATAAAGTACAGTGAGTTGCCAATGTTGTGTGCTTACCCAACATTCTAAAACCATACATGTATATACAAGTAAATTAGTTGTAACAAAACATCTAAAAAAAGTGGTAGGATGTTTTCAGTTTCTGAGCAAGCTTAATTCATTTTATTTTGCAGATATGTACCAACCCTAAATACCATGCCACTTAATTTTACAAACCCTAGCAGAGACCTGGAAAACCAACCTAAATACACCACCCACCTAAAAATCAGATTGCCATAAAAACAACCTAATACAATTCTTCATAAATTCAGATTCCACTTAACCCAATATAAATATAAAAAAGGAATAACCTATTCAATGAGATTCACCTAACAATAAAAAAAATTAAAAATAACTTCCCAATCCAAACCACCACTCCATTAGGAACTCCAAAATATCAATTTATAAAATAACACCAACCTCAATACGTCCACTTACTTATTAAATCAACAACGCAATACGGTACTTAACTTTGGAACGCACCCAACTTCATCCTTTCCGGCATCCGTCTTGAGAGACGCGTGGCGTCCATCTTTGTGAAGACATTTCTTATAATCAAATTTGTTGTTTTTAGTTTGACATATACTTCTTAAAACTTTACTTCAAGGTAAGACAATTATTATTACTCCAGTTTAGATAAACCAGTGTTTTGAAGTATAACGTCGTTTCATAGATTTCAAGCTAAAATTACTTTCCCGTTTTAAACTCCATTACAGCAATGCACAGTCACGCGGCTCATAACACTTTTTTAAACTTATATTTTTAACATCTTAACCTACAAATCCACCCTTTAACAATAATTAAATTTAAAGTTTAAATCTTATCCTCAAGTTATTCATAATTTTAAACTATAATATACATCTGTTACAATTATTTTTCACTTTATTCTGACCCTAGCAGATAGTATATCACCAAGCATCTTCAATATCTTCTCCATAAAACCCTAAATACAAATATTTACTGGTAAAATTCTTCCAAACAACCAAAAAACTAAAAACCAATTAAATTGGGGGTCAGATACAGCTAGTCAGAGTAGGGCTCTGAAGAAGGTTCGCCACGCCCGAAACGTCAGCCGGCTTTCCGACTAACTAACTCGAGTGACAGCTATTTTAGGTCCACACCATCCTCCTACAAAATTACAAAATTAAACAAAATATCAATATATTACTGTTTAATATTTACTTTTACTAATACACATTTTAACATTTTCATTTTTATTTTCCAATCCCGTGGGAAACATTGTATTATACATAGCCTTTATCCAACACATTTCAACTATAATAAACTACACATGACCTTCCAAATACTCAAACCAAATAACCATTACTACTTAAAGTTTTTACCCTAACTCTAACTCACATTAAACCATACCCAATCTTTTTCTAAATGCTGAATAACTTAGATTATTAATTAATATATCTGAATTATCACACTAATAGCTATATGACCAATCCATATCCCAACTATAAACTTCAATACCTATATACATTCTTACCCCCACACTAGAACCAACTCTATAAACGGGGGGATACCATGCCCTTTTAATTGAATCCAGTAGAACTCGGACCTACTGATAGTCCCTATTTATGCCGACTGCTTCCCCATTTACACGGAAGCAGTAGACGAGATAACTATATGGGGTTGCCGTCCCCTCCCTTCAATACGTTTTCTACAGGTTCCGCGTTTTCCCTGGATCTGATGTGCCAGTGCATTTGTCTTCTATTGAAGCAATTCTTATAACCCAAAATTCTAAAACCATACATGTATATACAAGTAAATTAGTTGTACCAAAACAGCTAGAAAAAAGTGGTAGGATGTTTTCAGTTTCTGAGCAAGCTTAATTCATTTTATTTTGCAGATATGTCTAGTAAAATTGGACTACTCTAATAACCTAGATAAAATTGCCCAGGTTGAGTAAGACAGAGTTACCGAAATAATCTGGGCCAGGTCGTCCAGATTAATTAAATGAAGGATGTACATTTATTTGATGTGTGCTGTTTTGATTTCAGAGACCGTCTGATTCGAGCTGCGTTTCAGTGTTTAGAGTTGGTCGATACTCATTTCCTGCCGTCAATGTCCTGTTCCTATCTTCAGATCTGCAGTGAAGGTGCTGCTAAGTTTGGGCTGCAGAATCAAGAGCTGAACATCAGCCTCACTGCAGTTGGACTGCTTGGAGGAACACTGAAGATTTCATGTTACTAGATTTCCCAACAGGCGCATAGATACATATGCAAAATAAAATGACACTTTACAAAAGCACCGCTACCGGACATTGCCTTTTCATAAAACAAACACATATCTGCCTCTTAACTCTGCAGACAATTCCCAGGGAGTACTAAAAGCCCCTCTAATAATAAAGTAAACAAATAACAACACCCCTCTTGCCACGTTGTTTATATGCCCATTGTAAATTTTCGTAAACTTTTTAGAATGACTGATTCTGCCATAACAGTCGTATGACTCTGGTTGTAGGTCAAGGCTCCACAATCCGTTTCCACTGTAATCCGTCGGGTCAGTACCATCAAACCTGGGGACCATCTGTCCGTTCCAACACAGACTTTTACCCTTATACGTCACCACTTCATTGCTCTCCGAATTTGTGCTGACGGCCTTGTTGACATCATTCACTTTTCTGGCGAGACAAACAACAAACGGGAAACTACCATACTTAGAGAGAAAATCTCACTGAGTCAGGTCGCGCGCCAAGGAAAATTACAAAGAGTTTGCTACCACAAGACTGTCAAATGTTTTGCCCCCTCAGAAGTGATAGGAAGAGCAAAACGCTGGGTTGGCATGAAAGGAGTTAATAACGAAGGTTACCACCTGCTCAAGAACAACTGTGAAACGTTTTGCTGCTGGTGTAAGACAGGAGTCGCCTACTCGAAGCAGAGCGGCTGCTTTGCCTGAATACGATCAATGGTCTTGATGAATGATGGAATATGATTTGCACTTCTTAACTGAATGAAACGAATTGGGGTTTTCTGTGTGTACAACCTACTGCATCCGTTGTGGAAGTTGTGTTGTGAAACATAATTGGAAAATCTGGTCCCACCCGGTTCTAGAAGGGCCGAGAAGTTTCTCAGAGGTAACTAACTGGCGGAAGTCGTTATCTGAGCTTCCTTAACGCACACTGACTGTCTGTCTCTGTCTGTCTGTCCCTATCTGTCTTTGTCTGTCTCTGTCTTTGTCTCTCTGTCTCTGTCTGTTTGTCTGTATCTCTGTCTCTGTCTCTCTACTGTATTACTGTAGTCCACGGATTTGTCCCTGGTATGGGAGGAGTGTTTGAGGGCAGGAATTGACTAGACTGGGTTGAAACAACATTTGCCTGCCTGCCATGAAGCCAGTGATAGTTTGAAAAAAATCTGGCAAGTTTAATTGGATTTGCAGTCTGCCAATTGTGTCTGTTGAAACAATGGATCCTTTATGAGCTAGCAGGGACGTGTGAGTGTAGTTGACTGTTGCTGGTAATTGTTATTAAATAAAGGCGATTGTTAAGTAGTTAGAATGTGTTGGTACAAAGTGGACCAATCATAAAACTGCTTAAATACCTCTTAGATGTTCCCTGGGCAGGGCAGTCTAGGTCATAGGTCATCTACGTGTTATATTTAGAAGGCCGCCCCAAGTGTACCTGGGCATAAAATGCCTTGACCTGGGTAAGGACAATAAAGCATTAGTCTGATGATGTCTGCAACTACTCATCACGGTAGACACCTTGCACATGTTGCGTCCTCGGAGACTTCAAACCGGTGCCCAGGATCTGTGGCCATTTGGGGTGAAGGTTTTACTGAGTGAATTGGGTGCTTAAGCACTGAAGTATGGCTGTTGAGGAGGGAGTAGGGTCTTCCTGCGTTCAAAAAAGGGCTGAGGTTATGGCCTTCGCGGCTGAACTAAAAATGGTTATAAAATCTGGTGGCCTTGGCTAAATTTGGCTAAATTAAAAGAATTCTGCTACCTGCTTGTTTAAATCGAAAATCTCACCCAGAAAATCTCAACCTTGGAATACAATAAATTATTTCTAAGTGGCTGTTGATCACTTTAATGGTTTACGAGATGAAGCTACGACGCTGGCATCTGCGGTTTAATGGGGTCATATAATAGTATCGTATTTAATTTTGATTGCAGTCCACTCTGATGGCTTAATTGATTTGACTGTCATATCTGTAATAAGTTTGAAAATACTTGATTTTCTGACTGAATTTGGTTAGCAGTTAACATAATTCATTTGCGTTAAGATTCAGTTGGTTCAACAGTCTTTCTGAGTATGCAGATATGTATATGTTTTCAGTTATAGCTAAATAACTTTGTTATATTTGGAGAAAAAGATTTAGTTTTTGCGAATAAAAACTCGTTGGCTGCGCAAAACTTCTTTTAAAAGCCTTCAAAAGCAGTATCAGATGGTTTCGGTTAAACCTTTTTTTTGTATGTGAATATCTGTCTCTATGTCGTTTTGCCCTTTGAATGGCTTTTAGGGGCTTGGCTGCTGCCACTGGCTCTTCAGATTAGATGAAATTTCATCCCTTTATGTCTTTTGTAGTTAAGGAATGTGAGGAGGACGGGCATAGTCTCTGTCTGACTTTGCTCTAAATTTAACAACTGTGAAGCGACAGTAAAATAATCTTTGGTACCATTAGCTGGTATTTTTGCACTTATTTTGAGCTATTTATTTATTTATGCACATATTTTGGACTATTTATTTATTTATTTATACACGTATTTTGGGCTATTTATTTATATTTTTATGCACGTATTGTGGGTTATATATTTATTTTTTATGCACATATTTTGGGCTATTTATTTATTTATTTATGCACATAATTTGAGCTATTTTTAAACAAGTACCAAGTTCAGTGTTTATGTTTGAATGACTTCTTTAATGTTATTGTAATGGTTAAATGCTGAGGCCTAGACATTGAGCAGGAAAGAGGAGGAACTCATGGAGAGTACTGAGCTGAGAATGCTGAGGTGGATACTTGAGGCGTCATGGAAAGACAAGAAGAGGAATTTATAAGGCAGATGATTGGAGTGGCTTGTGGAGCGTGCAGAAAAAATGGACACTGCATTTGGGCAAGACAGATGAAAAGATGGAGGAACACGATCGAACAGGACCTCAATTCCAGCTCGAAGGAGAGAGAGTTTAGTGTTATTGTAAATAAACTTTTAAGCAGTTCATTGATGAAAGATAAGCGCAAATTATTCAAGTTTCCTGCTTGTATTGGTACAGTATGCATCTACCAACCGCTAAAGGATGAAGGGATGAGTTAGCACCAGAGGCATGATATTTCCAGATGGTCATTCATCCAAGTACTATCCCTGCTGTACTTTGCACCACTTCACTTTCTGTGTCAGTGTTTTATTGATAAAACCAAACACTGCCCTGTATGGGATCTCACTTGCAGGCTAATGGTTTCGTATTGTACTCCAATGTATTGTAATGTAACGTTTTGTAATGTACTCCAATGGTTTCATAATGTACTCCAATGGTTTCGTAATGTACTCCAATGTAACGTAATGTAATGTTTCATAATGTACTCCAATGGTTTCATAATGTACTCCAATGGTTTCATAATGTACCCCAATGTAATGTAATGTGATTTTTCATAATGTACTCCAATGGTTTCATAATGTACCCCAATGTAATGTAATGTTTCGTAATGTACTCCAGTGGTTTCATAATGTGACCACATCCCATACAATGCACTCCATGTAAGATTCGAAGGAAAGAAAACAAAGGATGACAACGATTGGAATGGATGGACAATACAGATGAGTACATGACAATGCTTGAACTTAAACACGAAAACAGCACTAAATTTGACAAATGACCAACAAGACTGGAGGTCAGTTATTCGCACCTATCGCCGCCAAATGACTGGAGGTGGTGGTGGTTAGTGGTGTGGTGGTATTGGTGGTGGGGTGGTCAATTCATTCCAGAAACCTTAATGAAACCAAGACAAAGTGATGGTGATGGTCGTGGAGGTGGTGGTGGTTGGTGGTGGTGGTGTGGTGGTGGTGTGGGGTGGTGGTGGTGGTCGGGTGGTCAATTCATTCCAGAAACCTGAATGAAACCAAGATAAAGTGGTGGTGATGGTCGTGGAGGTGGTGGCGGTAGTGGTGATGTGGTTTGGTTTGGTGGTGCTGTGGGGTGGTGGTGGTGGTGGTCAATTCATTCCAGAAACCTGAATGAAACCAGGGCAAAATGGTGGTGATGGTGGTGGTGGTGATGGTGGTGTGGTGGTGGTGTGGGGTGAGGTGGTGTGGTGGTCAATTCATTCCAGAAACCTGAATGAAACCAAGACAAAGGATACTCATTCCCAGATGGCCTATGCCTTTTGCCATTAATGTTTCAAGTACTTCATGGACAAATACACAATAATTACTTGTAGTAATCAGCAACGCAGGGCCAGCTGAACCAGTTCTCATCCACACTAAGCGATAGTAAATGCCTTGCAGCATGATGCATGACTCTAGTAGGAAGAAACAGCGTTCAATCAGAAACCAACATGAGTATAGAATTGCAGTATTCGAGTATTGCTGCCAGAATATGGCTGTATGTTAGTGCTTTCTGCGTCGTCTGTGCCAATCTTCGCTTTCCAATCGCCTCTAACGATAAGCACATCTCACTTGGATGTTTCCTCGACTGCTGATGTCATGTCTCTATAAAACCTCTGGATGTCTTCATCTGAGCTCTCTTCTGTGGGTGCATATATCTGGGTAACCTGTATATGTTGAATGGATGGGCCCCAAATCTTGCCACTAATATTCTGTCACTTACTGGTTTATGTCCTATCAAGGCGTCGCCAGCTTTGTTGTTTAACAGGTATCTGACACCTGCTTCACGTCTGCTATCATTTCCTGACCATATGATTTTACCTCCGTTCATTTCTTCCGCCAATGTTCAAAGCATTTCCCAAATTCCAAGAATGTCTCAACTGTATCTTTTCATCTCTTCTTGAAGCAGTTGTAGTTTGCCACCCGCCCACAGTGTTCGGACATTCCATGTTCCTTCAACATATATTCGTAGTGATATCATGTCCTTAGCAGATTTAATCTTTTATACATAGATACATATGCAGTCGTATCCTCTGGTTGTAGAATACCATTCCGAACTCGAGAACCATCCGTATATGGAAAGTTGACGATCTGAAACGCGGTGACCATATTAGTTTCCCCTCACAAATATCACGCTTAATCTACCACCACGCGATCGTTGAAAGTGTCGATAATGGTGGGGAAGTCAATGTGATCCACCTCTCCGGCCCACCGACATCTCAAACATCTTCCGTATGTACAAGTAAAGCCGATGTGAAGATAAGAAAGGATAAGCTTAACATTCTCGACATAATATCGAAAGGAAAACTCTTTCGCAACTGTTCTGAACATGCTTGCTTCCAATGGAAAGCATTGGTAAAGAGAGCGCAGAGCCAATTGGGAAGGCGCGGTCTAGGGAACACGGGCTACCACGTCTTGCGCAATAACTGCGAGCACTTCGCAACGTGGGCCTAGACTGGAAAGGCATACTCTACTCAGAGTGGCTAAAGGCAGCAATAAATATTGCGCTTCCGAAAACCTGCAACGTTTCTGGTAGAGTTTCATTGATATTCTTGTAATTCCGATTTCCGTCTAGGATGAACCCGACATAGATGACAAGTCGATCGATTGTAAGAACACATATTATAGCGAGGATACAGTGTTTATTATTTCCTTCCCATATACACATGGATCTAGTTTGAGCAAAAAACTAACAAATATCTGCTGCTTAACTCCGCAGACAATTCCCAGAGTACTAAAAGCCCCTTTAATAATAAAATAAAGAAATAACACCGCTCACGTTACATTGTTATGTGCCCACTGTAAATTTTTGTAAACTTTTTTTGAATGACTGATTCTGCCATAACATTCGTATGTCTCTGGTTGTAGAAGAAGAAAACAAAGACGAAAACAACTAAAGTGCGAAAAATCCTATCTTTGAAGGCAGGGGACCAAATCAGTTTCCCGACAGCCGTTTCAAATTCAGCGAACCACCACGCAATTGTAGTGAACACCAAAGCACCAAACACGGTAACAGTCATTCATTATTTTGGGCCGCCAAACACTCAATCGACAACGAACGAACAGCATTCGTCAGCATTCGTCAGGACAGCCTTGATTTAATTCATCAACTTTCGCGAGGCGCTCTGAACCGAATTGTGTACGAAGTCAAATCGTATACGCCTACACAAATTGTGCAACGTGCAAAGGCAAATCTTGGCAAAATTGGACTTAACGACAAACCCTACCATCTGATTAAAAACAACTGCGAGCATTTCGCAACGTGGTGCAAAACAGGCCTGGCAATATCACAGCAAAGCGGATATACACAGCGATGACATGTAGGACTTAGTAAGAACTTTATAGTGGGGAAATGTCTAAAATTTAACTTCAGTCAAAACGGTCGCGGACTCTGTCAGCTCCATTGTTTGGTCATATTGCATATCTAACGGTGCGTGTGGCGCTTGTGTACAGCTGGTCGCTGGGAAGGTATTCATTATTTGATGCAGGCCTAGGTGTAGCTCGCTTCCTGATTGGCTGACACCTGTGTAACGCACAAACTTAGGCAGCTGCGTTTCGTGTCTTATTCCTTGCATTTTCATCATCATCAGTCACCATGGGTTCAGCGCCCGTAGGTGCTTGATGCGCGCTTCACCATCTCCGTCCAAAAGTCTTGATTCTTCTAAGACAGTCCAAGTGGTCATTCTGACTTTGACAGCCATGTTCTCTGGGGCCACCTTTACCTTGAGCTGACCACCAATTACCAGTTGTAGCACACTATAAGCCAGCGAACGTGGCTGTCTGGAAAAGTTGATCACCCATTTATTTTTTGCCTTCGTTTATTAGGCTGAAACCGCCCTCGTACTGCACACTAGATGGTTGGAAGATGGCAAATGCACAAATGCAGTACCAACTGTCCTATTTCTTTCAGTCCTTCATTATTTTTCAGGATGTAGGACACTATATCATCAAATATCTTGAACGTTCCTGCCTTAAATTTCTCCGCCGTAACATATATATATATATACATATATATATGTATGTGTGTGTGTGTGTGCCAAAGTGTTGAGACATAAATTTCAGAAGAATGAAAGTGCATGATGGCGAATTCTTTAGTAAATGCAGTTTCTCTGTTCTCCAACCAGGAAAGCCATCTGGTGAATGTAGTGAAACTAATTGCGAATTCAAAGTCCGCTGCATTGTTGGAGAATGTAGAATATTAATAGAACATCAAGACAATCCAGGCCTTCCCATTTCTTTCAGGTCAGGCACAACCCACCTTAACAGATCGTGTGCCCCTTCTCTCTCTGGTCTTTTGGCAACCGGACTTTGTTCTTGACATGACATCTTTGGACAACTCCACTGACTTGACGCAGCGCTCATGAATAAGCTGGTGCCCTGCTTTAGCTTTAAGTAGCGCTTTATGTTTTGGAATTTACGATTACGATAATAAAACGGTCAAGTGGCCACATCATATTTGTCACGAAATTTTGTCCCATTCACTAGATGGGGTACTTGCAGCGCAGTTCTCGGCTCTTCATCGACACGAATATCTGTCATCTGGCGAATGTCGTTGAAGAATTTGAGAAATTCAAAACCAGATGTCCTAAATTAATCGCGCTATAATCGGAGTTCGTTTTCTGCAAAAGGCGTTTCGTAAAATTTTCTGTTATAACAATAAGAGCAGGATCCCTTTACAATTTATTAATATTCTACATTCTCCAGCTAAACTGAGCAAACTATTTCACAATTCATAGCAAACTGACCCGAAACTCAGCTGCAATTATTCATTATGGAGAACAACATCACCAGTAAACTTCTCCCTTGTAAACTTAAATAAGCGCTTTCTTGCAGTGAATGATCGCAGGGTGGAATGGTGGAGTGGTTAAAGCGCTGGGCATATTAACGCGGTTCTTTCGGTGCTGTGAGTGGGTGTGGTTCGATTCCTGGTCCACATAGATCTGTGTATTTTTAGTACGGTTCATGTTCATGCAATGTAGGTTGATTCTTCTTCTTTTAGGGCTCTGCCGTCAGGCAGGTCCACATGTCCAATGACGCCACTCTTCTCTGTTGTTTGCTCTTTTCTTCAGCCCTTCATATCCATCATCTAGCATCATCCACTCCAGTATCATCTTTCGTGGTCTTCCGCGTGTCTTTTTCCCTTCCATTCTTCCCTCAAGAATGTCTCTTACAATGTTGTCTCCTCTTAGAACATGACCCATCCACTTCTTTTGCCGGTTTTTTATTGTCTCTAGTATAGTTCTTTTCTCCTCTACCATCTGTAGGACCTCCTCATTTGTCCTTTTTTCTGTCCAGCTGATTTTCTCCATCCTTCTCCAGATCCACATTTCAAAGGCTTCTATTCTTTTGATGTCCTCCTTTCTCATTGTCCATGTCTCCGATCCGTATAGTACCACACTCCATATCAGTGTCTTTTGTAGGTTGATTATAACTGAATTTTTGTCTTAAATCCAGGGGTAGCTCTTTATAACGGTCGCTCGGTCTACTACTACAGAAAGCTAAGTCAAGAAAACTAACTTATTCACGCGCTCATTCACAACAAAATCAATAGACAGGAGGGGTCAGATTCATTTCAGGTCAAGATCCAAGCAGCATGTAGGCAGACACTCACACGGCTACGGTGGAAGACTTAAGCTATTATTGTTATTATTGTATAAAGCGCTGTTTCAACAGGGCTTTGTCAGAACAGGTTGTACAGCGAGGAAGAACTCTAGAGAGCCCAAGGATCGCCTTGTAAATGTAAGTGTACACATTTTTCGATAGCGACCGTATGGCCTCGACCCTACTCCGTTTTCAATGAATTAATTGGATGAGATCCTTCATCACCGCTACCGTCTGAATGGGCGCCACGCCATTTAATGTCTTCCACTCAAAACATTCCCGTTTCGCAGATCTTATACTGATTCCTCTTCTTCCCTTATGTCTTGCAAATCCGATTGCAAACACCATCCACCGTAGCCGTCTGACTGTTGGATCTTGACCTGGAACCGTACCCTTTTGCCTATCGATTTTGCTTTGACAGCGCCTGTGAATAAGCCGGTTCCCGCGACTTGGATTTCGTTGGGCGCTGTAGAAATCTTGCGATTACGATCCCCGTATACGGATCGCGCTAGCCCGAGCTTCAAATCTCTGACTTAAGCCCCGACCTCACGAAGAGGCGTCTTGACGTAACATGTAGCTATCCAGTACAGTAAGTCCTGCTTGTTTCCTTCCTTTTATCGTGTAATGTTGGGAGCTGTAGACCTGCAGCAGCAACTGACGGCACACCAAAACCAAGCCACAATGTTACCTTAGCTAGGGACACACACATAAACCGATGTCTTCAAAATGCTGAAGCCAGGTAGGGAACATGGCCATAAGCCCCTCTGTCACCCCTATAACGGCAGTGAGAACACTGGCACTGGAAAACCTAGTCAGCTAGCAATCCAGGCAAACATACAATGAAAAGGCGGCTTTATACCAGTATCAACTTATTATTAACAATAAACATCTAGAGATTTACAGGTTCCTCGCTGTGGTACACCAGCACGACAACACCGTGCATTGTCTTGCATGGGTCCTTCCCTGTGGAATAGTCTTCCTATAAACATTCGTTCTATTTCTGTGAATTTGTCCCAAGAAACATTCTCTTCGTTAGTCAAGACTTACTTGTTTAAATTAACTGGGTAGCCATGTTCACAGCGCTTTTGAGAGGTTCTTGAAATGCGCTATATAAAAGATTAGATACATACATACATACATACAACTGGTAAGTCATCTTAAGCTGATAAACAGTGGAAGCAAAGACTAAAGCAAAACAGAACAAGATGCTTAACTACTATATTTGATATCTCAACTGAAATATATAATTGAAAACAAACTTTGGAGCATACTTCAAATTCATAGTCCATCACCCCAAAATATTTACAAAAAATGCATTACAACACTTTACAAGCACATCTAAAGAAAATGCAATTCAATGCTGCACTCCCAAAAAGCCTCTGTCGTGTATATGTACATGACAGTACGATGCACCGTAGTTTATCTGCACCCCACAGTGTTCGGACGTTCCATGTTCCTTCAACCTATATTTATACTGATAACTCGTCTTTAGCAGAATTAATCTTTCATACATATCTTACCATCTGTTAAACAATAATTGTGAGCATTTTGCCTGTTGGTGCAAGTGTGGAATCGCATACTCGCATCAGAGTAGAACAACACAGTAACAGATAGACAGACAGACCGAACGATTAAAGTAGGCAATTTGAACATACTTGGGTGAACTTCATGCTGCATAATGTTGTTCAGATCGGCCAATTCCTTTTCCAAGTACTTTATTATCTTATACATTTGAAAACGGCAGAACCAGTGTAGGCCTAAATTCAAAAAGGCTGCTCGAAAGTGTTCTTAAATTATAGTCCACTGTTATCTTGGAGCTCGTCTCAAGATCGGAGGATCGTGATTCAAGCGGAAAGGCATTCACAGTATGCCGTTGTATTCAAACGATGGCCGCACCAGTATGTATCTTCCAGTATGTATCTTCTGAGAACTAGGCTGTGTGGTAGCATTCTGTTGCATGGTTTATTGAAAACATCCTAATCTTCGGGATAACAGTAGAGCAAGTCCACTTTAATGCAAAGTGGAAGTAACTGTATGACATAATATCAAAGTTATACAATCTACACGATGAATATTGGGCCAAATCCTAAATCGTCTTTTTCATTCACTAGAGGGCATGGTATTATTCCTGTGTCAAATTTAACTACTTTACCTTCAGGTACATCGTGCCATTCACTATCAATAACCCAAGCAGAAATAGTCAGTGAAGCAGTAACAACTAGTTCGCCTTCAACTACATCGAATCATTTAGCAGCCATATTTCAAGCAGGAACAACCAGTGAAGTCGAAACAACTACCCTAGCTTCAGCTACATCGAGTCAGTCAGTAGCAATAAATAAAGTAGAAACAGACAGTGCAGCAGGAACAGCTACCTTAGCTTCAGCTTCATCGAATGGATAACAAACAATATCTTATGCAAGGACAGCTAGTGAAAGGACAGCTAGTGAAGCAACTTCAACTACTCTATCTGGCACAAAGTAAGTATAGATATTTAATTATTTTAATTTTTACCATATATTTTTGGTTTTGGTTCTGCGCTAACTGATAAATTAAACTAAGTTACTCACTTTAAAACTCTGTTTTGAAATTTTGGAGAAAGCTGTATTTTTGACCTACCCTAATGCCTATCGGATATTGAGTCAGTCTTCTGTCATAATAAAGTGATTATCTGCATGCATATTTTGTTGAATCAGTTTTTATTTATCTGTCTATAACTTGAAATTTATGTATCGCCTTTCAAGCACCTCTTAAAAGTACGTAAATGCCAAAGTCTTAGAGCATAGAATTATTAATGAACTTCAATAGGTGGTTCTACAGAGGTCAAAAGAGAGAAGTTTCTTGCCATAGAACTTCTATAGCGAAAGACTATCCGCTTCGTTCGACAACGGGAACTGTCCATACCAGAGATCCGTGGCTAGAGTGATTCGTGCATGCCAACGAAGGAGGTCCTGTGACTATAGGCATAAAATTTAGTCAGTATTGATATCCTTGTGGAGGTATGGCTAGTTAGAACATAGAACTAACTTAGGATAATATGTATATGAACAGCTTTTGTGTCCAATTGTTAGATGTGATTGCTGGTGCTATGTTGACATTTTGACAAATATATTTTCATTACAAATGATACAGCTTATTCATTGCATAAATAATCAGATAAACCCTCTATTTCTGCAGTCTATCCAGAGTCAAGGGTTGTGAGGATCAGGGAAATTAAAGCGTTAAAACCAGGGGAACACGTTTCCTATCCCGCTGCAATCACAAGTATCATACGACATCATGCCATCGTAATAAAAAACGAGAGACAACATTGTAGAAATCATTCATCTCGCCGGTCAGCCAGATAACAGCTCAGGAGCAAAAAAGAACAATATAGCCTTCCGGAAAGACAGAGTTAATCTTTCCCAACCACTACCTAGAGTAAAACTCTTCCGGATCGTTTACGAAGGAGCTGTTAAAAGCTTCCCGGGAAAACAAGTTGTTGACCGAGCTGTGAGCATGATAGGCAAGAAGGGAGTAAAAAATCAATGATACCACCTATTGAAAGATAATTGTGAACATTTTATCACTTGGTGTAAGACCGGGTTGGCGTTTTCCCTGCAGAGTGGATTCAGACAGTGACTTTAAAAGACATGCTCTTACTTGCTGTGAAAAATATTTGGCAGATTACAACTATTTTATATTTTTCACTCTTTTTACAGGTGAAAGAAGAATTGATTACACATTTATAAAACTCACAGCTATAGGGCTTTGACATTTATAAAACTCACGGTCATACGGCTTAAACTATAATGTCAATAACAGACATCGCTTACTAATAAGGGTTTGATTTATGCTACTCATAAACAATATTACATAACTTTATATAAATAAACAATATAATAAATAAATATTCACATTGCAATATTTTTATACTCTAGTCTTCAGCTACTGGTACACCAGCTTCTATAAGAAAGCGTGCCCAATCACCTGCAGTCCAATCACCTGCGAAAAGGAGGAAGGTCACAAAACACGACGTAAGAACAAACGTTTGTACACATAATCATACTCTCAAGATTTTTACAGCACCGATGAGAGCTAAGTCTTGGAAAACAGCTTACCAACAGGCGCTCAGTCAAAACAAAATTGATAGACAGGAAGTGCTCAGTTCCAGGTCAAGATCCAAAAGTCAGGAAGACAGTCGGATGGCTGCGATAGGTGGTGTTTGGAATTGTCTCGGAAAGAAAGATAATGGCAAGAAGAATGATTAAGATATGATTTCTATCCTCATATCCAAATCTTCTCATGATTTTCTCGCATCATGCGTCGTCCGTGCCAATCTTCGCGTTCCAATCGCCTCTAACGATAAGCACATCTCGCTTAAGCGTTTCTTCGACTGCTGATGTCACATCTCTATAAAACCTCTCGATTTCTTCATATGAGCTATCTGCTGTGGGTGCATATACCTGGATTATCCAGATATATTGAATGGTTGAACTCCAAACCTTGCCACTAATATTCTGTCACTTACTGGTTTACATCCTACCAAGGCGTCGCGAGCTTTTGCTTAACAGGTATCCGACCTGCTTCATGTCTGTTCTCATTTCCTGACCATATGAGTTTACCTCCTTTCATTTCTCCCGCCAGTGTCCAATGCATTTCCGAAATTCCTAGAATGTCGCAACTGTATCTTTTCATCTCTTCCTGAAGCAGCTGTACTGTAGTTTGTCTGCCGCCCACAGTGTTCGGACGTTCCATGTTCCTTCAACCTATATTCATACTGATAGCTCGTCTTTAGCAGATTTTATCTTTCATACATATCTTAATCGTAATCGTAATTCCGAGATTTTTACAACGCCCAACGAAAACCACGGCGCGGGGACCAGCTTATTCACAGGCGCATAGATACATATGCAAAATAAAATGACACTACAAAAGCCACGCTACCGGACAATGCCTTTTCATAAAACAAACTCATATCTGCCTCATAACTCTGCAGACAATTCCCAGGGAGTACTAAAAGCCCCTTTAATAATAAAGTAAAGAAATAACAACACCCCTCTTGCTACATTGTTCATATGCCCATTGTAAATTTTCGTAAACTTTTTAGCATGACTGATTCTGCCATAACAGTCGTATGTCTCTGTTTGTAGGACAAGGCTGCAGATTCCGTATCGATTACAATCCATCGGGTCAGCACGATCAAGCCTGGCGACCACCTTTCCATTCCTACAGAGACCTTGAGCATTATTCGTCACCATTTTATTGCATATGTGTGAGGCAGGGTAGCATGTGCTGTGAAAAGGCTATTTATCTAGCGCCTATTCAGAACTTCACAATATTTGTTAATTATTTTTTCGTTAATTAGACAATGGCTGTTTTGTCTAGAGGAGATGCTTTTCGCGGTGTTCCTTTCGTTCGTTTTGGTCCAGCTGCTCCTGATCCAGATTTCCGGATCCAACCACCGAAGTAAGAACTTCAAGATTTTCATAGAATCTCACTTAATTCGATACATGATGTTCAAATTAAACAGCTGTTTTCGGTTCTCCTAATCATCGCTTCATCACTTTCTGATTGGATTTTTCTTAGATCATGTATTCTTTTAAGTACTTCACAAAAGATGAAGTACTTAAATAGTCTGAGTTTATTTTATACTTCAGGTATATCTAGATGTATAGACCTGGCAGGTACTAGAAGGAAATATTATCGGGGGGTTATTGATAATGTTTCATTTCTCACCTTAGCTTGGCAATGGCAGACACACTTCAACTTATTTGATGCATTTTTTCCATGTTTCAGGCGAAACAATAGCATTTTGTTGAGTACCAGTACCCCGTAAACGTTTACGTGTAGTCAAGATGGAACCATCTCTATAAAACCTCTCGATTTCTTCATGTGAGCTATCTGCTGTGAGTGCATATACCTGGATAATCCAGATATATTGAATGGTTGGGCTCCAAACCTTGCCACTAAAATTCTGCGACTTACTGGTTTATATCCTATCAAGGCGGAGCGAGCTTTGTTGTTTAACAGGTATCCGACACCTGCTTCATGTCTGATTTCATTTCCTGACAATATGAATTTACCTCCGTTCATTTCCGCCAATGTCCAAAGCATTTCCCAAATTCCAAGAATGTCTCAACTGTATCTTTTCATCTCTTCTTGAAGCAGTTGTAGTTTGCCACCCGCCCACAGTGTTCGGACGTTCCATGTTCCTTCAACATATATTCGTAGTGATATCATGTCCTTAGCAGATTTAATCTTTTATACATAGATACATATGCAGTCGTATCCTCTGGTTGTAGAATACCATTCCGAACTCGAGAACCATCCGTATATGGAAAGTTGACGATCTGAAACGCGGTGACCATATTAGTTTCCCCTCACAAATATCACGCTTAATCTACCACCACGCGATCGTTGAAAGTGTCGATAATGGTGGGGAAGTCAATGTGATCCACCTCTCCGGCCCACCGACATCTAGTAGATCTTCATCCTCTACTACTAAAGCTGACGTAAAGATTAGAAAGGACAAGCTTAACATTCGCAACCTAGCATCGAAAGGAAAACTATTCCGCCACTACTATGACCATCCATTGTTTACAATGGAAAGCAGTAATAAAGAGCCCAGAGCCAATTGGAAGGGCGCGGACTGGGGAATACGGGGTACCACGTCTTCCGCAATAACTGCTAGCATTACGCAACGTGGGCCAAGACAGGACAGGCGTATTCTGCTCAGAGTGGCTTTAAGCACCAATAAATAGTGGGATACTCTCTAGCCGACGTCAATAACGGTACCTCGGAAGAGGGGAAGACCCACTGCCATCTCGCCGTCGTCTCTACCTCCCGCCTCAAAAAGAGCGAAGACAGAAGTAAGAACAAGCATTTGTAATCATAACCATAATCTGAAGATTTCTACAGCATCCAATGAAAGCTAAGTCTTGGGAAACAGCTTATTCATAGGCGCTCAGTCAAAACAAAATTGATAGACAGAAAATGTTCGGTTCCAGGTCAAGATCCAAGAGTCAGGCAGTCAGATAGCTGCGGTGGGTGGTGTTTGAAAATGTCTCGGAAAGAAGGATTATGGAAAGAGGAATGATCAAGATATGATATGTGGATGCGCATTATTTGCCTATAAAAGTCAGTTTAGAAGTTAAAGTGTTTGCCATGTTTTAGAATCTTTGAGAGGCTCTTCAAAAACCATGTATAAATGACCAAATACAGCACATACACATGCACTCTTATTCTTAATTACGTCTATACATGCATATAGCTCCCATTGAAAGCTGCGCCGCGTGGACCAGCTTATTCATAGGCGCATAGATACATATGCAAAATAAAATGACACTTTACAAAAAAACCGAAGACATATCTGCTGCTTAACTCGGCAGACAATTCCCAGAGAGTACTAAAAGCCTCTTTAATATTAAATAAAGTAGAGAAATAACAACACCCTCATGTTACATTGTTTATATGCCCACTGTAAATTTTCGTAAACTTTTTGAATGACTGAATCTGCCATAACAGTCGTATGTCTGTGGTTGTAGGAGAAGCTGCCAGAATCCCGGATAGTGAGAGTCCGAAAAATCAAAGCGTTACAACAAGGCGATCACGTCTCTTTTCCAGCTTCCATCTCCAGCCTGATAAGACATCATGCAGTAGTCGAGAAAAAATCAAACAACAACATTGTCGATGTAATTCATCTCGCAGGATCAGGAGCAAAAAAGGAAGACGTAACCATCAAAAGAGAGAGAATCAATCTGGCACAACATCTGTCTGGCGGAAAGCTGCCTCGAATTAATTAAAACGGAACTGGCCAAAACTTCCCGGGCCAGGAAGTCGTCAACAGAGCCATAAGTTTAATCGGAAGAAAGGGCGTGAGGGACAATTGTGAACATTTTTGTACGTGGTGCAAGACCGGGGTGGGATTTTCTATACAGAGCGGGTTCAAGCAGGGGTCTTTAAAATTTTTTTTTTCTTATGCATTGATAGTGTGATAGACGTGAAGCAACTCCACACTGAAATAGTTGTTTTAACTTGGAATGTCATTAACCAAAGTTATTCCGATTTGTGGTAAACTCAAGGTCAGGGTCTCTTCTTAGGACGTGAGCAACTTGAGCAGATTTTCACTTTTAAACTCTGTCAGGACTGAGGTCATTATTTAAATTTTTTACCACATTTGTTATGTAGCCAGTAAGCAGAAAACGTGTTAATCTTTTTGTACCAACATGTTTGGTGATGTCACAGTGTAGGGGGAACAGCTCACCACAAGTGAACCAACTTCTGTTTAATGCAAGCTATGGTGAGACCTTGTTTAACAAATGTTTACAGATTTTTTCTGTGTAACTTTTGTATTTACAAAGCAATGTAAAATTTGCAAATGGTATCATCAAGCATGCAAGCATAATGAAGGATTTTATTTCATTTGAAAAGCAGTTTCTGGTACTGGCAGTGATTGAAATGATTGGAAATTTACATGCATTCATAAAGTTCATTTAATGCACTTTTATGTTAAGATTTACGCGCTGCATGTAAAGCTACAAAACAAAAAAGTAAGATCCTATCTACTATAAATCTGTCAGAAATTCTTAAATTTGCTGGTTTTATTATTACTGTAAACAAAGAATCAAACCAACGTTCCTGTTCTATCTGAGCTTTCTACTATTAGGCCCATATGAGAGTTATCTTAAATGTAATAAAGCAATGTAACGGAAATGTGCTACAATCATAATGAAATTGAACAATTTTACACAGTGTTTCTTTACCGCAGAACCTGAATATAATCTTGATATCTGTCTCATCTTAGAACTCGAATTGTCTGCATTAAGGCGTGTTCAGAAGCAGAAATTCTAACAGTGAAACAATCGGAACATAACACAATGTAGCCTATATTATGAGCCTCATATTTTGACGCTATGATACAGCATGGCTCAGTCTAAGCACCTTTTGAGCCAAAGATGATACTTAGATTCTGTGAACGTTTTCAAACTTCAATAACAAATTTGTTACATGGTATATTTTCAGACATATTTTAAGTTACTTATTGTAATGGAATTGATAATGTTCGCAACAACATGAAAGGAAGTATGGCTACGAGAAACGTTTATATACTAGAGTTTGTTGTAGATCAGTTTCATGGTTTGCAAAATGAATGAAGCATTACTTTAAGCACTGGAATATCTAGACTTTGCATAATAAATTTGATTCTGATTAATTGCTCTTTAGTTTTGTTCTAATGTATGCACATTCGAAACTACAAAAATAACTGTAAGCTTCTATTATGCAAAATATAATGAAAGTAATAGAACTGATGAGCTACGCAATTAACCAATGCTTTTTGTATATTTTGGAAATTCTACTTTGGAGTCAAGGGTTTGCGTCAGACAGTGTGATCGATTAGGGAGTAAATTGTTTGGTTGAACTTTGGGTTTTTCAGTTTTCTTTGCTCGGAGTAGATATTTTGAATTTTTTGTGGCATATTGACTTCTATGTAAATTGTCCCATCGTTTCCGACGGTGTAAAATATAGTAAAGCATGAACTGTAATCTGTTTCACATAAACTAAAGCACGTCATTATACTGTGATTGCCATAGTAAACTAAGTTTTTATTTACAGTTTTGTGCGAATTACTTGGGACAAGCATTATTTCAATGAAAATTTGACATTTCAATCATGAAAAGTAAGTATTTTGTGTCCTTCTGCTTTTATTTCAGACAATTAGTATTTAATATGTCCTCCCTTTGCCTTGAGTAGCAAATTAACTCTCTTAGGCATGGAGTCAACGAGTTTCTGGCATGTCAGAGACAATTCTGCATCGTGAAACCATATCGCTAGTATGGCTTCGATCATCTTAGTTTTTGTAGTTCAGTCTCGTTTCCTGAGCTTCTGTTTCATGACGGCCCACAAGTTTTCTATGGGATTGATATCAGGCGAGTTGCCAGGCCATTTAAGAACCGTAATGGCATTGTCATTCATGAACTTCTGAACTTTTTTCGACGTGTGACACGGAGCAAGATCTTGCGGGAATATGCCGTCGTTACTAGGGAAGTCGCGACGAAGGTGTGGCAGAAGTTTTGAGCGAAGGACTTCAATGTATTTGTCGCTATTCATCATCCCGGTGACAGGAAACAAGAAACCAAGACCAGCCGCTGAGAATGACCCCCAGAACATTTTCTTTTCCGGGTGTTTGACGTTCTGTTGGATGTGTTCGGTTGTTATCGGTTCACCCAGGGATCGCCTTACGAACTGCACACGTTGTCCTTGCACTTCGAAATGGCTCTCATCAGAGAAGACAACCTGCAGCACAGAAATACATGTAAATCACACACTGTAGGCTGTGCATGTACTGTACAAGTGCAATATTGTTAGAGTTTGTCATCATGAAAGCAACAGCAGTACACGTGGACATTCACATGTGTAATTTTAAGAGTATGGCCTTTTTATGGAGAACAGAATTTACCTTTTGCCAGTCTTCCGTAGTCCAATGTTTGTAGGCCTTAGCCCAGAGCAAACGTTTCTTTTTCATGGCGGAGATGAGTAGCTGTTTATTCTGTGGCTTGTGCGCTCTTCTTTCCACAGCCAGCAGATGACGACGGACCGTACTGGAGTCAATGTGAACACCATATGCTTCCATGTCTCGTTTGAGATCTCTGCTAGTCTTGCGTGGATCTTTCTTACTCATCCCGACCAAAAGTCTGTCTATACGTTGAGAAGTTTTTCGTTTCCTGCCACATCGTCCAACTCGTGAGGGTGAAATGCTGCCAGTTTCTGAGTAATGTTTTATCAACCGAGCAACAGTGCTCTTCCCTATTCCACATTCTAAAGCAATTTCTCTGCACGTTTTACTTGTAAAATTGGCCAAAGTAATTATTTTTGACCGCTTTCTTGGCGTGACATCGATGTTTTCTTACAATTAATTACATTTCCGGCAGCAGGGACCATATGATATCTGAAACGAAAACATAGGGATCATCTTCTCTGCTAAAAACCAAGAAAACACAATGCATATTCCCGCAAGATATTGCTCCGTGTCACACGTAAAAAAAGTTCAGAAGTTCATAAATGACAATGCCATAACGGTTCTAAAATGGCCTGGCGACTCGCCTGATATGAATCCCATACAGAACTTGTGGGCCATCATGAAACAGAAGCTCAGGAAACGTGACTGCACTACAAAAACTAAGATGACCGAAGCCATACATGTACTACCGATTATGGTCTCACGATGCAGAATTGTCTCTGACATGCCAGAAACTCGTTGATTCCATGCCTAAGAGAGTTAATTTGCTACTCAAGGCAAAGGGTGGACATATTAAACACTAATTGTCTGAAGTGACAACAGAAGAAAAAGAAAAAACCTAATTTCCATGACTGAAATGTCAAATTTCCATTGAAATAATGCTTGTCCCAAGTAATTCGCACAAGACTGTACATGCTGTGTGATGCCATCAATGCTTAAAAATTTGACTCGAGTATCTTTATTCTAATAGCCTCTGGTGCCGCTAAAAATTTCCAACCAGCTTTTCATCAATCGTAGGAGAAATTTATGAATATGTAAACTCTGATTACACTGGATCACAACGATTTTGCTACTGAAAGTAATGCATGTGCCTTATATTGATTCAAATGTCCTGATTCCAAATATGAAGTCAGAATCTGTCCAGCAGGTCTAGATTTTAAGTTATGCATGCATTCAAGTAATGACGAAAGGACTCGTTTTCGGTTATGTCTGTAAAGAGGAATGATCAAGATATGATCTGTGGATGCGCATTATTTGCCAATAAAAGTCAGTTTAGAAGTCAAGTTTTTGGTATTTTTTTAGCATCTTTGACAGGCTCTTCAAAAACCATGTATAAATGACCAAATACTGCACATACACATGCACTCTTACTCAAACACACATATATACAGGCATACATACATACATATATATATTCATGCATATACATACATGTACATACCCGTATCACACCTGCTGGTCCATACAAACATATACATACGTATATACATGCATACAGTGAACTGACTTGTCATTCTTTTCCTCTTTACTTTCCCCAATCTAGACTGATCGGGATCTTGAAGTCATGCTCAACTCAACACTCTCTCTTAAATAGCTGCAACTTATCGAAAATGCTTGATTCATCTAAGAAGAATCTAGATTAAGCGTCGCTGAAAACACTAATATACAGACATATTCTGGCAACAATACTCGAATACTGCAATTCTATACTCATGTTGGTTTCTGATTGAACGCTGTTTCTTCCTACTAGTCATGCATCATGCTGCAAGGCTATGTCTTGGACTCTCTTACTGATCCCGTATCACATCTGCTCTTCATTCTCTGCACTGGCTTCCTGTATCTGACCTTATACGCTTCAGGCTGGCACTACTCACTGCAAATCATCTAATGTCCTATTTATCATCAATTGTTACAACCTGAGGCTCTGTTTACGATCGATCCCCTATTCGATCAGGATTCTTCTGAAAGGTGTGTTGTTCCTGGCACATGCCTCGTCTTTGGCTGGAGTTTAATCAGAGTGACTGATCCCTACATCTGGACTCTCTACCTCCTCATATTCTCAATTCTCTGTTACAGATCATTAATTCGTAATCCATTTCAAATTCCAGCAACTTATCACCGCGTTCGTTTCTATCCCCATATCCAAATCTCCCCATGATTTTCTCGCATCCTGCGTCGTCTGTGCCAATCTTCGCGTTCCAATCGCCTCTAACGATAAGCACATCTCACGTGGATGTTTCCCCGACTGCTGATGTCATATCTCTATAAAACCTATCGATGTCTTCATCTGAGCTCTCTTTTGTGGGTGCATATGTCTGTGTAACCTGTATATGTTGAATGCATGTGCCCCAAATCTTGCCACTAATATTCTGTCACTTACTGGTTTATGTCCTATCAAGGCGTCGCCAGTTTTGTTGTTTAACAGGTATCCGACACCTGCTTCACGTCTGCTATCATTTCCTGACCATATGATTTTACCTCCGTTCATTTCTCCCGCCAATGTTCAAAGCATTTCCCAAATTCCATGAATGTCGCTGCGTATCTTTTCATCTCTTTCTGAAGCAGCTGTACTGTAGTTTATCTGCCGCCCACAGTGTTCGGACGTTCCATATTCCTTCAACCTATATTTATACTGATAACTCGTCTTTAGCAGATTTAATCTTTCATACATATCTTAATCGTAATCGTAATTCCGAGATTTCTACAGCGCCCAACGAAAGCCACGCCGCGAGGACCAGCTTATTCACAGTCACATTGATACATATGCAAAATAAAATGACGCTTTACAAAAGCACCGCTACCGGATATTGCCTTTTCATAAAACTAACAAATATCTGCTGCTTAACTCCGCAGACAATTCCCAGATTACTAAAAGCCCCTTTAATAATAAAGTAAAGAAATAACACCGCTCACGTTACATTGTTTATATGGCCACTGTAAATGTTTGTAAACTTTTTTGAATGACTGATTCTGCCATAACATTCGTATGTCTCTAGTTGTAGGAGAAGAAAACGAAGACCAAAATAACAAAAGTGCGGAAACTTGGATCTTTGAAGGCAGGAGACCAAATCAGTTTCCCCACCGCCCTTACAAATTCAGCGAAACACCATGCGATTGTAATAAACACCAAAACACCAAAGATGGTTACTGTAATCCATTACTCGGGGCCGCTAAACACACGATCGTCGACGAAGAAGCAGGACGTGAGCATTCGTCAGGACAGTCTGGATTTAAGTCAATAAATCTCGCGAGGCGCTCTAAACAGAATCGTCTACGAAATCAAAGCGTATACGCCTACTCAAGTTGTCCAACGAACAAAGGCAAATCTTGGCAAACCAGGACTTAACAACAAACCTTACCACCTAATTAAAAACAACTGCGAGCACTTCGCGTCCTGGTGCAAAACTGGCCTGGCGATATCATACCAAACTGGCTATACACAGTGATGACTTGGTAACAACTGTACAGCGGGGGAAAAGCCCTACTTAGTTGGTAACTAGAACTTTTGCCATCTTGTACATACTAGGTTTATATTTCTATGTATATATATTAGGTTTCTAGGATTCTGGATTATTGTATAAATAGAAATAACACTCGTTTTTCTGACATCATGCTTTGTGTGTTGCCAATAAAAAGATGCAATTGCACTCCTAAAACAATGTCTAGTTAATGAAGGTCCCGATTATAGGACACGACCATTTTGCCTATATACCTAGGGGAAATTGTGCTCCAAGACAGCACCTCCCCCGTATATCCAGACTGGTTGATACTGGAACGCAGCAGCCTACTTACATAGTCAATAAGTCACGTGTCTGTTACACTGGATCACAACGATTTTGCTACTGAAAGTAATGCATGTGCCTTATATTGATTCAAATGTGCTGATTCCAAATATGAAGTCAGAATCTGCCCAGCACGTCTAGATTGTGAATGTCATGAACAGCAGGTATTAATACTCTTTTCGTATGAACCATGGAATCCTCTATAATAAATAAATATTCACTTTGCAACATTTTTATACTCTTTAGTCAACTACGACCGGCACTGCGCCAACAACACAGAAACGTCGAACTTCACCTGCATGCCCACAATCAGCAAAAAGAAGCAACGTGACCACAGTAAATGTAAGAACAAGCGTTTGTAATCATAATCTCAAGATTTTTGCAGCACCGATGAGAGCTAAGTCTTGGAAAACAGCTTATCAACAGGCGCTCAGCCAAAACAAAATTGATAGAAAGGAAGTGCTCAGTTCCAGGTCAAGATCCAAGAGTCAGGCAGACAGTCGGATGGCTGTGATAGGTGGTGTTTGGAATTGTCTCGGAAAGAAAGATAATGGCAAGAAGAATGATTAAGATATGATTTCTATCCTCATATCCAAATCTTCTCATGATTTTCTCGCATCCTGCGTCGTCCGTGCCAATCTTCGCGTCCCATTCGCCTCTAACGATAAGCACATCTCGTTTGGGTGTTTCCCCGACTGCTGAAGTCACATCTCTATAAAACCTCTCGATGTCTTCATCCGAGCTCTCTTCAGTGGGTGGGTGCATATATCTGGGTAACATGGATATGTTGAATGGTTGGGCCCAAAATCTTGCCCATAAAATATTCTGTCACTTACTGGTTTATGTCCTATCAAGGCGTCGCGAGCTTTGTTGTTTTACAGGTATCCGACACCTGCTTCATGTCTGCTCTCATTTCCTGACCATGTGAGTTTACCTCCGTTCATTTCTCCCGCCAGTGTCCAATGCATTTCCGAAATTCCAGAAATGTTGCAGCTGCATCCTTTCATCTCTTCCTGAAGCAGCTGTACTGTAGTTTGTCTGCCGCCCACAGTGTTCGGACGTTCCATGTTCCTTCAACTTATATTCATACTGATAGCTCGTCTTTAGCAGATTTAATCTTTCATACATATCTTAATCGTAATCGTAATTCCGAGATTTTTACAGCGCCAACGAAAGACACAGCCCGGAGACCAGCTTATTCACAGGCGCATAGATACATATGCAAAATAAAATGACACTTTATAAAAGCACCGCTACCGGACATTGCCTTTTCATAAAACAAACACATATCTGCCTCTTAACTCTGCAGACAATTCCCATGGAGTACTAAAAGCCCCTTTAATAATAAAGTAAACAAATAACAACACCCCTCTGGCTACATTGTTTATATGCCCATTGTAAATTTTCGTAAACTTTTTAGAATGACTGATTCTGCCATACCAGTCGTATGTCTCTGTTTGTAGGTCAAGGCTCCACAATCCGTTTCCACGGTAATCCATCGGGTCAGCACCATCAAGCCTGGGGACCATCTGTCCGTTCCAACACAGACTTTTACTCTTATTGGTCACCACTTTATTGCTCTGCGAATTTGTGCTGACGGCCTTGTTGACATCATTCATTTTCCGGGCGAGACGAAAAACAAACGGGAAACTAAAATCCTAAGAGAAAAATTCTCCTTGAGTCAGGTCGCGCGTCAGGGAAAATTGCAAAGAGTTTGTTACCACAAGACTGTCAAATGTTTTGCACCAACAGAAGTTGTACGAAGAGCAAAACGCTGGGTTGGATTGAAGGGAGTTAATAACGAAGGTTACCACCTGCTCAGGAACAACTGCGAAACGTTTTGCTGCTGGTGCAAGACAGGCGTCGCCCATTCGAAGCAGAGCGGTTGCTTTGTTTGAATACCCGACGCCTAGAGTGCTTCTGGTGATGGGACTATAATGGGTGGTTGTACTGAGTCATTATCTATGAGGAACGCACAGTTTCTGTTTCAGATACTTTCTAGGCAGTGTGAATGTTCAGACACAGATCTTTGGCAGCACGCACGCCGGCGATTGCTTTTGGTGCATTTTTTCTAAGCGATTCCTTTAGAATAATTGTATTGGTTGCTTACTTTTCTTATTATTCACCAAATCACTAAGTGTTTCATTGGGTCAAAGCTGTCTCAAACACCACATCCACGTTGCTGACACTCAATCCTACATTTTCTTTGACAATTCATCCTCTTCTAGCTCTCAGTCTCAATTTTCAGGTTCTTTTACAGAGCGCAATCTTGGATGGCATGGCTCATAATCGACTGCTCGTAAACTCATCCAATACTGAGCCTCTACTTTTTAAAAACTCCGGAGCAGCTGAATTCTTTTAATTCTTCCCACCTGTGTTCTCATTGAAATTGCTGAGTTTCCCTATACACTCAACTCCCAACCGGTGTGTAGCTGTCGCACTTGCATACTAGTGTGGAGTGATTATGGATAGTTGCGAGGAACCTTTCATTCCAATTTCTTATTAGACAGACTTTTGAAACTGGGTTAGTTTTTAAGAACATTTTAATTTACTTTTTGTGTATTTTCTAAAATTTAAAAGAATGTATGCGATTAGAGTATGTATTACTGGTTTATATCCTATCGAGGCGGAGCGAGCTTTGTTGTTTAACAGGTATCCGACACCTGCTTCATGTCTGATTTCATTTCCTGACAATATGAATTTACCTCCGTTCATTTCTTCCGCCAATGTTCAAAGCATTTCCCAAATTCCAAGAATGTCTCAACTGTATCTTTTCATCTCTTCTTGAAGCAGTTGTAGTTTGCCACCCGCCCACAGTGTTCGGACGTTCCATGTTCCTTCAACATATATTCGTAGTGATATCGTTTTCTTAGCAGATTTAATCTTTTATACATAGATACATATGCAGTCGTATCCTCTGGTTGTAGAAGACCATTCCGAACTCGAGAACCATCCGTATATGGAAAGTTGACGATCTGAAACGCGGTGACCATATTAGTTTCCCCTCACAAATATCACGCTTAATCTACCACCACGCGATCGTTGAAAGTGTCGATAATGGTGGGGAAGTCAATGTGATCCACCTCTCCGGCCCACCGACATCTCATACATCTTCCGTATCCACAAGTAAATCCGATGTGAAGATAAGAAAGGATAAGCTTAACATTCTCGACATAATATCGAAAGGAAAACTCTTTCGCAACTGTTCTGAACATGCTTGCTTCCAATGGAAAGCATTGGTAAAGAGAGCGCAGAGCCAATTGGGAAGGGCGCGGACTAGGGAACACGGGCTACCATGTCTTGCGCAATAACTGCGAGCACTTCGCAACGTGGGCCAAGACAGGACAGGCATACTCTACTCAGAGTGGCTATAAGCAGCAATAAATAGTAGGATTCCGAAAATCTGCTACGTTTTCCAAAGATGTCTACCTTTACATATATCTGCTAGTTTGCATTCTGCCGATAATAATTCCCATCAATCGTGAAAAAGTCATCTGCCAAGTGCCAACTATTTACCATTTATTACGTAGGACTAAGCGCATCCGTAGGCCCCATATATTACTACCGTACACCAATGACGTCAGTTGTTGGGATTTTATTTTAGGCCTACATTTCAAATAAAATAGTGCCTGTCATTTTTACAAGCTAAAGACTTCTCAAAATTATAGAGAGTCGAATGTGTAAACTGCTGTTTTAAACTGTTTTCATGTTAACTTCCTAGTATAAGCCGACATAGAAGAATTTGTGTTGCATTTGTATGATCTATATAATTTTGTGGATTTATGGTGTTTTGACCATTACTAATTCTGTTGTAAGCAGAAATGTCAACATAAAGTTACGCGCTTGTATGCTTGCTCGCACAACTTTAAAGACTGGATTGTGACCTAGTGGTGTTTTTCATAAGTTGCAAAGTATCATCTCGCATTTCCTACCACCATCTCCAGTCCGTTCAGCACAACGGAATCGTCAGCAGGCTCATCGATGACAAAACAGTTCAATTGATCCATCTCTCCACAGCACCAGACAACAAATCTCTGTTGATTAAGAACTTAGTAACAGTAAGAAGAGACAGCATTGACTTGTGTGGTCCACTTGCCCAAGGAAAGCTGTATTGCTGTATGTACAATAAAGACATAAAGACATTCACTGCAGCTGAAGTGATGCGAAAAGCTGAAAGCATGATTGGCAACAAGGGTCTTAAAGATGTAGGGTAACATCTGTTAAACAATAATTGTGAGCATTTTGCCTGTTGGTGCAAGTGTGGAATCGCATACTTGCATCAGAGTAGAACAACACAGTAACAGACAGACAGACAGACCGAACGATCAAAGTAGGCAATTTGAACATACTTGGGTGAACTTCATGCTGCATAATGTTGTTCAGATCGGCCAATTCCTTTTCCAAGTACTTTATTATCTTATACATTTGAAAAAGGCAGAACCAGTGTAGGCCTAAATTCAAAAAGGCTGCTCGAAAGTGTTCTTAAATTATAGTCCACTGTTATCTTGGAGCTTGCCTCAAGATCGGAGGATCGTGATTCAAGCGGAAAGGCATTCACAGTATGTCGTTGTATTCTAACGATGGCAGCACCAGTATCTATCTTCTGGGAGCTAGGCTGTGTGGTAGCATTCTGTTGCATGGTTTATTGAAAACTTCCTAATCTTCGGGATAACTGTAGAGCAAGTCCACTTTAATGCAAAGTGGAAGTAACTGTATGACATAATATCAAAGTTATACAATCTACACGATGAATATTGGGCCAAATCCTAAATCGTCTTTTCATTCACTAGAGGGCATGGTATTATTCCTGTGTCAAATTTAACTACTTTGCCTTCAGGTACCAAGCAGGAACAACCAGTGAAGTCGAAACAACTACCCTAGCTTCAGCTACATCGAGTCAGTCAGTAGCAATAAATAAAGTAGAAACAGACAGCGCAGCAGGAACAGCTACCTTAGCTTCAGCTTCATCGAATGGATAACAAACAATATCTTATGCAAGGACAGCTAGTGAAAGGACAGCTAGTGAAGCAACTTCAACTACTCTATCTGGCACAAATTAAGTACAGATATTTAATTATTTTAATTTTTACCATATATTTTTGGTTTTGGTTCTGCGCTAACTGATAAATTAAACTAAGTTACTCACTTTAAAACTCTGTTTTGAAATTTTGGAGAAAGCTGTATTTTTGACCTACCCTAATGCCTATCGGATATTGAGTCAGTCTTCTGTCATAATAAAGTGATTATCTGCATGCATATTTTGTTGAATCAGTTTTTATTTATCTGTCTATAACTTGAAATTTATGTATCGCCTTTCAAGCACCTCTTAAAAGTACGTAAATGCCAAAGTCTTAGAGCATAGAATTATTAATGAACTTCAATAGGTGGTTCTACAGAGGTCAAAAGAGAGAAGTTTCTTGCCATAGAACGTCTATAGCGAAAGATTATCCGCTTCGTTCGACAACGGGAACTGTCCATACCAGAGATCCGTGGCTAGAGTGATTCGTGCATGCCAACGAAGGAGGTCCTGTGACTATAGGCATAAAATTTAGTCAGTATTGATATCCTTGTGGAGGTATGGCTAGTTAGAACATAGAACTAACTTAGGAAAATATGTATATGAACAGCTTTTGTGTCCAATTGTTAGATGTGATTGCTGGTGCTATGTTGACATTTTGACAATTAAATTTCCATTACAAATGATACAGCTTATTCATTGCATAAATAATCAGATAAACCCTCTATTTCTGCAGTCAATCCAGAGTCAAGGGTTGTGAATATCAGGAAAATTAAAGCGTTAAAACCAAGGAAACACGTTTCCTATCCCGCTGCAATCACAAGTATCAAACGACATCATGCCATCGTAATAAAAAACGAGAGGCAACATTGTAGAAATCATTCATCTCGCCGGTCAGCCAGATAACAGCTCAGGAGCAAAAAAGAACAATATAGCCTTCCGCAAAGACAGAGTTAAACTTTCCCAACCACTATCTAGAGTAAAACTCTTCCGGATCGTTTACGAAGGAGCTGTTAAAAGCTTCCCGGGTAAGCAAGTTGTTGACCGAGCTGTGAGCATGATAGGCAAGAAGGGAGTAAAAAATCAATGATACCACCTATTGAAAGATAATTGTGAACATTTTATCACTTGGTGTAAGACCGCGGTGCCGTTTTTCCTGCAGAGTGGATTCAGACAGTGGCTTTAAAAGACATGCTCTCACTTGCTCTGAAAAATATTTGGCAGATTACAACTATTTTATATTTTTCACTCTTTTTACAGGTGAAAGAAGAATTGATTACACATTTATAGAACTCACAGCTATAGGGCTTTGACATTTATAAAACTCACGGTTACACGGCTTAAACTATAATGTCAATAACAGACATCGCTTACTAATAAGGGTTTGATTTATGCTACTCATAAACAATATTACATAACTTTATATAAATAAACAATAAATAAATATTCACATTGCAATATTTTTATACTCTAGTCTTCAGCTACTGGAACACCAGCTTCAACAAGAAAGCTTGCCCAATCACCTTCAGTCCAATCACCTGCGAAAAGGAGGAAGGTCACAAAACACGACGTAAGAACAAACGTTTGCACTCATAATCATAATCTCGAGATTTCTACAGCACCCAATGAAAGCTAAGTCTTGGGAAACAGCTTATTCACAGGCGCTCAGTCAAAAACAAATTTTATAAACAGGAAATTTTCGGTTCCAGGTCAAGATCCAAGAGTCAGCCGGACAGTCAGATGGCTGCGGTGGGTGGTGTTTGGAAATGTCTCAGAAAGAAACATAATGAAAAGCGGATGGATCAAGATATGATCTGTGGATGCGCATTATTTGCCTACAAAAGTCAGTTTAGAAGTTCAACTCTGTGCCATGTTTAGCATCTTTGAGAGACTCTTCAAAAACCATGTATAAATGACCAAATACTGCACATACACATGCACTCTTACTCATACAAACATATATACAAGCATACAGAGCACTGACTTGTCATTCTATTCTTTTCTTTACTTTTCCCATTCCGGACTGTTCGGGATCTTGGAGTCATGCTCAACTTAACACTCTCCTAAACCCAGAATAGCTGCAAATTCTCGAATATGCTTGATTCATCTAAGAAGAATCTAACACCTTCGCTCTATCTAGATTCAGCGTCGCTGAAAACACTAATATACAGCATTTTACATTTTCATAAACATTTTTTGAATGACTGATTCTGCCGTTACAGTAGTATGCCTCTGGTTATAGAAGACTGACAAGAAGACTGCAAAGAAGACTAAAGTTTAAAAAGTCAGACATTTGAAACATGGGGACCAAATCTCCTTCCCTGCAGCGATATCGAGTCTTGTTTATCACCACGTAATAATAAAGAAAGTCATGAGTGAAAAGGAGGTGAAGGTCGTTCACTACGCAAGCGGACCAACGGAAAACTCATTAACTGCGAAGAAATCGTCAGTTTCTATCCGACAAGACAAGATGCAATCGACCTCACCAGTGCAATTTCAAAAGGAAAAGTGTTTCTACACGATTATGATAAGGAATTCTTTTCACCCGAGGAAGCGGTTAAACGAGCAGGAAAATGGATCGATAAGCGAGGGTTGAACAACCGTGATTTTCATCTGATGAACAACAATTGTGAACATTTCGCCTCCTGGTGTAAGACAGGCGAGGCATATTCACAACAAAGCGACGTCAAACAGTAGAGGATGCCTTAAACCTTACCGCTGGGATTACAGGCAAACGGTTCATTCATTCTAGGCATCATGTCAATGTATGGAATACTAATGTTAATGAATGGAATATTATAATGTCAATGTATGGAATACTTATGTTAACGTATGGAATATTATAATGTCAATGTATGGAATACTAATGTTAATGTATGGAATATTATAATGTCAATGTATGGAATACTAATGTTAATGTATGGAACATTAGTGTTGATGTATAGAATACATATATGCAACATTTTTATACTCTTTAGTCAACTACGACCGGCACTGCGCCAACAACACAGAAACGTCGAACTTCACCTGCATGCCCACAATCAGCAAAAAGAAGCAACGTGACCACAGTAAATGTAAGAACAAGCGTTTTTAATCATAATCTCGAGACTTTTGCAGCACCGATGAGAGCTAAGTCTTGGAAAACAGCTTATCAACAGGCGCTCGGTCAAAACAAAATTGATAGACAGGAAGTGCTCAGTTCCAGGTCAAGATCCAAAAGTCAGGAAGACAGTCGGATGGCTGTGATAGGTGGTGTTTGGAACTGTCTCGGAAAGAAAGATATTGGAAAGAGGAATGATTAAGATATGATTTCTATCCTCATATCCAAATCTTCTCATGATTTTCTCGCATCCTGCGTCGTCCGTGCCAATCTTCGCGTTCCATTCGCCTCTAACGATAAGCACATCTCGCTTAAGCGATTCCTCGACTGCTGATGTCACATCTCTATAAAACCTCTCGATTTCTTCATATGAGCTATCTGCTGTGGGTGCATATACCTGGATAATCCAGATATATTGAATGGTTGGGCTCCAAATCTTGCCCATAAAATATTCTGTCACTTACTGGTTTATATCCTATCAAGGCGTCGCGAGCTTTTGCTTAACAGGTATCCGACCTGCTTCATGTCTGTTCTCATTTCCTGACCATATGAGTTTACCTCCGTTCATTTCTCCCGCCAGTGTCCAATGCATTTCCGAAATTCCTAGAATGTCGCAACTGTATCTTTTCATCTCTTCCAGAAGCAGCTGTACTGTAGTTTGTCTGCCGCCCACAGTGTTCGGACGTTCCATGTTCCTTCAACTTATATTTATACTGATAACTCGTCTTTAGCAGAATTAATCTTTCATACATATCTTAATTGTAATTCCGAGATTTCTACAGCGCCCAACGAAGCCACGCCGCGAGGACCAGCTTATTCACAGGCACATTGATACATATGCAAAATAAAATGACGCTTTACAAAAGCACCGCTACCGGATATTGCCTTTTCATAAAACAAACACATATCTCCTCATAACTCTGCAGACAATTCCCAGGGAGTACTAAAAGCCCCTTTAATAATAAAATAAAGAAATAACACCGCTCACGTTACATTGTTTATATGCCCACTGTAAATTTTTGTAAACTTTTTTTGAATGACTGATTCTGCCATAACAGTCGTATGACTCTGGTTGTAGAAGAAGAAAACAAAGACGAAAACAACTAAAGTGCGAAAAATTCTATCTTTGAAGGCAGGGGACCAAATCAGTTTCCCTACAGCCGTTTCAAATTCAGCGAACCACCACGCAATTGTAGTGAACACCAAAGCACCAAACACGGTAACAGTCATTCATTATTCTGGGCCGTCAAACACTCAATCGACAACGAACGAACAGGACGTGAGCATTCGTCAGGACAGTCTGGATTTAAGTCAATAAATCTCGCGAGGCACTCTAAACAGAATCGTCTACGAAATCAAAGCGTATACGCCTACTCAAGTTGTCCAACGAACAAAGGCAAATCTTGGCAAACCAGGACTTAACAACAAACCTTACCACCTAATTAAAAACAACTGCGAGCACTTCGCGTCCTGGTGCAAAACTGGCCTGGCGATATCATACCAAACTGGCTATACACAGTGATGACTTGGTAACAACTGTACAGCGGGGGAAAAGCCCTACTTAGTTGGTAACTAGAACTTTTGCCATCTTGTACATACTAGGTTTATATTTCTATGTATATATATTAGGTTTCTAGGATTCTGGATTATTGTATAAATAGAAATAACACTCGTTTTTCTGACATCATGCTTTGTGTGTTGCCAATAAAAAGATGCAATTGCACTCCTAAAACAATGTCTAGTTAATGAAGGTCCCGATTATAGGACACGACCATTTTGCCTATATACCTAGGGGAAATTGTGCTCCAAGACAGCACCTCCCCCGTATATCCAGACTGGTTGATACTGGAACGCAGCAGCCTACTTACATAGTCAATAAGTCACGTGTCTGTTACACTGGATCACAACGATTTTGCTACTGAAAGTAATGCATGTGCCTTATATTGATTCAAATGTGCTGATTCCAAATATGAAGTCAGAATCTGCCCAGCACGTCTAGATTGTGAATGTCATGAACAGCAGGTATTAATACTCTTTTCGTATGAACCATGGAATCCTCTATAATAAATAAATATTCACTTTGCAACATTTTTATACTCTTTAGTCAACTACGACCGGCACTGCGCCAACAACACAGAAACGTCGAACTTCACCTGCATGCCCACAATCAGCAAAAAGAAGCAACGTGACCACAGTAAATGTAAGAACAAGCGTTTGTAATCATAATCTCAAGATTTTTGCAGCACCGATGAGAGCTAAGTCTTGGAAAACAGCTTATCAACAGGCGCTCAGCCAAAACAAAATTGATAGAAAGGAAGTGCTCAGTTCCAGGTCAAGATCCAAAAGTCAGGAAGACAGTCGGATGGCTGTGATAGGTGGTGTTTGGAATTGTCTCGGAAAGAAAGATAATGGCAAGAAGAATGATTAAGATATGATTTCTATCCTCATATCCAAATCTTCTCATGATTTTCTCGCATCCTGCGTCGTCCGTGCCAATCTTCGCATCCCATTCGCCTCTAACGATAAGCACATCTCGTTTGGGTGTTTCCTCGACTGCTGAAGTCCCATCTCTATAAAACCTCTCGATTTCTTCATCTGAGCTCTCTTCTGTGGGTGCATATATCTGGGTAACATGGATATGTTGAATGGTTGGGCCCAAAATCTTGCCCATAAAATATTCTGTCACTTACTGGTTTATGTCCTATCAAGGCGTCGCGAGCTTTGTTGTTTTACAGGTATCCGACACCTGCTTCATGTCTGCTCTCATTTCCTGACCATATGAGTTTACCTCCGTTCATTTCTCCCGCCAGTGTCCAATGCATTTCCGAAATTCCAGAAATGTTGCAGCTGCATCCTTTCATCTCTTCCTGAAGCAGCTGTACTGTAGTTTGTCTGCCGCCCACAGTGTTCGGACGTTCCATGTTCCTTCAACTTATATTCATACTGATAGCTCATCTTTAGCAGATTTAATCTTTCATACATATCTTAATCGTAATCGTAATTCCGAGATTTTTACAACGCCCAACGAAAACCACGCCGTGGGGACCAGCTTATTCACAGGCGCATAGATACATATGCAAAATAAAATGACACTTTACAAAAGCACCACTACCGGACATTGCCTTTTCATAAAACAAACACATATCTGCCTCTTAACTCTGCAGACAATTCCCAGGGAGTACTAAAAGCCCCTTTAATAATAAAGTAAACAAATAACAACACCCCTCTTGCCACATTGTTTATATGCCCATTGTAAATTTTCGTAAACTTTTTAGAATGACTGATTCTGCCATAACAGTCGTATGACTCTGGTCAAGGCTCCACAATCCGTTTCCACTGTAATCCGTCGGGTCAGTACCATCAAACCTGGGGACCATCTGTCCGTTCCAACACAGACTTTTACCCTTATACGTCACCACTTCATTGCTCTCCGAATTTATGCTGACGGCCTTGTTGACATCATTCACTTTTCTGGCGAGACAAACAACAAACGGGAAACTACCATACTTAGAGAGAAAATCTCACTGAGTCAGGTCGCGCGCCAAGGAAAATTACAAAGAGTCTGCTACCACAAGACTGTCAAATGTTTTGCCCCCTCAGAAGTGATAGGAAGAGCAAAACGCTGGGTTGGCATGAAAGGAGTTAATAACGAAGGTTACCACCTGCTCAAGAACAACTGCGAAACGTTTTGCTGCTGGTGTAAGACAGGAGTCGCCTATTCGAAGCAGAGCGGTTGCTTTGTTTGAATACCCGACGCCTAGAGTGCTTCTGGTGATGGGACTATAATGGGTGGTTGTACTGAGTCATTATCTATGAGGAACGCACAGTTTTAGCCGTTCAAATTGATTCTGTTTCAGATACTTTCTTGGCAGTGTGAATGTTCAGACACAGATCTTTGGCAGCACGCACGCCGGCGATTGCTTTTGGTGCATTTTTTCTAAGCGATTCCTTTAGAATAATTGTATTGGTTGCTTACTTTTCTTATTATTCACCAAATCACTAAGTGTTTCATTGGGTCAAAGCTGTCTCAAACACCACATCCACGTTGCTGACACTCAATCCTACATTTTCTTTGACAATTCATCCTCTTCTAGCTCTCAGTCTCGATTTCCAGGTTCTTTTACAGAGCGCAATCTTGGATGGCATGGCTCATAATCGACTGCTCGTAAACTCATCCAATACTGAGCCTCTACTTTTTAAAAACTCCGAAGCAGCTGAATTCTTTTAATTCTTCCCACCTGTGTTCTCATTGAAATTGCTGAGTTTCCCTATACACTCAACTCCCAACCGGTGTGTAGCTGTCGCACTTGCATACTAGTGTGGAGTGATTATGAATAGTTGCGAGGAACCTTTCATTCCAATTTCTTATTAGACAGACTTTTGAAACTGGGTTAGTTTTTAAGAACATTTTAATTTACTTTTTTGTGTATTTTCTAAAATTTAAAAGAATGTATGCGATTAGAGTATGTATTACTGGTTTATATCCTATCAAGGCGGAGCGAGCTTTATTGTTTAACAGGTATCCGACACCTGCTTCATGTCTGATTTCATTTCCTGACAATATGAATTTACCTCCGTTCATTTCCGCCAATGTCCAAAGCATTTCCCAAATTCCAAGAATGTCTCAACTGTATCTTTTCATCTCTTCTTGAAGCAGTTGTAGTTTGCCACCCGCCCACAGTGTTCGGACGTTCCATGTTCCTTCAACATATATTCGTAGTGATATCGTTTTCTTAGCAGATTTAATCTTTTATACATAGATACATATGCAGTCGTATCCTCTGGTTGTAGAAGACTCTTCCGAACTCGACAACTATCCGTATTTGGAATATCAACAATCTGAAACGCGGAGACCATATAAGCTTTCCGACACAAATATCACGCATATTCTACGACCATGCGATTGTGGAGAGAGTCGATAATGGTGGGGAAGTCAATGTGATCCACTTCTCTGGTCCACCGACATCTAGTAGATCTTCATCCTCTACTAGTAAAGCTGACCTAAAGACTAGAAAGGACAAGCTTAATATTCGCAACCTAGCATCGAAAGGAAAACTCTTCCGCCACTACTATGACCATGCCAGCGCTTGTTTACAATGGAAAGCAGTAATAAAGAGCCCAGAGCCAATTGGAAGGGCGCGGACTGGGGAATACGGGGTACCACGTCTTGCGCAATAACTGCGAGCATTTCGCACCGTGGGCCAAGACCGGATATTCTGCTCAGAGTGGCTTTAAGCACCAATAAATAGTGGGATTCCGAAAATCTGCTACGTTTTCCAAAGATGTCTACCTTTACATATATCTGCTGGTTTGCATTCTGCCGATAATAATTCCGATCAATCGTGAAAAAGTCATCTGCCAAGCGCCAACTGTTTACCATTTATTACGTATTTGAGCATAAATTGATCAATCAGAAGCAAAGCCATCTGCGTCATCAGCAAAAACTGTGAAGCACAATAAGAGGAGGATAATTAATGTCGATTAAAAACAAAAGTTAACCTAAGATTGACACCATAAAGCTATAGATTGCTCCAAAGTCGCCAATTCATTTAACTGCTTGTTCGCAGATCGCCCGAAATCATTTCATGCCTGCCATATGTGTGAGGAACCAGAGTTGGCCTAAATTCAAAAAGGCTGATCAAAAGTGTTCTTAAATTATAGTCCACTGTTATCTGAAGTTCTGTTAAATGGCCGATCCTCTCTTCGATCAGGATTCTTCTGGAACGTGAGTTGTTCCTGGCACATGCCTTGTCTTTGGCCGAAGTTTAATCAGAGTTGCTGGTCCCTACACCTGGAACTCTCTACCTCATATTCTCAAATCTCTCTTACAGATCATTAATTCGTTATCCATTTCAATTTCCAGCAAATTATCACCGCGTTCGTTTCTATCCCCATTTCCAAATCTTCCCATGATTTTCTCGCATCCTGCGTTGTCTGTGCCAGTCTTCGCGTTCCAATCGCCTCTAACGATGAGCACATCTCGCTTGAGTGTTCTCTCGACTGCTGATGTCATGTCTCTATAAAACCTCTCGCTGTCTTCATCTGAGATCTCTTCTGTGGGTGCTTGTATCTGGGTAATGTGAATATGTTGAGTGGTTGGGCCCCAAATCTTGCCATTAATATTCTGTCACTGGTTTATATCCTTCGAAGGCGTCGCAAGCTTTGTTGCTTAACAGGTATGCGACGCCTGCTACATGTCTGCACTCATTTTCTGACCATATGAGTTTACCTCCGTTCATTTCTACCGCCAGTGTCCAACGCACTTCCGAAATTCCAGAAATGTCGCATGCGTATCTTTTCATCTCTTCCTGAAGCAGCTGTACTGTAGTTTGTCTGCCGCTCACAGTGTTCGGACGTTCCATGGTCTTTCAACCTATATTCATACTGAGAGGTCGTCTTTAGCAGATTTAATCTTTCATACATATCGTAATCGTAATTCCTAGATTTCCACAGCGCCCAACGAAAGCCACGCCGCTGGGAGCAGCTTATTCACGGGCGGATAGATACATATGCAAAATAAAATGACACTTTACAAAAGCACCGCTACCAGACATTGCCTTTTCATAAAACAAACACATATCTGCTGCTTAACTCTGCAGACAATTCCCAGAGAGTACCACAAGCCCCTTTAATAATAAAGTAAACAGTTACAAAACCCGTCATGTTACATTGTCTGTGTGCCCCATAAAGAGTAACAAACAGCACTTTACAATTTCGTAAACTTTGTTTGAATGACTGATTCTGCCATAACAGTGGTATGTCTCTGTTTGTAGGACATCGCTCCAGGTTCCCAATCCCATACACCATCGCGTCAACATTATGAGGTCAGGCGATCACTTCTCCTGTCCTGCACAAACAATGAGTTTCATACGACACCACTTTATAGCAATTCGTGTATGTAAAGACGGTCTGGTGGATGTTATCCAATTTGGTGGCCAGGCAAACACCTCAGGAAGCAAGAGGGACATTAGAATTCGAAGAGACAAAATTTGTCTAAGTTTGCACGAACGTCAAGGGAGATTACAACGAGTGTTATATGATAAAGATGCAGGGTGTTACGCAGCATCAGAGGTGATCGCCAGGGCAAAACGAATGCTAGGAGAGAGCGGAATAAACAAAGAAGGCTACCATTTGATCCGGAACAACTGAGACCTTCTGCTGTTGGTGCGAAACAGGCGTCGCGTATTCGAAACTTTAGCGGCTATAAACAGTGAGGTTCTAATGTTCTACACATCGGCTTGTGATGCGAATAGTACGGGTTCGAGCCTCCCTGAGACGGTCACTGTGTACCTTTTTATTATCTGTTGACCACGAGCAAATCCACTCAAAATTGCTCAACGCCATCGATTGATGCTTAGTTAAAGAAGCAGTCTAAGGTGAAGCAAAGAAAAAAACAAACTATGGCACCAGCCTAATGGGATGCAACGTGGTTAGACTTTAAGGAATCAGTCCAAAGAAACCGACTTAAAAATCATCTAATGTCCTATTTATCATCAAAATTGATAGACAGGAAATGTTCGGTTCCAGGTCAAGATCCAAGAGTCAGGCAGACAATCGGATGGCTGCGGTAGGTGATGTTTGGAACTGTCTCGAAAAGTAAGATAATGGAAAGAGGAACGATCAAGATGTGATCTGTGTATGCGCATTATTTGCCTATAAAAGTCAGTTTAGAAGTTAAAGTTTTTGCCATTTTTTAGCATCATTGAGAGGCTCTTCAAAAACCATGTATAAATGACCAAATAGAGCACATACACATGCACTCTTACTCTAAATTACGTCTATACATGCATATAGCTCCCAATGAAAGCTGCGCCGCGTGGACCAGCTTATTCATAGGCGCATAGATACATATGCAAAATAAAATGACACTTTACAAAAAAACGAAGACATATCTGCTGCTTAACTCGGCTGACAATTCCCAGAGAGTACTAAAAGCCTCTTTAATATTATATAAAGTAAAAAAATAACAACACCCACATGTTACATTGTTCAGATGCCCACTGTAAATTTTCGTAAACTTTTTGAATGATTGAATCTGCCATAACAGTCGTATGTCTGTGGTTGTAGGAGAAGCTGCCAGAATCCAGGATAGCGAGAGTACGAAAAATCAAAGCTTTACAGTCAGGCGATCACATCTCTTTCCCAGCTTCCATCTCCAGCCTGATAAGACACCATGCAATTGTTGAGGAAAGACCAAACAGCAACACTGCCCAAGTAATTCATCTCGCAGGGTCAGGATCAAAAAAGGAAGACGTAATCATCAAAAGAGAGAGAATCAATCTGGCACAACATCTGTCTGGCGGAAAGCTGCTTCGAATGAATTACAACGGAACTGGCCAAAGCTTCCCGCGCCAGGAAGTCGTCAAGAGAGCAATAAGTTTAATCGGAAAAAAGGGCGTGAAAGGCCGTGGTTACCACCTTCTTTCTGAGGGATAACTGTGAACATTTTTGAACGTGGTGCAAGACCGGGGTGGGATTTTCTATACAGAGCGGGTTCAAGCAGGGGTCTTAAGGAGAAAGAAATGAACATCTCCACTATCTTCCACTGGGTATATGAGAGTTTTACTTTACTGATGCCTATGTAGTTGGATGTGATGCATAAATATTGTAATAGTATGTGATGTGATATGTTTATATGCCCACTGTAAATTCTCGTAAACTTTTTGAATGATTGAATCTGCCATAACAGTCGTATGTCTGTGGTTGTAGGAGAAGCTGCCAGAATCCAGGATCGTGCGAGTCCGAAACATTAAAGCGTTACAACAAGGGGATCACGTCTCTTTTCCAGGTGCCATCTCCAGCCTCATAAGACATCATGCAATAGTCGATAAAAAACCAAACAACGACATTGTCGATATAATTCATCTCACAGGAACAGGATCAAAAAAGGAAGACATAACAATCAGAAGAGAGAGAACGAATTTGTCACAAAATCTGTCCGGCGGAAAGCTGTTTCGAATGGATTACAAAGGAACTGGCCAAAGCTTCCCGCGCCAGGAAGTCTTCAACAGAGCCATAAGGTTAATCGGAAGAAAGGGCGTGAAAGACCGTGGTTACCACCTTCTGAGGGACAATTGTGAACATTTTTGTACGTGGTGCAAGACCGGGGTGGGATTTTCTATACAGAGCGGGTTCAAGCAGGGGTCTTAAGGAGAAAGAAATGAACATCTCCACTATCTTCCACTGGGTATATGAGAGTTTTACTTTACTGATGCCTATGTAGTTGGATGTGATGCATAAATATTGTAATAGTATGTGATGTGATATGTTTATATGCCCACTGTAAATTCTCGTAAACTTTTTGAATGATTGAATCTGCCATAACAGTCGTATGTCTGTGGTTGTAGGAGAAGCTGCCAGAATCCAGGATCGTGCGAGTCCGAAATATTAAAGCGTTACAACAAGGGGATCACGTCTCTTTTCCAGGTGCCATCTCCAGCCTCATAAGACATCATGCAATAGTCGATAAAAAACCAAACAACGACATTGTCGATATAATTCATCTCACAGGAACAGGATCAAAAAAGGAAGACATAACAATCAGAAGAGAGAGAACGAATTTGTCACAAAATCTGTCCGGCGGAAAGCTGTTTCGAATGGATTACAAAGGAACTGCCCAAAGCTTCCCGCGCCAGGAAGTCTTCAACAGAGCCATAAGGTTAATCGGAAGAAAGGGCGTGAAAGACCGTGGTTACCACCTTCTGAGGGACAATTGTGAACATTTTTGTACGTGGTGCAAGACCGGGGTGGGATTTTCTATACAGAGCGGGTTCAAGCAGGGGTCTTAAGGAGAAAGAAATGAACATCTCCACTATCTTCCACTGGGTATATGAGAGTTTTACTTTACTGATGCCTATGTAGTTGGATGTGATGCATAAATATTGTAATAGTATGTGATGTGATATGTTTATATGCCCACTGTAAATTCTCGTAAACTTTTTGAATGATTGAATCTGCCATAACAGTCGTATGTCTGTGGTTGTAGGAGAAGCTGCCAGAATCCAGGATCGTGCGAGTCCGAAATATTAAAGCGTTACAACAAGGGGATCACGTCTCTTTTCCAGGTGCCATCTCCAGCCTCATAAGACATCATGCAATAGTCGATAAAAAACCAAACAACGACATTGTCGATATAATTCATCTCGCAGGAACAGGATCAAAAAAGGAAGACATAACAATCAGAAGAGAGAGAACGAATTTGTCACAAAATCTGTCCGGCGGAAAGCTGTTTCGAGTGTATTACAAAGGAACTGGCCAAAGCTTCCCGCGCCAGGAAGTCTTCAACAGAGTCATAAGGTTAATCGGAAGAAAGGGCGTGAAAGACCGTGGTTACCACCTTCTGAGGGACAATTGTGAACATTTTTGTACGTGGTGCAAGACCGGAGTGGGATTTTCTATACAGAGCGGGTTCAAGCAGGGGTCTTAAGGAGAAAGAAATGAACATCTCCACTATCTTCCACTGGGTATATGAGAGTTTTACTTTACTGATGCCTATGTAGTTGGATGTGATGCATAAATATTGTAATAGTATGTGATGTGATATGTTTATATGCCCACTGTAAATTCTCGTAAACTTTTTGAATGACTGAATCTGCCATAACAGTCGTATGTCTGTGGTTGTAGGAGAAGCTGCCAGAATCCAGGATCGTGCGAGTCCGAAATATTAAAGCGTTACAACAAGGGGATCACGTCTCTTTTCCAGGTGCCATCTCCAGCCTCATAAGACATCATGCAATAGTCGATAAAAAACCAAACAACGACATTGTCGATATAATTCATCTCGCAGGAACAGGATCAAAAAAGGAAGACATAACAATCAGAAGAGAGAGAACGAATTTGTCACAAAATCTGTCCGGCGGAAAGCTGTTTCGAGTGTATTACAAAGGAACTGGCCAAAGCTTCCCGCGCCAGGAAGTCTTCAACAGAGTCATAAGGTTAATCGGAAGAAAGGGCGTGAAAGACCGTGGTTACCACCTTCTGAGGGACAATTGTGAACATTTTTGTACGTGGTGCAAGACCGGGGTGGGATTTTCTATACAGAGCGGGTTCAAGCAGGGGTCTTAAGGAGAAAGAAATGAACATCTCCACTATCTTCCACTGGGTATATGAGAGTTTTACTTTACTGATGCCTATGTAGTTGGATGTGATGCATAAATATTGTAATAGTATGTGATGTGATATGTTTATATGCCCACTGTAAATTCTCGTAAACTTTTTGAATGATTGAATCTGCCATAACAGTCGTATGTCTGTGGTTGTAGGAGAAGCTGCCAGAATCCAGGATCGTGCGAGTCCGAAATATTAAAGCGTTACAACAAGGGGATCACGTCTCTTTTCCAGGTGCCATCTCCAGCCTCATAAGACATCATGCAATAGTCGATAAAAAACCAAACAACGACATTGTCGATATAATTCATCTCGCAGGAACAGGATCAAAAAAGGAAGACATAACAATCAGAAGAGAGAGAACGAATTTGTCACAAAATCTGTCCGGCGGAAAGCTGTTTCGAGTGTATTACAAAGGAACTGGCCAAAGCTTCCCGCGCCAGGAAGTCTTCAACAGAGTCATAAGGTTAATCGGAAGAAAGGGCGTGAAAGACCGTGGTTACCACCTTCTGAGGGACAATTGTGAACATTTTTGTACGTGGTGCAAGACCGGGGTGGGATTTTCTATACAGAGCGGGTTCAAGCAGGGGTCTTAAGGAGAAAGAAATGAACATCTCCACTATCTTCCACTGGGTATATGAGAGTTTTACTTTACTGATGCCTATGTAGTTGGATGTGATGCATAAATATTGTAATAGTATGTGATGTGATATGTTTATATGCCCACTGTAAATTCTCGTAAACTTTTTGAATGACTGAATCTGCCATAACAGTCGTATGTCTCTGGTTGTAGGAGAAGCTGCCAGAATCCAGGATCGTGCGAGTCCGAAAAATTAAAGCGTTACAACAAGGGGATCACATCTCTTTTCCAGGTGCCATCTCCAGCCTCATAAGACATCACACCATTGTCGAGAAAAGAACGAACAGCAACATGGTCGATGTAATTCATCTCGCCGGTGAGGCAGGATCAGGTTCAAAATAGGACGACGTAAACATCAAGAGAGACAGAATGAATCTGTCACAACATCTGTCTGGCGGAAAGCTGTTTAGAATGAACTACAAAGGAACTGGCCAAAGCTTCCCGTGCCAGGAAGTCGTCAACCGAGCCATGAGTTTAATTGGAAGAAAGGGAGTGAAAGACCGAGGTTACCACCTTCAGAGGGACAACTGTGAACATTTTTGTACGTGGTGTAAGACCGGGGTGGCATTTTCCATACAGAGCGGGTTTAAGCAGGGACTTTTAAAAGATTTATTTTCTTATGCATTGGTATAATTTGAAACTTTTGTTAAATTTTCATTTCTGTTTGATTCGGGTTTTGTTTCCTGTATTTTACCTTTTCACTTGGTTGGACTGAAGTCATAAAGTCAGACAGTTTTCTAGTTTCACAGTGCTGAGAGATACCCAAATCTGATTAAGTCTTTCAAGTCTACGATCAGCTAACGTAACGATGTTTAGTACTAAAAGCCCCTTTAATAATAAAGTAAACAAATAACAACACCCCTCTTGCCACATTGTTTATATGCCCATTGTAAATGTTCGTAAACTTTTTAGAATGACTGATTCTGCCATAACAGTCGTATGACTCTGGTTGTACGGGAAGGAAGCAAAGGCGACAATGACTAAAGTTCGAAAACTAGGCGCTCTGTGGCCAGGAGATCAAATTAGCTTCCCGATGACGCTCTCGAGTATCGTAAAACACCACGCCACAGTGACAAAAATCACAAGAAGAAATCTGGTAATCGTTATTCATTACTCAGGACCAGCGAATACCCAATCGCCGACTAACAAGGACGAGGTCACCATTCGAACAGATAATCTCAACCTAAGTCAGCACTTATCACGAGGAGCGCTGCATCGAGTCAATCACACAGTTAAGCGGTACACAACTGCCCAAATTGTCCAGCGCGCCGAATCAAATCTAGGTAAAATAGGACTCAACAATCAAGCATACCGTCTCTGTTTGTAGGACATCGCTCCAGGTTTTCAATCCCATACACCATCGCGTCAACATTATGAAGCCGGGCGATCACCCATCCTGTCCTGCACAAACAATGAGTTTCATACGACACCACTTTATAGCAATTCGTGTATGTAAAGACGGTCTGGTGGATGTTATCCAATTTGCTGGCCAGGCAAACACCTCAGGAAGCAAGGGGACATTAGAATTCGAAGAGACAAAATTTGTCTAAGTTTGCACGAACGTCAAGGGAGATTACAACGAGTGTTATATGATAAAGATGCAGGGTGTTACGCAGCATCAGAGATGATCGCCAGGGCAAAACGAATGCTAGGAGAGAGCGGAATAAACAGTGAAGGTTACCATTTGATCTGGAATAACTGTGAGACCTTCTGCTGTTGGTTCAAAACAGGCGTCGCGTATTCAAAACAAAGCGGCTATAAACAGTGAGGTTCTAATGTTTTACACATCGGCTTGTGATGCGAATAGTACGGGTTCGAGCCTCCCTGAGACGGTCACTGTGTACCTTTTTATTATCTGTTGACCACGAGCAAATCCACTCAAAATTGCTCAACGCCATCGACTGGTGCTTAGTTAAAGAAGCAGTCTAAGGTGATGTAAAGAAAAAACAAACTATGGCACCAGCCTAATGGGATGCAACGTGGTTAGACTTTAAGGAATCAGCCCAAAAGAAACCGACTTGAAAATCATCTAATGTCCTATTTATCATCAATTGTTAGAACCAGAAGTTCTGTTAACGGCCGATCCTCTCTTCGATCAGGATTCTTCTGGAACGTGAGTTCTTTCTGGCACATGCCTTGTCTTTGGCCGGAGTTTAATCAGAGTTGCTGGTCCCTACATCTGGAACTCTCTACCTCCTCATATTCTCAATTCTCTGTTACAGGTCATTAATTCGTAATCATTTTAAATTCCAGAAACTTATCACCGCGTTCGTTTCTATCCCCATATCCAAATCTTCCCACGATTTTCTCGCATCCTGCGTTGACTGTGCCAATCTTCGCGTTCCAATCGCCTCTAGCGATAAGCATTTCTCGTTTAGGCGTTTCCTCGACTGTTGATGTCATATCTCTATAAACCCTCTAGATGTCTTCATCTGAGCTCTCTGCTGTGGGTGCATATACCGGGGTAACCTGTACATGTTGAATGGTTGGGCTCCAAATCTTGCCACTAATATTCTGTCACTGGTATATATCCTATCAATGCATGCTAGCGTTGTTGTTTAACAGGTATCCGACACCTGCTTCATGTCTGCTATCATTTCCTGACCATACGATTTTACCTCCGTTCATTTCTCCCGCCAATGTCCAACGCATTTCCGACATTCCACGAATGTCGCATGCGTATCTTTTCATCTCTTCCTGAAGCAGCTGTACTGTAGTTTGTCTGCCGCCCACAGTGTTCGGACGTTCCATGTTCCTTCAACCTATATTTATACTGATAACACGTCTTTAGCAGAATTAATCTTTCATACATATCTTAATCGTAATCGTAATTCCGAGATTTCAACGAAAGCCACGCCGTGGGGACCAGCTTATTCACAGGCACATAGATACATATGCAAAATAAAATGACACTTTACAAAAGCACCGCTACCGGATATTGCCTTTTTATAAAACTAACAAATATCTGCTGCTTAACTCTGCAGACAATTCCCAGGGAGTACTAAAAGCCCCTTTAATAATAAAGTAAAGAAATAACACCGCTCACGTTACATTGTTTATATGCCCACTGTAAATTTTTGTAAACTTTTGTGAATGACTGATTCTGCCATAACAGTCGTATGACTCTGGTTGTAGGGGAAGGAAACAAAGACCAAAAACATAAAAGTCCGGAAACTTGGATCTTTGAAGCCGGGGTCCAGATCAGTTTTCCGAACGCCCTTTCAAGATCAACGAAACATCATGCAATTGTCATAAACATCAAAGCACCAAAGATGGTAACGGTCATTCACTACCCAGGGCCAGTGAACACCCAATCGGCGACGAATAAGCAGGAGGTCAGCATTCGACGAGATAGTCTTGACTTAAGCCAACAGATTTCACGAGGAGCACTACATCGAATCATCTACTCAGTGAAACCATACACACCTACCCAAATTGTCGAACGTGCGAAATCAAATCTGGGCAAACTAGGACTAAACAATAAACTGTACCATGCAATTAAAAACAACTGCGAGCACTTCGCGATCTGGTGTAAAACTGGCTAGGCTATCTCACACCAAAGTGGCTACACTCAGCGATGACTGTTACACCTTGTAGGACTTGGTAATAACTGCATAGTCGGGGATAAGCCTTATTTAGTTTGTAACTAGCAGTTTTAAATCCCTTATTATAAACTGTGCTCCAAACACCAGCATAATAGATCTCAAGCCGTCCCTTCATTGGATTTCTACTGGAGTTCTGCGAATTGATCAGTCGCACAGCATAACCTTCAATGTCACCTAAAATTGTTGAAGTAGTAAGCCTATTACAGGCACATTCTCAGTTCTCTTGACTGACATGCAAACATAATATGCAACTGTGCATGTTTTGAGTATAGTCTAATTGTCAATGCTATATAAAGAATAGTGGTCATTACCGTGAGCTTGAAGAAGATGTTTAAGGGGCAAAAGTTTGGAAATTCTGCATGCAGATTGCTATAAATTGTTACATTTCGTTTTCTAATTGGCTGATTGTGTTCTATATTTAATCCGAGATGTGTAAACCTCTTTAGATATTTTTTTCTGTTAAACAATAATAGTCGAGGCGATTTTAACCGTCAACCGATGTGTCCAATGTGTTAGGGTAAGCTTGGGGTAGGGTGAACTTAGACTTCTTACAGAATAGAATAAATGGAACGACAAAAGGCTGTTGCACAGACAGAATCGAATCTAGTTTAAAGACTTCTATAGCGCCGTTATCATAATGCCCAAGGCATCAATCGATGCTCGCTTCAAGTCAAAATCGCAATCCAAAAGTATAGCCCGTTGGAGAAGTCGGGTCGAATTCTGATAAGTCAGAGAAACCAGAAGCTAGGCTACGGTGGGTAAGCTCGTTGAAACAACCGAGCCTTGAGTTTAGACCTGAATAGCATCAAAGAATTGACAGAGCGAACAAAAAACTTGGCTGCGAATTCCAAAGCCATGGACCAATATGGAGGACCTAAATAGAAGAAGTAATTGTACATAGACATCATGTGCAGAGATTTTAAAACGATGTGGTTTGCGCCAAAGTGACGTTGATATCAGTGATCATGACTACGCTGTCACTCCTAATCAAATTCAGTTGTCTGAGCTCAGTGAACGCATTGTCACCTACGTAGCTGGATATGTTTTTCTACCATCAAGTAATCATCAAGAAAGTCGTCAGTGATAAGAAGGTCCTTGCTGTGCACTATTCAAGCAGCCCAACAGAAAACAGCTCGACGACGAAGAAATCGGATGTTTCGATCAGAGAAGATACTATCGATCTGAGCAGTCCCGTGTCGAAAGGAAACGTTTTTCGACATGAGAATAATGAGGAAGTTAATTCTCCCGACGAAGTTGTAAAAACGGCAGAAAAACTGATAAGCAAACTAGGATTGAAAAACCTTGACTATCATCTGATGAACAACAACTGTGAACATTTCGCCTCCTGGTGAAAGACAGGCGAGGCATATTCAGAACAAAATGACGTCAAACAATAGAGGATGCCTTAAACCTCACCGCTGGGATTACAGCCCAACGGGTTGTTCATTATAGGCCTCATGTTAATGTATGGAGTACAAATGTTAATCTATGGAATATTATGTCAATGTATGGAATACTTATGTTAGCGTATGGAATATTATAATGTCAATATATGGAATACTAATGTTAACGTATGAAATATTATAAAGTTAATATATGGAATACTAATGTTAATGTATGGAATATTATAATGTCAGTGTATGGAATACTTATGTTAATGTATGAAATATCATAATGTTAATGTATGGAATATTAATGTTAACGTATGGAGTATAATGTCAATGTATGGAGTACTAATGTTAATGTATGGAATATTATAATGTCAATATATGGAATAATAACGTTAATGTATGGAATATTATAATGTCAAGGTATGGAATACTTATGTTAACGTATGGGACATTATAATGTTAATCTATTGGATACTAATGTTAATGTATGGAACATTATAATGATGATGTATAAAAGACTAATGCTAATGTGTATACTATGTGAAATACATTCCAAACTTTAACGCTGGTGTACGTGTAGATGACCTGTGTAAGGTTTAGAATGTCTTGGCACTTAATGGTAATTTTACTGCTGTAGGACATGTGTAACATGTATTCTGTTGCCTTTATACCTAACTGGAAAGTCGCCATAGGATGGTAATAATAAACTGCGATGAATGTGAAGGTCATTTTGAAGGTCATTTGCCATTTTAAAGATCATTTTGAATGTCATTTGTATTGGCACTGTGGTAAGAACTCTTTCATACATATCGTAATCGTCATTTCGAGATTTCTACAGCGCCCAACGAAAGCCACGCCGCACCGCTACTGGACATTGCCCTTTCATAAAACAAACACATCTGCTGCTTAACTCTGCAGACAATTCCCAGAGAGTACTAAAAGCCCCTTTAATAATAAAGTAAAAAAATAATACAACTCCTAAAGTTACATTGTTTTTGTGCCCACTGTAAATTTTCATAAACTTTTTCGAATGACTCATTCTGCCATAAGAGTCGTGTGACTCTGGTTGTAGGGGAAGGGACCAGAAGCAAAGACGGTCAAAATCCGGAAGATAACATCTCTTAAGCCGGAGGAAGAAATATGCTATCCGACAACAGTATCAAGATTCATTTATCATCATGCAATTGTAATAAAGATTGTCAGAGGAAAGCTGGAGTAGATCATTAATTTTTCCGGCCAAGTGAACAACCGTTCGCCAGCAAATAAGAACACCATCACAATCCGCTAGGATACAGTTGATTTGAACAACCAAGTGTCCAGAGGTACTTTGCATGGAATAACTTAAAATGAAACACCTAACACAGCTGCCCAAGTTATCTCAAGGGCAGAAGGAACGCGAGGCAAAGTAGGCGTCAAGGATAATCCCTACCACGTCGTGAAAAACAGCTGCAAGCACTTCGTGACGTGAGGACCAGCTTATTCACAGGCGCATAGATACATATGTCAAATAAAAAGTCACTTTACAAAAGCACCGCTACCGGACATTGCCTTTTCATAAAACTAACACATATCTGCTGCTTTACTCTGCAGACAATTCCCATAGAGTACTAAAAGCCCCTTTAATAATAAAGTAAAGAAATAACAAAACCCGTCATGTTACACCGTCTGTGTGCCCACAAAGACTAACAAACAGCACTTTACATTTTCGCAACTTTTTTTAATGACTGATTCTGCCGTTACAGTCTTATCCTCTGGTTGTAGAAGATTGATCACAAATCTACAAAGAAGAGGATTTTGAACGTCAGTAACCTGAAAACAGGCGATCATATATCATTCCCGGATCAACTTTCAAGCCTTGTATTCCCTCATGTTATCGTAACAAGAATGATCAATGGGAGACTTGTCGAAGTGATTCACTACTCAGGATCTCCTTCACCCAACTGATTCTCATTGGCAACAAACAAATCTGAGGTTAAAATTCGGCAGGACAAGATCGACATCAAAACCACAGCATCCAAGGGAAAACTGGAGTCGCATTTTCTCAGCAGAGCAGGGTCAAACAGTTAGAAAATGTAAAACTCGTAGAAGTTGTTACATGCACCTGAAGATATACTGAAATTTAGGACTATAATATCACGTGCGTTTACTGACTTTTGTCATAGGCCTACGATACATTCATTTTTATAGATACTCCTGAGAATAGACCAAGGCAGGAAATAGCGTATGTAGGCTTGTCACTGTTGTCACGCCAGATGCATGCAATCTAGATGTTCCCACAATATGGACATGATGTTGGTCTACTTCTGAAAATGATAAATACCTGTGAAGTTATCAAATTTAGCAAGCCAAGAGGCATGCCTTGGTCTGACACGCAATAATCCACAAATAGAAAACATTCAAGACATCCATCAGAATTTCAGTGAATGCTACTGTATAATGATACCGTAGTTTACACTTGAAATCTTAATAAAGTAATACATTATTCATTTCATTCTTTGGGAGATGCAAGCTTTTAACAGGAATTTTGCATGATATTTGCTTATGCTAGGAAATGAACAGGAAAACAGATTAAAACAGTAGTTTACATGTTCAACTCTATATGATTTTAAGAAATCTTTACCTTGTATAAATGATTTTTGAAGACGAGTACATAACATTTTCCATTTCGAACTTGATTTCGATGTCCAGTCTCATGGCAATAAGAGCAAACTGGAGATTTTCGTTTTGCATTTGGTAATTCCACAGTTCTAAGCCATATTTCACAAAATGTTTCTTCATATTCTTAAAAGCCTTTTCTTCAATGGCGTGAACAAACAAAAATGTTCTACAACATACCCAAAGTCCACGAAAGTAAGGAACAAAATGACAGCGTTCACGTTTCTCGTGTTTGCCAACAATATCCACCATATTTTCAGAATCACACAAGACGGCACTGAAACTTCCCATTAAAACTGTAAGAAGTCTGTTAATATGCTGTTCCTCATAAATATTAAGTTCAATACAATCAAGACGAGAACTGAGAAATACATCTACAGTGAATCGTGTGTAGCACTTGGCACCACACCCACAACCAGTCGACACGAAATCTTCAACAATTTTTCTTTCCCTTGTAATTTCTTCTCTCCTCAGTTGAACATCATCTGGAGTATTGTGGGCAAAGTTCTACTTATCCTGAGAAGAATAAAGCTCTCTCTCCGGTTCCACAGCCACCGCTTCAACATCTCTGTCATCAGTACCTTCGTCAGATGTTTCAACCGTGTCACCGTTATCATTGAAAAAATAATCAAGGATTACTGACCTCAGATGATCAGAAACACCACTGCTGGCACATTGAAAGAGTTTAGCAATGAAGCAATTTCTTTTTCTCGGCTCGACATTCTGATTCTGTAAAAGCAAAACAAAATTATAATACTATGAATAACAAAATTAATATTGCAAAATAATCTGGAAAAGGGCTGTATTAAGTATGTATTCTCATGTAATCTCCTTCCATGTTTTTATCATTGCCATTCAGAATCATAATCATAAATGCTAAATGTCCAAAGAGCTACTTAAAAGCTAAGCGCAGGGCACCAGCTTATTTATGAATGCTGCGTCATTTTTCAGTGGGGTTGTCCAAAGATGGCATAAGAACCAAGTCCGGTGGCCAGAAGACTAGAGAGAAAAGGGAAATTCTAATATACTACAATGAGTACTACCACTTATAAATTATTATAGCAATGGCATTTAAATATTATTTAAATGTCTCAGCTGATTATATTTAAACCTCTGAAGTCTGTTACCAGATTACACCAGGTAAGCGCTGGAGTCGAAAACGAAAATGTTCGGAAAACACCAGATTGTTTTAAAGCCTTTGTTTGCTAAATAAAATATTTTCATTGTTGAATTCTATCGGTGGGTGGGAAGAGATCTTAATCCACGGAAACAAAGGCTGATTTTCATCAGGAAACAGATTTTAACTGAGAAAATCTACTTTTAAAACAGCTGGTATGAGGCTGGGATAAATTATAAATTAAAAAATTGACATGGTAAAGCTATATCATATAATAATAATATTAATAATACTATAATAATTAATAATAGAATTAATGATAATAATACTGGTAATAATAAGAAAATAATTCTAAGCGATAAGGGAGATAGCTCGGCCTTCGTACACTATTATAAGTATTTTGTTATCTGACGAAATAGGGTAGGCTTATTAAAAAGTTGGGGTAAGGAAAGAGTCAAAAGGATTTAGGAATATTAATATTAAGATAATTGAAAGTAATTAGTTTTATTTTTATCCCATTGATTAATACGTGGAGTGCATGGGGTGGAAAAAGTCCTTAAATTATGGGAGATTAAGAGAAGAATGGGTTGAGGTAAGGGTTGGAAAAGTAAAAAAAGGAAAAAGGTCCTTTTAGAATATTTTGATTTTAATGGGGGCAGGGCATAGATTTAGACAGCTGACCATCGAGGTATTCAGATAGCCAGCTAATGTTTCGGGCGAACCCTTCATCAGAGCCTTACTCCAACTAACTGTATATCCCCAAAAGAAATTTTTAATTTAAAATGAGTTTTAATTTAATATTTTAATTTTAAGGGGGGCAGAGTTTCTCCTTATTGGACGGTGGGGTTGAGTGTATAAAAGGTAAAGAAGACTTGAAGTAAGGTGAAGGGAAAGGGTAAGTTGTATTTTAACTTTAATTTTCTAAGACTATTTCTAGGGTTAAAATATAAAAATAATAAGGGTGGGAAAAATAAGGTATTAGGATAATGTTTCCCCGGTTTAGGAGTGGATAAATACTATAAAATGTAGTACAGGATAAGGAGTTCTTGTAAGGGACCTATAGGAAGGGAAGTATGATAATGATGAATCGATTTGACCTTGGAGTTAGGGCATTCGAACTTTCTGTGGGATTAATTTTAGTTTAAAAGGGAATTAATTCGAAAAAGTTTACTTAGAATTAAGAGAAAACATTATCTTACCGTTAGTAAAGATAACAAGAAAAATGAATCAATGAAAAGTCTAAAATTTACGATTAAATAAAACTTTTTTAAACCGCGTGACTATGCGTTTTTAATCAGATGGATCCCGGAAGGGGTTCACGGTTGCGTCACAGATTCTTATAAAGTATATGTGGTTGCGTTTTATTAGGCTCTACGCGGATGCGTTTTAATATTACTGTAACTATTAATGGGTGGTATTTTAGAAGCATGGAACGTGGGAATAAAATCGTAATCGTAATCGTAATCGTAATCTCGAGATTTCTACAGCGCTCAACGAAAGCTAAGTCGCGGGAACCAGCTTATTCACAGGCGCTCAGTCAAAACAAAATCGATAGGGAAAAGGGTCAAGATCCAGGAGTCAGGCACTCAGACAGTCGGACGGCTACGGTGGATGCTGTTTGAAATTGAAGCGAGAAGAGAGATAAGAGGAAGAGGAAGAATCAGGATAAGATTTCTGGAAAAGAAGTGTTTTCAGTCTTGAGTGAAAGACCTGCGCAGAAACTGAAAGAGGTGAAGCGTTGGTGAGTTCGTATGATTGACCAGACAACTGTCGCAATTCTGGCGGGAGTTTATTCCAAAGGGGTGGAGCAGCTATGGCTATCGAGCGATTTCCAAATTTTAAGGATGAGGTGACGGGAGGGCGAAGAACTGTTAGGACAGATGAGGAGCGGGTTGAACGGAGTGGTTGGATAGTAAATAATTGACGAAGATAGGAGGGTTGGGAGGATTGAAGTGTGTTGTAGGTGAGGGATAAGACTTCGCACTCTATTCGTTCTGGTATTTTAAGCCAGTGCAGTGATTTGAGAGCAGGGGTGATGTGATGGTGTTTGGGGGTTTTGGTGACAGCACGTGCAAGAGCATTCTGGATAGCTTGAAGGCGATTTATCTGGGTTGTGTCAATATTGATAAATTTATAAATGGGGAAGGAAAGACACCCGTTTCTTTGGTTGTTGTTCAGTATTTATTGTGAAACATATGGAAACTAGGGAATGGAAGGATTGAGGTAAATATATTATATGGTTAATGCATTAGTAGGATTTTTTATTAATAACAGTTTTTATTAATAAGAGAGTATACAAGATTAAAGAAACGGAGAGAGCCTGGAGCTGTTCGACGAGACCCTCCCGACGGGTCCCAACCGGTCCTCAAGGTCAAGGAGCCGCAACGCCTGACCTAGGTCATTCCATTGGACATATAATTGTCTTCACCAGACGAATGTTTGCCGTGTTGACTATTTTTATTATAGTGTTTGGCGGTTTTGTATCCTTATTTACGCGCCTTTTCATAATGATGTCCAAATTAGACAGCACTGAAGGCTGTGTCTCGCAGTTTTCTGACTTCTCCGCTGGGATATACTCGAAGTTTCTCATATTCCTTAATACCCTTGACTTCAGAGGTTTGTGTTGGCTTCGAAGCAGGATTGCAAACGGCCCACGTCTTCTTTATATTCATTGTCGGCGTTCTTCTGTATAATTTGCTGATTGCGCTGTTCTCGAAGTATCACGCACTTCAGGGAAGAGTGCTGATGTCACTATCCAACCCTCATTTGACTTAATCGCTTTTTCACGCATCGCTTTCTTATTTTACAATACAAATCCAGCGCGTGCGCATTGCGTGGTATTTGCATAGTAGGCCTACTTTCCTAGTATCGCCTAAATTTATTTCAGGCTCAGAATGCAAGTTACTGGCTACAGTAAATCTGAATATAAAACGTGGTTGTCTGTTCGCTTGGAGCCAAACCAGTATGATGCAATGCGAGAGTAAATAGTGGGCCTCGACAAGTGATTTGAATGACGACAACGAGTTGCCACGTCAGGTCCTTAATTGTAGGCTATAAAGTTTAATATAAATAACACTTGTAAGGTTTTTCAACTCATGAGCCTTGTACCAGAAAGTGTTCAATGTTGCTGATAATACAGTAGTAGTAGTAGTAGTAGTAGTAGTAGTAGTAGTAGTAGTAGTAGTAGTAGTGGAAGTAGGGGTAGTAGCAGTAGTAGTAGTAGTAGTAGTAGTAGTAGTAGTGTAGTAGTGGTAGTAGTAGTAGTGGTGGTAGTGGAAGTGGTAGTAGTAGTAGTAGTGGTAGTAGTAGTCGTACTTAGAAAAAATTCCATGATCCTGCGAAATATATGGCGTCACCGGAAATGGCCACAACGTTGCACCATAAATTGTCGTTCTCTGCATGTATGAGTTCTATGTCGTTGTGCAGAACTTGGTTTTTGTGTCAGCAGAATTTGTAAATGTAGTTTAATAATACTTAAAATAAAATGTCGCTCGAAATATTGTATAACTACGAATTAAACCACATCAAGAAGAAAGAAGATGCCATTGTGTGCTTTATGCACAGTTGGCTAATCGCTAAGGGGTTCAAATGCATCGGCAAAGGAGAAGAGGTTACTGACTTAAATCACTAATTGTAATGGTAATTGAAACGTATTAAACGCAGCAGATATCTGCACCAACCATAGCTGGAGATTTCTATAGCGCTATTACAGTAACAAAGTAGGCCGCAATCCAGCGGCTTGAAGTAAAACTGCTGTCACAGTCGTAGTCCAGTGGCATGACAACATTACGAATCACTGTACATGCACAACGCCCATTTTCCGGCATCGACCGTACTGCGGCGCGCAATAAATCGTCAATATTATGACATAACAAGGGGTTTAAGTGTTTAAGAAGACCTGCAATCTGTGTTGGAACCACTGCATGTTAACCAGGAATGTTTAATAGCCAATCCTTCGTAGCTTAAAAGCTGTCATAGTGTCCACTATGACAGTACATCTAAACTATTCCATAAGTCTACAGCTCTGACACAATCAACACCTTCCATCTTGGGTGCATGATTTACCTTTCTTCTTTCCTTCCAAGCTCCAGCAGACCTCTGAAGTTTCTAACTAATCCTGAAAAATTGGGCACCAAACTTTTTACCTTAGGCTTTAACGTCAAAAGTGGAGTCTTTGCCCCCTCTTTTGAGTTTGATAGATGGTCACCCTTCTTCTGGGCCAATACCCGTGACAGAAGACATGTTACAAAGTTTTGGAGAGCAAAGGAAAACTGTAACTAGATGAGGCATGAACACAAAAATTAGACAGTGAATGATGATCGTTAGTTAAGAAATATTTGATTGAAAATTGCAGATTAGTAGAAGACTTGAGCATATTATTACCCAGAACTTAGGCATAAATGCATGCTATTGCTTGTAGCTGCTGACGAGGCATTAAATTGCAAAGTACACCACTAATTTAACTGTTTGAATTGCCAAACTCAACTGCTGAAACAACTTGTATGCATGTATGTATGTATGTATTGTATTGTATTTGATAACTTATGTAGCGCTTCTTACAGAACAAACTACTCAGAGGCGCTTCCAGCGTGAGAGCCCCTGGGAAATAAGAACGTCTTTAAGCAACGAGCTGACTGAGCTGTGTTAACCCTGTTGACCCTAGCACGAAGCGATAGCAGAAGTTCATTCCAGAGAGATGGGCCAACAACAGCAAAAACCCTCTGCTGAGCAAGAGAGGACTTAACACAAGGAACAAATAGATCCATTCGATCTAAAGAACGTAAAGGGCGGGATGAGGTACTAGAGTGTGGAGGCCGAATAAGATCACAAAGATATTTTGGAGCCTGGCCCATGTGAGCTCTTATTACCAGTATGTATGTATGTATGTATGTATATATGTATGTTTGTATGTATCAAGACTTTTTATATAGTGCCTTTTAAGTACCTCGTAAGGGCTTTGGGGAGCATGTACAAGTTGAGATCAGTCTCTGCCAAATTTATGTGTACATACTGCTGTATGTGTTTCTGTAGCACCTTTTAAAAACCGCTTTAAAGTGTTTGAAATAATTTCTTAGATGTAAATGTGATTTGCTAAGTGCTTTCTTGTTAACGTGCTGTAGATCCCTAAGGAGAACATCAAGAAATCAGACATGTTACCACAAGGCTGGTCTGCAGATGACATCTACGCTTTTTATCTACCAACGCCAGTCAACTGGAGATACTTATTTGCTTAAGATACTGAATTTTGATAGTACACTGCTGCTGCACTTAATGGTTAGTTAGTGGCTTCCATAAATTTTACATATTTTTGGCTAACTGCTGGGATTCAGTATTTCGTTTGTAGAGGATGGATGTACGGTTCTTCTTAAAAATACTGGTTTCTTCTTTTGAACGAAAGTCCTTCATTTTTCTCTCTTTTTTTGAGTAATGAGTAACAGAAACCAACAATGTGAAATATTCGTGTAACTTGTCACTGTAGTAATTAACATTTTGCGGTTCATGTGGTTTTACTGGCATTCTTATGCCTACCATGGGTATTGTATTTGTATTGTATTGTAGTGTATTTGATAACTTATATAGCGCTTCTTACAGAACAACTACTCAGAAGCGCTTCCAGCATGAGAACCCTGAGGAAATAAGAACATCTTTAAGCAGTGAGCTGACTGAGCTCTATCACCAGCAGTCACCCTTGCACCACAGAGGGTAATGTACGGACTTTCTGTTTTCTAGATTGTTTTCTTTTCTGAACAAAATTGACATGACGACCCTAAGTTGCACTTTTATGAGATTGTACATCAGGTTATGGCCTCCCAGGTTACACACAGTTTGGGGCAGTGGGATATCACATTACAGGCCAAGGATTGGAACCTTGGCTGCAACGGTAAAAAACTGACACACTGGCTTCTTGGCCACCATGCCACATCTTTCTGAACATGTGCATCTTACCAAGTTGTTGTGTGAAAAGGTAGGAAAAGATATGAATAAATGCAAAAATAAAAATTCCTATTGTATGTTCTTCAAATTTTAATTGTTTAGTAGTGAAGTGGTTTGTCTTTTGTTTTAGCCCTGATCCCGATCATCTGCCGCCTCCCGGTTACAACGACATGTTCATGTGATTGAGGATCGGATCGCCAAAATGTGAAACCCAGTTATTGCGAGTTAAGAATAAATGATGAACTGTAGCAGTCATCTGACTTGGATGGGTCATGGATTGGCTGAAGAGTTTTAGAAACTAATAAATTTTTAGTTTTAACACAAAAAGAGGGTAAGGGTCATTTGTGTAAGGGTAATTTGAACCAGTTATCTACAAGAAGTCATCTGTAGTTCTGGCCCAACGAAACAAACGTGGTCACTCATGAATGGATGGGTTGAATGAGTCGTCGGCAGTAAAAACTGAAGTTTAACGCAAAAAAGTTCGATGTATGAGTTGCTTCAACTTGTTTCAAGCAGTAACAAAGAAATCTGTAGTTCTGAAATAATTACTAAGGTTAAATGTTGTTTTGAAAGCACACCGTAAATGTTTTCCCTAAATGTTTCCAGCTTGTTTTGTGTGCTTTCCACTCGTCTTTGGCAACATCTATGCATCTGTTCAGTATCGTTGTTGTCTGATGAGTAATAAATGCAAGAAACCTTTGTTCATTCCGTTCTTGATGTCTACTAAGTGTTAAGAATAGAATATTTCCACTCTGTAGGGCCTACAGTATATGATTGAGCAATTGTTAAGGTATGCTGGGATTAGCCTTGTTGCTCATTCATCGCAAGTTTTATTCAAAGATTTGTAGGTTTAATACTACTCGAATATGATACAGTTGTAAGATACAGTCTATGCACTTTCTCAACGGTGACAAAGTGGAACATGTGTCGGCCGCTTATTAAACTCTGAAATTGGAACTAACGTTGTCCAATTTACATTCATCCATTTCCACATTGTCCTAGTGTAAAAAAGTGATCATTGTGCTGGTGAAACGTGGTGGTGGTGATGCCATGATGATGACGACGACAATGATGATGATAGCAATAATAAATGTAGCCTAATAATAGGAACATCAATAATAATAATAGTTTGTTTCAGTCAAATGCCCGTCGAATGAAGTCTAAACATTCTTCCAGCTCGGATAACCGAGATGGATTCAACTGACGTTCAGAGGTAGCAAATTGATTATTCTCGCGTCGCCAGCCCATTTTTATATCGTCCATGTGGGGGGACACATCTTAGCTCCCTTACATTTGCGTACAGCGCCGTTTCACGTCTTCCCATATGAACTCCTGGCAGCGGAAAATGGGAATTATGAGGGCCGTGATTTGAACTGCAATTGCGTTGATGCAAATACTCAGCAGAGTAGCGAATGTTAACGTAGTCGCTCCGGTCATCCGCTGCCCTCAGAGGAACCGAAGCCTCATCCAATGCACAAAATCTATTGACAGCGGAAACAGTTCTACCAAGCCGTGATTCGTGTTGACGCGGATGGCTGCAGGACCCATCCAGACAACTGGTTGTGCGTGCTAACTCTGTTCTGACTGGACAGGCGCCTGGTAGTCCGACCGAAGCCCTGACGTTAATGTACGGCCTCGGACCTCCAGTTCGGTGACCAACGACAGACAATTCGCGTTGAATATTTGCATCGTTTTGAGACACATCCGAAGAACTGGTGGAATCAGGGTGCACGTGGTTGAGCTGGGCACTGGCTCCGCTGGACCTGTCGGGGTTGCCGATGACGTCCCACAGTGTAGGGTAGGCGTAGGATTCGTGAGATGATTCGGTAGAAATAACATCGGGAAGGTATGAGGCTGCGTGGGACAATGCCACGAATGTTGATCCGTCGTTCGTTGACGGAAGTATTGTCTGTTCCTGGGGTAAGTCTCCAAGCATCCCAAGGAGACTGTCCGGAGTCGCCCGTCGATGTTCTGCAACACGGGAAATGCAGTGTAAATGCACACAGTTTTCTATGTGAACCCGACCCTGCTCATTTTTCAATGAATTTATCGGGCGAGATCCTTCACCACCGCTGCCTGTTTGAAAGGGCACCACCCCACTCAAGGTCCCCGTGTATGGACCCTGCTAGTCTGAGATTTAAATTCCTGAAATAAAGGCCACGGTCATTATGCGAACCGGCATCCTCACGCATACAGATGCCTTAAACAATGTAGCAAACTAGGCCAGTGTGTAGGTCTATATAGCTGGCCACTGCTGGCCACCATGGCAGTGGCACAGTGCGGGTCAGCTGTGGGCCCAGTGAACGTGGCTGGGTGAGAATTTGTAACTAGAACTCGTCCAAATATCTAATGTCTAATTTATACAATTCTCGATCGATATGAGTCATGAGTGCTCTAAAGCAGTTTCGTAAATCGACCTATAACTACGTGGACTGAACACACTTATTGCTTTACACAATGGAATGCATGAATTGCAAACTTGCAGTGCCTGATAGTAAATGGCCTAACATAGCCAGCGTTCATACGCTTTCAATCAGGCCTTTTAGACGCAAGCCTGCGCAAGCTTAGCCTGTTTTGTTCCAAAACGGTATGAGCAGTGGAGTTAGTCTACCGATAGTCCTATAGGTTACAGTCCTGGAATAACTGCATTCTTGCTATTTTAACTGTGAGGTGTATTGCGTATCTTAACCCATTCGTGCCTGATTTTTTGATGATGATGATGACTTATCTGCCGGAAGGCCGGTCCATTGGCTTTTTATGCCACCCGGGATGAGACGGGTGAGGTAGTTTCCCGTTGCCTTCCTCACAGACAATTTGCGTGAGCAACTTATTCAAGGTCGCTACGCAGTGGCTTGAGGCAGATTCGAACCCGCGACCCTCTGGTTACGAGGCACAGACCATATCACTACACCACCGCGGCCCACATAAACTATTACGTAAACTATTGCGCTAAAGGATGGGATAATTCATCGTTACGCTTATGGAGTCTATTTGTGAGCCAACTGAGAAACACTTACTTAGTTTGCGTCTGAGATGGACAATGTAGAAGGTCATCAGGAGAACAACGATCAGAAGCAAAGCTACGCCTGAAGCCAAAACTATGGCAATCCAATTTCCACATAGGAACTCTGTAAACAGCGCAAACGTACATAGGCCTAAATGGAGCTGATATGCATAATCTAATTTTATGTACATAGCCTATTGTAAATAAGCCTATAGGCCTATACCTCGAAAACAGAACAAATAAACAAGTACGCTGTATTGTCTTACATATATATACACATTGACCAAAGGGAACTGATATGCATGTTCTAAAGTATTACATGCATAAACTAGTCTAAGTAGCCTAAACCTAGAAAAAACAAATATATATACCTATGTATATATACCTATCTGCCATGATTTATGAGCTGTTATTTTTAGTTATTAACTTAAACATTTATGCTATTCCCTTCCCCTCTTAAAATGTTGCCTCGGTATTTTGCCCTCTAATATTGACTTTTAATTCTCTCTAACATTTCTATGACGCATCGTGCAAATCTTAACTTCTGCTTCACGTGGCTCTGGATTTCTTAACATTGTGTCATAAAGTTTAGCTTGGTCACTGGACTTATTAATAGATTGTCGTAGTCTAGTTTAATCACTAATAAAGTAATAATGCCCTTGGACTTCTTGATAGGCTGTCATAAATCTAGTTACAATCAATCACACAGATTCAGGTTCATAACAATAGTAATTCCTAATAACAAAATAATAACGTTGGTTTATACAGTTACATCTAGAAACGATTTCACGCAGTCTAACCTGAAAAGGTCGAAACTGAAACGACTGTCTGAGTGGAAATTTGACTCATTTGTTCAACGTCAGTGACTCCCATTTCTTAAAATAAACACATACAATTATTAATTATTATTATTATTGAACTAATTAAATTAATTAATATTATTATTAAACAGACTTTTGCCCAACAAACTCACTATAATTACATTATAGTAGCCTAATATTGTCATCATTAATAATCGTAATCGTAATTCCGAGATTTCTACAGCGCCCAACGAAATCCACGTCGCGGGGATCAGCTTATTCGCCGGCGCTCAGTCAAAACAAAATCGATAGGCAAAAGGGTTCGGTTCCAGGTCAAGATCCAAAAGTCAGACGGAGAGACAGCGTAGCAGCTATGGGGGATGGTGTTTGGGGTTGGAGAGGAGAGAGAGTAAGAGGAAGAAGGGGTGTCAGGGTAGGATCTGTGAAAGAGGAATGTTTAATAATGTGTAAGAAAATAATAATGCCCTTGGACTTCTTGATAAGTTGTCATAAATTACAGAGTTACAGTAGGAATTACAGAGCCTGCCAGTGTTAATTTTTCCACTTTCTGAGCATTAGACCTATTTTCTTGTATTTGGTTACCGTTCTTAATAATCTTAAACACCATTTGCGTTAGCAATGAAGCGCTTCTGAGAGATCTTAAATGGTTCTAAATTAAGTGTCTTGATACATAAATACATTACGTCTTATCATTGCTGCCATGGACAATGATAAGACGTAATGTATCAGACGATTCAATTCAAAAAAGTTGTATGAAAGCATACAAAAGTTGTTAATCGTTTTAATAGCATTCAGGTTGCAACGGCATGACAACGAACGCTTTCTGGTCATCGCCTATGATTCGTCGCTCAGCCGATGGACACATGGCGGGTTAACAAATGCTTACTTAAAACGAATACTAGTGTCTGATTTGCCCAGATATTATTACTTTCAAGCGTATCATACAGAGCTAGCGTAGGTCCATGTGTAGCCTACCTGATCGGGGAGTAGATGAAGCCACGAATTCCCAACGAGCACCCGAACTTGTGCGATTCATAGCCGAAGACACGGTGGACATTGGCGATTTCTCTGTTACATATGCAACATAGACATTGATGTAGTGTAAATGATCATAATTCCTTGGAACTTGTCAGTTCTATTTTGCATTTATTAAGCGCCACTATCTAAAAACTCCACCACTGCCTGTAGTCGGGTGATGCCAGTCTCAAGCCTGGATAAAGGATGAGGGCGACGTCAACGACCTTTGATGCCACAAGATGTCGTTAAACATTGGAACTACTACTGCTGCCACTATCTAATGACTAAGCATCAGTCGATGGCTCTGAGCAATTGTGAGCGAAGACTTGCTCAAGGTCCCTACACAGTAACCGTCTCAGTAACCGTTACAAGCTGAGCGCTCTGACCAGTTGGCTACCGTACCCCTCTTGAATAAGATGCCCCAGTTATATAACTCGTACATTGTAACCTAACCCTAATATGGACGGCACATGCGTGAGCTCAGTGCTGTAACTGGCCAGCATCAACAACATGCATGATGAACGCATAGGCTAGTCAAATTGACTCCGCACGACTGCCAATCGTGGTCTACCAAATAGTAATCGTGATGAGAAAATAGGTTAACGTGTTTTCATTTTTAGCCGAAATTAGCAAGAAATGCGTATGATGTAGGCCTATTAGGCGTAGGCGTAAGTTCCGTCTAATTATATGCAGGGACTTTTGTAAAAGTCTAAAAATTATAGTCACGTAGACGAGAAAGAGGAGGAAGAAGAGTAGTAGTTAGTAGACCCTAAAAATACTCTGACTCATCTGTGGACGACGATACGGTTTCGATTCTAAATCCAACACGAAAAACCAGCACTTGCAAATAATTAATTGCCGTGTAATTGTGTGATTATTTCCTACAGCTCATCAGCGAATAATTATACATATGAAACGGCAGCCGATTGTGGGGCACGGTAGCCAATTGGATATAGCGCTCGGCTTGTAACGCGGAGAGTACGGGTTCGAGTCTCCGTTTAGACGGTTACTGTATAGGGACGTTGAGCTATCTATACCTTCACTCACCATTGCTCAGCGACATCGACTGATGATTAGTCATCAGATAGTGGCGCTTAATAAATACTGAAATAATACTATACGTTTACGTATCTATTATATTGTATACACATGCTCAGCCATATATATGTAAGATAGGACAAGACAGGACAGGATTGGATAGGATGGAATGGGATAGGATTGGATAGGATAGGACAAGATAGGATTGAGATAGGACAGGATAGGATAGGATAGGGATTGAATAGGATGGGATAGGGGTAGGATAGCATAGCACAGCACTGCATGGCATAGCGCAGCATAGCATAGGAAACAATATACTACGATACATGGTCACAGCAGTGAACAACCAATGAATGGATTAAGTAAGAAGCGCACATGAAATCTCAACCAGTGGCACGAACCTAGTACGTGAAGATCCAGCTGAACGATCAATCGTTTGTTAACGGAATCGATGCAGGTGTATCTTCCAGCGTCTGACAATTCCACTTGCTCCAGAAACAACGTATTCAGTCTTCCTCCGTTGGACAACAGAGCGGAGAAGCGATGTTTAAAACTCCCCTGGACGACCGGACCGTGCGACAGATGATCACACAACACGATGCCGTTGTAAAAAAGGAGCCGTTGGCAATTGCCGGTGCTAGAGTTGGTCGTCCGGTACCACGAGGTTTTAGTATGCGGTAGGCCTACTATACAAGATAGAGGCACTCGATCACCAACATACGCCACCCGTCCTGTATTTAAAAACAGCAACACTTAAGGCAAAGCAAGGTATGTATGTATGTATGTATGTATGTATGTATGTATGTATGTATGTATGTATGTATGTATGTGTATGTATGTATGTATGCAAAAGCGCCGATGACGGTAACGTGAGGTAAGATAAGGTGAGAAATGGGAAGGTAAGGTAAGATCATGTAAGGTAAGGTAAGGTAAAGTTGCATGGTATAAGGTAAGGTAAAGAGAGGTGAGGGGAGGTGAGGTGAGATAAAGTAGGAGGTGAGCAATTGGAAGGTAAGTTAAGGTCAGATAACGAAAGGTGAGGTGAGGTAAAATTAAGGGAAGGTAAATTACAGTAAGATTTGTGTAAATGTAAATGAAAGAACCACCGATTTCTGCAACTTACAAATCAATTATTGATATCAATCTCGTCGTCGTAGTCAGTACCTATATCTTCACTGTCGTCATTATCCTAATCGTCATCGCCGCAATAGGCCTATTCATCTTCTTAAGTGAAAGACCGGCGGTAGGCCTCGGCCTGCCTCTCATAAACCTCAACACAATTTGAGTCAAAGAGGAAGACTTTGTTTGAATGGGCTGTTGAACCCTGTGCTCTGTAAATGTGAAGAATGCATCGCAACATTGCTTAACAACAACAACAATAATAACCATTATATTGCTATTTTATTGTTATAATTGTTGTTATTAGGCCTACTATTACTGCTGTTATTGACGTTGTCATTGTCGTGGTCATAGTTGTTGTTGCTTTATAAGTTAATATTATTTCAGTGTTTATCTACGATAAGCCCCTTGTAAACGCTATACCTTGAGCTAAGCTGTTTAACTGAAGTATAAACAGAACTAGTAGAAGCTGCACCTGTCGTTGCATGTTCTTGATTCGCTCTCATGAGTGAAGCCGCACATGTCGACCGCTTTTATAGGCTCATACAAGCGAACATTGTTCCCTGTAAGTTTAGACCCGTTGCCTAAAAGCTACTGGGAAAGAGTCAGTCAGGGTTTCATACCGATAATTGCTCTACATACAGTAGTTAGTATTTACATATATATTTACATATATGCAGCCTATTGTATATAGATAGTAGGCCCTATATTTATAATACTATATATAGTACTCTGCACTAAGTGCACTATATATAGGAGTGAGTAAATGTACTATGTATATATATATGTATGCTGTATTTTATAGTGTATTTATATTACATAGTATAAATAATGTTGTCTCCGCTTATATTTGGTCGCGTGCAGGCTCATCTGTTTACCTATAGGCTAGGCCTATTAAGCAAGGGATTTCTCCCAACAACGTGAGCGTAAAAGGATAATGAGTTTTTAATAAGCAAAACGACAAAGAGCTATACACAAAAGACGTAATTCGTGGTTGGTTGTATTTTCCGCTTAGTAACACGAAATAACGTTTACAGGTCTATTTTTAGGTCGGATCACATGTCTGTCAGCAGAGGCATCGATCATATGGGTGCCCCCGGGGCCCGGCAATATTATGAGCATAAGGGCTCAGCCATTGGTTGGACCTCAGCAATATTTTAGCTGTAAAATCAGTAAAAGGCAGCTGTGGACTGATAAAGTTCTCATTCTTCCTGCATTAGGCCTATTCTTGACCCCCCATACCAGGAGCTTTGCCTCTGGAACCCGACAGGGTCTTTGCACCCAGACCTCACTATAGGCCCGGGCCCCTCCAATGTTTACTACGGATTCGACGCCTCTCTCTGTCAGCGAATAAAAAGCTTTAATAAAGTCCCTCAGCGTAGACCAAGGCTAATACTTTCATACGAGTTCAAATGAACTTGAAGCACCAGCCCTACACTTCACAGGTTAAACGAATTAATTTCAACGCTGCTTAGGGCCTACTCTTACTGGACAGGAGGATATTTGTGGTAATCGACGCCCTATGCCACGCCAAAGCGTAAACTATTGCGCTAAAATTATGCTAATTGGCAAACCCTTTAGTTTCATATCCTCCGACAAGTAGATAAATAGCATAGTTTCACATCGTCCAAAATGTTGCCTTCCCACACCGGGACTCGAACCCGGGCCGCCAACGTGAAAGGCTGGAATCCTAACCACTGACTGTTATTGGCAAACTACTCGCTGTCATACAGTGACCCTCTGGGTTTTCACCTTTACTAATGCTTATTGCATTGTTTGCTCTCGAAAATAGGGTTCACACACTATTACTCCAAGAAAAAATTGCCGACGTATTCAGAAAGTTTATCGCTAACTTCCCGTTGGGAGTCCGCAGAACTGCATCAAAAGTTTATCTTCCCACACCGGGAATCGAACCCGGGCCGCCAACGTGAAAGGCTGGAATCCTAACCACTAGACCATGTGGGAATGTGATGGCTATCGACAAACTATCTGCTGTCATACAGCGAGTCTCTGTATATCATCTTACCATCTCTTAATGCATTGTTTGCTCACAAATATAGGTTCACACACTATTACTCCAAGAAATAAATTGCCGACGTATTCAGAAAGTTTATCGCTAACTGTCCGGTGCGTTAAGAATCAGATTGATATAATTACGCTTTTAAATTGCATTCTCCAACTATATAACATAATTGGGAGCCCGCAGTACCGCATAAAAATACTGTGTTCCCACACCGGGAATCGAACCCGGGCCGCCAACGTGAAAGGCTGGAATCCTAACCACTAGACCATGTGGGAAAGTGGCTACTCATTATGATACAGTCATCCTCTGCCTTCACCTTACAAATTCCTGTAATTAATCTCTCTTTGAAAGGCAACTATACAAATTTGTGATTACAATTATAATTACTAATTTTATAAACTGACCAGCTAAGTTTTACTTTACCAATTTTTGACTGTATTGTTTGTTCAGAAATACGGATTTATAGATAATACTGCCAGAAAAAAATTAACCACATATTCTGAAAGTCGATTGCATTAATAATCATACCGACCGATATAATAACACTTTTATATTGGATTTTCCAACTACATAGCATAATTGGGAGTATGCAACCTGCATCAAAATACTGTGTTCCCACACCGGGAATCGAACCCGGGCCGCCAACGTGAAAGGCTGGAATCCTAACCACTAGACCATGTGGGAATACGTTGATTCACTAGATCGTGTTTAAACTCATGCTTAAAGGATGTAACAGCTGCGCTAGACTTCCCCACCATTTAATAGAAGGCTTCTTCTTCGGTTGTAAGCATGTGCAGTGAAGATACAGGCTTTAATCGGATAAGAAATCAATACCCTCAGCCAAAATGCGATTGGCCGAGCCAGTTATCCAATCAAGCCGAGTCTTCGTGTAGTCTAATGGTTATGATCGCAGCCTTTAGCATTGCCAGCCCAGGTTCGAATCCCGGTCTGGGAGCAACTTTTTTTAGCCCAACCTGAATGGATCAGTTAGCGTTAAGAAAAGAGATTGTTCCCATAGCGGAAACTGAACCCCGTTCGCCAATGCGAAAGGGTGGAATACTAAGCACTATACCACGTGTTATCTGTAATCAAACTGTGTGAACATGCAATGCTATACTGGATAGAATGAGTAATGTAAATGTAAATCTTGGAAATTTCTCAGTGCCACACAAGCCTCGTCTGGAAGACCAGCTTATTCACCAGCAGATCAAGTCCATAAAAGTCAGGTCATTTGGTCAGTTTCGGTGCCAGGTCAGAATCCTAGGGGGTCAAGCCGGCGAGACAACATGGTGCTTCAGTGGCAACCGTTGGTGATGGTGGTCACGAGATGGTGCAAGAGCTGAGAGCACGAAGAGTTCGGTTTTCAGTCCTGAGCGAAAGGCTGCAGGAGAGAGGGTAAAAAACATCTGCCTGTGTGGAAATAATCCATAATAAATATAGTGTTGTCTTTTAAAGTTTTTTATTAAACTTTATTTTTCATCTCATTAATTTCATCCAATATTTATTACTGTACTCTGGTTAAGTAGTTTTGGATGCATTTGAATATCCTTCCAAGCTTAAAACATCCAATATTTATTACTGTACTCTGGTTAAGTAGTTTTGGATGCATTTGAATATCCTTCCAAGCTTAAAACATCCAATATTTATTACTGTACTCTGGTTTAAGTAGTTTTGGATGCATTTGAATATCCTCCCAAGCTTAAAACATCCAATATTTATTACTGTACTCAGGTTTAAGTAGTTTTGGATGCATTTGAATATCCTCCCAAGCTTAAAACATCCAATATTTATTACTGTACTCAGGTTTAAGTAGTTTTGGATGCATTTGAATATCCTTCCAAGCTTAACAGTCCAGAGGCTTGGAAGGATTGCAAATGCATCCAACAGTACAGAAGCACAGATTAGCATACAGTGTTCGTACAATGCCTTTTTAAATAACCGCTTGAACCACAGCCATCTAAACGATGTAGAGATTCACAACTTCAGATAAGCCAAACAATGTGACTTGAGCTGAAAATCTGATTTTACCAGTAGATACAGCTTCAGACACACTCTGGTCATGCTCATTTATTTTGGCAGAAGCAACTACTTCAGTCTCGATGCTTTTATATAAAATTATTTGATGGTGACACAAATCAACATCGAAAAGCCAAACAGTAGTAGTTCCAATGTTTAACAACATCATATGGCATCAAAGGCTGTTCACGTCACCCTCCTCCTTTTTCCAGGCTTGGGACTGGCACTACCCGACTAAAGACAGTGGCGGAGTTGAAAAGCCAAGTAAACTTGAACGACTCTTTTACAGTGAAAACTGTCGATCCCAGCCTCACAGACTTAAAAACATTTTGGAGGTCAACGCTTTATTTTTTTTTAAATCAGATTTCTGTTATACAGTCACTTGTTAAAAACAGAAATCAGTTCAGTCCAGTTAGAGTTTTAAGAAACGGCATCAGAAGACGTGCATGGACGTGGAACAAATGAAAAGAAGTTAGGCCGCGTCTCTGTGGCTCTTTCGACTTCTGTGATGATGATGACTGCAAACCACAAAGACATTGTTTAAGAATAAACAAATAAGCTGTTTATGTAATAAGCACATGAGTTGTTTACATAATAAACAAGTAAGTTATGTAATAAGCAAGGAAGTTGTGTATGAAATTAATCTAATGCTTGCAGGTTCAAGCCTGCTGACCAGACTCCATGTTATGACCCTGGACATGTTTTTGCAGTTATCTGTCACCACGCAGCAGAAAATGGTACTGGCACAACCTAGGAAGTAAGGGCAAGTCTTGTGATGAACTGCACCATGTCCAAGACTGCAAAATTTATGCACTGGTGGCTACAGGGCCTAAGAGAAGGAAATGAGTGCATGCCCTGCATTAAACTTTCAGTCATGGGAGTTTTACTTAAATCATGATGACAATTGTTTTACATCAGCTGTTTTAGTAATGTAGGTAATCATATTCGCACATCACTTCAGCGACTCACTCAGGATTCGGGCCAATCTGTAAAACATCAGGCACACACTGGACCTAGAATTCGTGCTAAACTCAAGTGTGATATAAGAAGAGCATGGAGTGGCGCCAAAATTCATGTGGTTACCCACATAGAACTAACTTTAAAAGTTAGCGCCAAAAATACCACAGTCGCAAGAAGTTATTTCTGCAAATAGACTAAACTGCTGATTAAATATAAACTCGTTCAAGGTACAACAGATAATTTTCCTTACCTATCTTTCTCTTCTTTCTCATCCCGTTTATGACCTAAAACAACGAATGACTTTGTCAGATTTGTCATGTTCCAGGCTCACAAGTGAATAAACCATCTATGTGGCATATAGGTATAGGTATATATGCCTGACAAAAATAGCCATACTAAGGGACAAAAATAGCCATAGTAAGGCACACAACCGTTGCATATTCAGAGTTCCATATGAAGAATCATGAAAATAAGATACAAGGTAATATCTGTTCAGTTACTAACACAGTATCAGTATTCAATAGAGATAACTGCACTACAATCAACTCCATAGATCAATTTACTATTCTGTTTTGATTAGGTTTTGATTGAGTGCTAGTGATTAACCTGGTGACGGCAACTTATCTTTAAAATCATCCATTATTAGTTGGAATTATCTTTGTTTTTAATTCCATCTTGTATCATATTCATTTGCTATAAATAGTTTTTAAACGCATTCATTACCAGTCTTAATCTATCTAAAACATATCATTCATCTTAAATTTACCTCAAATTTTGTCTTAGTTCTGTATTTTTAAAGCGAATGATAAAAATTTTAAGTTGCTCACGTTTTCGATCGTCTTCTCTTGAGTGACTTCTTCGCCTTCTCTTATCTCGATCTTTTCGATCCCTATCCCGATCTCTTTCACGATCCCGATCTTTGCGTGGATCTCGATCTTTAGATCCGCCTCGTCTGCAGATAAAACACAGATTGCACTTAAGAATTTTGTTTCTTACAAACAACAAACATCAATAAGAAACTTAAAACTGAATGCAAAGCAAACAACGAACCATCTGGTATAAACAAACAATGCGTACAAAAAGATTTGAAACTGATTTTTACACATATGGTAAATATATCCAAATAACTAATGAAACATGAATACAGTTTAGCAGCTAATTATAAAATAGTGTATCAAACAATTAATTCTACATATCAGGTAACAGCTAATTAGCAATTAGCAGTAAAGCAAAAAGTGAAATTTTACCGTCTAGGTGGTGAGCGACTGCGTCTAAAGCGTGGTGAAGGACTTCGCCGTGGTCTGTCCCAGTCTCTGTAGTTGGACTTTGATTCAGCAGGTGGTGCTCCAGGCACTTTCTGAGAATCCTACAAAAGCAAAGTTATGCTCTATTAATATTCATATTTCACATGATTCAAAGCAAAAGCCTATCATTAAACTCAACATTAGAATAAATACAAGATCTTATCAAGTTATCCATGCGAATAACTTTAAATGAACTATTATGATTATCCAGATGTCATTTAACTCTCCAGGAGAAAACTGTTTAGCAGCACTTTCACTATTCAGTTCTACTTTCAAGTATGTGACATATAGAAATCTAAAAACTTCAGTACACTGATACATTCATGGTAGTTTCTGTCTGTAAAACATTTTTCTTGACAATGTTTCAGATTTTGATATTTTCCATAAAAATGTGCCAAGTTTTGCATAAAATCAACCAAAGTAAACACTGCACTGAATGTAAACATAGGAAATACCTATCATTCAGACAAATTTAAACAAGATGAGGCTGAAAAAAGGCGTAGTACATGTCTAGTTATTTGCTGACTGTACGACATGCCAAGCATGACTACTAGTCACTTTAGAAATCAAGTTTAAAGTAATGTATCCTCTGGGATGATAAGACAATTAAAGGCTGGATATTTCCCGATATTGTTTGGTAACCAATACTCTAAATGAGTTTTATTTATTCACTTGAAGCAAAATGGCATCAGCCACTTAACATTATCACCTCTAACTTGTTTCTCTTTCAGCAGATACCAGTATGAGTCTCAAGCAACTAACCTTAAACTCTCCTTCTTCCTCAGAGCTTTCCATATCCTCTACATCGTCATCCACCAGAGCACTTAATCTCGGCTCAAGTTCGTTATTAATTTCCAGGATGTGACGCTTCTGAAATAATAACACGCATTTTTAAACATGAAATAAATTATATTATCCAGTAGTTACTTTTATAATTTGTATATTTCAAATGAAATCATTTCCTTAAATTAATCTTTTATATTTCCTAAACAATTAAAATGAAGAATAATAATTAATTTAACACTAGCATTTTAATCCTAAGCTTCTGAGAAGTTTATTAGTAGTTCCAATGTTTAACGACATCTTATGGCATCAAAGGCCGTTGAAGTCGCCCTCCTCCTTTATCCAGGCTAGGGATTGGCACCACCCGAATATGGCACTGGAGGAGTTATGAGAGAAGCGTACAAATGTTCTACACATTTAAACAATCGTTAAACTTCCAGTAAATTTACCTGAATTCGTGGAAGAATTGTATCAAATATTCTCTCTTCATTAAGCAGTTGCTCAACAAACTCATCCATGTGGATAACATCAACGTCTATTAAGCAAACACTGAGATTAGATTAGCATCATCTAAAGAAACACTTTAAATCCATGCATCAGTCAGAACAGACAACACAGGAAAGAATACAGTTTGAAAAAGCTACATATGCATCAGGTGAAACATCATAGAGCTACCAAGAAAGTAGCATATAAGCAAACCAGCCTTACTGGAGCTGTTGCAAAACTAGTTTTTAATAACAATGATGATAACTCTAAGACCTTCATACAAAAGTAACCACATTTTCGTTGGCTTATACAAAAAGATAAGTAGTTCGAAATAACTGCCTGTTACTTGACAACACAGTAACTATACAGAAAATATTCATTTTAAGTTAACAAGTAAAAGTATAATATGCAATTCAAAGCAAATGACAATTTTGTCACAAGAAATTAAGCCCAAACCAGCCTGTTATTAGTTAAAGCCTAAAACCTAATAAGAAGTGGCTGGATCTGCTGCAAAATTAAATATAAATGTATCACCAAACTTTAAGCATAGGCAATACTTCTACATGGAAGGAAATGAATTCAGAATAATCAACAATATCATCAAATTGGTGACCAGTGTGAAACATTAATTCCTTAAATAGAGCTTTGTGATAATTACTTCCCATTCTACTAAAACAAAATTAAACAATATTAAATGAATTCAAGAAATTTAAGAAAATTTAATGCCAAGTTTCACACAGGCAAGACTTTGAAATGGAGTTTTATGATATTTACCTCCCGTTCTGTTCTGGCGTTTGAGTTTTCTGTAATCCAGATAAAGTGGTTCTAAGTACTTATAGCAATCCAAAGCTGTTCCGGTCAGACGCATGTACATCGCACCAAGTGCACGAGCATACCTGCAAATGGGCAGCCAAAAATTCTAGTATAAAAACTGTAATGTCAAAACTTCTAATATCAAAACTGCTGTCAAAAATTATAATATAAAAAATTCTAATGTCAAAACTTCTAATATCAAAACTTCTGTCAAAAATTCTAGTATAAAAAATTCTAATGTCAAAACTTCTAATAACAAAACTTCTGTCAAAAATTCTAGTATAAAAAATTCTAATGTCAAAACTTCTAATATCAAAACTTCTGTCAAAAATTCTAGTATAAAAAATTCTAATGTCAAAACTTCTAATATCAAAACTTCTGTCAAAAATTCTAGTATAAAAAATTCTAATGTCAAAACTTCTAATGTCAAACAAACTCTAAACGCTTCAAAAACTGATCAGAAACATGCAAGCCTAGTGAAAAAGCTGTTTATTGATTAAAACCAAAACAACTAAGTGAAAGGATGTCTAAAAAACTAGTAGATTTGTACAGGTTTTAACAGCAATCATTCTACAACCATCTTCGACATTCAGTCCGACCGACTTCTAAAATCGCATAATTAACCTAGGCTTTCTTCCAACCAATCTGTCAGTTTGCTTAGATGTCTGGGCATGGGAACTGAGCTCAGATGATTGGAAACTTTCATAGTGCCATTGTAATCATTCATGAGGCACCAATAATTGGTCATTTTTACATGAAACTGCTACGCCTGCCAAATCCAGAACTCAAACAGTATATTGGATAACATTATCGATACAAACAAGCTGTTATAACAAAATAATTAAGATAAAAATCAAAACAGGCAAGTCACTTAGATGCGATCATGATACAAGAATTATGCTAAACTAATAAAATTCATACTCCTTCAAACTATTTATGCACACTGTGGTCCATTCAGCAACGCACTGGGTTTGAACCTGCTGCACTAACTCCATGCATTGACCCTGGGTAAGTCTTCTACATGCATGGGACTTGCACCACAGATTCAGATTTCCTGACCTTACATGCGTAATAAAATAAAATAAATGTCGTGGAAATTAGCTTTTCTTACTTGTAATCCTGTTGTGCAATGAACTCCACAATGATATCCTTTGCCGGCTGGATCTGCAACATCTTCAGCAGGAGACAGAGAAATGGAGTCGGCTTAACATTTCCACCGAACACTCCTCCAATGTACTTCAGCTCCAGAGCTTTATCGACAAGAAGTTCCGCTGTAAACAGAAATTAAGATTATGCAGTTATAATTACAATGTTATCACATGCATGTATTTCTTTGTCAATAGTCCTTTTGTCGTCCTAATAAAAGTCCTATCCTCCTAATAAAAGTCAATGGGCTTTAAAATACATTGTAATTTCAAATACCACACAAGGATTGTACATCTTAGGATTTTCATAAAACAATGAAAACAATAATGCCATATTTTTTCATATTTTAGGTCTTTATCCAAAGACATAAGTTTACAAAGTTAACAAAGTTAAGTTTACAAAGACAAATTTGTTACACAAAATGGTAAAAAATTATCATTTTATCACCCCATATTATTTAACCAATACTCGTGTGCGCCGTCCATCCATCTAAGATCATAAAGCGTTCACGCCACAATGTGCTAACGAATGACCACTCCACGCTGCAGCTTATCGACCGGAAACCTACCAAACACTTCTCAGTCTTCTGCTCAGTTCCAACGAAGACCCTGAGTTACAGATGCTATGAATTTTGGACGCTATTAGAACAATATGGGTAACCGCGTAATTAAACTTAGACGCCGAAACGATAATTACCCACAAAAAATTTGTTTTAGGATTTCGACGCGCCAAGAATGGAAGATAATCTGTTTCTTCTAAGCTAGCTACGCTTTATTTATTTGATCCAAATATTTATTGCTATATTATATTGTCCGTACGCACGAAGCATACACAGAAAATCCAATGTTTTACTTGCTACCTAAAATTTTACTGTCCATCAATATAAAACATATAATGACGCTATTAAAAAACCCTGTAAACTTAGAAAAATGTGTAAAACGAAGTCAATCTTTCTCGGCGTGTAGACGTACAGAGTGCCGATACGGTTTTCAATTAAAAAAGTATAACTTACCTGTAAGAGCAAAGCATTCTTCTTTCCAGTATTTCGATTCATAGATTCGAGTCCGGACGATCTTTTCGATTAAGTACTGAGGATTTGTTCCCTTTATCGTATGCGCGTCTTTAACAGTTCGATTTGCCATTTTAAACCATCACCAACAACCTACCAGAATGTAGCGACAACTAAGGAAAATGGCGGATGCATTGATATATAAACATTCTAACTTCCGGCTTTCTATAGCAGATATATTTGAACGTATTTGAACGTATTTTCGTTCGATCGGAAATTTCAACTCAAAATTGGTTTAAAAGTTATCTCAGAGAACGACGCATTTCTTCCAGCGCAGTCAGTCCAGCGCGACTTTATGATACAGGCTTACACAGTACGCGCCGTTGCTAATTTAGGTTATTGGAGAATTGTTTATGCCTTAAAATAAGCTAAATCTGCCTACAACAGTCTAATGATATGATATGAAAACTTATACTGATAGTGCACGGTAGCCGATTAGTTAGAGTGCTCGGCTTGTAAGGCGGAAAGTCCGGATACGAGCCTCCCCGATAGTGGCGTACCCGACTATTTTAATAGAGGAATCCGGTACCTGTCCACGCTGTCTCTCTGCCTGACTCTTGGATATTGACCCGGAACCGAACCCTTTTGCCTATCGATTTTGTTTTGACTGAGCGCCTGTGAATAAGCTGGTCCCCGCGGCGCGGCTTTCGTTGGGCGCTGTAGAAATCTTGGGAATACGATTACGATTACGATGTAGAAAACTGAGGGGGGTCTATCGTATGGTCGTGTGAGCACTTCTGAACTTCTGAAGGGGACAACAGAAAAAGAACAGTTGTATTGACATTATTTATCAATAGTCACTGAATAATAATGCACTGCCTGAACCACCGGAATCTGACCTGACACCGAAACTGACCCAGCAACCTGGTTTTTGCGAACTTCACTCGCTAAAGCGCCACCGTTTAAGCTGGTTTCCATGATGCAGCTTAAATTTTGCGCTAAAAATTCGGAGATTTCAATTTACTCGAAAGGTGGCGCCACATTCAGTGCATTGTGCCAGTAGCTAGCATCCATCCGTCTAGATAGGTTAGTGTGTTACATCGACTGTTGTTCGCTGATGGCGATAGATTAACATTCTGCTTCAACAATTTCTTACGCGAAGAATGATCAGACTTACAGCTGGACATAAGACTACGTGAACTCGAGACTTATATCCACGACATTGAACACAGGTAACGATGTTATGAATATACCATCTAGTGGGATATACCGGAGAGTATGCGGATACGATATTATGATAATTTTATCCTTCCGACATTCTACCAACGCGGCGGCTAGCACAGCGGCTGCAGACGGTGTCTGGGTGCCTGGTTTTAGGCTTACTCGGATGCAGCGGTCATGGTGGCCCAGCGTTTGTATGAGCCAGACTCTGGTCTGAGCCTCATTTCTACTTCTGGTGCAGTCAGTGAGTCAGTGGTTGAGCCAGTGAGTAAGTAAGTCAGTCGGTCAGTCGGTTAGCCTAGCAGTCTGTCCGTCTTTCTGTCTGTGTCTGTTTGTACCTCTCTATGTCTGTGTCATTCTCTGTGTATGTCTTTCTATTTCTGTCTGGTTGTGTCTATGTGTCCATCGTAATCATAATCTCGAGATTTCATTAGAATAGCGCTCAACCAAAGCTAAGTAGCGGGAACCAGCATATTTACAGGCGCACAGTCAAAACAAAACTGATAGGCAAGGTCAATATCCAAGAATCAGGCAGGCAGGCAGGCAGGCAGGCAGGCAGGCAGGCAGGCAGGCAGGCAGGCAGGCAGGCAGGCAGGCAGGCAGGCAGGCAGGCAGGCAGGCAGGCAGGCAGGCAGGCAGGCAGGCAGGCAGGCAGGCAGGCAGGCAGGCAGGCAGGCAGGCAGGCAGGCAGGCAGGCAGGCAGGCAGGCAGGCAGGCAGGCAGGCAGGCAGGCAGGCAGTGGTGTTTAGAATGTGCCTATCTTTGTATGTTTATATGTCTTTGTGTGTTTGTGTGTCTGCCTGTGTGTTTGTATGCCCATCTGTGTCTGTATGTATGTTTGTGTGTATGCTTGACTCTGTGTCTGTGCGTAAGCTCTGTATTCTTGCCTCTGGGCGCTTCGTTTTGATAATTGATTAATTTGTTATTGCTTTACGAAGTGTCTGAGCTATGATTTGAAACTATGCGTTGAATTTGTGGTTGTAGAACCGTAACAGACATACTTACCCTTTTCCTCTGAGAGTCTTCTGTCTCTGGTGCCTGCAATGCCTTTGTTCTCAATCGGACGAAATGCGGCCAGGGATAAAATGGTCGATATTGAACGCCTATTGATCGACTATGCCTGGACAGAAGTCGCCGAAACCACCTGTTTCGATCGTCTGCTCAGGAGCCGTCGATACATCCTTGAGGTCAACTGGAGTTACCTTGATATTTCGCAGCAACTCGTAGCTTTCAACGTCCGCAACCGCGATGACCAGAAGCCCGGCTCCGACGGCGTCGACAAGGTCAGGTCGAAGGTCATTCAGCGTGACCTGTGCTTATTTCGGACGGAGTTCACGAACTCTTCTGAATCCGAGCAGACGTTTACGTTCAAGACCGAGAGAAAGACGACGTCCCGGTGCGATATCAACCTTCAGAAGGGCTTCCGAATTGGGGCACATGTCGACGTCAGGCTCTCGATCCCCATCCCAGGGCAGGAAGGGCTTCATGCCGCTGGGCTTCAGGCACAGGGCGACCAGATCGAGCCATGTCGCATAACAGGTGGACTCAGCGGTGAGCTGAACGTCACCAAGACCACCGGACAGACATTCGAGGAGACCCTTACGTGGGGCGTTGACAGCCAGGTTAAGGTCAAAATGAGGTCAAAGGCGGTGGCTGAGCTGATGATTCGCGAGGAGGAACTGACGGCCGACTTCCGGATCGAGAACGTTATCCGAGCACATTCAGAGATCCCCGTCTACGTCAAGGACCGCAAGACCTCGCGGGTGCTTGAACTACTTGAGATTCGGGGGAACAAGCTGGCCGACATCCTGACGGAGGGGGAAGGCTTTTCGAGGGCCGGTGAGGGCAGCGCTGTGAAGTGTGAGACGAAGGGAACCCTAAGGGCCGTCTACGGTGCACAGCAGATCATCAGGATAGAGACATCCGAAGCCAGGTCCTCAGGGGAACTAAGGGAAACCCAGCATTGGTCCTTGAATTGAAACGGTCAGGGATCGATCATACTGTATGATTGTACACGCAGAGGATGAAGAAGTTTAACTATGCGCACACAAGTGTACAAGACTGCACGGGAAAAGGAGGACAGTTTGCTCTATCGTGATGCTTTTGATAAACCAATAAAGTCGATGTGTCCACATACGGCATTATAATATTAAAATAATCCTGGTTTTTATAATCAAACAAAGCTATGCAACTGACGCTGCAGACTTGTGGTTAATCTGTTTAGGTTGTGTTTGATGAAAACTACTTCAGGCCAACGTTCATCCTAGGTTTGTATATGGCCTACTTTTATGATCTGCTGGTACAAGTGACCTCTAGTGCCTCTTGTCGAATTTTTTCATTAACTCTGGGTAAATAAAATTTATATGGTTTTGGGCGCCTTCGTCGGTTCACTGTTTTAGGCTAACTGCAGACAACTACTTAGATTTATTTGCGGATGTACCAAGAACCTAACGAAAGCAGCTATTGCGTGAAACACGTCGGTGCAGTTGACGGCGAAGATGGGGAAGGGTGGCATACGGCGCGAAGCAGGACGTTTTGGCACCGCCGTTTTGTCGCGTCCGTTTTGGCGCTTATAAATGCATTTCTCAGTCAGCGTAGTAAACGTAGTACATAAGAGTTGACAATAAATGTTTATTTGTTTTTCATGCAAAGTTATATTGTTCAATGCTGTAAACACGCTATCTTTGATACTTTGTTTTAATGCATTTAGAAATTAACGTAGTATATCAAAGCTTTAATACATTATGATATAAACGTAGTATATCAAAGTTGTCAAGGAATGTTCGATGAATATTGTTCAATGCGTTGCATTTTGATAAGCTGTACAGTCCATCAGTTCACGAGTCCATCAAAAAATTATGCGATAGTCCTCTAAGGTACTTAATGTTTCGTTCGTTGTTAACTCTCAACAGTTGTCGTGATTCTGAGATCTGCATTGATGTATTTTCTGCGCTTCACCGGCGGCTGGTCTGATTGGTATCACTCGTGGAGTAAGCTACTAAAATGTTGCAATTTTTTGATTGTATCAGTACAGACAGATTTATAATCAATTATGATATAGCAGTTAACCTATATACACGGCATACAAAAAAAACAAACCTAGAATTATTCTAATAAACATTTCAAATTAATATTAAAGTTTAATCCAACTGGAAGAATTTTGGATCAATAATTACAGTCTATGAAAACTATATTTTAATTATAATACTCGAAATGTCCTTCTTCGGCCTCAACACTGGTCTCAGGGCGCGCACCAATGACTCATTTACCACTGATTGCAATTTTGCAAAAGTATTTTTACAAATGACGTCACCATGATGTAATTTTAACAGGACACTTTATAATTTGAAATTCAGTTGGTAGGCCTATTATAATCACGATTGAACCGTTTGATTGAACCGTTTATTGAACACCACAAAAGAGAAACAATTTATAGTTCTATCATTCAGAGAGAGAAACGACTTTAGTTTGTTGAAATTTATAAAATATATTTAGATTAGTAAATTGGTAGGGCTAATAATCGATGGGTTTGATTTTCCGTTCACAGTGAACAAATCTATTAGCCTTTTTAATGACAACACAAGAGTTCAGTGAGAGTTTTTTTTTATCAGAGGAAGGTATTGCTTATCATCACTTAGGTATTAACACCAGACCAATTAACAGTTTAACCGGAAATGGAAATCAACTGTATACGATATGAGATAACAGTCACTAAATTTTACGCGTCGCCGTCATTACAATACACTGGCAGAAAGAAACTCCCCAGCCATTTGCCAGGCAGTTGTGGGGTAGACGGCTGACCCCTTCGATGCACGCATCTAGTATGCCCTTCCACCGCCTTACTGGATTTGACATCTGGTTCTATGTGCTTGTGGATAAGGTGGTCCCCTTGGTCTGGCTTTCGTTGTACGCTGTAGAAATCCCCCACACCCTTCTTGGTTATATGTCGGCACCCTTCACATCAGAGACGTGAACGGTGCACTGTGAACATCGGCAACTTCTTCAGATACGTAGCGCAGGTAGTCTTCTGCAAAGAACGAAGGACTCTGTGTTCTACCGTAATCTTAACTGAGGACAGATTGTTCCAAATCATAAACTGTCATTCGAGGGTCGTGTGATAGGACTGTATCAATAACGCCGCTCGTTATCACTAAGGAAATATTGATTTCCTCGCAGAAGCCGAATCCATTCGCTTCGATCCTTGAATCAATGAAAGAGCGAATGAATAAACGCATGAATGAATGAATATATAAAAGTGTGATTTTTCACCATTGCTCAAATGACATGTAGCGGCATAGATTTGCTTGTGATGTAATGATGACGCAATCTCTTCGGAAATAAAACCCTACTTTCCTCATCTACTTTAAAGAAATTTCAAGCATTTTGTGGTTCCATGGGCGATGTGTCATATTTATGGAGACTGTATGCAGTCCGTCTTTAGACAGGGAGTTCAGAGCTGCCATCTTTCAAACGTAGTTTAAACAAGCATTCATAAACCGCACAAAAGCTATAAATTTGCAAACTCTAGTCTGATCCCGAGGTGGCGGCACATTCGTTTTACATTGACAGGAACATTTAGCTTTAATTGAATTGGTCTATGGGTCCAAAGAAATATCATTGTTAACCTCATGTCTGTTGCCTTTTATTCCTATGTTGATACTATACGCAGCGTTTATATGGTCGACTTATTCGAGGTCAGGCTCCTGTATAGGCTAATGCAAACTAAACTGCAAAGTTGCTTCGATCAATTATAGGCTAGCACTTGATATTTAAAAGTTCTGCAAGACCGTTCGAAGCGTAATCTAACAGATTTTATAACTTAAAAAGAAAATGTTTCAGTTTAAATTGAAACAAAAGACGAACAGAATCAAACTTTGATTGAAAACTCGTACTTTCGAACTGTAGAAATATGAAAGTACAATATAAATTATGTACTGCTAGCCTATTCCTCGCAAATCATCTACATTCTAGTTCAGCAAATCACCTGTTGCTCCTCTCTGCCTCTCTCTTTCCTCATCTCAACCTAACTGTATTAAACGGACCACCTACTGACCAACCGACACATCAACCTACCGACCAACCCTATAACTGTGCTGAGTCGACAAGGGACCGCGGCTACATGTGTAGATTTATATGTGCGTAAATGCTCAGATTTATATATGCGTAAATTATGAGACAGATGTTTGCTTCTTTGGTTTCGGGGTCGTCGGCCTATAATACCATATATCCGTTTTTGCCTTTCGAAATCGATGCTCGTCTGGACACGACGATAAACAGGTGGCTCATCAATGAAATAGGTTTTGATCAGAATGTTATTCGACAGTTCATCAAAAGAAAACTGGAGCAGACGGGTACCAGTAGTCAATATCCATCTTTGCAAATGCTTCCGTCTAAAATTTAGTCATGTTTTAGTTTGGAGTGCACGGTAGTCTCATGTTTAACGGCTGGGTTGATTGACTTGTGTTCTCTACACAATTCAGGTAAAAATGAGTATACTTACCGCACACTGTCGGTGGCAAGATCAGAAGACTCCTAAATGTAGTCTGTCAGTTATGACTTAGGGTACTCCAAGGAACTCAAAAACCAGTGGTCATAAATAAGACCCTCGAGACCTTTCTATTTCGGCGGATGGTGACCTCTGCCACGTACACAGTACTAACCACAACGGTTCTCATACCTTCACAGCGGAACATGGTAAAAAATTGATATTTTTACCTGACTGGGTAGTACACCCAGTACAGAACCCTCCTCCTTTATCCAGGCTTGGGACTGGCACCAACCTTCCGGTTGGTGGCGGAGTTAAAATAATAATAAATAAAACAAACAATAATAGTATTTGTATTAATAATAACACTAATAATAGTAATGCTAATAATGACAGTTGCACTGATATGTAAACTTTTATTGCTATTAATAACTGTACTTGAATGATAAATATTTTTGCTTATTTTTTAGTTATTATTGTAGCTCAATAATTAAACTAAATTTGATAATAAAATAAGTAATAACAACAATAACAATAAGAGTACATCATGTATTATTGCTGTTACCAAATTATTTCGTGCAATTATTATTTAGTTCATTTTGCTAATAATAATAGTATTAAAATATGGTTAATAAAAACAATAACGATTATAATGGTAAAAATTATCATTATTAGAATATTTATTAGTATTTCATTATTCTTATATCATTTCAATATCTATTATTTATTTATCACTTTTGAATAATAATGTGAATGTTAGTAATACTATTTATAGTACTAATCAACATTAAATGAATGTTATAATCATTAAGTAGTACCAATGCTTTTTTGATTACTATTATAATCATCATAACGATGATAATAATAATACATATTTATGATAATCGTAGATTTAATTATATAATGATGTCATATAATTTATTATGATTCCCATTCATAAACATTTCTTAGTAGTTTTCATTTTAATTTGATTAAAATAGGTTCCAGCTAGTAATAATAGCATTAAATACTGTTAATCATTAATTATTTGTACTATGCTGTTACTTTGAATATTAATATAATCGTTATAGTCATAGTAATAATGGTAATCTGCATAATAATCTCAATAAATAATCATGCTATTATTATAATATCCGCTGCTACTTAGTATATTAATTTAAAAATTTTATTTGGGTCACATATAATTTTCTTGATTATTTTTCGGTTAATTTTATCTATAGTTAATTTTATTAAAAATTTGCTATTAGTATTTTAGTAAAATATTACTATCGATTTTACTTTTACCTAGATTAGGTAACTTTTTCACTTATTGTGATTAGTTTTGTTGTTAAATTTATTTTATTTTGCTTTCAGATATTATAATAAGAACACTTGGTATTGTCATTGCTGTTATTCAAACAAAAAAGAGGTAGAAATGACATGCGAAAAACTATGACCAGATTCATACATTCACTTGTAGACTTTGCAAACACGAATAACAAACGGCCGTCACGGTTAAACATTCACAGATACACACTGCCTTGAATAATGTTTTACGTTAGACAAAAACGTTGGATGTATACATACCTTTAAGAATAAATACAATACAATTGCTGGAATGATAGAAAAAGAGAATCTGTATTTACAGACGTTAGATAAGCTGGATACTTTCGCTGTTTTATTTACAATCAAGCTAAAAGACAGCATATTTACGTAGCAGTACATTTATGCTCTGATAGATTGTTTATTTTTTAAATTTTTATATTTTTTTTACTTTTTCAATTTTTAAAATTTAACTAAACACAATATACATATATACATACACAGGGAAAATACGAATGAAACGTGGAAACGCTGACTTCACATTTGGGTGAGTCAAATGAAATTACCAGTAAGAAAGGAAAATGAATATAACAGATATAGATAGACAGACAGACTGACAGACAGATAGACAGACAGATAGAGAGAATGACATACATAGAAACACAGAGAGAGAGAGAGTGTAGGAGGGAGAGAGAAGTTCATGACCAACTGACCAATCGTTTCATCCATCTCATATTTGTTGTCTGCATAGAAAAGTCAAGAGCCTATAATTTTTTTACCACATTTCGCAACAACTTCCGCTCCTTCCGCCTTCTGTCTACAAACCATTTCCAAACCTGTTTTGACGTAAGACCGAAATCTGCAGCTAGAAGGTCACAGCAGGTGCGATCGGGGTAAGTATTGCCGTGCAAGAACGCTCTTTCCATGACTTCAGTAGCTTGCTTCGTCTTGCGTATTCGTCTGCGCGGCTGAGCGGAATGGGAGTCTGGGTTTGGATTCGTAGTTGTGGGCGGGACGTCAGAGGGTTGCTGAGAGACGGTTCCAGTGTTCGAGGACAGGAAAGCCGGAACAGAAGATTTTTGAGCACAACTAGGAAGCACCGAGAGATCGCATGCACCATTAGGAAGATTAGTGTCGCAAGCAAGATTTGCTGGACTGGTTGAAAAGTTGGCCAAATAATAACGAAGTTGATTGCTGAGAAAATGTTTGGCTGTGTGTGACAAAAGGTCGGCTTGGTCAGAAGGTAACATGTACGGACTCGACAACAGTCCATAAAATCCTGGGAAATTAACCATGGTGCTAGAATGTTGATTCGCATAGCTACACGAAGGCAGATTTGACTGGCTATGCAAACCATGTGAAGGAAAGTCTGCGTGATTAGACAAATGCGAAGTCGATGGATTCGAGATCTGAGGAAACCGAGTCAGTTGAGTCAAGTTGCAAGAAGGCAGAGTAGAATAGCTGCACGATGAAAAATTCCGGCTAACTGGACTTTGCGAATGGAAACTGGTTCCATTCTCAAAAGGCATTGGGTTCGTCTGGTAGCCCGAGGAAGAGACCTGGTTAAGCTTTGCATGTAAAGTGCAAGACATTGACCGTTGTTGCGGTTGAAAAACGCAACAAGCCGATGAACTGCTCAACGACTGTTTGCCGGTACACTCACAACTAAACATTCTAAAAGTATAAATAAGAGGTAAGCGTATTATTGATGAAAATAACCAGGTCACTTACTACCGTGAAATTCGGCGTTAGCCGATGAAAAAAGAAACTTTCAGTGAACGGTTGCTTTAAAATAAAGCGTGCAAATCAAAAACCCGAAATTTCGATTATCTCAGGGTTCGAATACCTTCGATAAACTTCGAAGGTAAAAGGCGTAAGATGCGCTTCCAGAGACTCTCACTCGCAGAATGAGTGCGTTGTCGAGTTGGCTCTTTTTATAGGCGTACGCATTTGGTCATACGACAGCGGGGAAGTCGGAATCAAGCCGCAACCATAAAGATGAAAGGAAAGGAAAGATGAAAGAAAAGTTCCACTTTGGTTGAATTTACACAAACTATTATCAAAGAAATGTGAGTTATAAACGGAATTTAATTAAGCGGTCTTTGGTTACAGTGCACGTGTAGACTTGTTTACTCAAGAACAGTTACCAAAGATATTGCAGCGGCACATAAAAGGCTTTCGTTTTAGGACCTGGCCGCCTGATGTCTGATTTGTGCGCGCATTTTACCTTCAAAGAATTTCGCACCTTGCCTATTGAATGAGGCTTTCAAAGAGCTTCAATCGATAATCATATACGCAAACATTTTTGTCGGCCTACTTTTGAAAGGCATTATAAAGCGTTTGAACTATCATCAAAGAATTTCTTTGTGATAGTTCAAACGCTTTATAAGGCCTTTCAAAAAGCTGAATTTTAAAGCTTTTGATAAGCTGAATTGATGTGGGAGGAATCACCTTCATTGCACATGCATACATACAAATATACATTCATGCATAAATACATAAAGACATCATACATGCATGCTTACGATGATAGGCAGTCTACCGGTTGTTTTGATTTTATAATTTTTGTCGTATTTGACAAATTTTGTCATTTTAACAGTTAATTTATCGATTTTCTGTTCTTAAAATTTCGATTTTTCGACTAGTTTGTCTCTCTATTTCGCTGTTTCAGATAATATATAATTATTTATTTCTTCTTTGTATCGATTTTTGTGCCGTTGTGCACGGATGTCGGCTAACCTGTTCTTTCTGTGCTTCATGAGCTGAATATGCACAGCAAAATACCAACCACAGTCTCTTAATTTTTGGTTTAAATCCAACCTAATACTGGTTGGCAATTTTTTTATTGTTTGCATTCACGAGTCGCCCACGAAGAACTGTTCTTTCCTGATTCGCAATCGCTTCATTCGGGTCACTGAGTCATTACTTTTAGATCACAATGCCATTTTCTCAAAGTTTAACTTCCCATTTAAACCACCTCTAATTACAAAATTTGCATGACATTTTAATATGCCGTTGTGGTTATCTCCAAAACAAACAGCCATCGAGCTGATGGCTATGTAATTCTACTGGTCAGCTTCTTCATAGGCAAATTCATCTTAGAACTAAGAGCACACACCACAGCCTTGGTTTAATTCTGCCATTTCTGAAGCAAGGCGTCGCAGAAGTCATTTAAAGGCTTTGATGTTCCATAGTTACGCTGATGTTCGGTTACTTTCGGTTATGCCTCGTGCATTAAATACCGGCGCGATAAGTTACTAATTAAAATATAATGATGACAACCTAGATATTTATATACATACATTTATTCATATACAACATATATGCCCAATAACGTTGATTATTAAAGCGTAAATGTATCTGCTGTGATATATATAGCAAGCAAGACGCAGTTGCGAGGTGTGCACATTGCAAGGAATCCTGTAATATGTATACAAACACAATGCCACATTACTAAGCAGTGGTGGAACTCAGCAATACTACGACATGTCCTTCAGCAACTTCTAAAGACGACGTCTTTTATCTGCCACAGGCAATCTTTATCTACCGATATTCATGCTCAATAATGCTTATATTTATATTTCTTACGACGCTTTCTACCTCTATACCTCTCACTGACACACAGTGTCTGCTTTCTGTTATTGCCTGTGTCTGCGGTTCCCAGTTTTTGCTTCTGTCATTGTATCTCCCTGTATGTTTGTCTCTCTTTCAATATGTATGACCAACTAAAACTATATCTTCTTCTAATGGTTATATGTCTCAGAATTTTTTGTCACTGGCCCTAATCAATTGTCATTGTTAATGGCTCTCTCTGTACCACCTTATCTCAACTCCAACACTCGCGAATAGACTTTGAATAGACTGTACATAGAATTTAAATGGAGATAGCATTTGTTCGATCTTTGCTATATTTATTGTAGAAGACGATTTCAGAAACACAACGGAACTTGTTCAAGCCATGATAGAGGCTGTTGATGAGTCTATGGTACAGAACGCAGCTCCGTTGTAGAACAACAACTCCGCTAATTGTTTGGACCAAGAGAAAATTAGGAGGGTGAAAAAAGCGCATATACTGAGTGATTATAATATCCAAGTGCAATTTGCATCCACCAAATTTGCTTCCTGGTAAAACGACAGCTGTTTCACATTAGTGCGTTTGAAGCACTTTGATCTGTTTCACTTTGTTGCGTTTGATCTTTAATATACGCACATCCAATTCTAAGTATTCATTTCGTTCATTATTTAAATGTGAAAATGTTAGCAATTCCTGACAGCATGGATGCACGGCCTTCGTATTGTTTTACTTGTCTACTTTTTAGTGCTTTTTGTTTCAGTGTTTTTGGCGTTGCTTGTCGAGTGTGTTTCAGTTCCATCTTGCAATAACACTTTGCTGTGTAACTATAAAAAATTGATATCCAGAGTATAATCAATGTGGCACAATAGAAGTTTATAGACGAATCTTATAAAAAAATGTAACAGAATTTTTACCAGTCTATGTATATTTGTAAATATATAAGTATTGACTAGTAGCCAGGATTGCTTAGCGAATGTGACAACCGACTTAAGAAGTTTGTAAAAAGACCAACTGTCAATGTTGTTTAAATGCAACTTAAAGTTATATTTTTTAAATTAGTGCACCTACTTACTTACTGGACATCAACCAACTCATCACCTAACTGTATGTATCCAGAGTAAATTCCGCATACGACGAACTAATCTATCGATATGAACGAGGCGGAGAGGTAAAGTCGTCTGAGTCACCTCATAATTGCCGGACATGCATCATTTTAGAAATACAGCTCTGAATATTCGAATCATCGGTGCACTCAAATGAACACGTCTGCACAGAATTGGTAGTATCGGACATGGAGGCACAGTGAGAGGGAAACTATCTGGGAGAAACAGAATAAGAACGACGTGGAAGAGAAGGAGGTGGAGATGGAGGCTTTTCGTTGTGGTCTATCATTGCATAGACTGATTTCTCAAACAGCTGGTGTTTCGGCTGTTGCACTGACGGACCAACGCCGCTTCCGCTCCTTTTGTTCAATTCCAGATAGACTGTGCCGTCCATACCAACGTTCTGTGGAAAAGATTATTAACATTCTTTCAAATCAGATAGATGAAATAGTTTAAAAGTATTTTTATTTCCGTCGATTCAGCTAAATGTGATACAATGCACCATTTGCATAGAGAGAAAAATCGTCGAATATCTCTGTCTTGCCCAAATATTCTGCAAAATGGATCGCTATCAAAGGAAACAAGTGGGCTGATTTGGTGCTAATAGTAGTGGATGTGAGAGAACAGTTGGTGAAGGTAACGAAAGTAGTCTTTGTTAAGGAATTCTATCTGAGACAATAAATTGTAAGTATTCTAATATGATAAGTATTCTTTTTGTCTATTAAGACGATTTTACTTTATAGAAATATGTTACAAAATGATGTCTATTCAAAAGTGGGCATATAGTAACCTACTATTCGTTGCTAATAAAATTCAGTTCAGTTCAGTTAAGCCTAATTCACAGATTTGTACTGAGTACATTGGACAACTCACAGGTGAGTTAGTTTGTAGCGCCTGAGAGTTTGAGCAGAGACCGTTATTCACCGTTGTCTTCTTGATGTCGTCGGCATTGTAATAGGTGGCAGTTGCTTCAGTAAAGTCTGCAATCAGGATTTTCGTTATGTGTGAATGTTGATAAAAGTATTACACAATGTTTCATGACTTGCTGGCTGATTAACGTTTTCCTTATTCCTTTTCATCTTACCTCGATTTCGATTGAAGTAACCATCAATTGAAGCCTTGTGTCTTATGATGAGAGCGCTGCAGAAGTTGTTAGATTAGATTGCTTTATTTGCGTCCGGACTCCAGGATTTGCTATACTTCGCCCTTTACTTCAAACTCTTATCCGTCCATCATTCAAGCCAACTAAGTACGCTTCTGCACAAATAATAATTATAACACTGGTAATTTTCTTAGACTAAAATGATTGTCCTTGCACTATGTAATTGTGTTGTTGGCTCTGCTCCCCTTTTCCTCATTCACTTCTGCACTTTGGTCTCCTCGTTGTCGGGCCGTTGCACCCTTCGCTCGGCCACTCAGGATCTCCTGTTTGTCCCTCGAATGCGCACCGCTACTGCCCAGTCCAGAAGCTTCGCCTACGTTGGTCCCACTTGCTGGAATCGTCTCCCTCGAGAATTGCGACTTGAGCTCCTTTCTCTCCCCCTCTCAATGTTCCGTAGGCGCCTGAAGACTGTATTATTTAGCAGTGATTTTACTCCTTCGGATCGGAAGCACCTCTCTTGAGTTTATCCTCTAAGACGCGCTTTATAATTCTCAAATTACAATTACAATTACAAAATAACAATTATGTTTAAATAGTGACCGCATTTAGCCTACAGTAGTTGCTGTTAAAGAGGAGTCTGCTTGGAATAATCAAAAAGAGGAAGCTGTCATACTACGGGCATGTGCTGCTAAAGAGTGGAGACTGCTTAGAGAAAGAGATCAACTAAGGCACAATTTCTGGATCCCGTGCTCGGGGAAGACCCAAGATGACATGGATAGACAACATTAAGTCGTGGAACAGATGATAAAGAATTGTCAGTGGGGCGGCCAACCCTCTGCTCGAGACGGTTTAAGACAAGAAAAGATTGCCATTATTATTACACTGGTTGCATGACAAATTCATACTAACTGTCACTGGATGTTATTACTCCATAGACTGAATTGATTGCCACCATAGTTCTAGGACTGAATGCCGCTTCTCCTTCGCTCGTTTCATTCTCTCTAACTTCAAATTTAACATATTTTTGCAACTTAATTATTTAGCAGCGTAAGTGTATTTTGATTACCATTTGATAATTCTAGTGAATTGTCCTGAAAAAATTGTTAATCATGCAATGATCATACAATGAGCAGACTCGGTAGTTTTAAACAATGCTAATGCAACAGATATTTTATAGCACCTTTCATTACCTCACTTGTAGACTATGCTTTTCCATAACCTCCTATTTAAAAGAATATTTACATTTACTCCAGATAATAGCCTATACATCCTATGCTGGCAATAAATTCGTGCCGTGAACGACAATTAATGTAAAAACATGGAGCACTGAACGAGGTTAATCGTCCGGTGTTCTCTCCGGAGAGCATAACCTTTCTAAAGCAATGAAGACATGAAATGCATACCTGTCTATCAATTAAATCTATAAAAGTGTATGTAACCATGCATAAGTGTACATAAAATCATTGAAAAGCACATCCACTGTAAGTAAATTCAGTACATTAAGAGGTCTTTATGGCAGTTCTTCTTAAGACTAGTGCTTAGTGTTCTTTGGGGCATTTTATGAAGTAGCTGTGTGTTCCTGTCTTCACCGAAACCGGTTGTCAGTCGCTGCGACATGCCAAGCGTGGAAACTTCATTGTTTCCCGTTTTCACCAACACATCCACATCGGAGCTTCTCTTATGTGTTGGATTTTGTTTTGGCGACTCTCCATACTTAAACAAATGCGAGTGGAGATTTCTCTTGTATTTGACCTCCTTTGTGGAGGAGTCTTCTCATTACCATTCGTTCGGTTTTGCTAGCCTAATACGAATTCGCATACGAGTCACATTCTCTAGAGATTTAAAGGTCCATCTTCTTCTATCTGCATGAGAGCCACGTGTGAGCCATATGCCCTTTAAAGGCGCTATACAAACGTTCTGTCACAATTATATTTACTACCAGTAAATGAAAACTGAAAATGCCCAAAAATTTAATCTCACTGGCTGAGTTAGCGACTTCGCAATTTGGATGTGTTGATGCGATGTGATTTCTTTGGTTTTCAACTGCATCATTAGAAATGGCCATCCTGTCGCTTTTCATTTCAGCCGAACGAGCATGAGATTCATCGCCACCTGTTGACGGAAACACAAAGTATGAAGTGTAATGTGTAATGTAAGTGTAATATGCCTCGGTGACGGGGCACGGTAGCCGACTGATTAGAGCGCTCGTCTTGTAACGCGGAAATACGGGCTCGAACCTCATTTGAGACAATTACTGTGTATGAACCTTGAGCAAGTCCTTCACTCACAATTGCTCAGAGCCAGTCATTGATGCTTAGTGACGCTTATTAAATGCAAAAATAATAATAGTAGTAATGTAATTGAAGTAAAATGCGGGCGAACCCTAAAACGCCGCTTTACTCCCAACTTTCTGAAGGGGGGGGCCATGCTCTCTTGGCACCCATGTGCTGACGCCCTTGTACAGTTTGACGTGTAGCACGTAAATCTTTCATACAGACAATCGTTTCAAAGATTTATGCGCAAGGTTAGTTTAGCCAGCATTTTATCTCAAAGTCAAGGAAGTATGTGGGTTACTTGTGGTGCAACTGTCCCTATAATAACAAACTGACTTGATTTGTAGCCTATAATTATATAATTAGGCAAAAACACTGTGTCACAGTGGTTCTCTCTTCATCAGGTGATCAAGACATAAAGAATTTGTGTGATTTAAATGAAGGGAAAATCCAGGCTGCAGCTAACATTGTGTATACCCTGCATAATGTTATTCATTTTATCCAATAAATGTAACATCGCGGCTTTGAAAGATAAAACAAATTTAACAAGGCATAGACTAACGCATGAGGTATACAGCATTTGCTGGATTAGGAATTCAAAAACAGATTTTGTTTCAACTTAGATAAACAAGAGTCGTTACGTATTAACTGTGGGTTTATTCGACCCATATATAGATAACTCTGGATTACAGTATAATGATACGCATGTAACTTATATTTTATAGGAATATCCCTCAGAAAAAGAAAAGCGTTAGCAGTATTGAAAAAAAAACTGACCGTTAGCTAATTGGTCTATGCCTGTATGTATGTATTTTTGCAACTGAATTCGCAACTAAAGGTTTGTTTATATGATCCATGTCTAAGACAGTTTTCTCTTACACAACCTTCCAATAAGTCGTCGCCTCATCCATAACAACGGAGTCACATGTTCGACCTTTATAAAAGGATGAAGGAATCAATGTTAAATTCAATTGCAAATTTACATCACAGGTCTCATACACCAGCTTTCGCTTACCTATCATATTATGACTTCTGGTTTTCTGACCTGGTGGATTTAGGCCGGGCATCTCTTAAAGGATTTCGATCTGATTGACTATTGTTTATCTTGAAAAGACCCTCGACTGATACGTTGTGTATTACTATAGCAGTATTATGAAATCTTTAGATTTTATTAGATTAAATATTGCAAACCAATAACGCTAAGCGAAAAGGGTGTTAAACGGATCTGTATGTAGAATATTATTAATGCAGAAGTGCTGTTGTTTATAATATTTACACACCGAACTCCAAGTTAAAGTCTTACTGAAATCAGTATAAAGTCCAATTAAACATGCAACGAGCTAAAGTAAAAAGATCGTTGATGGGAAAGTAATATTTTAACTTAGTCTACAATACAACAGGAGTCCTTCACTCGTTGATGGGAAAGTAATGTTTTTATTTAGACTCTACAACACAAGTCCTTCACTCACAACTGCTTCGCACTCAGATTTAGATTTACTGAACTTGCGCTTGATAAATGCAATATAATAGTAACAAAAACAACGACAATGACAACTACTACTACAACAACAACAACAATAATAACCCTAATCGACACCCTAAGAGATTTGATGTTAAGACTTGTAATTATGGAGATACAGTTGTAAAAATATGCATACTATTTTCTTTGATTTCTTCATAGACTGAACCAGAAAGTTCAATCATATTGTTGGGTATTTGACCTGAAACGGTACCCTGTGAAGATCCAACTTCAGCTCTTGCTGAAACAATAAAACCAAACAATATGGCCCTAATAAGAATAGCATAACTTTAGTTCTAGTAGGATTATATGACAGCTAAACCTCATCTACACTCCTATTCCTTTGTATTGCTTCCACTGTTTCTGAATGCATTCCTGAAAGTGAATTTTATATGAAGATGACAATGATGGAATAGTAATACTACTATTACTACAACCACTACTACTATTACCACCACCACCGCCACTAAAAATAATAATAATAATAAAAGAATAATAATAACAATAATAATAACCGTAGCCAAAAACTGAATCTCTACAACTAGCCTTGCTCTCAGCTATAACCTTAACCAGAAATTCTAACACTAACACTAACTCTGACTCTAACTACAGTTGTAATATCACCTAACACCAGAACCCTTGTTGTAAACTAACTCAAATCTTACCATTAAGCTGCCCTCAATATTACCTTTGACGTACCTTATCGCTATTACTAACCCTAACCCTAGCGCTAACACAAAACCTAACCTTAAACCATAACCCTGTCCGCAATACTTTTTCTTATCCTTATCCTAACCTCAACTCTCTCCCATAAGCCTAACGCTAATGCTGTTCCTAAACCCTAATCCTACCCTTGATCCGAATTCCTAAATCTAAACCCTAACCAGAACCATACCCATAAATAGATGACTCATTGTCACACAAAATCATGGAATATATAAGCATGATACTCAAGTTAGAGCTTGCGCTTAGAATAAGGTAAACACGTTAAATTAATTGTAACTCACTTGCTAATGTATTGTACAGATCATTATGAATTTACTGTACCACGATTACCACCCTAAATTAACTCAAATAAATCTACTTTATAAGCAGTAAAATGATTTGCCCTGCGCCTCACAGCTACATAGAGCAGTTGGTCTTAAATGTTTAAGACTAAGGACGCAGCGAATCCATGCCTCCTTCCGTACGAGTTTAGAAAGCCAGTGCAAGCCCAACACTAGATATGGTAGGGCGGATCCAGGAGGGCCCGTGGATATTCTAGATCCGTTAGCGAGACCGGATACTACTTTTTGTAGGTTCTAGCCGTCCATTTATTTACTAATAGTGAATACGGGAACAAGAGACTGACTATGTAACTAAGCTAGAACAATTTATCGACAGTCACTATGAAAAGTTTACCAATGATCAAAAGGGAAGTTTTCAGAGGAGTTTCTCCGGTCTATAGAAATAAAGGATCTTATACACTGTCATGTTGTATTTTCACTATTCTATACACTTGGATAGGCCCTGTAATCCTGTATGCTAATAAAATAAATAGCTGATCCAATTTAAATTGAGTGTTAATTGTAAACGTGCAGCTTTGCAACTAATTACAGACGTATCATGAGAAAAGCGCTGTTCAAACACTGCAAAAATTGTTTCACTATCTAATAACATAATGCTCATTGATAAATATGGGATATTTAATGTACGAATTTCCGCAAAGGCAACAATAGATATCGTTAAAAGTAAAATTACATTAATGATTAATTCCGACTGTTTAAGCAGTTATTACAAAAAAGTGGCAGAGTAGCTGAATATGATAAGTGAACATTATTTGTCTAACTAGCAAATGAGTTCGAGGCTCATTGTCAATCGGAGGTAAGGTAAAATTTGTGATTGTCAGCAGCTGGGGAAAGACCCATGAGCAGTTGCGAGATAGGCGAGGAAAATGCAACCAGCGGGTTTTTCATGATAGCTAAAAATAACAAAGTATGTACTTCCCTTGTTTAATCGATGTAGCGAATTGTCGCTTTCGATTCACCATTTACGAATTTTTAACTGCAATTGTAATTATAATCTCAAATTTACGTAGCGCCTCTTCAAGAGAACCCATCAGAGTCGCCATTATGTTATTAAAGATAAAGATAAAGTAGGACGTTGAAACTGAACTGTTCGTTTTACTTAAATTACGATAATCGAAGACTGTATTGTATGTCTTTACTCGAATGCTGGAAATCGGGCAAGTCGACCGTTCAAAGACCGATCATTGACAACTACGAGAGATCATCGACAAGATCAGTAGGGCTTTATTAGGCCTAATCATTTCAGTTCAGAGCTAGGGCTACGGTTAAACAGGCCGATTGCAATTGCAACTTTATTACTACTCGCAGGATATACGAAAATGGTATATGCATTTGCCTTTGCACACTGGCGGAAACCGTTGTGAAAAATGCCCCGCATACTTAATGCAGATGTTTACTTACTTTTGTGATTCATTCGGTTTTATGAATGCCTAACTATTAAGCATATGCACAATGCATATGAGGCAGCTTAAGCCTGGGTGTAACTAAATCGGCCCGAGTAGGATGCGATTCAAGCTCGTGCAGCTAAAACTACATATTTAATATGTGTGCTGCAGAACTACCACCATCGTCGTTTAAGGGACTTTCGTTCATATCCTACTCGCTGCGATTCAGCAGTTTCCTGGATTAGAACGATTATTTTGAATGTTCATTTTGGTGATACCATGTTTGTTTGCTGCAATAAAGATTGATGTCTCAAATATCCGTTGTCTTCTGCGTATTGGTCTATACTAATCGTTTACCCTAGATGGTTCATTATATAGTTACTCATTTGGGGCGTTCATTCAACCCACCAGTTGGCCGTATTTCGTGTTCTTTCTTATTAGCTTTCCTTTCTTCATTCACTTACTCACCCTGTTCATTATTCAACCTATTCGTTATCAACTCTGTTCATTATTCACTCTTCACTATCCAATCTGTCTAGTTTTTTTGTGTTTTAATCGTCCTCTACGTCTCCTTCACTTCTTCATCATTTCTAACTGCCTTTGTTTTTTACGTTTCGCCTTTTTCATATTTCATGACTTCGTTCAGTGTCTTTTATTAGTTATCAGTCACTAACCTGTTCCTAGTAAGCCAGTCACTCAATCATTTTACTCAAATTAGGTGTTGGCAGATCGCAATCTCTTTGCTAATGGGTTAGTGGGTAATAGGGAAGTTGGCTTCGGTTCTGCTTGGTCTCTAGATACACTTGGTTTTAGTTCCGTCCGGTTGCTACTCAAATTAGTTTGCCCCAAGATTCGGTTCTAAGTTCACTATTGAACATCATGTTTACCCTTGATATCTCCACTATCCTGGTCTCTAGTTGTGATCTGAGCTAATTCAGTGGTGACAATACCCATGCTTGTATGCATTGCAGGACCCGAAGCCGAACTTTAGCTTTTGATGAACTTTCTGTTCTTAATGACATAAGACGCACCTTTTTAGATGCTTTGGACAGCAATGTTCACAGCGTTTTTGAGAAATTCTTAAGCTGTGCTCAGCAAAAGCCCACACATACACAGAACTAACTAACATTCATACTGGAAACAAACAGAAATCAGTGATACCTTCCTTCGACTTTCTTGTCTTCAGAAAGACGACAATAACAATAGTCACAATCGCTGCGCCGCAAACGGAAATCCCAGCAACTGTGTTGAGACCTTGGGAGGCATAGCCGGTACCGACACTCTGACTGGAAGAAGTTGTTGCTAAGAATGAAGTTTCGATATCTTGATTCCATGTTTCGAGTGGACTTTTCGTTCTAGTTAAGGGTGATTTCTCAGAAACAGACGATGAGTCTAAAATCATAAAAGTAAAAATTTTTAAATGCATTCTTTTATTACGATGTTAGTGAATCAAAATGATTATCGTGTATGTAGCTTTTCATTAAACGACTTTATTGATACGATTGCATTTAAACAATTAATAAGGTTATTAACAGACCTATATTATGCCTACTTTATGCCAAAGGCTAACAAAATGCTTCATATTTAGTTTAAGGTAATTTGTTAGTAACCTTTTCTCAGACCGGAGCTAGAACGCATTTTGCTAGCACTTTAACATCATCCACGCAGCTGAGGTAGGTAGGGCCTACCATAACATAAAAAGGGTTAATGGCCATTCTATAGACTCCAGACGTCTTCCAAAACAAGTAGAGTGCCTTAAATTTTAATTATAAATACATGGCCGTTATTATTATTATCAATATTAATATTATTATCAATATTAATATTATTATCAATATTAATCGTTATTTATGATTTCACGATCATGACCAATAAGTCTATCGCTAACGGTACTGTCACTACCTCTCACTCTCAATGTCATAATTATCAGTAAGTACACAAACTATAATCATTTTATACCGTAATAACATTTATTTAATTGTCTTCGAATGGCAATTACTGACCGTCTTCAGCAGTGAGGTTAATCCGCGCAAGAATCCTGCTGTTGTTGTTATCGACACACGCGTATCTTCCAAAATCTGAAAGTTCTACTGGATTTATTATCAAGCCGTTTTGGTTTACAGTTCCCAGACCAGTTACTGAGAACCTTTGTCCGAAACCAGACTGTAAGATTCGATTCATGGTCAGGCGGTCGCAGAACACTTCGTTGTTATTAAAGAAATAAGTTCTGTTAGGACACTTTCTTACGTCATCGTTAGTTACCCGATACCACGAAACCATTGTAGGCGGATTCGATGCTTGTGTGATACACGTCAGTTCTTTTCTTTTCCCAACTGAAACAACGACGTATTCATCGGTTGCGATCCTTCTTTCTATATATAATTTCATGACTGTACCTTTACGATATCAGTAATAATTGTCTTAGTTGTTCAATTGAAATGCTTACTGTTATATTGACTCAATTTGTCATCAAATCTGGGCATAAATTATAAATAGAAAAATTGCCTGAAAAACGTTTAAAAGTAAAAAGCATGAAATACAGGATAATGGGATATCAACCAAAAGTTTCGTGCAATCAGAAATTAATGAAGTTGAGGTAATTCTAAAAAGCAACATGCAATTTATTGCGGGATGGAAGTAGATTCATGTTCTAAGCAAAGCTCATTTCATTATATCTAATTAATTTGTGATGCGCTGTAAATCTGTGTTTAAGTTCCAAACGTTTACACTTACATTTTGCAATTTTTTTTCCGAGATCCAGATTTGTTAAACACAGAAGGAAGAAACAGGCCTTCCCATTCAATGTTAATTCCATTGTAGCATAGTCAGTTGCCGATAATTTTAAATGATGTTTGTCAATCGGGAAGTTCAATCGTGCGTGGTTTCATGAAAATCATAAACCTAAACCCTTGCGTTCTGAAGTTAAATTTATCACAGATGCATATGCACAACCTACATGAAAGCAACTGCATGAAATATTACGCATAGCCAAATACACAGAAACTGATTGGTCTCTGTTGATCGAAATACACGTATCCGGAAATATACTGACACACATCGACAGCTGTTCGGAAGAATAATCTGACTGAGCTTTGGATCTGTAATTTGATCAAAGTGCTAGCGTTCGTTTTGCCGTCGTTTCTAGGTGACACTGATGACTCTGATAGTAATGATAGCGATGTAAGATCATCTCTTTCTACAATGTGTTTATTTAATTTCCAATGCCCACGCGATGACACAAAATAAACTGTTCATGTTATCAAACATATCCGTTTCATGCACCTTGAAAATAATGTCTGGAAACTACAGAAACCACTGTGACTGAAACGCTTTTGATGTACATAACTTTCCGATGCTGCTTCCTTTAACTAGAGTCATGCATCAAGGCTGCAAGACTATGTCATGGACTCTCTTACCGAGACCATAGCACATCTGCTCTTCGTTATCTCCACTGGCTTCCTGAATCTGAGTGTATCCACTTAATGCTGGCACTACTCATGTACAAATCACATGCATATCATCTTTCATCCTACTTACCATCCATGATTACACCCTGTAGCTGTAAAGGGCGATCGTCTCTTCGATCAGCATTTTCTGGAAAGTATGTTGCTCCGGCGTTCATTCACAGTTGCTCGTCCCTCCATCTGGAACTCTCTACCTCCTCACATTCGCAACATTCTCATACGGAGATTATCTTTCGCTCGAGACAGAAAATTTACCTCTTCCAGTCTGTTTTTGGTTCTTAATGAATTCTGTTCCCCGACTTCAATGTGCACTTATAAACTTCGTAAAGAGGGCATTATCAAAAATACAGTTGTATTGTATAAATTCTGATAATAGCAGACAATCAGTTTGACAAAACAAGCTAAAACACTATACATTTTTTAGAACATAACGACACATTTTATGATATAGTGACTATATTATGTTATCAGACACATTAAATCAACGAGCACTGCTAAGAAAGTATACATTAGCTACTAAAATGTTGCAATTTTTTGATTGTATCAGTACAGACAGATTTATAATCAATTATGACATAGCAGTTAACCTATACACACTGCATAAAAAAAACCTAGAATTATTCTAATAACTATATCAAATTAATATTAAAGTTTAATCCAACTGGAAGAATTTTGGATCAATAATTACAGTCTATGAAAACTATATTTTAATTGTAATACTCGAAATGTCCTTCTTCGGCCTCAACACTGGTCTCAGGGCGCGCACCAATGACTCATTTACCACTGATTGCAATTTTGCAAAAGTATTTTTACAAATGACGTCACCATGATGTAATTTTAACAGGACACTTTATAATTTGAAATTCAGTTGGTAGGCCTATTATAATCACGATTGAACCGTTTGAATGAACCGTTTATTGAACATCACAAAAGAGAAACAATTGATATTTCTATCATTCAGAGAGAAAACAACTTTAGTTTGTTGAAATTTATAAGATATATTTAGATTATTAAATTGGTAGGGCTAATAATCGATGGGTTTGATTTTCCGTTCACAGTGAACAAATCTATTAGCCTTTTTAATGACAACACAAGAGTTCAGTGAGTTTTTTTATCAGAGGCAGGTATTGCTTATCATCACCTTATCATCACTTAGGTATTAACACCAGACCAATTAACAGTTTAACTGGAAATGGAAATCAACTTTATGCGATGTGAGATAACAGTCACTAAATTTTACGCGTCGTCGTCATTACAATACACTGGCAGAAAGAAACTCCCCAGCCACTTGCCAGGCAGTCGTGGGGTAGTTGGCTGACCCCTTCGATGCACGCATCTAGTATGCCCTTCCATACTACTGCCTTACTGGATTTGATATCTGGTTCTATGTGCCTGTGGATAAGGTGGTCCCCTTGATCTGGCTTTGAACGCTGTAGAAATCCCCCGCGCCCTTCTTGGTTATATGTCGGCACCCTTCATATCAGAGGCTTGCACGGTGCACGATGAACATCGGCAACTTCTTCAGATATGTAGCGCAGGTAGTCCTCTGCAAAGAACGAAGGACTCTGTGTTCTGCCGTAACCTTAACTGAGGACAGATTGTTCCAAATCATAAACTGTCATTCGAGTGTCGTGTGATCAGACTGTATAAATTACGCTGCTCTTCGTCTTGAAAGAAAAACTGATTTCCTCGCAGAAGCCGAATCTATTCGCTTCGATCCTTGAATCAATGAAAGAGTGAATGAATAAACGAATGAATGAATGAATATATAAAAGTGTGATTTTTCACCATTGCTCAAATGACCTGTTAGCGGCAGAGATTTGCTTGTGATGTAATGATGACGCAATCTGTTCTGAAATAAAGCCCTACTTTCCTCATCTATCTTCTATCTTTAAAGAAATTTCAAGCATTTCGAGGGTCCATGGGCGATGTGTCATGTTTATGGAGACTGTGTGCAGTCCGTTTCTAGACAGGGAGTTTAGAGCTGTCATCTTTCGAACGTATTTTAAACAAGCATTCATAAACCGCCAAAAGCTAAAAATTTGCAAACTCTGATCCCGAGGTGGCGGCACAGTCGTTTCACATTTACAGAACCATTTAACTTTTATTGAATTGGTCTATGGGTCCAAAGAAGCAATATCATTGTTAACCTCATGTCTATTGCCCTGTTTATTCTTATGTTGATACTATACGGAGCGTTTATATGGTCGACTTATTCGTGGTCAGGCTCCTGTATAGGCTAATGCAAACTAAACTGCAAAGTTGCTTCGATCAATTATAGGCTAGCACTTGATATTTAAAAGTTCTGCAAGACCGTTCGAAGCGTAATCTAACAGATTTTATAACTTGAAAAGAAAATGTTTCAGTTTAAATTGAAACAAAAGACGAACAGAATCAAACTTTGATTGAAAACTCGTACTTTCGAACTGTAGAAATATGAAAGTACAATATAAATTATGAACTGCTAGCCTATTCCTCGCAAATCATCTACATGTACATTCTAGTTCAGCAAATCACCTGTTGCTCCCCCTGCCTCTCTCTTTCCTCATCTCAACCTAACTGTATTAAACGGACCACCTACTGACCAACCGACACATCAACCTACCGAACAACCCTATAACTGTGCTGAGTCGACAAGGGACCGCGGCTACGTGTGTAGATTTATATGTGCGTAAATGCTCAGATTTATATATGCGTAAATTATGAGACAGATGTTTGCTTCTTTGGTTTCGGAGTTGTCGGCCTATAATACCATATATCCGTTTTTGCCTTTCGAAATCGATGCTCGTCTGCACACGACGATAAACAGGTGGCTTATCAATGAAATAGGCTTTGATCAGAATGTTATTCGACAGTTCATTAAAAGAAAACTGGAGTAGACGGGTACCAGTAGTCAATATCCATCTTTGCAGATGCTTCCGTCTAAAAATTTAGTCATGTTTTAGTTTGGAGTGCACGGTAGTCTCATGTTTAACGGCTGGGTTGATTGACTTGTGTTCTCTATCAATGCAAGAGAAGAAAGATGTGTCCGAATTGTTGTACGAAAGCGCGGATCTTGTGTACCTACTGTAATGTCAGCGAATGTCACCGGTGTACAACAGGTTATTCTCAAATCCGCTGAGGTTAAATGCAGTAAAGACACAATTCATCTTGTTTGGCACACGACTGGAAAGAGCAAAGATAATAATTAGCAACTTCTAATGCGGCGGTGTCTAATGCACAAGGCATCAACCGATGGCGCGTGGACACGAAGACGATAGCGGGGACATTCCCAGACAACAGTCCACAACACGACGTTCGGAACCTTGGAGTGCTCCTGGATGAAGATCTATCTACCCTCATATATCATTTTTCTTTAAATTTTTTAAAGCATTTTATGGTTGCATGGGCGATGTATCATGCATGCACGTCTTGTACAGTCTGTCTGTAAACAGCCAGTTTTTAGCTGTCATCTTTCTAATACATTTTAAACAAGCATTCATACACCATACAAATGCTATACATTTGCAAACTCTAGTCTGATCCCAAGGTGGCGGCACAGTCGTTTCACATTTGCGGGAACATTCCGTTCAAAGCCAATGTCATCGATAAGTCACCTGATCATCGTAGTGTCCAGACGAGCATCGATTTCGATCGATGTACAAGCCGACATCCGTGCAAAACGGCACAAACTCGATACAAAGAAGAAATAAATAAAGTTTATCTGAAACAGCAAAAAAGAGACAAGCTAGTAGAAAAATAGAATAAATTTTAAGACCTGAATCGAAAATTTAACTGTGTCACTCACAGGCATGACAATCTGTGAATAATAGATGTCAAAGTTCAGCCAGAACACTTCGACTTCTAATATCTGAATCTTCTCGAAAAATATTACTAATGCCAAGTAGAATCGGCAAAATATTACCTTATTGTACACTGTAAAATACACAGTACAAACCAAAATGGTTCTCATACCTTCACAGCGGAACATGGTAAAAAATTGATATTTTTACCTGACTGGGTAGTACACCCAGTACAGAACCCTCCTCCTTTATCCAGGCTTGGGACTGGCACCAACCTTCCGGTTGGTGGCGGAGTTAAAATAATAATAAATGAAACAAACAATAATATGGTTTGCATTAATAATAACACTAATAATAGTAATGCTAATAATGACAGTTGCACTCATATGTAAACTTGTATTGCTATTAATAACTGTACTTGTATGATTAATATTTTTGCTTATTTTTTAGTTATTATTGTAGCTCAACAATTAAATTAAATTTGATAATAAAATAAGCAATAATAACAATAACAATAACAGTACATCATGTATTACTGCTGTTACCAAATTAGTTCGTGCAATTATTATTTAGTTCATTTTGCTAATAATAATAGTATTACAATATTGTTAATAAAAGCAATAACGATTATAATGGTAAAAATTATCTTTATTAGAATTTTTATTATTATTTCATTATTCTTATATTATTTCAATATTTATTATTTATTTAACTATCACTTTTGAATAATAATGTGAATGTTAGTAATACTATTTATAGTACTAATCAACATTAAATGAATGTTATAATCATTAAGTAGTACCAATGTTTATTTGATTACTATTATAATCATCATAACGATGATAATAATAATAGATATTTATGATAATCGTAGATTTAATTATATAATGATATCATATAATTTATTATGATTCCAATTCATAACATTTCTTAGTAGTTTTCATTTTAATTTGATTAAAATAGGTTCCAGCTAGTAATAATAGCATTAAATACTGTTAATCATTAATGATTTGTACTATGCTGTTACTTTGAATATCAATATAATCGTAATAGTCATAGTAATAATGGTAATCTGCATAATAATCTCAATAAATAATCAGGCTATTATTATAATATTCGCTGCTACTTAGTATATTAATTTAAAAATTTTATTAGGGTCACATATAATTTTCTTGATTATTTTTCGATTAATTTTATCTATAGTTAATTTAATTAAAAATTTGCTATTAGTATTTTAGTAAAATATTACTATCGATTTTACTTTTACCTAGATTAGGTAACTTTTTCACTTATTGTGATTAGTTTTGTTGTTAAATTTATTTTATTTTTAAATATTATAACAAGAACACTTGGTATTGTTATTGCTGTTATTCAAGCTAAAAGAGGTAGAAATGACATGCGAAAAACTATGACCAGATTCATACATTCACTTGTAGACTTTGCAAACACGAATAACAAACGGCCGTCACGGTTAAACATTCACAGATACACACTGCCTCGAATAATGTTTTAGGTTAGACAAAAACGTTGGATGTATACATACCTTTAAGATTAAATACAATACCATTGCTGGAATGATAGAAAAAGAGAAGCTGTATTTACAGACGTTAGATAAGCTGGACACTTTCGCTGTTTTATTTACAATCAAGCTAAAAGACAGCATATTTACGTAGCAGTACATTTATGCTCTGATAAATTCTTTATTTTTTAATTTTTTTTATTTTTTTTACTTTTTTATTTTTTAAAATTTAACAAAACACAATATACATATATACATACACAGGGAAAATACGAATGCGTTGAAACGCTGACTTCACATTTGGGTGAGTCAAATGAAATTACCAGTAAGAAAGGAAAATGAAAATAACAGATAGAGATAGACAGACAGACAGATAGATAGACAGAAAGATAGAGAGAATGACAGACAGAGAAACAGAGAGAGAGAGAGAATGAGAGAGAGAGTGAAGAAGGGAGAGAGAAGTTCATGACCAACTGACCAATCGTTTCATCCAGCTCATATTTGTTGTTTGCATAGAAAAGTCAAGAGCCTATAATTTTCTTACCACATTTCGCAACAACTTCCGCTCCTTCCGTCGTCTGTCTACAAACCATTTCCAAACCTGTTTTGACGTAAGACCGAATTCTGCAGCTAGAAGGTCACAGCAGGTGCGATCGGGGTAAGTATTGCCGTGCAAGAACGCTCTTTCCATGACTTCAGTAGCTTGCTTCGTCTTGCGTGTTCGTCTGCGCGGCTGAGCGGAATGGGAGTCTGGGTTTGGATTCGTAGTTGTGGGCGGAACGTCAGAGGCTTGCTGAGAGACGGTTCCAGTGTTCGAGGACAGGAAAGCCGGAACAGAAGATTTTTTAGCACAACTAGGAAGCACCGAGAGATCGCATGCAGCATTAGGAAGATTAGTGTCGCAAGCAAGAGATGCTGGACTGGTTGAAAAGTTGGTCGAATAACAACGAAGTTGATTGCTGAGAAAAAGTTTGGCTGTGTATGACAAAAGGTCGGCTTGGTCAGAAGGTAACATGTACGGACTCGACAGCAGTTCATAAAATCCGGGGAAATTAGCCATGGTGCTAGAATGTTGATTCGCATAGCTACATGAAGGCAGATTTGTCTGGCTATGCAAACCACATGAAGGAAAGTCTGCGTGATTAGACAAATGCGAAGTCAATGGATTCGAGATCTGAGGAAACCGAGTCAGTTGAGTCAAGTTGCAAGAAGGCAGATTAGAATAGCTGCACGATGGAAAATTCCGGCTAACTGGACTTTGCGAATGGAAACTGGTTCCATTCTCGAAAGGCATTGGGTTCGTCTGGTAGCCCGAGGAAGAGATATGGCTAAGATTTGCATGTAAAGTGCAAGCCATTGGCCGTTGTTGCGGTTGAAAAAAGCAACAAGCCGATGAACTGCCCAACGACTGTTCGCCGATACACTGACAACTAAACATTCTAAAAGTATAAATAAGAGGTAAGCGTATTATTGATGAAAATAACCAGGTCACTTACTACCGTGAAATTCGGCGTTGGCCGATTAAAAAAGAAACTTTCAGTGAACGGTTGCTTTAAAATAATGGGTGCAAATCAAAAACCCGAAACTTCGATTATCTCAGAGTTCGAATACCTTCGATAAACTTCGAAGGTAAAAGGCATAAGATGCGCTTCCAGAGACTCTCACTCGCAGAATGAGTGCGTTGTCGAGTTGGCTCTTTTTATAGGCTTACGCATTTGGTCATACGACAGCGGGGAAGTCGGAATCAAGCCGCAAGCATAAAGATGAAAGGAAAGGAAAGATGAAAGAAAAGTTCCACTTTGGTTGAATTTACACAAACTACTATCAAAGAAATGTGAGTTATAAACGGAATTTAAATAAACGGTCTTTGGTTACAGTGCACGTGTAAACTTGTTTACTCAAGAACAGTTATCAAAGATATTGCAGCGGCACATGAAAGGCTTTCATTTTAGGACCTGGCCGCCTGATGTCTGATTTGTGCGCGCATTTTACCTTCAAAGAATTTCGCACCTTGCCTATTGAACGAGGCTTTCAAAGAGCTTCAATCGAGGACCATATACGCAAACATTTTTGTCGGCCTACTTTTGAAAGGCATTATAAAGCGTTTGAACTATCATCAAAGAATTTCTTTGTGATAGTTCAAACGCTTTACAAGGCCTTTGAAAAAGCTGAATTTTAAAGCTTTTTGATAAGCTGAATTGATGTGGGAGGGATCACCTTCATTGCACATGCATACATACAAATATACATTCATGCAAAAATACATAAAGACATCATACATGCATGCTTACGATGATAGGCAGTCTACCGGTTGTTTTGATTTTATAATTTTTGTCATATTTGACAAATTTTGTCATTTTAACAGTTAATTTATCGATTTTCTGTTCTTAAAATTTCGATTTTTCGACTAGTTTGTCTCTCTATTTCGCTGTTTCAGATAATATATAATTATTTATTTCTTCTTTGTATCGATTTTTGTGCCGTTGTGCACGGATTTCGGCTAACCTGTTCTTTCTGTGCTTCATGAGCTGAATATGCACAGCAAAATCCCAACCACAGTCTCTTAATTTTTGGTTTAAATCCAACCTAATACTGGTTGGCAATTTTTTAATTGTTTGCATTCACGAGTCGCCCATGAACTGAAGAACTGTTCTTTCCTGATTCGCAATCGCTTCATTCGGGTCAATGAGTCATTACTTTTAGATCACACTGCCATTTTCTCAAAGTTTAACTTCCCATTTAAACCACCTCTAATTACAAAATTTGCATGATATTTTAATATGCCGTTGTGGTTATCTCCAACACAAACAGCCATCGAGCTGATGGCTATGTAATTCTACTGGTCAGCTTCTTCATAGGCAAATTCATCTTAGAACTAAAAGCACACACCACAGCCTTGGTTTAACTCTGCAATTTCTGAAGCAAGGCGTCGCAGAAGTCATTTAAAGGCTTTGATGTTCCATAGTTACGCTGATGTTCGGTTACATTCGGTTATGCCTCGTGCATTAAACACCGGCGCGATAAGTTACTAATTAAAATATAATGATGACAACATAGATATTTATATACATACATTTATTCATATACAACATATATTCCCATTAACGTTGATTATTAAAGCGTAAATGTATCTGCTGTGATATCTGCAGCAAGCAGGATGCAGTTGCAAGGTGTGTACATTGCAAGGAATCCTGTAATATGTATACAAACAACATAATGCCATATTACTATGCAGTGGTGGAACTCAGCACTACTACGATATGTCCTTCAGCAACTTCTAAAGACGACGTCCTTTATCTGTCACAGGCGATCTTTATCTACCAATATCCATGCTCAATAATGCTTATATTTATATCCCTTGCGACGCTTTCTATTACTATACCTCTCACTGACACACAGTGTCTGCTTTCTGTTATTGCCTGTGTCTGTGGTTCCCAGTTTTTGCTTCTGTCATTGTATCTCCCTGTATGTTTGTCTCTCTTTCAATATGTATGACCAACTAAAACTATATCTTCTTCTAATGGTTATATGTCTCGGAATTTTCTGTCACTGGCCCTAATCAACTGTCGTTGTTAATGGCTCTCTCTGTACCACCTTATCTCAACCACAGCATTCGCGAATAGACTTTGAATAGACTGTACATAGAATTTAAATGGAGATAGCATTTGTTCGATCTTTGCTATATTTATTGTAGGAGACGATTTCAGAAACACAACGGAACTTGTTCAAGCCATGATAGAGGCTGTTGATGAGTCTATGGTCCAGAACACAGCTCCGTTGTAGAACAACAACTCCGCTAATTGCTTGGACCAACAGAAAATTAAGAGAGTGAAAAAAGCGCATATACTGAGTGATTATAATATCCAAGTGCAATTTGCATCCACCAATTTTGCTTTCTGGTAAAACGACAGCTGTTTCACATTAGTGCGTTTGATGCACTTTGATCTGTTTCACTTTGTTGCGTTTGATCTTTAATATACGCACATCCAATTCTAAGTATTCATTTCGTTCATTATTTAAATGTGAAAATGTTAGCAATTCCTGACAGCATGGATGCACGGCCTTCGTATTGTTTTACTAGGTCGTGATATTCGCTTTGGCCTTGTCTACTTTTTAGTGCTTTTTGTTTCAGTGTTTTTGGCGTTGCTTGTCGAGTGTGTTTCAGTTCCATCTTGCAATAACACTTTGCTGTGTAGCTATAAAATTTGATATACAGAGTATAATCAATGTGGCACATTAGAAGTTTATAGACGAATCTTTTAAACCAAATGTAACAGAATTTTTTCCTGTCTATGTATATTTGTAAATATATAAGTATTGACTAGTAGCCAGGATTGCTTAACGAATGTGACAACCGACTTAAGAAGTTTGTAAAAAGACCAACTGTCAATGTTGTTTAAATGCAACTTAAAGTTATATTTTTTAAATTAGTGCACCTACTTACTTACTGGACATCAACCAACCCATCACCTAACTGTATGTATCCAGAGTAAATTCCGCATACGACGAACTAATCTATCGATATGAACGAGGCGGAGAGGTAAAGTCGTTTGAGTCACCTCATAATTGCCGGACATGCATCATTTTAGAAATACAGCTCTGAATATTTGAATCATCGGTGCACTCAAATGAACACGTATGCACAGAATTGGTAGGATCGGGCATGGAGGCACAGTGAGAGGGAAACTATCTGGGAGAAACAGAATAAGAACGACGTGGAAGAGAAGGAGGTGGAGATGGAGGCTTTTCGTTGTGGTCTATCATTGCATAGACTGATTTCTGAAACAGCTGGTGTTTCGGCTGTTGCAATGACGGACCGACGCCGCTTCCGCTCCTTTTGTTCAATTCCAGATAAACTGTGCCGTCCATACCAACGTTCTGTGGAAAAGATTATTAACATTCTTTCAAATCAGATAGATGAAATAGTTTAAAAGTATTTTTATTTCCGTCGATTCAGCTAAATGTGATACAATGCAGCATTTGGATAGAGAGAAAAATCGTCGAATATCTCTGTCTTGCCCAAATATTCTGCAAAATGGATCGCTATCAAAGGAAACAAGTGGGCTGACTTGGTGCTAATAGTAGTGGATGTGAGAAAAGAACAGTTGGTAAAAGTAACGAAAGTAGTCTTTGTTAAGGAATTCTATCTGAGACAATAAATATGCTAAGTATTCTAATATGATAAGTATTCTTTTTGTCTATTAAGACGATTTTACTTTATAGAAATATGTTACAAAATGATGTCTATTCAAAAGTGGGCATATAGTAACCTACTATTCGTTGCTAATAAAATTCAGTTCAGTTCAGTTAAGCCTAATTCACAGATTTGTACTGAGTACATTGGACAACTCACAGGTGAGTTAGTTTGTAGCGCCTGAGAGTTTGAGCAAAGACCGTTATTCATCGTTGTCTTCTTGATGTCGTCGGCATTGTAACAGGTGGCATTTGCGTCAGTAAGGTCTGCAATCAGGATTTTCATTATGTGTGAATGTTGATAAAAGTAATACACAATGTTTCGTGACTTGCTGGCTGATTAACGTTTTCCTTATTCCTTTTCATCTTACCTCGATTTCAACTGAAGTAACCATCAACTGAAGCCTTGTGTCTTATAATGGCAGCGCTGCAGAAGTTGTTAGATTAGATTGCTTCATTTGCGTCCGGACTCCAGTGCTACGCTTCGACCTTAACTTCAAATTCTTATCCGTCCCTCATTCAAGCCAACTAATTATAACACTGATGATTTTCTAGGACTAAAATGATTGTCCTTGCACTATGTAATATAGTGACTGCATTTAGCCGGCAATGGTTGCTGTTAGAGAGGATTCTGCTCGGAATAATCAAATAAAGGAAGCTATGATACTTCGGTCATGTGCTGCGTAAGAGTGGAAACTGTTTAAAGAAAGAGATCATCCAAGGCACAATTCCTGGATCTCGAGCTCGGGGAAGACCCAAGGTGACATGGTTAGACAACATCAAGTCGTCGACTGAATTATCGTTCGACCAGTCATTATAAGAAACGAGGGACAGAAGCGAGTGGTACAGAATTGTCCGTGGTGCGACCAACCATCAGCTCGAGGACGGTTAAGGACAAGAAAAGATTGCTGTTACGATTATACTAGTTACATGATAAATTCATACTAACTGTCACTGGTTGTTATTACTCCATAGACTGAATTGATTGCCGCCTTAGTTTCAGGACTGAATGCCGCTTCTTCTTTGCTCGTTTCATTCTCTTCAAAAATACTTAACATATTTACAACTTAAATATTTACTAGCGTAAATGTCTTTTGATTACCATTTGATAATTCTAGCGAATTGTCCTGCAAAAATTGTTAATCAAACAAGCTATTGTATGACCATACAATGAGCAGACTCGGTAGTTTCAAACAATGCTAATGCAACAGATATTTTATAGCACCTTTCAGTATCTCACTATACTTTTCTATAGCCTATTATTTAAAAGAATATTTACATTGGCTCCTGATGTAGGCCTATGCATCCTATGCTGGCATTAAATTCGTGCCATGAAGGACAATTAATGTAAACAAGGAGCACTGAACGAGGTTTGTCGTCCATTGTTTTCTCCAGAGAGCATAACTCCTCACTTAAATAATACAGACATCAAATGCATATCTGTCTATCAATTAAAATATAAAACTGTTTGTAGCTATGCATAGGTGTATTTAAAATCATTTAAAATCACATCCACTGTTAGTAAATTCAGTACATTAAAAGGTCTTTATGGCAGTTCTTAATGTAACAAGTGACCGCATTTAGCCTACAATGGTTGCTGTTAAAGGGGGGTCTGCTCGGAATAATCAAAAAGAGGAAGCTGTCATACTACAGGCATGTGCTGCGAAAGAGTGGAGACTGCTTAGAGAAAGAGATCATCCAAGGCGCAGATGGTTAAGAATTGTCCGTGGTGCGGCCAACGCTCGGCTCGAAACAGTTTAAGACAAGACAAGATTGCTGCTATGATTACACTAGTTACATGACAAATTCATACTAACTGTCACTGGTTGCTATTACTCCATAGACTGAATTGATTGCCACCATAGCTTTAGAACTGAATGCCGCTTCTTCTTCACTCGTTTCATTCTCATTAACTTCAAATTTAACATATTTTTCAACTTAAATATTTACTATAGCGTGAATATATTTGATGACCATGTGATAATTCTAACGATTTGTGTTGCAAAAATTGTTAATCAACGAAGCTATTGTAAGATCATACAATGAAGAGACGCAGTTGTTTTAAACAATGCTAATACAACAGACATTTAAAGCACCTTTCCGCGTCTCATGTGTAGCCTATGCTTTTCCATATAGCCTCCTATTTAAAATTCCACTATTTAAAAGAATATTTATATTGACTCCAGATGTATGCATATGCATCCTCTGCAGGCAATACAATCGTGCCGTGAACGACGATTAATGTAAACAAGGAGCACTGAACGAGATTAGTCGTCCGGTGTTCTCTCCGGAGGGTATGACCTCACTTAAATAATGCAGACATCAAATGCATATCTGTCTATCAATTAAATCTATAAAAGTGTATGTAACTATGCACAAGTGTACATAAAATCAATGAAAATCGCATCCATTGTACGTAAATTCGGTACATTAAGAGGTCTTTATGGCAATTCTTCTTAAGACTAGTGCTTAGTGTTCTTTGGGGCATTTTAAGAAGTAGCTGTTTGTTCCTATCTTCACCGAACGCTGCGACATGCCAAGCGTGGTAACTTCATTGCTCCGCGTTTTCACCAACACATCCACATCGGAGTTTCTCTTATGTAGTGGATTTTGTTTTGGTGACTCTGCATACTTAAACAAATGCAAGTCGAGGTTTCTCTTGTATTTGACCTCATTTCTGGAGGAGTCTTCTCATTAACATTCGTTCGGTTTTTCTTAGCCTAATACGAAAAATATCACATTCTCTGGAGATTTAAATGTACATCTTCCATCTGACTGAGAGCCACGTGTTAGAGATTTGTAAAAGGCGTTATTTTAATGTTCTGTTACAATTACAGTTACGGCCAGCAAATGAAAACTGAAAATGAATAGAAATGCAATCTCACTGGGTGAGTTAACGTCTGCGTAAATTGGATTTGTTGATGCGAGGTGGTTGCTTTGTTCTTGAACTGCGGCACCAGAAATGGCCATCAAGTCACTTTTCATTTCACCCTCAGCAGCTGCTGAACGAACATCAGATTCATCGCCATCTGTCGAGGGAAACATAAAGTATAAAGTTTAATACAGTATGTAATGTAAGTGTAATGGGACATGGTAGCCGATTATTGGACACGGTAGCCGATTGGTTAGAGCTCTCGGCTTGCAACGAGGAAAGTACGGGCTCGAACCTCTTCTGAGACAGCTACTGTGTAGGGACTTTGAGAAAGTTCATCTATCACTCACAATTGCTCATCTTAATAAATGCAATAAAAACTGTGTTGCTGGCTCAGCTCCTCTTTACCTATGGACTTTGCACTTTGGTCTCCTCGTTATCGGGCCGTAGCGCCCTCTGCTCATCCACCCATGATCTCTGTTTTGTCCCTGGCATGCGAACTGCTGCCACCCAGTCCAGACATTTTGCATATATGGGTCCCACCTGCTGGAACCGTCTCTATTGAGATCTGCGACTCATGCTCCTCTCTCTTCCCCAATTCGCCGGCGCCTGAAGACTGTAATGTTTAACGGTGATTTTACTTGTACGGGTCAGGAACGTTCCTGTTGAGTTTATTCTCAAGAGGCGCTTTATAAATCTTAAATTACAATTACAGTTGCAATAGCAATATTATTATTAATAATAATAATAGCAGCAGCAACAGTAGTTGTAGTAGTAGTAGTAGTAGTAGTAGTAGTAGTAGTAGTAGTGGTGGTAGTAGTAGTAGTAGTAGTAGTAGTAGTAGTAGTAGTAGTAGTAGTAGTAGTAGTAGTAGTAGTAGTAGTAGTAGTAGTAGTAGTAGTAGTAGTGGTAATAATACTAATAATGTAATTCAAGTAAAACACGGGGCGGATAAAAAGCCGCTTTAGTCCCAACTTTCTCAAGTGGAGGCCATGGTCCCTTGTGCTGACGCCCTGGTACAGTTTGACGTCTAGCATGTAAATCTTTCATATAATCATTTCAAAGCTTTATGCACGAGGTTAATTTAGCCAGCATTTCATGTCAAAGTCAAGGATGTATGTGGGTACTTTTGGTGCAACTGTCTATAATAGCAAACTAATTTGATTTGTAGCCTGTAATTATACAACTAGGAAAAACACTTTGTCACAGCAATTCTCTCTTCACCAGGTCATTATGACACATAACACCCTTGTGTAAAAATCCAGGCTGCAGCTAACATTGTATGTATATTGCATAATGTTATTCATTTTATACAATAGATGTAAAGTGGTGGCTTTGAAAAATACGACAAATTTAACATGGCATAGTCTAACGCATACAATATACAACAGGCTAGATTTATAAGCCAGTTCGTTACATTTCTTATGACAATATCAAAATTTTAAATATATTTTGGGCATCATCGAGAGCTTATATGTCATAATAATTATTTCTATATATTTTAGATTATATATTCGGGTTCTTTTCTCAAATTTTCCATGCCAAATCGTCTGGCTTCTAATTTTATGCTCAAGAAGTCTCTGTGGATATCGACCAAAGACTTGTTTGTCCGTCAATTTCGCTTAGCAGGGACCATCGACAGAAACCCAGTGTAGTTTTGTCGCTTTAGAAGCTATTAGATTAGATTAAATAAGAACAGATCAAATCATGACAGATTGAATGAGATCAGCATCAGAAGAGGTCAGAATAGTTTTGATCAGATCAGATTAGATTAGTTTAAGTATATAAATTATATACACTTAAACACACATACATATATATATATATAATATAGGCCTATACACTAAGACTTAGTATTTGCACGCTTATTACGCGGGCCTACCTCACATCAATTACAGCACATGTCCCAGGCATGTGCTTTAACATCCGATATGAATATGTTTAGAGCACGGAGTTGAACTTACCACTGGCTTTCAACAATCCATAGACAGGACTTAGCATGATGTTCTGATTCGTGTCTGTCGATCTCGTGACTTTTTCTACAACCAAATAGAATACGTGACATCATGATATTAGGCGAAAAACATCTATAAGCTATAGCGCCTCTTAGGAGATTCTCGTGAAGTGGCGCTATATAAATTTGCAATTACAATGACATCTACGATTAGCATGTGCTAGAATAAAAATTCAAAGACAATAGAAATAAAATTTGTTACAAATTAGATAAACAAGAGTCTTCATGCATAAACCTTATGACTAAAGTAGCAGGGGATCTCGATGACTCATAGGTTTGCCTTTAACCTTTGCAGCAAGGCTTAGACGGGGTTAGACTCTCGGGTATGCCATGATGTTAATTCGACATAGACCGCATTGAGGAACTAGGGGAAACCTTGTTGACCATTACCTATATTCTACGCTCTAGATATCTAGCACTATGTATTATTATAGCAGCCTAGTGAATGTTTTAGGACCAAATATCACTAATGATGTGCACAGTGCAAACATTTACTCATTCAATATTATTTATAGAGCCTAGATGACGGATTCTGAGGAGCGTAAGGGACGTACAACCATAAATTCGGCTGAATTTCTATCTGATTGATTTTTTAATTACTACGGTTTTGCTTGAAGTTACTATCGACTGCTGTCTTGTGCATCTTGATAACGGCGCTATAGAAATCGTTAGGTAAGAGTACATCATAATTGTCCGTGGTTCAGTGTTTAATGACCCGACCCGACCCGACCCATCACTGACTGGACACCGCCCGACTCGACCCACATAATTTCGGACCTGACTCAATCCGACCCATTCATTATAAAAGGTTAGTGTTAAGCAAAATACCAAGTAACAACAAATTTTCATGCTAATTTAGATTAGGTTTACATTGAACTATAATGCAAACTGATTTCCAATAAGTAAAGATATGTTGAGTAAGTAAGTTGAGAAATTATGTTTGATAATGGTTTTGTATAGGTTTTTAAACAGTAGCCTAAATTATTCATTATGCACCTTTTTTGACCCGACTCGACCGGACCCACCAAATTTTCCAAACATTTTGACCCAACCTGACCCCATCCGACAGACCCAACCCCATCTAACACTGTGGGCTCATTCGACCCATATACAGCTGTGGACTACATTATAATGTTAAGCAAGTCGTCTATATGTTATAGGAATATCCCTCAGAAGAAGAGAAGCATTGAAGAAAAAACTAACCGTCAGCTATTTGGTCTAAATCTGCATATATTGAATTCTCAACTGAATTGGCAACTGAATTGGCAACTGAATTCGCAACTGAATTGGCAACTGAATTCGCAACTGAAGGTTTGTTGATATGATCCATGTCTAAGACGGTTTTCTCATTCACAACCTTCCAATAAGTCGTCGCCTCATCCGTAACCACGGAGGCACCTGTTCGACCTTCATAAACGGATGAAGGAATCAATGTTAAATTTAATTGCAAATTTATATTACAGGTCGCATACACCAGATATCGATCACACCCAGATTCAGATTTACTGAACTTTGCAATTAATTATCGGCCTATCATCAGAAAAGCGCCGATCAAAAACTGGACAACTTGTTTCACTATCTAATCACACAATGCTTATTGTCTGATAAATAGATCTATGGAATATATGAGTCTTGAATGTAAGGATTTCCGCAAATACAACAATAGATATCTGTTTAAGTAAAATGACCTTGATAATGATACTTTGTGTGTTATTATAACAGCACCATAAAACTTTTTAGATTACATTATATTAGATATTGCAAAACAATAACGATAAGCGAAAAGGATGTTAAACGGATCTGTAAGATGATCATTACTGCAGAAGTGCTGTTGTTTATAATATTTACATACGAAACTCCAAGTTAAAGTCTTCCTGAAATCAGTATAAAGTCCAATTGAACAATTAACCAGCTAAAGTAAAAAGATCGCTGATTGGAAAGTAATGTTTTAGCTTAGACTCTACAACATGAGTCCTTCACTCACAACTGCTTCGTACCCAGATTCAGATTTACTGAACTTGCACGTGATAAATGCAATATAATAGTAACAACAACAACAACATTGACAAATACGACAACAACAACAATAATAACGCTATCGACAGATTAAGAGATTTGATGTTAAGACTTGTAATTATAGAGATACAGTTGTAAAAATATACATACCATTTTCTTTGATTTCTTCATAGACTGGACCAGAAAGTTCAATCATATTGTTGGGTATTTGACCTGAAACGGTATCCTGTGAAGATCCAACTTCAGCTCTCACTGAAACAATAAAACCAAACAATATGACCCCTAAGAGAATAACATAGCATTAGTTCTACTAGGATTATACAGTATGACAGCTAAGCCCCATCTACATTCCTGTTCCATTGTATTGCTGCCACTGTTTCTGAATGCATTCCTAAAAGTGAATTTTAGATTAAGTTGACGATGATGGAATACTAATACTACCACCACCACTAAATCTCTAGCACTAGTCTTGCTCTCAACTATAACCTTAACCAGAAAATCTAACACTGACACTAACTCTGACTCTAAATGCAACTGTAATATTACCTTCACCAGAACCATTGTTGCAAACTAACTCAAATCTTACCATAAAGCTGCCCTCAATATTACCTTTGACGTACCTTATCGCTATTACTAACCCTAACCCTACCGCTAACACAAAACCTAACCTTAAACCATAACCCTGTCCGCAAACCTTATTCTTACCCTTACCCTAACCTCAACTCTCTCCCATAAGCCTAATACTAATGCTTTTCTTAAGCATTAATCCTTACCTTGATCCGAATTTCTAAATCTAAACCCTAAACCGAACCATAAATTTACCCATAAATAAATGAATTATTGCCACACAAAAAATATGAAATATATAAGCATGATACTAAAATTACAGCTTGCAAGCTTAGAATAAGATAAATACGTTAAATTAATTTTAACTCACTTGCTAATGTATTGTGCATATCATGGTGAATTTACTCTACCATGATTACTACTTTAAATTAACTCAAATAAATCTACTTCATAAGCAGTAATATGATTTGCCCTGCGATCCCAGCTACATAGAGCAGTTGGTCTTAAATGTTTTAAGACTAAGGACGCAGCGAATCCAGAGGGGGCCACGTCGGCCACGCCTCTCTCAATCCGAGTTTAGAAATACAGTGCAAAGCACAAGCACCAGAAGTGCAAGGGAGGATCAAGGAGTGCCCGTGGCCATTCCGGATCCGCCAGTGAGACCAGCAATTACTTTTTGTAGGTTCTAGTCGTCCATTCACTTATTAATAGTGAATACTGGAGCAAGAGATTATCTACGTAACTACGTTAGTTCAGTTAAAAAGTCTACTTATGATTAAAAGAAAAGTTTTCAGAGGAGTTTCTCCTGTCTATAGAAATAAAAGATCTTAAACACTGTCAAGATGTATTTTCACTATTTTATGCACTTGGATAATCCCTGTATGCTAATTAAATAGCTGATCCAATTTAAATCGGGTTTTAATTGTAAACGTGCAGCTTTGCAATTAATTATCGGCCTATCATCAGAAAAGCGCTGATCAAACACTGCACAGCTTGTTTCACTATCTAGCTTGTTTCACTATCTAATCACACAATGCTTATTGTTTGATAAATAGATCTAAGGAATATATGAGTGTTGAATGTAAGGATTTCCGCAAATACAACAATAGATATCTGTTTAAGTAAAATGACCTTAATGATTAACATCAAGTGTTTAAACACATATTGTAGTAAAAGTGGAACAGTAGCTGAATATCATAGATGAATAGTACTTGACTAATTAGCAAATGAAACTCGAAGCTTATTGTAAGTTGCAGATAAGATGAAATTTGTGGATGCCAACAGTTGGGGGAAAGACTGACTTGCAGTTGCAAAATAGGAGAGGGAAATGTAACCTCTATGAGAGTCACGCTAAACCACAAGGGGTTCCTTTGATAGCTAAAAATAGCAAAGTATGTACTACTCTTGTTTAACTGATGTAGCGAATTGTCTCTTTAAATTTACCAGTTACAAATTTTTAACTGCAACTGTAATTATAATTGTATATTAACATTGTAATCGCAAATTTATGTAGCGCCACTTCAAGATAACCAGTCAGAGGCGCCATAATATTATTAAAGAAAAAGAGGAAGTAGGACGTTGAAACTGAACTGTTCTTTTTACTTAAATTACGATAATCAAAGACTGTATGTCTTGACTCGAGTTAACTCTACCTTAGGAATCGGGTAAATCGACAGTTCAAAGGTAGATCATTGACAACTACGAGAGATCTCGACTAGGTTAATAGGACTTTATTAGGCCTAATCAATTCAGTTAAGAGCTAGGGCTGTGGTTTAACAGACCTATTTTAATTGTAACTATATTCCTACTTGCAGGATATACGAAATTGATACATGCATTTGCCTCCGCACACTGGCGGAAACAGTTGTGGAAGATGCCCTGAATACATAAAGCAGATGTAGCACAACGTTTACTTACTATTGTGATTCATTATATTTTACGAACGCCTGATTAAGCCTATGCACAGTGCATATGAGGCAGCTTAAGCCTGGATGCAACTAAATCGGCCGGAGTAGGATGCGATTCAGTGTCGTACAGCTTAAACTACACACTTAATGCGTGTACTGCAAAACTAAAAACCATCGTCCCTTGGGGACCTTCAGACATATTCTACTCGGTGCGATTTAGCAGTTTCCTGGATTAGAATGTTTATTTTGAATATTTATTTTGGTGATACCATGTTTGTTTGCTGCAATAAAGATTATTGATGTATCAAATATCTGTTATCTTTCGCGTATAGGCCTATAATACTTGTTGACCCTTGATGGCTCAGGACACAGTTACTCATCTGAGGGGTTCATTTAACCCACCAGTTAGCCGTTCTTCGTGTTCTTTCTTGTTCATTTTCCACTCTGTTCATTATCCACTCTGTTCATTATCCACCCTTTTCACTATATGATCTGCTTATTATTCACTGTGTTCATTATCCATCCTGTTCATTATCCAATCTGTTCATTATCCACTCTATTCATTATCCAGTCTGTTCATTATCCACCTTTTTCACAATCTGATCTGCTGATTATTCACTCTGTTCATTATCCACTGTGTTCATTATCCACTGTGTTCATTATCCACTGTGTTCATTATTCACTGTGTTCTTTATCCACTGTGTTCTTTATCCACTCTGTTCATTATCCACTGTGTTCATTATCCACTGTGTTCATTATCCACTTTGTTCATTATTCAATCTGTTCATTATCCACTCTGTTCATTATCCTCTGTTCATTATCCACTCTGTTCATTATCCACTCTTTTCACTGTAGGATCTGCTTATTATTCACTCTATTCATTATCCACTGTGTTCATTAACCACCTTTTTCACAATCTGATCTGCTGATTATTCACTCTGTTCGTTATCCACTGTGTTCATTATCCACTGTGTTCATTATCCACTGTGTTCATTATTCACTGTGTTCTTTATCCACTGTGTTCTTTATCCACTCTGTTCATTATCCACTGTGTTCATTATCCACTCTGTTCATTATCCACTTTGTTCATTATTCAATCTGTTCATTATCCACTCTGTTCATTATCCTCTGTTCATTGTCCACTCTGTTTATTATCCACCCTTTTCACTATCTGATCTGCTTATTATTCACTCTATTCATTATCCACTATCTTTCACTTTCAAATTTGTCCGGTTTTTATTCGTTTTAATTGTTCTCTTCTTCACTTGCACTTATACGTCTCCTTCACTTCCTCAACGTTCCTAACTCTTTTCATTGTTTACGTTTCAATTTTTCCTTATTTATAATTTTAATCGGTGTCAGTGGCCTATTCCTAGTAAGATAGTCGCTCAGTGAAGTCGGTGTTAGCAGTGTTAGTTGTCGGCGATAGTATTCTCTTTTTAATGGGTTAGTGAGCAGTAACTACAGTTCGGCTTCGGTTCTGTTTAATCTATAGATACCCTTGATCCTAGTCTGCCTGGTCAAGTATTGACCTGAAGTGCTCATTGATGGAGAACTGTCCATGATTGATCTTGTAAACACGTTGCACAGGTCATGCTTATATCAACTGCGTCATAATCGATCAATACGATGAAACCTCTCACTTAGCGCCTATTCTCCTTTAGCCCTCCTCCATTCCTTTGTCCTGACACGCCTTGACTACTGCAAGTCTATCCTTGCAGGAGTGTCGAAATTTCGAATACATCAGCTTCAATCCGTCCTGTGCCGCCCGACTAGGGGTCAATCTACCCAAATTCTCCCATATTACAATATATATATATATATATATATATATATATATAGTAAGCTTATTGCTCCAAAAACAGAATAAAACATTGCAAATGTAGACAACAAAAACACTTGTTGGGATGCAAAGGTCTACCCCAAAGGGGCCAAGGTCCCGCTAATTTATGGCAGCCTATGACACAATAATATGTAGGTGAGTAATGCCTTATATACGAGCATCTAATCAATGACAGATACATTCCACTTGCTACCTAATGAGGAAAGGATCACAATCACGATCCTCTTCCTGGGTCCGGCCTCATCGGTAGGCTCCTAGACATACGTGAGCTATTCGTGCCGGTTGCAATCCAGTCGGAGTGTCAATCGCTTCGCTGCCTGGGGAGATATTCTAGTCCATCGATTCCGTAGTTGGTCAGGATAAAACCCTCCACTGTTCTGCCTAGATCCACTCCTTTGGAACAGTCTTCCTATAAACATACGTACTATTCCTCGTAACTCAGCCCAAGTTACATTATCTTCTCATGTTAAGACGCATCTGTTTAGATCCTTTGGACAGCCTTGTTAGCAGCGCTTTTGAGAGATTCTTAAAATGCGCTATACAAGAACCCAGGTACATACATGCATGCAAATATACATACATACGTACGTACATACATACATACATACATGCCCACATGCATACATACATACATACATACATGCATGCATACATACATAAGTACATACATACATATATACATGCATTCATAAATACAGAATTAACTAGCATTCATAATAGAAAGAAATAGAGTTCAGTGATACCTTCCTTCGACCTTCTAATTTTCAGAAAGACGACAATAGCAATGGTTATGATGACGCACACAATAGCTGCGCCAAACACTAAAATCCCAGCAACTGTATTTACACCTGTGGAGTAATGGTCAGTATCAGCACTCTGACTGGAAGAAGTCGTTGCTAAGAGCGAAGTTTGGATATCTTGATTCGACGTTTCAAAAGGACTACTCGTTCCAGGTAAGGCTGAAATATTGTAATAAACAGACGAAGATGCGTCTAAAAACATAAAAGTAATTTTTAAATGCATTCTAGTGTTGAGTTGTTAGTGACTCAAAATTGTTATAGTGTATATAGGTTTTTATTATACGACTTTAATGATATGATTGCATTTCGTAAAATAAGGTAACTAATAGGCCTATGTTACGTCATACGGCAAATAAAATAATGCTTCATATTTAAGTTTAAGATAATTTGTTAGAAACCTTCTAACTCCACCACTGCCTTTAGTAGGGTAGTGCCAGTCCCAAGCCTGGACAAAGGAGGAGGGCGACGTCAACGGCCTTTGATGCCAGAAGATGTCGTTAAACATTGGAACTACTACTACTATTAGAAACCTTCTCGGCCGTGATGAAACGAAATTTGGCTGCACTTTAACATCGTGGGCGCAGCTAAAGTTTTGTGATAAGGATTAGAGGCCATAATATATAGATTTCAGACGTCTTCCAGCACAAGTAGAAAGCGTCTTAAACTTTAGCTGTAATTACACTGCTATTATTATTATAATTATAGTTATAATTATCACCATTATCATCATCATCATCATCATCATCATTACTATTTTTAATATTTCGCCCCGAGACGCACATGATCCCTCTGGACTTAAAAACTTATTGAAGAAGAGCAACAACATCTGGAATGGCCATGACACGTCTCCTGGCACAGAGAACGTGCTACGGAAGCAACTGCACTGAAGCGCTGTATTGTCAAGAGGTATATTAATAATAATTCTTATTATTATTATTTATTATTTTTTTATTTATTATTATTATTGGTCTTAATTATCATCGTTGTTAATCATTTTAAAGATCAAAACCAATAAGCTGATCGTTGACAGTACTGTTATCAACTACACTCTCATTGCCGTAATTATCACGAAATACACGAACTATAATCTTTTTTACTTTAGTAATGTTTGAATGGAAATATCTGACCGTCTTCAGAAGTGAGGTTAATCCGCGCAAGAATCCTGTTGTTGTTGTTTTCGACACATGCGTATCTTCCAACATCTGACAGTTCTACTCTGGTTATTATCAAACCGTTTTGGTTTTCACTTCCCAGACCAGTTACTGTGAACCTTTGTCCGAAACCAGGCTGCAAGACTCGATTATTTGTCAGGCGGTCGCAGAACACTTCGTTGTTATTAAAGAAATAAGTTCTATTAGGACATTTTCTTACGTCATCGTTACTCGTCCGATACCATGAAACCATTGTAGGCGGATTCGATGCTTGTGTGATACACGTCAGTTCTTTTCTTTTCCCAACTTCAGCAAAGACTGGTGATGCTTCAAAAGCTGCGACGCTTCTTCCTAAATATAACATTCTTACTGTACTTTTGCTAATCAGTAATATATCCTATGTCTTAATTGTTTAGTCGATGTGCCTACTTTTTATATTTACCGCAGTTATCATCAGATCTGGGCATAATTTGCAAACAGACAGTTGCTTAAACCTTTGTAGTGGGAGTCGTAAAATTACAAAGCATGAAATATAGAACATTGTCGTTTGATCAGGAATTAATTAATTAGAGATAATTTTGTAAAGCAAAATGCAATGTATTACGGGGTGGAAGTAGATTCATGAAGCAAAGCTCATTTCATCATATCTTATTAATTTGCGATGCATTGTAAAGTTGTATTAAAGATGCAAAACGATTATACTTGCCTCTTGAAAGAAAGTTTCCGGGATCCAAATCTATTAAATACAGGAAGAATAAAAAGAACTTGACATTCAGAGCTGATTCCATTGTAGAATAGTCAATTGCCGATGCTTTTAAAGCTCCGGCAATAATGTTTTTAAATCTGAAAGTTCAATTGTGCGTGGTTTCATGGACAGCCATAAACCTACTCCAGCGCATTCTGAAATTAAATTTACCAGGGTAGCATATGCACAGCCCACTAGAAAGCAGCAACTGCCTGATATATTACACACAGCCGTCGATCAAATACACAGAAAATGATTGGCCTCTGTTGATCGAAATACACGTATCCGGAAACATACTGACATACATCGGCAGCTGTTCGGAAGAATAATCTGACTGAGCTTTGGTCTGTAATTTGCTCAAAGTGCTAGCGTCCGTTTGCCGTCATTTCTACGTGACACTGATGACTCTGATAGTAATGATAGTGTTGTAAGATCATCTCCTTCTACAATGTGTTTAATTCATTTCCAATGCCCACGCGATGACAAAAATAAACTGTTCATGTTGTCAAACGTATCCGTTTCATGCACCCTGAAAGTAATGTCTGAAAACATCAGAAACCAGCGTGGCTGAAACGCTAATTAGATACATAAATTTCCGATGCCGTTTCCTCTAACTAGAATCATGCACCAGCTGCAAGACTATGTCATGGACTCTCTTACCGAGACCATAGCACATCTGCTCTTCGTTATCTCCACTGGCTTCCTGAATCTGAGTGTATCCGCTTTATGCTGGCACTCCTCATGTACGAAGCACATGCATATCATCTGCCATTCTAATTATCATCCATGGTTACACCCTGGAGCTCTGTTAACGGGCGATCGTCTCTTTGATCACATCTTCTGGAAAGTATGTTGTTCCTGGTACCCGTCTTGTCTTTGGCCGGCTTTCATTCACAGTTGCTGGTCCCTCCATCTGGAACTCTCTGCCTCCTTACGTTCGCAACTCTCTGTTATACTGAGACTACCTTTCGCTCTAGACAGAAAACTTACCTCTTCCATTCTGATTATGGTTCTTAATGATTACTGTTCCCCGACTTCAATGTGCACTTCTGAACTTTATAGGGAGGGCATTGTCAAAAATGCAAATTGCATTGTATAATTTCTGATAATAGCAGGCAATCAGTTTGACGAAATAAGAATAAAACGCTGCACATTTTTTAGAACATAATGACACATTTTATGGTGCAATGACTGTAACGGGAATTATATTAGCACTTGGTAAGTGTCAGGTGGCAGTGATTATGATAGTAGAGCGGCAATTGCAAGGCGGCAGTGATGATGATAGTAGGTGACGCATTAGCTAGGCCGAGAGACCGTGAGAAGAGATCTTTGCTGGGCTGTAGGCGACAGCTTCAAAGGGATATCGCGTTGATTCGTCCTGGATGGTCTTTCGGAGCAGTGTCAGTCGATTTAAGCGGAGAGAGAGAGCGAGCGAGCGGCCGCAGTCAAACAGGAGTGGCAGCAGTAGTAGTGACCGTATTTCCTAGGTTCTTTGTGTCTTCGGTTGAAACCCGGCCGAATATATTTACGATTTTCGGAGGAGTTAAGTGGTATCTACGCTGTCGGCCGATACATGTGCTTTCAACAACTGGGATCGATTTTTTGGGAGTTCATTGCAGCTTTCGACCGCTGTGTCTTCTGCCGTTTTGGGGTGTGACGAGTCCAGTGCTCAGTCAAATCCGCTACAGAGAGACTGTTGTCGGCCGTCGTTCGGTTTTCTGGCTGATGACAAAATTCTGCTCAAGTTGCTTGTGCAGGGAGTTATTTCAATTATTTTCCTATTTCGTTCTTTCTCTTTAAATGAAGAGAAGATTTAAATTTTAATGCTCCGAGTCTAAGTAATTTGATAGAGGAGATCTCTGATTAATTGTAAAGTAGTTAAACTGAAGTTTGACTGCATATTTGAAAGTAATTCTCTTGAATATTATAATTTCAATTAGTTGATCAATTGTGTTCTTATATTAACGAGTAAGAGTAGTGAGTAAGACATGGCTGAAGATGAGGCAGAAAGAAATTCCCCAGCCACTTGCCGGGCAGTCGTGGGGTAGACGGCTGACCCCTTTGATGCAAGCATCTAGTATGCCCTTATGGACTACTGCCATACCGGATTTGTCCTCTGTTCTATGCGCCCTTGAATAAGCTGGTCCCCGTGACCTGGCTTTCGTTGGGCGCTGTAGAAATTTCGGGACAACGATTTCGATTACGATTCCATAGCCCGAATTTCCTCCCTGAGTCATCTACTCGGTAGTTGGAACCAGGCTTATCTAATGACGGCGTGAACTTGCATAACGTTCCGGTAAATGGGTGTCTGCGGTAGTGAACAGAGTGGTGGTGCCACTCATCACCTCCGGACCCTGTTGAGAACACCGCTGCTGGTCCTCGACTGTTTATTCGCTGGGCCAACACCGCTTATTTTGCAGCTGACCAGCTGACTGGAGGCCGTTGCACTATCCGCCACCTGTGGACGAGCTGGGTTCTGTACAGCTCTGCCAAGTTCCGAGAAATGTTTAACCCTCGACCCTATAAAGGTATCTCTATCTCCTCAAATTGTGCCCCATCCTTATTGTGTATTTCCTTCCAACTAGTACGAAATAAACAGCCAACTGTTGAACGGTCAATGGGATCTGCTTCCTTTGGACTACGCCATGACTAGATGGAATAGATATAACTTCAATTTTGAATTTATGCAGCGCTACAAAAATTACAATTATTTTGTTACGATTATGCAAGTACGAATTCAAGTACCAGTACTTGGTGTCAGTATGCAAATATAAGTACAGTATTTTTGAAAATGGTACTCGATTAATATGCGAGCACATTCGATTAATAAACGAGCAAAATTATCAAATACAATATCCTCGGTATGTTAGAGAAACATCATTGTCATCGTAAACGAAAAAAAGTTTCTCTAATTTTTGCTGCTTGTGACTGCAGGATTAAAATAGCAAAGCATAGATTCGAGATTACGTGAAGTAAACACTTATGATTCAGGCAATTATATCTAAATAGTTGTTATTCACTCGTTGTCCATTCTTGCTTGACCAGCGACTAATCCCTTCTGCACGTGATACTGACGCCATAAAAGGAATTATTTCATAACACAATGGCATTTTCAAAGCCAAATTTTTTTCATGCGAAGGCACTGGGAATGATTCGCCTGTAGGAAACAGCGATGAGTAGACGACGCTGGTCGGCGAGGAATCGATTGTATTCAGCGCGCAATAATTGTCGTCTGCTGCAGGGCGGTTTCTGGCTCCATCTTCTGGCGTTATTCGGACTTGGCCGTTTGTAGGCGTGGGTGGATCTGGAGGAATTACTCGAGACCTACCTGTAAGCGGAAATAATATGCTAATGCTATATAGACCAGGTAATTTATGAGGTTTTTCCTATAATATCTCTCCATCCAACTTTCTAGTCTTTGTTTGAGAGTGTATAGGTTCAGCGTTAATGATAGTTACAAAAGGAAAATCAGCTAGGCTGGGAAAAGCACTTTGTGAACATCTCTGGTTTTTGCCACAACAACAGAAAATAGGAAAAAAACATAAAAACAAAGAAAAACAGCATCGTTGCTCACTATTTTATAAAAGTTTAGGTTGCTGAACAAAAGACATTAAATTTGGTTGGGATCTGCGTGTGTATGGGAGCCTAGCAGTTTAGACTATATTATTTTATCTGAGCCCTGTTCGCTTACTGATAAACATTTGGTACTTAATGGTTTTTAGGTTAAGCATAGGCTTCCTTTTTGTAAGGTACTTTAAATTGACACTATATTAAGTGTCTAGATACATAATATATACATATATACAATATCATACATGCATACATACATAGATCTCTTCAACTGACTGATGGCGTTGTGTTTGGTTAAAAATACCGATTTTACACAATCATCGTGATTATAATATTATTATCGATTACAAATAAGCTAAAAGCAGCTGCGTAATGCTCTGTTAAAGATTTGTAACTGCACATTAGGACTTACATTTCATTATTCCAGTTCCAACGAACAGGCCGATCATGAAGCCAAAAAGGCTGGCTGCGATGATAAACATTATGGTTATATTTCGGACTTCTATCGTTGAAGGTACTAGAATTGTTTTCAATGTACATTTACTTGCATTTGCAACCACATCCGATGCTCTGTCTTGATCTTTAAGCGTTGATTGCTTTTCATCTATATGCGTTGAGTCTGTTTGAAATAAATGTCATAGTAAAACTGTTAATATGTTGCAGCCTATTATACTTGAGCGGTAAGAGCTGAACAGAATTGTAGGAAATGTTATCTTTAGGCTGATTTTAGGTCACTGCTTGAGAAGCCAATCACAATATTAATGCAACATACTAACAGAATAACACCAAAAAAGTATCAGCAAAAGCTAAGGGAAAAGATCAGATGGTACTCTTCCTTAGACTATTTCGGTAACATTAGTTTATCGATCATCAGAATCTTTCCACCACCATAACTATAGTCACAACAAAGATGGCGGTCTAAAAGGCATGTAATATTCGTCGAATCGAATTAACTGACCTTCCTTTGCAATAAGGTTAATCGAAGCCAGGATCGTGTTGTTGCTGCTTTCGATACATGCGTATATTCCAGCATCTGACAGTTCAACCCTGGTTATTATCAAACCATTTTGGTTTTCAGTTCCCAGAGAAGGTACTGAGAACCTTTGTCCGAAACCAGGCTGCAAGACTCGATTATTGGTCAGCCGGTCGCAGAACACTTCGCTGTTATTAAAGAAATAAGTTCTGTTAGGACACTTTCCTACGTCGTCGTTAGTTACCCGATACCACGAAACCATTCTAGGCGGATCAGATGCTTGTGTGATATATGCCAGTTCTTTTCTTTTCCCAACTTCAGCAAAGACGTGTGTTCCTTCAAAAGCTGCGACTCTTCCTACTAAAACTTAAACAATGACAATACATTTGTCTCCAGTAAATAAACTGCAGCATAACGAACCAGTTTTAGCCGATAAGCGTTTTTTATTTTGCTCTTGACATCATAATTGAGAAAAACTGCGAAGTATGAAGAAAATTGATTCTGAAACGGTGACTTGCATAAGAATACAATTCTTCAAGATATAAAGCACAAAGTGAGATATTCATAACTTAAGAAAAGAAGGTTTGAAAGGGATTTTAAGCTATTTATTGCGATACAGAAGCGAATAAATTTGCATCATAGAAATTAATGTTTATGAAATAAAAAGTTTAGAAAATATTCACTCACCTTTTGAAGCAGCGCTTCCAATATTCACATCTACGAAACAGATGACCACAAAATAGACGTGAACATTCAATGCTAAACCCATTTTAGAAAAACGAATCAATTTCCAATACCACTAATTCTCCGGCGATAATGAACGTGAATTAGTGAGTCTAAGCGTTCAGCTGAGGACTTTTATAGTTTCCCAGATATACAGAAGTCTATTCTCTAGCGATCTAAAATGGAATTTTATTATTATTTAGCATATTTGAAAATAATTGCCTAATAAATTAGCCGTTGATGACTTACGCAGCAACTTGCAACAATGTCGTAGGTCGAAAATAAAATGCACAGGCATCTGATTCACGTATAGCAGAAGCTGCTCATGACAAATATTCTGACTGATGTTTCTCTGAATGGTCAGCCCTAATTTGTCATAATTAAATAATAATTTATTACTAATTAATTAATAATTGCCCAAATTTTGATTGAAAGTAACTGCATCCGTTTAACCATGGCCAGGCCTGCTATCTGATACTGGTAGCAGCGTAACACAAAGTATGAAGAATGTTATGTGCAAACGTGTTAACTAAATTTACAATGCTGATGCGATGACACAACATGATGATGATGCTCATGTGTTCCAACATATCTGCTTGATGCACCCCAAACGTGATGTATGCCAACATCACTCACCGATGTAGCAGAAATCCTTATGAACATATTATCTCATAGTATCAGGCGATCCGTGTGGGAAAAAAACAATGCAACGAAACACATGAAGAAGAAGTGAACCTTAGCGTTAACGGTTAATTCCACTGTAGAATAGTATATTGGTAAAGCTCTCTGAATTGACAACTCTTCTTCGTTACAATTAATCATGCATGGTTTCATGGACAAGCATCACACTAATCTCGCATTCAGAAATTAAACTTTAATAATAATAATAATAATAATAATATTAATAATAAACAATAATTGCGCGAATGTTGACCATGGACAGAGTCGATATTTCGTTTACTTCACTGCGATGTTATTATTGTTTAAATCGGCAAATAAAGAAAGTAATAATAATAATAATAATAATAATAATAATAATAATAATAATAATAATAATAAAACCATTTATATAGCGCCGTAGCACGGCCGAGGCAGAAGAAAAGGGTGCTGTACATGAGTTCAAAAAAATCAACAACAGTCATGAAAGACCTTAAAAAGTCATGTCTTGAGCCGTGACTTGAATGTGTCCATGGATGGGGCACTCATCACATGGCCAGGAAGGCTGTTCCACGCAGAACCATATAAGCACAGTCTGCTCGACAGCATCTGTCTATTAGGCCTACACTGCACCAGAGTACATGACCGTCGATCAAATAAACATAATCTGACAGGTCGAAGTAAATGTATCCGTGACATAATGACATAAACAGGCAGTTGTTCGGAGGAACATTCTGACTCAGCTTTGTACACGATTCTGTTGAAGTGTTAGTATCTGTTTCACCGTCGTTACTACACCCATATGACAAAGACGACATTGACTGTCATGACACTGGTACGTGACCAACGTCTCGTACAAGTGTGGTTACTTCATTTACAACGGGTGCGTATAACCACAACATGAGACTGCTCAGAGGTCAGACGTATCTCTTTCATGCACTTTTAAAAGTAATGTCTAAAACATCAGACAACAATGTGATTGAAACGCTCAGAAGCACAAATTAGCTGGTTATAGAAGGCGATAAATGTGACCAAATGATGATGTTGCGTTTTACATATGTAGAACATAATGACAAATTTAATAATGCAACAACTGTTATGTTTTTATACACGTTATTTAGAAGAACTCTCTGCCCACACTGCGAGCAAAGAGTACACTAGTTATTCTAAATGTTGAAATGTTCTGTACTTATCAGTTTAAACCGATTTGTAGCCTATTATGTCATAGCAGTCAACATCAGTTAACCATTGATATCCTATGATACACTGTGAACGGGAAAAGAACCATAGAATTATTCCAATAACTATATTCATGATTAAAACAGTTTTAGTTTTGCTAAAAATTTTAATTTTATTTAGACAGTTAATTCAAAAATGATCTAAGGGTTCGTTTCTTCCGTTCACGTGTCTATTAGTCTCTCTCGGAAACGTAAAGACGACTATAAATAAAGGTTTTCCTATCAAAACAATTAATGCATATTATTACTTAGCTTCAGATATCACACATGTGCGGCACGTTGGTCTATCGGTAACGCGTTTGGTCAGTAATGCATGCGGTTGCGTGTTCGACTCCGTATAACGACCCTGGGCAAGGTGTTTGCGGACACCGTGACTCTCTCACCAAGCAGTATAATTTGGTACCGGCGTAAGCTGGTAAGTAACGGCAAGTCCTGGACCTTGAGATTCGTCCATTGCCAGGTCAAGGGTCAAGAAAGCAGTTGAGCTCCTTCCCTACGTCTCACTTGTGAGATTTTTACAGATATCACACCATTTAGCAGTATAACTGGAAATGGCAAACCTCCAATATAATAGGTATACAGCAAGTGACACTTTTGCACAGTATGGTAATTAAGACTAAGCCCGCTATGCTACTTGAAAGTAAATGTTATAAAGCAATTACTTTTCTACCTGAAGCAATGAGTCAGAAAGCAAGAAATCTCTCGCTACTTGTCCATCTCAGGTTCGACTCCTTCTCTCAAAAGGAATTTGATTGTGGAATGTAACTCCGCCACTGCGGCACTAGGGCGGTGTCGTTCCCAAGCCTGGATAAAGGAGGAGGACGACGTCAACGGCCTCTGATGCTATAAAATGTCGTTAAACTGAGGAACTACTAATATAAGATAGAACTTCGCCACTGCCTTTAGTCGGGTAGTGCCAGTCTGAAGTCTGGAAGTGAGGAGGGCGACGTTAATCATACTCGTTATGACACGGCGTCCTGAAACAACAACTACACATAGTTTGTGGTTTCACACGGAACCAACCATCAAATGCTGTGTTGCGTTGTACGATAACAACGCTATAGAAGCCACACAATCAGATAAGATGAGATATATAATTAATTGTACGTATTATTTGCAATCTAACCGGGCTTCTTTCCTTTAGTCAGAAGACATCACTTGCGCGGTTTAATCCAATACAAACGTTGCTCATGCACGAGATAAAAGGTTCGTAGCCTAAATGTGCAACTGATCGGACGAAAGACAAATTGCAGTACACGCCATTTTCATCCATTGCATCAAACGCCATGATCGTATTTATGAACAAACATCCTTTGTATCGCCGTTTAACAAAGAAACCTTCTGATCCTTAGGGAAAAACAGAAACAACACTGTGCACGGGAAACACACGAAGACTCCTACTTATATGCGCTGTTTAGGTCTACTATTATTTTAAATATATAAGACATATATGTGTATCTAAACAAAAGTGTCAAGGGCGTAACTAGAGTGAAAATGTGTATCACCTGTAGCCTATATTAAAAACTTGGAAGCCATTTCTAAGTCAAATCCCTAAATGTTAACTCTCACCCCGGTCATGGGTTATCTGTCTCCCCCAAACTGTATCCCATAGTTGATGTGTAATTCTTCCCCTACAGTACGGAACAAAAATCAAATATTCAGTATTTGGTTATATTTTTGGTATGGAATAAAAATTACACGTACTTCTTTACAATTATGGAACTAGGAGCACAAGTATCAATACTACAGTATAGGTATGCAAGTGCAAGTACAAGTATTTACAAATGATACTCGAAAATCATTTGAGCATTAGTATTAGTACTAGTACTAGTACAAGTACCAAGGACGATATCTTTGGTATTTTACAAAACGTTCGTGGCCATAGTAAATGAAAAAAAGATTTCCATAATTCCCCCAGTTCCACTGAACCTCCAAATAACTTCTAGAATAAAACTGCGGATTTTAGCTATATTTAAGAAAACTCTTATTCTTCAAGCAGTTATTTCCAAATAGTCGTTATTCAGTTGTTGTCCATCCTCGCTTGACCAGCGATTGGTCTCTTCTGCACTTGATACTGACGCCATAAAAGGGATTACATCATAATACAATGGAATTTCCAAAGCCGAATTGTTCCCATGCGAAGGAACTGAGACTGATTCGCTTGTAGGAAGAAGTGATGAATAGACGATGCTGGTCGGCGAGGAATCAATCGCATTCAGCTCGCAATAGTTGTCGTCTGTTGCTTGATGGTTACTGGCTCCATCTTCTGGCCTGATTCCGACTTGGCCGTTTGTTGTCGCAGGCAGATCTGGAGGCTTTGTTTTAGGCCTACCTGTAATCGGAAATAATATGGTACTGGTACAGTTAATAAGCCAGGTGAGTTTTGAGCTTTAGTCCCTATATATTTCCATGCAACTTTCTAGTCTTTGTTTGAAATGTTCAAGTTTGATGTTTATAACATTCACTAAGGCAAAATTTTGCTAGGTTAGTGAAAAGTACTTTTGACACATCTTCATTTTCGCTACAACGGCGGAAAAAAACAACAAAAACACAGCGAAAAAGTTAAACATCACCGCTACTCACGAGTCCGAAAAAACTTAGGTTACTGTGCACAAATTATTGAAATCATGTGTGTATGCGGGAGCCATTCAGTGCTGAATCCTCTTGTTATCTTAGCACTGTTTGCTTACTGATGAACTTTTGGTCTTAATGACTTTAACATAATTTAGGTTGGCGTAGGCATCGATTTTGTAAGATACTCCAAATGGAGTTCTATTAAGTGCTAGATATACCACAGTATCAACAATAAATAAATCTCTTTTCAACTGAATAATTGCTTCGTGTTTGGTTGCAAGTGCCAACTTGACACATTCATCGTGATGATAATATTATTACTGATTAAAATAAGTTAAATGCAGCTGCATAATGTTCTTTAAAGTTTTATAACTGCACATTCAGGCATACATTTTAGTACCGCTGTTGCAACGAACAGGCCTGCGACGAAGCCAACGAGGCCGACCACGATGAAAAGGATGATGGTTATATTTTGGACTTCTGTCGTTGATGCAACTGTAATTGCAGCGATTGGTCCTAATGTAGTTGCATTCACAACCACATCGGTTGTTCTGTCTTGTTTCTCAAGTGTCGTTTGTTCTCCGTTTGGATGTGAGAAATCTGTTTAAAACATAATTATAATAAAAATGCCAGCCTCTTATATTTGAGTGGCAAGAGCTCATCAGAATTGTAGCCTTCTTAAAATCAAAGTTTAAAGAAGTTATTATTATGCTTATATACTTAGTTTTAATTTAGGTCATTCTTGTGTATGAAAACAATCAAAAATTTAATGCAATCTACAGATACCAAATGTAGAACAAATACCAAATATACCAAATAAAGTAGCTGTATAGGTCTATGCAAAAGATTAAAATTAAGAGGATTGAACTCTTCACCAGACTACATTTGTGACATTAGTTGAGGGCGCAACACGATGTTTGTAACCCTATGTTACCCTGTACTACTACAATTAATTTCTTACAATGTCTCTTTACTTTAGGACTTATATTAATAAATATTACAAATATAGTTTTATGCGAGTCATTCCGTTAGCTCTTTCGCCTCTGGGTGGATATCTTGAAGGGGCTCTATATAAATGTTGTGAATAAATGACACCTAACAGGGTGTTATACTGAAATCTCATCATTCTGATTCCTTGTCAGCAACAAATTCCGGCAAGTTGGATCCTCTTCCTGTTTTTTTCTGATCAGGGATTCGCTGACGCCTTCATTTCATTCGTTCAAGTTATGTCACTGATGGCTACCATGACCCTTAAGAAACATGCATTTCTATTCCTTATACAAGGCAAAGAGACCCGACACAGTTGCGTTGAGAAAATATCGACAATAATCAAGTTCACGATTGCCAAAATACAGAGACACTTGTTGCTTGCAAATTCCAGCCAAAAATCTTTCAAACCCATAAACCCCCTTTGAAGACTATAACCAAGAGGTGTAAAGTAACAATTGGCAAATTAGGCTTATCCAACAACTGAACTAGCATAATATAAAGACAATACTAACACATGCATCGCGAGTTTTAGATAGTGGCGCCATTCAAGTTTCTTTCTCTTTCTTCTCTTGATCATCAAAATCATTCCACCACTGTGACCATTATCACAGCAGTAATTTTGGTCTATGACGCTTATAATAATATTCGTTGAATATATTTAACTGACCTTCTTCTGCAGTGAGGTTAGTCTGTGAAAGGATCTTGTAACTGCTGTGTTCGATGCATGCGTATATTCCAAAATCTGAGGCTTCAACACTAGTAACAATCAAACCTTTTTCGTTTTCAGTTCTCAGACCAGGTACTGAGAATCTTCGTCTGAAGCCAAGTTGAACAATTCGATTGTTGGTCAGGCGGTCGCAGAAGACCTCGTTGTTGTGGAATACATAAGGATTGTCGGGACATTTTCTTACATCGCCATGAGTTGTTCGAAACCACGAAACTGGTTTCGGTGAAATCGATGTCTGTGTCGTGCATATCAGTTCTTTTCGACTTCCAACTGAAGCAAGAAGCAGGCTTGTTATTGCTGTTATTATTATTATTATTATTATTATTATTATTATTATTAGCCTATTACTACCCAAAGGATACGATCCAGACGGTGCAGGAGTTTATTTTGTGCTAGAAAGAATATATTTATGAAATAATTGGTCATCTCGGATGTCTAGCTCCTCGAACTTACTCTGGAAAGCGATTGCATTGAACTGCTAGATTGTTGTGATAAGGGGGTGTAAGAGTAAAGAAACAAGAGGAGAGAAAATCCGTGTAGCTGATCGCTGCATAGGAGGGATTAATTCCAGCTAGAAGGAGAGACAGATAGAAAGACAGAGAGAGAAAGAAAGAGACAGAGACAGAGATTTTCACAATCGTCACCGATAAGCCTATTGTAAACAGTGCTGTCATCGTCTTAATGCTATAATTATCACCACCTATACAGACTGTAATTGTTTTTAACCTTCACTTTTAATGTGTATTTGAATAGAATAAACTGACCGTCTTCAGCAGTGAGGTTAATCAACACACTGATCTTGTTGTCGCCGTTGTGATCAACACATGCGTATATTCCAACATCTGAGGGTTCAACCCTAGTTATCATCAAACCGCTTTTGTTGTCAGTTTCTAGTTTAGTTACTGAGAATCTTTCTTCGAAGCCATTCTGAACATTTCGATTGTTGGTCAGGCGGTCGCAGAACACTTCGTCATTACTAACTAAAAAAGTTCTATTAGGACACTTTCTTACGTCTTCATTTGTTGTCCGATACCACGAAACTGATCTGAATTGATTCGATGCTTGTGCGACACATGTCAGTTCTTTACTTTCCCCAAGTGAACCAAAGACGTGTTGTTTTTCTACAATTGCTATGCTCTCTCCCAAGACGCAAGATCCTTTATACGTTTCGACTGTGACGTTTCTTCCTAAAAATCAAACAATGATTGTATTTAAACGACTTCAGTCATAAAGGAGAAGCCTAATAACTCAAATGCTTAGTTGATTTGACTACTTGTCTTTCTTATTTGCCTCGTTTATCAGCATATCTGGACATAATTTATAAGTAGGCAATTATTTTAAAAAATCTCCAGTTGGAATAGTTAAAGCGCGAAGCACAAAATACTGGACATCGATGACAAGTTTAAAAAACAGCTATAAATTAAGACAGACAAATTGAAAAAGCAAAATGTTATAACTAACTGAAAAATGGAAGTAAAAATCATGAAACTACGATTATTCCAACGGAAACAATAATTTGTAATGCATCAAAGATGTATCAAAGATGCAAAATGATTGAACCAACCTTGAGAATTAAAGTTTATGATATCTAGGTCTATGAAACACATGAGAAAGAAATAGCCATTGACATTCACTGTTAATCCCATTATTAGAATAATTATTCAACGATGCCTTTAATAGCTCCCACGGTAATGGATGTCACTGGCGAAGTTCATGGTTTTTATGGATAGCCAAAACCTACTCCCTTATCCTACTTGAATGCAACTGCCTAATATATTGTAATAAATATGGCTGCTCATCAAATAGACCTAAAATCATCGGCCTATAGCCGAATTATATAGAGCAGCAGCTGCTTGGAGGAACATTCTCACTGAGCTGAGGTTCATTATATGCTGAAAGTGTTATCGTCCGTTTTACCGTCGTTACTATATGACGTTTATGACTCTGATAAAAATGTTTAATATATGGCCAGCGTTATGTGCAAGTGTGGTTACTTCTTTTCTCTATGTTAACATGTAATAGACTGCTCACGTTGTCAAACACATCTGTCTCAATTGCCCTTAAAGATACAAACGACTGACGACACCAGTAACCAGTGTGGCTGAAACTCTCAGAGGCACAACTTCTTTGGTAATATCAGACAATCATTGTACCCAAATGTCATTGTTGCATTTTACATTCTATAGAACCTAATAACAAATTTAACGATTTAGTGTCTGTATTATGTCATCAGACACTATCTTTTGGTGATACTCTGGTCACATTGTTAAATAGTGTACAGTAGTTAATCTAAATGTTGAAATGTTTTGCACATACCAGCATAAAGAGATTTATTTATGACTATGTCACTTCATTTAGCATAAATTAACCATTGACCACTAATATACATGTCTTTTTTATCTCAGTCCCGGAAACGTAAAATGCAAAAGATGACCGGGATGAGGTTTTCTTATCAAAGGCAATTATTGCTTTTTATGACTTAGATGTCCCCATCTTACAGTCAACAGTAAAATTGGAAAAGGGTGAATCACCTGCACCATTCGAGGTGAAATAACAGAAAGTTAAGAGCAACGCACAGCTTGAGCGAAAGCTACAGAGATGGTCTATTGTGAGAAAGGGTCTCTTCTCTTTGATGAATGGGATGAACAAACGACCAGTCAAAGCTGATCAAATTTTAATGTGAAAGTCGGCAACTCTGAATGTTAATCTTCTTTGATCTCTGCATGTGGGCGGACCCCGCAGTTGGTGACTATTCTAGTTATGATATTACAGCACTGTGCTTAATGGTGAACTTTTATTCTTAATGATGTTAACACCATCTAGGCTAGCGCAAGTAGCGTTTTACCGAGGTCCTAAAAGGTAACTAACTGGCTGATGTAGTCTTGTTTTGTTGGGCCGGTGTAGAAAAGCATAGCTTAGTAGGGCAGTTATCTGTTCTTATTTCTCAACCCTTCAACTTTTCGTGCAAGTTTGGTTTCCATTCGCGAAATATTTCCAACGTTAAATTTGTTACGTGATGTTGACAAATAATTATATTCATACACATAGCATATATACATATATACAGCGCAACGCATTTAACGCTTATCCAAATGTAAGTTACCAGATATTTGAAAAGCGTTTATTGCAGTGTATGCATTTGTCGCATTACCGCAAAGTTTGCCAAACTCGTGAATATTGGCAGCCTCTTGAGTCCAACTTGAGACATGTGGACATTAATGTTTTGGAGTTACCGTAACTCAAAGCTTATACTAGCTTTGCCTTGCCCTACCATTAGAGCATAAATTGTTTTGCCTGTTGTAATGTAGTCTATGTATAATAGAAGCATATCTAGTGATACTTTTACATAGTAAGGTAATTAAGACTTGGCAACCATGTTGATTGCAATAAACCAACAAAACAATTAACATTTTATCTGGAGAAATGGGCCATAAAGCAATGTCATCCCTTGCTCATCTCAGGCTGTTTTAATTCTCTTAAGGAGATCGTAATTGTGAGACGTGGTTGATCGTACCAAAGAATAACATGGACAACATTGCAATAGAGCCGCTGGAAGGCAACGCAACTGAATTTGAAATAAAATAGTTTCTGAAACGTTTGATTGGTGTTAGCATCATTTGTAAGGAGGCAGAAAAATACAATGCCAGATGCCACATGTAGCTAAACGTGTAGAGATTGGGGCAAAGTAATTATAGTCTATATATAAAGTGCGTGGTTGTCTAGTGATTACCCTGCTGGACAGCCAACCGAAAGGTAGTGGATTCAAATCTCCATCAAAGCAGAAATTTGTTTCGAGCTTTCGGCTCCACCTGCGCCCCTAGCCAACTCAGCTATGATGAGTACACTGATCACACAATATCTGTGGAGATGCCTGGCGGCAAGGCAAGGGACTAACCATATGGCTTCATATGCCGAGGCTGAGAAAATTGAAGTCGCTAACACCGTGCCCATGGCCGTATTTGAGGGCTTGCTTTAGGGACAACCGCTACATTCTATTTTTTGAATATTACATGCTTAGCGCTATGTATACAAAAATTATAGTCCAATTACTTCCTTTAGTAAAATGTGCAGTAACTAGAATCTGATTTAACAAAACATTTGAGGCAACTTAGGAAACTTAGAATTAAATCATTAACCAAATTAATTAGCTAAATACTTGCCAAACAATTAAGAATTACAATACTGAAGATAACCTGTATTACTCAGTAACTTGCAAAAAAATGGACCTGAGATTCAAAAGTCGATACAATGCACGGAACATTTTAACCTAATTTTATTTTTGTCAGGCTTACTTCAAAAGTTAGAAAAATCTCCAACTGAGTTGCTAAATAGAAAAAAACAGTTTTGAAACGAAGGTAGTTGCGTGAAAGCATGTGTTACATTTTCGCTTTGTATATGGAGACGTCTACATAGTAATTCAAAGGTTTGTTTAAAGTATTCAAAGTGCAAGTACAAGTAAAAGTACGCGAATAACAAGTAGAAGTACGAGTACAAGTACTTCGGTGCCAACGAAAAGCATACTAGGAAGTAAACGGAATACAAATATAAACGTTATCTGAACCTTGTTCTCACGAAAAATTGCAGTATAAGCAACTTTAATTGGACTTCAACAAAATTCATCATCATAGTCATAAACAAGCATTTATATAGCGCCATTTGGTAAAGAAATCTCAGAAGGCGCACATTAATCTTCAGTAAATAAAAAACAACACCGCACAAAGAAAAATATGTGAAGACACATACTTCTAGGTCCTACATACTAGTATATTACCTTCTAATAATATATTCATGTATTAAAACAAAAAGAAACTTTGGGCTATTTATCATACAGGTGAATGCATCCTTCAAAATAATGAGTCTCACGTTTTTGTAAATGCAAAGCGGTCAGGTAATCTTGCGATCTTTCTTTAAGTTACAGATTGTATAGATGTTATATTAATACAAGACCCATATTATACTGTATTATATTTCTTAACATGTGCATATCAGTACACAGGCAGGCTAAATATTGAATTTATATACCTCCACAAATAACACATTTGTTTCTTTACGATTATGCAAATACGAGTAGAGATACTTGGGTTACTAGTACAGTTACAAGTATTTGAAAGTGGTACTCAAGTAGTACTTGAGTACAAGTACTAGTACTAGAACAATGTCCCTGGCAATTTATAGATATTTCATGGTCACTGCAAATGAAAATAAGATTGTCACTGTTCCGTGGAACCTTGAAATAATTCCATATTAACATTGCAAAGAGTAGAATCTTTCTCATAAGAAGTAAACACCTATTCTTTAGGTAATAACATTAAAATATTTGCAATTTATATTCTCTTGTTTCACTTCCTCGCTTGAGCAGCTCCTCTGCTTTAGATACAGGCGCCATAGATGTTGCTACTGCGAAGTGAAGGTGTTCTCGTATGCAGATGAAGTGTTGCCATAAGATGCTGGCACCATTGAAGGAACTACCACCGTGTTGTTCTCATATGCAGATGAAGTGGTGCCATAAGATGCTGGCACCATTGAAGGAACTACCACCGTGTTGTTCTCATATGCAGATGAAGTGGTGCCATAAGATGCTGGCACCATTGAAGGAACTACCACCGTGTTGTTCTCATATGCAGATGAAGTGGTGCCATAAGATGCTGGCACCATTGAAGGAACTACCACCGTGTTGTTCTCATATGCAGATGAAGTGGTGCCATAAGATGCTGGCACCATTGAAGGAACTACCACCGTGTTGTTCTCATATGCAGATGAAGTGGTGCCATAAGATGCTGGCGTCATAGATACATCAATATACAGTGGCATTTCCAAAGCGGGGGTATTCCCATGCGAAAGCATTGAGGTTGACTCGCCTGTAGGAGCAATCTCTGTGTATAAGGCTACTGGTGCGAAATCTATTGCATTCAGCTCGCAATAGTTGTCACCTGTTGCTTGACGGCTACTGGCTCCATCTTCTGGCATCATTCCGACTCGGCTGTTTGTAATCGTAGGCCGATATGAAATCATGTTTACCAGTCTACCTGCAATCGACAATTAACAGTTACAGTCAGTAGGCCAGGTTAGCTATGTGCTTTAAGTGTTCATATATTTATGTCTAAATGTCAAGCCTGTTCAAGCTTTGTAGTTATGACAATACAGAAGCTCTAAATTAATGGGAACCTGGATCTTTTTGGGTAGACCTTTGCATCCAAATAAGTGTTTGTTATTTACATTTGTAATGTTTTATTCTGTTTTTGGAGCAATAAGCAACTTACTTACTTACCCTAACTATGTGACTTATAACAGTCCTACAATATGTAGGCCTAGATGAATTTAAATATGAGAAGATGTCTTGCATTATATGCATGTATGCATACATAAACACATACATTAGTCCGAACGTATATGCATGCTTACATACATGAGTTTCTGGTAGACATGTGCGACAGGGCAGCTGATTGGTTTGAGTGCTCGGCTTGTAACGCGGAGAGTACGAGTTCGAGCCTCCCTTTAGACGTTTACTGCTTAGGTACCTTGAGCAAGTCCTTCACTCACAATTGCTCAGCACCAACGATTCATGCTAAGTCATCAGGTAGCGGCGTTTATTAGAGAATAAGGAATACAGAGGACTGGTTGCTTCGTGTTCATTACCAATAACGATTTGACTCAATACTGTTCTGTTAAAGTAAATGCACCTGAGGGCCTACTTTTCAGTATTCCAGTTGCAACGAACAGGCCTGTGATGAAGCCAAAAAGACCGGCCACGAAAATGAGGATGATGGCTGTATTTCCGACTTCTGTGGTTGATGCCACTGTAGTTGCAACGAATGTTTCCAATGAAGATGAACTTGAAACCACTTCTGTTGTTCTGCCTTGGTTCTCAAGCGTCGTTCGTTTTTCATCTATTTAAAATGTACGTCATAGTGAATCTGCTAATGTGTGGCAGTCTTATATTTGAACGGCAACAGCTGCCTATAATTTTTAAACTTATTAAAATTCAAAGCTTAAGGAATTTATTATTTTATGCCTATGTGGTTTAGTTTTTCATTCCAACCCTGAAGGCAAATGGTCACCCTATCGTCACTGAAAAAGTAAATGTTGCATAGGTTGCAGTTAATTAGAGCATTCTACTGCCAGTCTTCTCATTATCATTTGGTGTGGCGCCAAACCATTTGAATGTCTTTAATTCTTCTTTATGTATTGGCACATGCTCAATTGTAACTAATATGTCCCGTCGGGCTTCTAATGTTTACTGTTTGTCATGGGATTCGTTTTGGTTCGTTAGAGCACATTCAGTGTACTGCAGAAACTGCAAAAAGCATTGATTTTAGATATGGTGAAGTAATGCGCTTGTGTTTCACCTCTGTATCACTTGCTTTTAGTATTTCTGCATTTATTGAGTGAGACTATATAATAACTAAGCATCAATCGATGTCGTTGAGCAACTCAGTGAAGAAACTGCTCAAGGCCATACACATTAACCGGCTCTGAAGACGATGGTTTCTGCACTTTCGACATTACAAGCCCAGCGTTCTAATCAATCAGCTGCCGTGCCCCATCCAATTGAATCCAATTAGATGTCAAAACTAGGTAAATCTGAAAGGTTGTCTAGCTGATTAACTGCGAGAGCATTTATTCATCCTTCATCTGCATGACCCAGTCTTTGAAGTCTGTGGTCGAAAGACAGGGTAGACATTGTGGACAGCTTCAATTATCTTGGAAGAGAAATTTCGCAAGATATGTACGTATAATAAATGGAAAATTTCTTACAACTGAACTGAACGAAAACAAAGATCCAGACTAACACAGTGTGCCCCAGTCTCGGAGACATGTACGGCAGACATCGTGGACAGTTCCGCTTGTCAAATCGTTGCTAATGCTGCCATCTAATCAGATATTCGTTGATGAACAAAGAGGCCAAGTAATGCGTGGTCTTTCTCAAAAAGATTTAACACTCCAGATATGAATTGAAAACCAACATATAGTCTGTGGACACTTTGAAACTGGTTACTTGCATGTGATTGAAGCGTAATCGCGGATGACTTGGCAGAATTTTCAAATTTGTTCATGTCCCGATTACGTATTTCATATTCTTTATTGGATGAAGATCTCTCAACACATCGTAAAAGGGCTTTTGATGCAGGCCTAGAGATGCCGTCCGGTTTGGCTCCTGGTTACGTGAAGAAATTCTGTTGCTTTCATGTGGCATGATCGGCCACAGATCCCTACATTATTTTACATTTGTTCGGACTTCAAGAATGCAGCATCAAGCCTTATGTCAGGGCATCCTCTGACAAAAGTGATCTTACTCTTGACGCACTCCTTCCGATTGCTCACATAAGCTGCTAGTTCCTTGTCCCTGAAACTTTAGACTTTTATTTCGCCGAAACTAGACTGAGATCGTCTCTGCGCAAATATATAGGCCAACCAGACTCAATATAAAGTACGCATTGGGGTTCATTTAATTATAGCCATCAGAATCATTATCTTCATCTGTGTCTCTGTTTTTCTTCTTCATCATCAAAACCATTCGACCATAATTTCAAAAAGTGATAAACGTTTATGAGGACTGTATTATTTTTCGAATAGAATTAACTGACCGTCTTCCGCAGTGAGGTTAATCCGCGCAAGAATCCTGTTGTTGTTGTTTTCGACACATGCGTATCTTCCAAAATCTGACAGTTCAACCCTGGTTATTATCAAACCGTTTTGGCTTTCACTTCCCAGACCAGTTACTGTGAACCTTTGTCCGAAACCAGGCTGTAAGACTTTATTATTGGTCAGGCGGTCGCAGAATACTTCGTTGTTATTGAAGAAATAAGTTCTGTTAGGACATTTTCTTACGTCATCGTTAGTTACCCGATACCACGAAACCATTGTAGGCGGATTCGATGCTTGTGTGATACACGTCAGTTCTTTTATTTTCCCAACTTCAGCAAAGACTTGTGATGCTTCAAAAGCTGCGACTCTTCCTACTAAAAATGAAATTATGACTATAATTGCCAATAATTAATAAAATGCATTTTAATATCCTAGTTTTAGCCGATATCCCTGTGCAAAAGGCGCTCCTCCATTTTGCTCGTTTAGCACCATATTTGGACAACACAGCAAAATATAAACACCGTCTCTTCAGAAACAGTGCGATAGAAGATCTCCATAAGAGTAGGATATATCAAAGTACAAGTCACAAAATGGAAATCAAATGCGATTATTCTGATGCAATGATAATGAAGAGGAGAAAGTTTGAAAGGACAAGCTTTAGCCAGTTATGACGGTGCTTAAGAATTCGAATCTTGGAAAGCAGTTTTGACGAAATATGAAATAAAAAACTATAAGTGTAGCACCCGCATTTTGGATTATTGTTTCTAATATACAAGTGTAATGAACATTTGACCAGGAAATGCATGCAGATCTGGGCATTCAATGATGATCCTATTTTAGAAAAATGAGTAATTTTCCATTGCGTCTAAAATCTCAGGCGATAATGAAAGTGAATCAACGAGTTTAACCGTTCAGTTGAAGCCATTTATGAGTTTCAGGATATGCTAAAACCTATCACTAGCACTCAAAAATTAAACTTTATATATATTTATGTGTGTGTGCGTGTGCGTGCGCGCCCTTGTGTGTATGTGTATCTTATTCGAAAGCAATTATATGTTAAATACGAATGATCGTTAATTATGGTTGCAATAACTGATAAGTCAATAGGTTGAAAATACACAATATATTACGTCCGACCAACAACTTTCCAGATGACAACATGTTAAGAGTTCGTGGACTGAGCAGAACGACTGCGTGCGATAGCTTCTGCAGACATAAGAGCGCCACCGCCTGAAACCATCCCTCGTAGGTGGGGATCCGGACAAATCCCCCTTGACATTTCCCTCTGACTTCCCCCGGTCATCTAATCCTTGGATTTCAACCCCCCGGCCGTTTAAATCGGATAAAAAACCTGGATATGTCACCTCTCATGTCCACAAAATGTAAACAATCTCTATCTATTCGGACTTTTTAGTGCTTTGATGTTTCGGGATGGGAATACAAAACTTTTTTTGGAAAAGACTTTTAATATAGCAACAAAATGAGTATACAGTTTTCTATAAAGACTTTCAATGCATTGATTTTAATATAGCAACAGATTGGGTAAACATCCCAATTTCATTAGACATTAACTTTATTTAATTGCTGAAATTTAATTGTTGATCAATCAGGCTTTTATTGCTTTGAGTCTTAATTAATTAATGTTTACTCACTTTGATGCTAAAAGTAAATGTCTAATAAAGTTTTGATATTTACTCAATCTGTTGCTATATACTCTGCCATGAATTCGTTTGAAAAGCAGGTGAAAAAACCATAGAGATGGAATCGAAAACTGTATCTAATATACGTGGAAAAATAAAGTTATTTTAAACGGTTTTGTTTACATTAAACAAAAAATTTATCAAATAGCGTAATCAGTTACGAGTGCGAACGTCTTAGAGGTGCAGGGACAAATTTAAGCGAGTGTAAAGCAAAGGTCAAATTAAATGAAGATCTATCAGTTGTTATTTACCTGCGTGAATACACTCATGCTGCTGATTTGGTTCATGTAGAGGTGTTGAAGGTCCGGCGAGTATTAAACGAAAGGCAGAGGAAAGTGAAGAAACACCGCAGAAAATTCTGGGTCAAGAATTTCAGCAACTCAGTCAACAAGCTGCTCTTCAGATGATACCGAGACGACTTTTGAGACGAAACATTAGAAGAGTTAAACGGAAGAAGAATGCGGTTCATCCTATTCCAACCAACCGCTTATTTGAAATTCCTGACGAGTACAAGCGTACAAAGGGAGACAAAGTCCGGGGGCCTTCACCAGAGGGAATCAATGGGGGAGATGGCGGGGTGATATGTCCGGGGAACATTTACCCGGAGGATATCTCCTAGACTCTCATAGTTGGTAGAAGACGCGGCCTCCGGATATCACTTGAGCAGCCGGGTCAATCTGTGGCAGACAGTTGTTAGATAGATTGCAAGAACTCTTTTCTAGTAGACGGACGAAAGAATTCCAAAGCCACTCATCGCGTTTCGCGGCGTAGATAGGTCCATAGGCGTGGAACCTGTCACTCCTTAAGTAGATAATGAACTGTTCCAACAACAAGGATTGCTCAATCAGGAACAGAAAAAACCGTCTGAAAACTTAGAATCCAAGGTAAACTATTGCAAATGACACCAGAACGCCAATTCGATTACGTTAGCAGTCCGTACATTAATATTAGTTGCGTATGGGTCAGAATACATCGCAGTCAGGATGGGGATATGTAAAATAGTGTTGTCCTCAATATATAAGTCAGATGATGTATGTAAGTATGTATGTATATAAAGCGCATTTTTAAACTCCTCAAAATCGCCAAGAAAGCGGCAAGTCAGCAGATCTAAACAGTTACGATATAACTAGGAAGGAAAATGTTAATTGTTTGTTGTCCAGAGATAGACTACACATGTCAAGAGCAGACTATCCCAGAGGGAAGAGCCGATAAAGTAAAGAGCGCGATGTTGAAAATGTACCGCAGCGTAGCAAAAAGAAGTTCGTGGCGAGTAGAGAAGCGCAGCGCCTACCGATCGCGGAGAACTCGAACATGCTGGAACAGTGCGCAGATGTAGTACGGAGCAGTCCCGGCGAGCGAAAAAGCTTGCAAAGAGTAGAATCTCGAATTTATGAACAGGTAACCAGTGAATTGTATCTTTGATGCAGTGGGGAAAGTGGGAATACTTGGGTGGGTTAGCAACCTGTCGAGCTGCGCGGTTCAATACCGATTGTATTTGACGAATATGAAAGGACAGAAGACCGACGAGAATGGAATTAGCATAATCCAGACGAATGATGACAAAGGAGTGGAGAAAAGCAGAGGCAGAGCAGAATCTACCTAAGATGATCGTAACAAGCTACAGAGAAAGTTCACGTGTTCGGACAGTGAGAGCTCGACATCGACTAGCAAACCCAGATCTCATTCGGTTCCCTGAGATGTGAAGTCCGGTTATAGTGATGTGAGGCTGATCTTAGCCCGGGCCTGACGAGTGCCAATCCAGAGGAATTGAGTCTTTGGTGGGTTAAGCCGGATGTGGTTAGATGACATCTATTCTCGTACTGGGGTGACAGTAGCTAGGACAGAGCGAACACAGGACAGAGAGTCCGATGGAGAACAGGAGGAGGAGAACTGAACATCATCTGCATATATTGGTGGACAGAGGAACCCAGGGCGGTAATAATCTGAGTAAGCGGATATAAAGTAGTATGATGACAATTGGTCATTTGTTTGCAGTATTGAGTAAATATTAAGTGTTTATGAATCGGCAATAACAAATCAACAAGCTTTAAGGATGTTACTAGTCACGACTCACAAAAATTGTTTGTAGTCATAATGGACTTACTGGTATACCCCTCAACCTATCCAAAACTGAATTCATGTTACTAGGCACTCACAACTGCACAAGAAGATTGAATGCTTCAAATCTCTAAAACTTGGCAACTCAGTATCGAATTGACTCATTCTGCTTCTAACTTTTGTGTTGTTTTTATGGTACTATGTCTGTCAGTGACTATTTAAAAAGCAGTTGTAAGTCACCAAATATGCATATTCATGACATACAGAGAATTAGGCGTTAAGTCCTTATCTCTTCAAGAATTTATTACAAATGCATCGGTTTTCAGTCGGTTCTATTACTGGAACTTGCTTACTATTGATTGTGTTACATGGTGGATTAGATAACCTCCTTTATCTAATGCACAATGTATCGATCGATAGCTCCTCAAATTCAGACTGGGGATGATAAAAAATTTAAAAGGTAAATCATGAATTGAGAACGAAAACACAGAAACGTTCGAGCAGAAATAACAGACACGGAGAGATTTTCAGCATTTAGGACCAACAACCGAAAATCTCGTTCTTCATAAACAGTTCAACAAGTACTGGTTTCATCAAATCAAATATGCAGAAGCTCTATAGAGCTCAAAACTCATTGGCTAGTGCTGTAACTTATACATCTAGACACGGGCATACTTGTCCTGTGTTTAATTCGTTGCACTAACGCTTCTCAGGAAGAGATCTAGTTTAAATTGGCCTGATAATCTATAAATGCCTGACTGCAGCCAACCACAGTACTTAACATCCTGATTCCGAGACTCATAGCTGTTTAACTAGGTCGTCTGATTGTCGTTTTCTGGTTGTACAAAATTGTTTATTTTTTTGGACCGAGATTTTGCGATTCCCTCCCCGCATCTGTTCGTTCTGCTCAATATCTTATGCAGTGGTTTTTTCTAGAAAAAGGTTATGGAACTGAACGGTTATGGAATTTTGTGCTAAATCAATCAATAAACACTGAAAACAGTGTAAAGTTGTAAACACTGAAATTGAATTAAAGTAGGTTACATTATATTACATAATTAAAATAACTTTGCAGCACAATTCTCTTTTGGAAACTAAATTATTTTTATTAGCCGAAAAAAGTTGCCGTAACTCCGTTCCGGAGCATTCCATCTGAAAAAAACACTGATCTTACGTCTTCTAGATGTCACCTTTTCAGCTGCTTTATCCATCATACGCTGTCTCTCTGTCTCACTGGACTTACCTTCTGGGTATTGACCTGTTTGCGGTTTGGTCTTGGTGTGCCGTATCGGTTGATGACTTGTGGTAGCTTCTACAGCGCATGCAGGTTACATTTCAACGGCTCAATGCAACTGCTTTCCGCAGCACATTCTTCATGCCAGAATTTGACGAGTAGCAGCAGTTCAAGATGTTTTACCTATGCTACCTCCTCCAATAAATTTTTAATTCCGAGGGATCATAATATCTCGGGGAAAATAGTAATTAATAATCGATTTACCGCTTGCATCGTAGTTTGTCAAAGCTACTAGGCAAAGAACGTATAGATAAGCGTAAGCTTTCATTATCGTTCGAATATTAAGCTGTGAAGTTACCACTAAGATTGTGTGGCCTATAATAAATCATGGCTAAGTTGAAACTGAACCTTACAATGTAATGCACTAAATTATTGTGAAAAGTCTGTAACAGCTGTGAAATTATACATACACCCTGTAAGGACAAGTCTGTCACTTTTGTGTTAGCATCGTGATCTGCAAGCTCATCAGTTACAAATCAGTTACAAGCTGCAAATCAAGCTGCATTTTTTCACTTGTGTCAGATTACACCATAATAAAGTCCTAATGATAATTGCATGAATATTCATGGGAAGCAGATGCGCTTCAGGCCCAGTCTAGGCTAACGCTGAGCTACTGCATTAACCCTAATTCATAGATGGTTATTTGTTTGCTTATAATGTGTTAGACAGTACGCCGTAGCAACTGCAAATGGCTTTACATCTCAACTCATTAGCTTGTTATAGACTCATAATCTTCCTTATTCCACTTAGGATACAACTGAAGCTGTAAGAAGTCGTTCTTGTGTTGTGATTCGACTATACCCATGTAGCTATCGGTACTCTGGTGACTTGTTCGGTTGGAAATACAAAGTAATTACAATGTGGCATTTGCGATGCTGGGGTGTTGTCGACTGCAGCAAACGTGTCTGGTTCTTCAGAAATCGTGGCTGTGCAGACGACTGTCTGACTGAGGTGCATCGCACGCAGGTCTGGCGAAGCGTCGTTCTCCAGTCTTCCAGTTCGGCCACCGAATAGCTTCATCTGCTCTTTATGAGACTTAGCCCTCGCCATATTTCGGAATTTTACTGCAACTGACACACAGAAAGCAAAAATTTTAATGGGACCGCTGGAATTGACTAACATAGCGTGAAACAAATTTCCACCTGAAAATAAGTGGAAAAATTGAGAGTTAGTGCTAGGCAAATTATTCATAGGGAACTCATTTGATCCTATGTATTTCTTGTGAATATTTTTCGATTCCCTGAATTATCCGATTTCGAAAGTGTTTTTCCAATCGCTTACAATTCTTGACTACGATTTCACCTCAACTCGACTTATGCTTTGTTCATTATAACTATAGAAGTCATCGGAATAGTTCAGTTTAGATCTAAGATCAGATCAGATCATGAATATGAATTCAGATTTTATAAGATCAGATCATATTAGATCAAATTGTAATGTACATTTACCGATTAGTGTTGTTGTCATGCAGACTCCAACGACCAAGCCAACCATCCCAGATGCGATGATTACTATGATGAACTCCGTCGACCTGTACATTGTTGAGATGGCATCTACAGATGACATGGTAGATGCTTTTGTTCCAGTTGCAACCACCCTTTGCTTTCCTTCTGGACGCTGGATAACTGATAACATAGCAGATACGACCATTCCTTTATGAACATAATTTTATTACAGTGGCCAGCAATATTTTTGAGTGAAAAGAAGAGGTCTGATCAACAAAGCCCATTCAAGATTTCTACTCATAAGTGCTCTTTGCCCTGTCACGCATGAGTTGAGAGCAGTTATAAGGATACTGCCTTCAGCCAAATTAAATGTAGGAATACATCAACAGCCTTACGCTGCTCTTAAGGAGTAAACACTCTTAAATTGTGCTGTTTCTGTTATCAAAGCGGCTCGAGAAATATGTTGCAATCATTAATAGAACAGGAAAACAAAACTCAAAAACATCAGTTGATGGCCCTGAGCAATAATTGTAGTGCAGGACTTGCTAAAAGACCTTATACAGTAAACGTCTCAGGAAAAGCTCAAAACTGAAATCAATCGGCTACTGTGCCCCACCCAATAGAACCCAATTAGACGTCAAAACTAGGTAAACCTAACAGATTATTCAGCTGATGAACTGCGGTTGCGTGTGTATATTTCAACCAAAAAATCCTTCTACTTCAGAACACAGCCTTTGAAGACTGGTCGAAAGACATGGTAAACATTGTGGACAGCTTAAACTCGTTGCTTATGCTGGCACTTGCCGAACAAAGACGGCCAATTAATGTATGGTCTTTCTAGAAAGGGTATTTGACGCTCCCGATATGAATTCAAAACCAATCTCATAGTCTGTTTACACTGTAAAACTGATAACATGCATGCGTCTGAGGCTTGATCGCGGATGGATTGGTAAAATTTACAATTTTTTTCATGTTCCGATTACATACTTCATGTTCTCAATTGGATCTGTCAACACATCGAACTAAGGCTTTGATTCAGACCCAGAGATGACGTCGGGTTTTGACTCCTGGTTACCTAAAGAAATTCTGTTGCTTTCAAATAGCCACAGATCCTTACCGTACACTACATATGTTCGGACTTCACTCATGCAGCATAACGCCTTATGTAGTGGCGTCATCTGACTAAATTGGTCTAAATCTTGACGTTCTCATTCCGATTGTGCACAAAAGCTACCAGTCCATCTTCTCTGAAACGGTAAACTTGTATTTCTTTGGAGCTACTCTGAGGGCTTATCTGCACGAATAGATAGGCTAACCAGACGTCATAAAAAGTGTGTGTAACGTTTCATTATAGCCATTATAATCATTAACTTCATGTATGTCCCTGTTCAAGTTTCTTTCTGATCTTCTCTTTGTCGTCAAAACCATTCCAGCAGTATTTCAAAACTGTGGTAAATTCTATGAAGCCATTGTTATTTCTCGAATAGAATAAACTTGCCTTCTTCAACAGTGAGGTTAATCCGAGCTAGAATCCTGCTAGAGTTGTGATCGACACATGCGTATATTCCAACATCTGAAGGTTCTACTGGGTTTATAATCAAACCATTTCGGTTTGTAGTTCCCAAAGCAGGTACTGAGAACCTTTGTACGAATACAGGCTGCACAATTCGATTATTGGTGAGTCGGTCGCAGAACACTTCGTTGTTATTAAAGAAATGAGTTGTGTTAGGACACTTTCTTATGTCGTCGTTAGTTGTCCGATACCACGAAACCATTCTAGGCGGATTCGATGTTTGTTCGATAAATGCCAATTCTTTTCTTTCTCCAGCTGAAGCAAAGACGTAGACGCCTTCAAATGCTGCGACGCTTCTTCCTAAAATGATATTATGACTATAGATTTGCCATCAGTGAATAAACTGCATAATAATATCTTAGTTCTCAGTCGATATGCTGTGCTATAAAACCCTCTCCCATTAATACTCATTGAACACCATTTTAGGGAACATTACAAAATGTAAACACTTTTACATCAGCAACAGTATAATAAACAGACTTTTATCTGCCATGACATGGTAATCAGCATAAAAATAACAACTGAGCAAATAGCATTCTTATGAATTGCCTCTTCCCGCAAACGGCATCTTCTATATTGTTCCTTATATACGTCTGTGGTCTTTTATTCACAGTTGCTGATTCCTCTCTACCTTCTCATGTTCGAAACTCTTTCACAGAGAATTCACCTTTCGCTTTAAACAGAAGAATTACCTCATCCAGTCTGTTTATTGTCTTAATGTATCAAGTTCTTCGGTTTTAATGTGCACTTCTTAACTTTGTAAGAAGGGAAGTATCGAATTACAGTTGTATTGTATTGTGTCGTTGAGAATTCGTGAGATGTTGAGATATTTCATAAAGTCAAACAATTTGGACGGCTTTACAAATGACCAATTTTAGCTCACTTGACTTAACTCGTTCATTCGCTCACTTTCAGTCACTCAGTCAGTGTAGTCAGTAACTCACTCATTCACTCACTCACTAGCCCGCTCGCTCCTCCCACCCTTCATCCCTCACCTCCTCACTCACTCGCTCACTCACTCACTCACTCGCTCACTCACTCACTCACTCAATCACTCACTCAATCACTCACTCACTCAATCACTCACTCACTCAATCACCCACCCACCTACCAACCCACCCACTAACTCACTCAATCACCCACTCACATCTTGCGTTGGCATTCCGATATCGTGGGCTTCGTTTAGACTGCCGATGGAATTTACGGATATGAGGTTATATATAAATCATAGACCAAGAGATATGCTGAATGTGGATGTGTCGGAATATTCTACAGTCATGATGGCGGTATATCAAATAGCTTTGTCCTCAAAACATATGTCAGATAATCATGTGACGGCAGTTGAGCATGTGCTTGAAATAATGAGTAAATATTATAAACTATAAACTAAAAGCAACACACTTTAAGGATGTCAAGAGTCACGACTTACAAAAATTGTATGTATAGTTTTATTGAACTCACTAATATACTTCTCCACCATTCAAATGCTGAATTTCTGTGTCTGTACACTCTACAGTTGCCCAAGAAGTTTGAATAGTTCTAATCTCTAAAATTAGTTGATTCACCTACTGAATTGATTCATTCTGTGCGTAACTCTGGTGTTGCTTTAACTGCACTGTGTATGTAAATGACAATTTTTTATTTTTTATTACATTACAATAAATTATGTAAATGGTATTTGTAAGTTGTCATAACAGTTCGTTGTTTATGAGATCTCAGAGACTTTTACTACATCTTTGTCACTTGTACAAGTTGCTCAGCGAGCTTTCTTTCCTGATCATTTTAACATCGATCGAGATCAGACATCTTGTCTGGATACCAGAGCTTGTAAGATTTGAACGATATTTGAACGACTTATAATCAAATATGTCAACCTTCACTTTTACTGGAAAAGGAACTGAAGCTGAAGTTCACAGTGCGGTACTTAGGCACGATGTCGTCAAGTTTCGTGAACTTATTACCGGCTGATTTAATCCAGAACATTTCTTCAACTATGGACCCGGGGCATTCCGTTACTGCAACGTTTTGATGCATGCAGTCGATTGTAACTTCCGTGAAGTTATCGAATTCCTTTTGCGACAGACGAATATGCGCACTCGGTGCGGTTTTAGAGGAGCCTGCACAAAGAAGAACGACGATGTGATACGCTTGTTTCTTCAAATAGCGTGTGAAAGGCGACGCTGCTGGTCCGAGTATCTGTCGATTCTGCTAGTTCATAATATCGTCGATATCGCTCGGGAGTTTATTCAGATGGATGGTTTCAACGTCAGTGACAAGTCGTTATACTTTCCAGGCGTGTATCTTCGGTGGTATATAGGACGATGGGGGCAGAGTCCGTTGCACGTTACGGCCTTCTTCCAGGAACTGCATCTTATGGAGCTTCTGATCAAACGTGGCGGAAAACTGGATATAAAGGACAGTGGTGATTATACGCCTCTGTACGCTGCCTGTCTGCATGAAAGTTACGAATGCTGCCAGTGTCTATTGAGACACGGCGCAAATCCCACGATCAACGATACTACGAAGCAGGACAGGGATTCAAGTCCTCGCTCACCACTCTATGCACTATGCCAGTTGTCAGAACCGCCGGTTAACGAAGAGATCGTTGGACTTCTGCTCTCAGCCGGGCTTGACATGAATAAGGAGAGGTGGTGGATTCTGAACAGACGCCAGAAACGCAATATAACTGTCGATACTCTCCGTCTGCTGATGTCATTGTGTCGGGTTCCATCCAGCCTAGAAATACTGTGTGTTCGAGCAATGCGACGTCACCCCTCAAAACTTACCAAGGGTAGGAGCATCGTAACAAAAGTTCAGCAACTTCCTGTGCCACCCATACTCAAGGCCCGACTCATCGTAAGCGACTTCGACCAGAGCCTATGACTCAGTTCGCCCACTCTGTGAAAACGTGAGGACACTCAAGTGAGACTAATGTCTGAGTAGCCTTTAGGATCCTCATCAAAGAGCAATTACATTACAACTCCGATATTGGAATTATCGTAAAATTTGTAAAGCAAAAAGCATTAAAAAATATTATGAGCGAAATCGTTTGAACCAAGTAATTATTATCTGATTTTACTGTACGTGCGGTTCATAGCTCAATAAAATAAATATGAGAGTAATGTCATAAATTGTCAAGCCTCAGATTAACCTTAATTTGATCTTCTATCGGTAACTGTTATGGTCAACTCTTACCAGCTCTTTAAAGTTTATTATTGTCGATTTAGCTCTCACTAGCAATCACAGATTAAAAAATTCAATGACGTCACTACAGATGAAAATTGCTTTACTGCTGTATAATGACAATATAGTATTCCAAATAGTCTTTTCGCTTACTTCAGTCACATGAGCTTTAAGATACTAAAACGAAATGGGTTGTTTCGTAACTAATACTTAAAACCTATGTTTTTTTGCATTTATCTACATTAACACGAGTCCACTATGTTCGCATAATGATTAGGTCTAACGACATCTCTTTCTTTCTTTCTTTTTGCTGTCTTCCTCTCTCTCGATCTCGATCTCTCTTTTCCTCTCTCCCTTCTTCCCTCCCTCCTTTCTCTCTTATTCAGGGCCTGTTTGAGCAAGGAGAGAGACAGAAACCAGTAAGTTGATCTCACAGTTAGCCATTTGCAAATTTGAGCTGAAAAGAATGGGCCTACATCTAGATCTAGTACAGTAAATGCAGCTGGTTTAAATAAAGTTTGGAAGTAACCGGATAACTAAATAAATTGAAACTGAAATGAACAAAATATACTTAATAGTACAAATATAATAGCCCTATCCATTTCATGAATAAATTAATTAAAAATCAATAACTGTTATTTATTCTGTCAATATTTAGATAAATACTATACTGACAACAAGATAGTTTTCTGTATTACCAACACGGTTCACATACCCGTGTATTAGTCAAAAATGTATCTTCTAATTGCAAATATCAGTTTTTAAAGTAAGCGTCATATAAAGAACATAAGCCTCCCGATATGCTAATTTTTGTGTGACTTGTAAGTATTTACATACAGATAGCGATAGCCATTATAACAGTAGCTCCTAAAATTAAATGAGTGCCAACAAATGCATCAATTTTTCAGTTTTAGAGTAATCGTAAACTCGAGATTTCTGCATCGCCTAACGAAAGCTAAGTCGCGGAAACCAGTTTTATCTCAGGCGTTCAGTCAAAAAAAAACAGAGAGGAAGAGACAGACAGAGAAGTAGAGAGGGAGCCCAGTAGGATCTTGGGCCTGGTGTTGGTATTATGTATAAAAGCACAAATGAACAAAGGTCAAAGTAGCTTTGTCCCATTATTTTCAAATGTGAAATAGAATAACATTAACGACTGGAAGAGAGTCTAAATGATCTGTGGCATTAGGTTTTGCATATGATGGAGTGAAGGCCTGTTGTCTCAACTGGATGTATCTGCTTGGCAATCTTTAAATATTATCTATGGAGAGAGTAATGCCCTATTTGAATATTGCCCATCTCTGATGAATTTTGGTCTGTTTCAATATTGTGTAATAGACAAAAATGTGTGGCTCTTAAAAGCTTGACGCTAAATGACCTTTGGATTGGCCTAGACTAGTATACTGACATACAACCACAACAGCAGCTTATGGGTATCTATTTTATATGAATTAAAGGACAAAGTGAAAGCCAAAATGGCTTGCGACTTGATTTGGTCTGATGGCGTTTGGTATAATCGGTTGTACTTACATGTAGACACAAACGACCAGGAACTACTCGTGCCCTGTTTCTAGTACCAAGTAATATTAGCAAGTTGGAAACTATAAGACCGACCTAGGATATGCTGGTAGGCTGGCACCAGCTAATTAGGGCTATAGGCTTTTATAAGCAACTACGATGTGTGTTTTGTAAAGTCACATACTAAAATGGGATTAATTTTTGACAATGGATCTTCACATTTTGACTTTGGGAATGCAAATTTCAAGAACAGTGGCAAATCATTCTTGCAACTAACTTTTGTTTGTGGGCAATACTATGATACTCTTTCATTTATTCGCTTGCACCATTACCCTAGAGCTGTGTATTCTGCACTCTACAGATGGACATGCGAATTTTTAATGAAGCTAAGTTTCGCCCTGTGTTGCCTCGAGTAAAGATTTAAAACAACCCCGAGTCTACATTTGATCACAGTCAAGGATTTTCAGTTTTTACCAAACGGGTAAATCCCACCCTTGGGAAATGTAATGAAACCCTAATAACAAGGCCTAACAATAGTTATATACTTCTAAAGAACACTAAGTGCTTGTCGTATGCCAAAGATAATGCTAAACTGAGACAACCATCTTTCCAGGGTAATACGACCAAGCCTGCTCATGCGGACCAGCGTTTGCAGTAGACCTAAGCTAATTCCGAAACAGCATCTGACACTGATCAAACACAGAACAACTACTTTTCTAAACCTCTCAGAGGGCAGCCTGTAATTTTGATATGTGCGCCCACTGCATGCTAAATTGTCTCTCATGTGATGGCAAGAACACAAACTTTCATCATATAGACCCGCATTTGCAATTGACCTAAAACAGGATCCGACATTAACAAATCAACCATCACGCTACATATTTAAAGGGCACCCTGTAATTCTAAGAGTATGCTTAACAGTTTCATGCCAAACTATTTTACGTTTGAAGTCCAGATAGGGCTAGGGTTATGTTTAATCGCTAACTGCACGACACCGTTCTGAACAATAGTCCAAAAAGTTGTAGGCTTGTGGTAAAATAAACTTTCGGTTTAAGCGCAGTAGAATGAACTTTCGGTTTAAGTGCATAACAAGTTAATAAAGCTAAGAATATACTTTGAACTAAGTCACACCCTAAATGTATGTGCATATATCAAGGAGACAGAGGCAAGAAGCCTGTTGATGATGACAGAAACAAGCATATTGTAGAGAGATGTGAGCAGAGTTTCAGTTAGTGGCGTTTAGTAAAATCCGACTGGTGTGGGCTAAGGAGTGAATTGGAAGCTAAATAGTCATTGATCCGAGGGAGGACAATCCGTTCAGTTAATTTGGATATGAAAGGCAGATCAGAAACAAGCGGTAATTCAAAAAAATTTCTTTGTCAAGTGATGATTTCTTGAGAAGAGTGGTAATAAGTGTTTGAAAAGGAGGGGGAAGTTACTATTAGATAAGGAGAGATTAACTACTTTGATAATTTTGATAATTTGGTATTATTATTATAAATTGCTAACTTCTATAGCGCCGAGGTGTAATTCATATAAGATGTCAATTGATAGTGCCCAAAAGCAAACCGTTATCAGCCTGTGGTAGATAAGCAGTTTGAAAAAGAAAGTCTTGAATTGAGACCGAAATAACAGAAGAAGCTGAGCAAAACAAACAGATACAAAGAGAGAATTCCATCACTTAGAAAACTCGTTGATCAAGAACAGTTCACCAAGAATTGGTGTCACAAAATCAAACATGCAGGTACTCTAGAGATTTCAGAACTCTTTGGCTTGAGTAATATATCTGATTATACAGAGAACTAGAACTGTTCGTAGTGAACGAGCTTTTTCAGCTGTTGGATCTAAATTTTGGAATTCTCTTCTCGCTTCTGTTCGTTCTGCTCAGTTCCTTAGTCATTTTGGTCTCAAACCAAGGCTTTCCTTTTCAGCTGCTATATCCACCGTACGCTGTCTGTCTGTCTCGGTGGATTTAGCTTCTGGGCAATGAATGACCTGATATCGGGGTGGTTTTGGGGTGTCATCGGTTGATGCCTTCCGCATTAGACACCGGTTCTGTAGAAATTATTAATTAATAGTAATTAATAGTAGACTCACCGTTTGCGTCATAGTTTGTCAAAGCTACTAAACAAAGAACATACACATAAGCGCAGGCGTTCATGATCGTTTAAGTATTAAACTGTGAAGTATTCTGTAGAATTATGTGGCCTATCGTAAATCATGGCTAAGTTAAAACTGAACCCTAATATGTAACAGTCTGTAAGTGGTCTGTAACAGCGCTGAAGTGTCATGTAATCATACCCTGTTAGGACAAGCGTGTCAGGTTTGTCTGATCTTATGAGTTGTAATTGCAGTGGTTATCAGTTGCATGAAGGCCAAGTTTATGAGTTTAGTCTATATCCGCCTTGCGACAAGCTGCAATATTTCCAAGTGCATAAGGTTATTGTTATTTATACATTTACCAATCTTCACTATTTAATGACTAAGCATCAATCGATGGCGCTGAGCAATTGTGAGTGAAGGATTTGCTCATTGTCAACAGGTAACAATAAGGTACAAAACAGTCTCAGGGAGGCTCGAACCCGTACTATTCGCATTACAAGCCGAGCACTCAAACCAATCGGCTACCGTGCCCCACCACAACGAAGGGCTACATGTAATAACATATGCAGGAGTATTCTGGGAAGAAAATGCGCCTCGGTAGAGTCTAGGCCAACGAGGTCCTACTGCATTTACCCTCCTTTATAGTTGTTTAATCGTTAGCCTGAAATAGTTTAGACAGTGTGCCTTAGGATTGCAACTGCGGTGAATTTTGATCTTTACTCATTAGCTTATTTTAGACTTCCTTATTCCGGTTAGCATACAAAGTTTCAATCTGTTTTTATATTATAAAATTAAGACATCCTTATTTGTTGAAGTATGTATTAGCTCCTGAGAAGTTATCAAGAAGCGCTACCTTTAGAAGCCAGATTCATATACACATACGTAGGTCATTCTCGTCTCAGAATCTCCTCAATTCACACATGAAAAGCTTCATGCTGACAGTAATGTTTTCACGATCCGTTTTGTGAAATTTGCCGTATCAGTTAGTATTTCTTTTAGTTTTTTTAAGCTGCTGTTGCCATGCTTGTGGATAAAGAACTCATTGGTAAATGAATTCCAAATGAAGTTGGGAGGTTGAAAGGAGTGTCCTTTAGTTTAAGGACTGTGACGACCACAGCGAACCAATAATTCTGTTTCCCAGTTAGCCCAAAGACGTTTGGACAATGGTCGGCTAACGTTGTACACCACTGTGCCAAGGTGTGCATGTGCTGGCTGGGTTAATTGTACTTCAGCCGAAATGTTTTCGACTTCGATTTTAAGAAGATTCATTCGAGGTGAGGAAACAAGTGAGGCAACGCAATCACTCATTGTAACACACACGACTTTTTAACACTAATATAGGGAATACTCCTATTCTTCCCAGTAAGTGTAGGATCGTTGAAGTCGTCGTAGCTGAGATGGCCAAGGGGAACGGAAATCTCGCGTCAAATCTCTATCTTGTCGGGGATTGAACCCCGACCCTTCGATTGACAATCGCGCACTAATCGCTAGGCTATCGCGCACCTCCTATACGATACATAAATAAGTGCATAATTACATGGTCATTGGTACTTACTATTTAGTATAGGCTAAATACAGATATATGCATACGTATAGTACGTACATGACTACGTACAGAGGTGAGTGTAGTTTAATGTGGATCCGAAGCATGTGACCCTACTGAATATGTGCCGTTTTCGTAATACATAAGGCTTCAATCTTAGCAAAACCACTGCAGACAAGAGAAAGACAAAGATCTATGATGCGGAACTTGATGATTAGACGACTAATGAGTACATGTGACTAAATGAATAGGCAAAGCGCCATGAGGATTGGCTAGTCCATTAAGTATCATCCTGTCCGAGGCAGAGAACCTGTTGAAGTTCGGTGGTACGCATGCTATCTAAAACAATACGCCATTACCACTTTGCACTTTGTCAGATTGCTATTTTCTTATACAAGACCCGTTGAACATTCCGCATAATACCTTGATGATAATGAAGGAAGATATAATTTCTGTTAATTCTATCATTGCAACTGAATCTGCAAGAAGTCCTTCTTGTGTTGTGAATCGTTAGTCGATTATACCCAAGTAGCCAGTAGTACTCTGGGGATTTGTTCGTTTGGTACTACACCGTAATAGTAATATGGCATTTGCGATGCTGGAGGTTTGTTGATGGCTTGAATAGTGGCTTGTTCTTCAGGAACTATGGCTGTGCAGACGTCTGTCTGACCAAGATGCAACGTATTGAGGTCTGAATAGTTGCCGTCGTTTGCTTGACTGTGACCTACCGAGGCTTCTGTTGAGGCTTCGTTCTCCAGTGTTCCAGTTTGGCCATCATGCAGCTTTATCTGCTCCTTTTGAGACCTAGCCTTCATCATATTTCGGAATTTTACTGCAATTGACATTTAGGAAGCAAAACATTAAGAGAATGGGACGGTTGGAATTGACTACTATAACGTGATACAAAATTGCGCATGAAAATAAGTGGAAAAAATAAGAATGAGTGCTAGGCCTTCGAAAAATTAAAGCAACAGTTTTTTTTATCAAAACAATACAAGAGTAGTAACTATTTAAACCTGAGTCTATGCGTTAAGAATTTCACAGTATGATCATCGGGTTCACAAGTTAAGATTTGACTTAAAGATAAAATTTGGGAAATACTATCTACTATATTTGTATTAGTAGATGCATGACCTATCAAAACAAGAACTGCTTGTTATTCAAGTATTCAACGGAATAATAAGCTAATTTCAGTTACCCAGATAGGTAACTCATGGAATCCAACTGATAAGGTTAATTCATTCATTTCTTTCGAATTTTTACACTTTCTCTGCCTATCGGATTTCGACCAAGTTTTCTAATAGGTCATGATTCTTGACTGTGATCTCAAACGAAACAACCATCGGCGGATGCCTTGTGCACTATGATAACGGCGCTAAAGAAGTCATTAGATCACATCAGGTTATATTAGATTAAAATTTGCATTTACCGGTCAGTATTATCCCTGTAATGCAGACTCCTGTGACTAAGCCTGTCACCCCAGATGAAACTACCAAAATGATGACATTCGTCGTGCTGTACATCGATTTGGCATCCTCAGATGGCAAGGTAGATGTTGAAATGGCATCGTCAGATTGCAAAGTAGATGCTGATTCAGCGGCATATGAAATCACTGTTTCTTTCCCTTCTAGATATCCAGTAACTGGTCAGAGTAACAAAACGGATGTGGACATTCCTTTATGAATACATGACAGTGGCCGGCAATTTTGCTGAGCGCAAAACAAGATGCTCGATCAAGGAAAACATGTTCAAGAAATCTATTCAGAAGCGCTTTTGCCCAGTCACGGCTGGATTGAAAACACTTACAGTTCTAACTACTATGAATGAAGAATAAATAAATAAATAAACAACCAAAGGAACGGATAAACGAGTGAGCGAATGAAATAACTAAACCTTGCTGCTGGGGCAAGAAATCAGTAGTCAATTTTTACTTTTGCCTGCAGTTCTGTTTATTAATAGAAATAAATAAATAAATAAGCTCATATATGATGCAGGCCAACAAATATTGCAATCAATATATGGATAAAAACGCAGAAACCACATCTGAGCGCATCTGCCTCTTTGAATGCTGCCCTTTGACGCCAGCACTTGTAATATTTTCGGTGAAACTTGTAACTGTGTAGATTGTTGGTGATTCATTAAACAAATTCAATTCCATTCAATAACGAGCAGAACTGATGATTGTAACATGCGTGTCGTTGCAGTTGGCACGGAATGTCTCCCACTTACACATTTTCGCTTTCTTGACTCCTATAGGAAACCACACAATGTAGACCTATTAAAAATTCTTGATCACGTGAGTATAAATAGGTCTAACCTCATTTTCATTATCAGTTGATGCCTCTTCTAAATCGTAATCGTAGCTGTATCCTTAGATACTGTTGTTATAGAAGTTATTTGACTGAAGCAGTATAAATTAGATTTAGATATATTTTAAAAGTGAAATCATAAGGCAACCGCTCATTTGAAAATCGAAGTTCATTCATTAAGTCATTTAATCACAATATTGTAGTATGTGATGAATTGGACGAATGAGATGAGATTGTGAATGAGATTGTGAACCAGCGCAAAACAACATCAAAGACAGAGGCTTATGAACAGAGGGTGGATAACACACAATGTCATAAAAATTTCAGAAGTAGAAGAAATCGATTCTTCGAAAGGAACACAAATCCTAGGCTGCGACTCGTCTTGTTGATAGAAGATGATGAATGCTTTGACAAGCATAAACATGAACATAACTAATCTCTATCATGAACGTCATCAATGTCTTATTACCTTTTCTCCATTTATTATTTAATCGGGCTCTGGGTGAGGGCTCCCTCCCCTTCCCAGAAAAGGGCTATTGTCTTCCCCTCCCTCAAACGTCCTGGGTTGGATACCAACGACCCATCCAACTACCGACCCATATCTAACCTATCCTTCCTATCTAAACTGGTTGAAAAACATGTGTCCATACAGCTAATGCAATATCTCGAGGCCAACTCATTACAACCAAGCCAACAGTCTGGCTTCAGAAGATTTCATTCTACTGAATCAGTCATCACCCGCATTTTATCCGACGCATACGGGGCTTTTGATCGGGGACAAGTGACACTCCTTGCCCTCTTTGACATTAGCACCGCTTTCGACACAGTCGACCATGGTATCCTACTGGAGCGTCTGGAGAGGTCATTCGGCATTTCTGGCCCGTTTCTTTCGTGGCTCTCCTCCTTTCTCTCTGATCGCTCCCAATCTATCGTCTTTGGAGAAACACGCACCGTCTGGTCACCTGTAACCATCGGTCTCCCACAGGGTTCGGTCCTCGCTCCGCTCCTTTTTATTCTTTACACTGCTGACCTGGGCTCCATTCTGTCTTCATTAGGGGTAATATCCCATCAATATGCCGACGACAAACAGGCTTATACTCGTGGCACGGCGGCGGAGGCTGTTTCTATGACCCTCAGGTTGCTCCATGCATCGTCGGCACTCCAGGCCTGGCTAAAATCCAACCACCTTCGCATGAACCCCAGCAAAACCCAGTTCATCTGTCTCGGTGGCCCCATCCAACTCTCAAAGACTGACATGGCAAATTTATCAATGCTCTTTCCTCATGTCTCTTTTCATTCCTCGGTGCGTAACCTGGGAGTGACCCTGGATCGGGAGCTCACGTTGCGGGAGCGCATAAATAATGTCTGCCGTACCTGTTTTTACCACCTTCGCCAAATACGCACTACTCGACGCTCCCTTTCAACCCAGGCCTCCATCACTCTAGTCCACGCATTTATCTGCTCCAGAATTGACCTTGGAAACATGGTTTTTGCCGGTCTTGGATCCTCCTCCCTCTCCCAACTTCAGTCTGTCCTAAATGCTGCAGCTCGCTTGATTGGCGGCATTCCAAAGTTTGGCCATATCTCCTTATTCATGCTGGGAAAACTCCACTGGCTTCCAATCCGAGAACGCATCCAGTTTAAAATTCTGGCCCTTGTGCGCAGCTGCCTTGTTGGCAGTGCAAATTTATCTAAGGGAGTTCTGTGTCCCTGTTTCTTCTGTCCCTGGCCGCCGACTGCTGCGATCGGCAGTCGAGGGAGACCTGGTAGTTCCTATGGCTCGCACTACTACTGCACAGCGTCGCAGCTTCGCCGTTGTTGGCCCTGCCTCATGGAACAACCTGCCTGGTGACCTTAGGCGGGAATTCCTCTCTCTTCCTCCCTCTCTTTTCCGCAAGCGTTTGAAGACCGTGTTATTCCCCATTAATCATGGGAAATTGGGCCGGGAGCGCCTCTGATGAGTTTTATCTTGAAGTGGCGCTTTATAAGTTTTTGATTACGATTACGATTACGAACAGCCCATGTATGAGAAGGTTATGCGGAAATTCTGACCCAAGGCTATTAAAGCCAACATAAGATATTTTAGTTATGCGTTCATTCTTAATTTTGTAATTACACTGTATTAAAATTTCGATATAAATCTGATCATTAATTAATATGAAAGTCAGAACTTCTGCACAGACTAACCTTTTGCGACAGGCTGAAAAATTAAAACTAGAAAAATGGCATACAGAAACGCATAGACCTGTGTGTCCATTTCTGTGCTCGAACGAAAAAGTTAAGCCGCTCTGAGAATTCTGTAGTACTGTGTTATTTGTTACCAAAATAGCGGGCTTCTTGCGCTTAACGTTCGTTTAATGTTAATATTGTTCAACATGAACGAAAACTAACCAAAGGCCGTAATTGAGTTGAAATAGGCCTCGGCGGGAACCTATTATCAAATTATGCAGATCCAAATTTATCAGCCGACAACAGTCAGCAGTCTCACAGTCGAACGCCAGTGTGTTTGTGAATCACAAATTTGCCAGCTGTTTATAAACGATCTAATTATATGCCACGAACATCCGTCTCATCACAAGTTCCTTGTATGATACTCTTCTTCCCCTTATTTTATCCTGCAGATTCACTCCAAACACCATTCACCATAGTCGTCTGACTGCCTGCCTGCCTGGCTCTTGGATCTTGACCTGGAACCGAACCATTCTTGCCTATCAATTTTGTTTTGACTGAGCTCCTGTGAATAAGCTGGTACCTGCGATTTAGCTTTCTTTAGGCGCTGATCTTTAGGCGCTGATCTTTAGGCTTTAGATCTGATTTTACAGTTACTATTTTAATTACTCATCGTGGTTCATCGCAAATTTGTGTTATCTGAGCCTCTGTAAACCCAACACCTGGGCCCTACTGATTCAGCGATACCTTCGCACAGCTAAAGTTTTCAAGCGATAGGGACGCTTGGTTGGCGCTGTTCGCTTAGCGATAACTTTGTTGTTCGAATTACTTTGACACCATTTAGGCTAACACGAGAAGCGCTTTTGTGAGGTACTTCGAAGGCAAATGTTTACATTCGTAGATGTTGAGTAGTCTTATCTAGACATTTATAGCGCCGTCATCTTAGTGTCTAATTAGAAAGAAGGTCCAAGTCTTGTATAAGCTTGTAGCTTTTAACCTGACTCCTGCTGCAATATTCCTGTGAGCTTATGAATGCTGCTGTAATATCTTTACAAGTGGAATAAATATTTGTTATGACATTATGTCATACATACAAACAGGCATAGGCCTACATACATGATTACATGAATACATGCATACATATATACATACATACACACATGCTTACATGCATGCATACATACATACAGCGAACCAGTAAGTCTTTATATAAGTAGCGGATTAACCTTCAACTGAGAGGTTAGCTGTTACATGAGCATATTCTAAAAAGGTCGTGATGGCGTATTCATATTGGAGAAATTTCTGTAGCTAAGCTTAAACAGCTATGCCTCTGATTACAATACTGAGAAAATAAGAACAGTCTCCTAAGCTAACCCTGAGGTAGCTATGGCTATGAAGTGCTAGCAACTTCATTTTGCTTATGAGAGTGTGTGGCCAACCCTCTCCTGCGCCACCTGATCTTTCCACCGACAATGTACGGTAAGCGTTTCATTACAACTGAGTTGGGACGCAATTTTAGCCAGTCTCGAAGCAAATTTCAGTTCTGGTGGGATTTGAACCCCTAACCTTCCGATTGAGAGTCCAGCACACTATCAACTAGACTAATTCGCACTACCGCTGATAACAATGATTTATTCGAATATCGTTCGTTGGTCGACGAGGTTCTTGTGCATCCAACTATTCTCCTGTATTAAATAGTCTTCTACTTCTAATCTGTGCTGACTTTACTGGCACCTTATTCAGAAGTGTAGTACAGTTATTCATGATAGGTTTCAAACGGCTCAAAAACTATCAAAATATTTATTTTATCAAAATAATAAACTTGTCCAAACTAAACTTTATCCTAACTACATTCGCTAGATGCCGCGTCTATCCGAAAAGGTTCTATAAAGTGTTTGTAAGTGAGGTCAAAACTCTGTTACTCCGCTACTGCCGTGTTCTGGTTGTACCAGTCACAGCAACTACACTCAAAACTCTATGTTCACTAATTTTGAAACGAAGCAAGTGTTGATATTATTATCATATCCTTTAATCTGAATATCATGCAAGGACTATGTTTTTCAAATGGTTCAGTTGTGGGATTACTTTTGATAACAATAACAAAAGCCAACGTCGAACGTGACATGACCAAAATCTTAGTACGAAGCACGAATAGACTGGCTGAGTAGGAACGCTGAAGAACATTGATTATAATGAAGCAATAACTCCTAGCCGGGCTTCCAAAGAAAATTAAGCTCATGAACAGTTCGTGCAGAATAAAGACCCTAAAGTGAAACGTCAGCGACATAGATACTACGGCCTCCTTACTTCAGCGTGTGGGGCACAGCAGATCGTATCTATCAACCTCTGTCATTTCAACAGCGAGCTTTTAACCCAGCAGGTACTATTTGTGATGCTGATAATCTGTGGCCTAGTTTACCATATTATCAGCAGTTGATAAATGACATTTCTTGTCAGATGGTTTAACATATTGTTAACAGATATTGCAATATTAACAATATTATAGTTTAACATACTGTTATCAGATATTGCAATATTAACAATATTAATGTATAACATATTGTTTTCAGATATTTCATTATTAACGATGTTTGCTAGCAATCAATGTGCTATTAATAAAAAACAAAAGAGTGAATCGGAGCATGTAATAAAATTAATACACTAATGCCACTTAACTACAGACTCGTAACACTCTCACTGTGTTTTAAAGACTTACAGAAAACAAAGTTAACATTTCAGCTCTGTAGGTCGAGCATAGGTCTATCCTAGTTTTCATTATAACAGTTTGCTAATTATTATGAGTTCATTATTTTAATAATATAGACTATTGATATAGTACAGTATAAGCCAATACCTACTATTCAAATGATGGCCACGATTAACTTTAGCCAGGTTTATCACTTGCTTTTTTTATTTGCTCTAACTTGAGTACAGTTTCAGTATCACGTTTCAGAATATACCTACATCCGATTATGCTTATAAATAACACTAAATATTTATTCTCGGGTATTCTCCGACTATTGTACATATATCATGATATAATATGACCCAATATAAATAACTTATCAGTCACAAGTGTCCAGTATAGTTTTACATGTAAACATACAAGCAAAACTATGTATACTTGCAGAAGTATACTGGACAACGACTGATAAGTGTATTAGTAGCGTTTTGTCGGAGGTGGCGGTGGTAGGACTCGCACTGTGTGATCGATCGGTGCATAGACTGATGTGCTGAACAACGACTGGGTTGGTAGAGGCTGTCGAATTGTAGGAGGCACGTGACCTCGTCTTGCTTTGTTGACTTCCATGTAGACTGTTCCATCCGTCCCAACATTCTGAAGATTAGAAAAGCCTGTCTAGATTAAGTGCACTGTCCACTGGTTTTTCGACAGGCTCTCTTAACAGTGCTACATTTGCTTTGATAAACACGTTTACAAACACACGTAGTACATACGTGCACAATCATACATACACATACATACATACGCATACATACATACATACACACATACATTCATATATACATATATACATACATGCATACATACATACGTACATACATATTTACATACATACATTCATACATATATATACATACATTATATACACATACGAATGAATGAATTAATGATCATGGTGGAACAGGGCCATACGTTGGCCTATGTTCCAAAGCGCTTGAAACTACATTTCACTTTGTATGGTTTTAGAACGACAGCTGCATTTCAGATTACATCACTCAGGACCTGTGATCATCAGTCATCATCAACAATGTTTATGATGATCCCAAAATGCAACATTTCAAACCCTTTTGCCTATCGATTTTGTTTTGACTGAGCGCCTGTGAATAAGCTGGTCCCCGCGGCGCGGCTTTCGTTGGGCGCTGTAGAAATCTTGGAATTACGATTACGATTACGAATACTATTCCTGGAGGGTGTAAAATTTGCAGGAATACAAAACCAAAATAGGACACGAGACTCGTCCGATTAGAGTCGCCTACTAACACAGATAAAGTGAGATGGCAGTTGAAAATAATGTAGATGAACCACAGGCAAAGGCAGACTAAAATAAGCCGTGTATAAGCTGTACGTTAAATGAAACTAATAGAAAAACTATGTGTAAGTCCACTCAGCTAAACAGTGTAGCACGAGGATCTCAGAAAAAGGCAAAAATAGTATATTTATGTAAATATACTATTTTTGGCTTTTTGGATTCAATTAGCAGTCAAACACATTATTAAAATGTGTCGCATATGCCTCATAAACAATTTCAAATTTGGTAATAATTTTACGAATGTTCACTGGTAACGCGTTCAATATATGGGCTATAAAATGTTATTATTATTATTATTATTATTATTATTATTATTATTATTATTATTATTATTATTATTATTATTATTAATCGGATACATATATCGCGCTAATTTCCGAATTCACCTCAGAGCGGGGGTAGCTGGATAACGATAAGTCTTCAGTTGTTTTTGCGAAATGAAATTGTTTGCAAAATAAAATGAGAGAAAGAGAAGGGTCCCTCCAGTGGCGTAGCTAGCCTTCCGAAGGCCCTTGTGCAAACTGAACTTTGGCTATTTTGGTTTAAGTAATTGAGGAACCGGGCCTTGGCCCCTTGGGGCCCAGGCGGTTCCTGGCCTCGTGGGCCCTTGTGCTTTGCACAACCTGCACAACCTATTGCTACGCCCCTGGGTCCCTCAAAGCTGGTGGTAATGAATTCCACAAACACATTTAGCTTAACGAAACAAATTTCAGTATTCTTTCCTTGCCAAGTTTTGACAACAATTCTAAGAACACGATTTTGTAAACAGATGAGAAGGATAGAGGCCCATCAGAGGTAATCGTAATCGTAATTCCAAGATTTCTACAGCGCCCAACGAAGCCGCGCCGCGGGGACCAGCTTATTCACAGGCGCTCAGTCAAAACAAAATCGATAGGCAAAAGGGTTCGAAATCAAATATGTTGCATTTGGGATCAAAATAAACATTGTTATAGTAAGGCACATGTGGATAAATCAATGAATAATACAGATTAACTTACATATTACGTTATCAAAACAAGTATAAGTAACCAAGCTTAATTAAGACCTAATGCTTTTGATAATTGCCCTGTGGCAGTGGGCTAACATTATTACCAACAATAACTCATTGTTTTCGCCCGTCAGCCGCTATATAAACACTTGTCCATTGATCTCTATGTGACTGGAGGCCATCAAATGGTTTGAATTTGTTTTCGCTTTTCCCTTCAAAAGGAGCTAAGTTCTCTTTCTGTGATCTTTACTACCTTGCAAAGTAGGCTAATAAGTGATATTATCCCGTAACTGCTGTATTATCACATTTGCCTATGTAAATTGTTTTCTTTTTCAACCTAAACTTCCCATTCGAGATTCTGCCCAAATACATTGAAATTTCACTTGCTTAATCCCCTTTGCTCTGAAATATGCATGTACACATGTATGTATGTATGCATGTATGTATACATCTGAGAAATTATGTACTGTATGCATGTGAGTGTCTGCGTGTGCATGCGTGTGTCTGTGTTTGCTATTTGTCTGTGTTTGCTATTTGTCTGTGTTTGCTATTTGTCTGTGTTTGCTATTTGTCTGTGTTTGCTATTTGTCTGTTTGCTATTTGTCTGCGTGTATGTATATATGTGGGCAAGTATGCATGTATTTTTATGTGTATATGTATGTATTTAAGTGTATATGTATGTATGTGTGTATGTATGTATGTATATATGCATGTATGTATGTATGGATGTATGTATGTATGCATGTAAGCATGTATGTATGTATTGTGTATGAATTCATGCATGTATATATGTATGTATGTATGTATGTATGTTTGCCGACACTTAGTAGTCTCGAATATTTCTGCGCTGACTTACAACTGTTGGTCTCTGTCTGTCTGCATTGTCGTCAGATGCAACATCCCGACGCTCTTCTGGGTGATTTACATTCCTAAGGAGATCGACGTCAACTTCTTCATACAGTCCGACTCCTCCAACGCCAACATTCAGCATCGCTACAACATCAGTCAGAAAGCGTGAAGACAGTCAACTATCAACTGTAACAGAACTCTATTCAGGTATGGAGTTCTTAGCTATATAATCCAATGTCATCCACTAACAGATCAGGACAGACTCATGTCAGCGTTGTCCATTCAGTGTCAGTTTAGGGGGGTGATCGGAGTGGCCCTCAGTGATCCGCCCTTGCACTCCGTTCTTTGTTCTTGGCACTGGGTTTTTAAGTGCGGAGGGAGAGATGAAGCGATCGATGAAGGGAGGGAGCCTTGGTCGGGGCGGATATCTGTTCTAATGCTAGTGCATTCTAACACAATTTGCTCTAAAGATTTCAAGGCAGAAAATCTAGAACAATGTCGTTCACACCTTCTAAATATTATGTAAGCGAGTATTCTTATGCATGCATGTATGTATGCATGGATGTATGTATGCATGTGTGTGTATGCATGTACAATATGTGCCTATTTATCTAGCGCATGTTAAGAACTTCACAATATTCAGTGTATGGTCTCCTCCCAAGTTGCTTCCGTGTTATAAATTATCCTATAGGTTTGCTCACATAATTAGGGCCTATATTTTCATAAAATATTATTATATAAGATGTATGTATACATCTGAGAAATTATGTACTGTATGCATGCGTTTGTCTGTGTTTGCTATTTGTCTGTGTGTGTGTATATATGTGTGCACGTATGCTTGTATTTTTACGTGTTTATGTATGTTTTTAAGTTATATGTATGTGTATATGTATGTATGCGTGTATGTATGTATATATGCATGTATGTATGTATGTATGGATGTATGTATGTATTAATCCCAAGAAAATTGGCAACGTTATGTTACTACGTGTATATGGTAATCGTATAACACCTTTTAGAACATCCAATATCATAAGGACCGTTTTAAGTGCTCCAAAAGACATTTAATCTGCTTAGAACTAGCTGAAATTACCGGGAATGCTCAACCGATGTCATACGGTCGCTGTAGAAAACCATGTATATTTATATTTACAATGGCCGTCCTTCCAATTTCCTCCTAACAGTTATGATATATTCGACTGAGACAGGACTATTCCGTCACATTACTGAAGCAGTACTATCTATATATACTGAAACAGCTTTTCTACCTGACTAATAGTGCGCCAATGAAGGGCTTCTAAGAAGCGCTATATAAATATTCTGTTACGATTACTACAAGAGCTCTGTAACTCGAAATTGAGTAGTTTTTACCGTGAGTTCTAGCGCCAGTGGTAACTGGTCCAAGGCGAGCAGAAGATGGGACCTCGTCCTGGTGACGCCCATGTTTCTGACGTATTGATTTCTGAGCAGGTTCTAGAGAATACACGTGACCTGCAAGTTTATAGTTCAACAAAATCTCATACTTATTTCCACAAAACATTTGAGGAACTATTATATTATGCCAATATTTTCTCTCGTGTTCCGTTTCATGCGAGTGGGAGACCAACAGTCCTGGTGTAAAAAGTAAAATTAGATTAAATCTGCCTAGCATTGGAATAGTATTAGAATAATATTAGAATAATATTAGAATAAAATTAGAATAATATTAGAATAAAATTAGAATAAAATTAGAATAAGAACAAGTTGTGAGGCTAAAAGCATTCATTTGCTGGATAAATGTAGTCCTGTTTGCGCTTTTGCCGAAGGACTCCTCAAACCACGGGACCACGCTTCCGGTGAGTGTCTGTCCATCCACAAGTTTGCGACACTAATATTTTAGGCATGCCTATTTTTTGTTATAGCGACCAAAGTTTTTATTCATTAATTCGTTTATCTGTTCCATCATTCTATCATTGTTAATTCGTGCATTTGTTCATTCGTTCACTCTTTCATTTGTTTGCTCATTCGTTCATCATTTCATTCGTTTTCGTTGGTAGAGTCATTCAGTGTATTTATATAGCGCCCATATAGGATGTCTAATCAGGATCGCTTGCATGTTAGCCTTGGGAAAGAAAACACTTCTGAAGCGTTGGTGAAACGTGTATATAGCAGTGTAAATTGCCAGAATTCGACACAGACCCTAAGGTTGGCTTTTTCCAGTATATCTCCAACAAAATAAACACGTACTACTTTGGTTTTTCACGGTTCTTGTACGCATCCTGAGCGAAAAATTTGATCAAAATGACATTAAAGAGAAACAGACACCCAAACTCTGTAAATTTTAGGCTGATATTTTAGGGGCCTACCTTGTCTCACTGTGGCTAAGTTTAGCGCTGCTTGCTCTGGCGTCTGGGCGCTATCATTCCCTCGCCTGTCTACTGATGGCTGAATAAATGGTTGCCCCGGATCCTCGTAATACACTCGCATTGCTTGCCCGGTTCTCTCGCCTTATCATCAAGTCGTAGCACATGGCACATTCAGTTCAATTATAGTTGTTGCAAATAAAAATTTCATCTTTAAATTAGGTGATTGTCTTCTTATTATGAAATTTTGTGCAATAAATTAAATTACAGTTTTATATACTCAATACCTCTAAAAAGACTGATGATCAAAATGTTTGAAACCTTTTTCGTTTTAAATAAAACTCAGTGTTTCAGTGCAGTAGTTTAACCGATTCCTGCCGAGAGATATAAATATGATTAGTCTATATTCATATTATTAATTAAGGCTTCAGCCTGAATGTATTAATTCATGCATAACTCTAATAAGTCGGAAATGATAAGTATAGAACACATGGTCGAATTGTATGCCCGTCATAATAGTGCCAGACTTGATCGATTGAAGGGACTAGAGTTTAAAGAGAAAGCACAAAAACTGACATTCTCGAAAAAACATTCCGAAACGCGGCATTATTCTGAAGATAGAAACTGTCGTGTTGAAACTGTCATGAAACCTTCTGATGTGACCTTGGCTTTGGTAAGATTCCAGTTATCAGGGTTTTATATTGTGTGAAGGGGTCTGGAACTTGTGTGTGGTCAATAAACTGTGACGGCGTTTAAGAGGTGTGGCGTGAGATTTAGAGGAACGGGGAGTAAGAGCTTATAAAACTGAACTGATTCGTTTAAGACTGCGGAGTTGTAAACAGATGGAAAAAAACTGAAGAATATATGTAATCGAACTCGCGTTTTTGACATAAGCACTAGGTGCAAGAAAAATTACGAAGGAAATTAGCTTCCTACGCGCAACTGGTCAGCCAAATAACGAGTGCTGCATTGCCACGATAAATGTAAATGTACACGTTTTTCTACGGCGACCGTATTACCTCAACCCTACTCATTTTAAATGAATTAACCGGGTGGGATCCTTCACCATCGCTGCCAGTTTGAATGAGCGCCACCCCATTTAAAGTTCCCGTGTACGAACCGTGCTATAGGACGAGATTGAACTCTCTGAAATAAGCCACGACCGGGAGACAAACCGGCATCGTCCAACTCAGAGGCGCCTTGACGTACGAATGTAACTAACCAGGCCAGCCATATAGGCCAGCGGTATAGTTCTTACCGTCGATTGCTGATGATGTTCCATTCGTAGCGTTTTCGTTCGGATCTTCATAAAATATATTTGCGATACCTAGACAAATATAATAATTCTGTAGTAACTGCGTGCTTTAATTTGACCTGTAAGTTCAATTGTGCGTTTTTGGTGACGCGCTGTATAATTCACTGGACAACAAATTTTTACAAAAGTCATGTTACTGAAATGAAATTAGTCAGTTCTTATCAATTTGTATGTGCTGAACACGAATATGACAGTGAAAATGCCGAATTGGCTCTAGTTTTTTTGTAATCTGAAATGAAGTAATTTTATATCGCACAATGCATGCCAATAGTGATACATTTACAGTTAATATTTGTAAAAACCAGGTCATAGACTAGTTCTTAGATTTGTTTGCCTGTCTCTTGTACAGCTGTTCGGGAGCATCTCAGCAGTAGTCAGCCAACATTGTAGTGGACCATTTTCCCTGGTACCTTTGCTCCATTGTTGCGATATCTTGATGAAAACGTTCGCCATGTTCGTCACTAACCATACCACAGGGAAGAAATCCAGATGGGAATGAAGGAAATGCATCTTCAGAGACATATTGCAGCGAAATTTCTGGTACTGCTTGAGCATGTCTTCTACTAGTTCCTTGTAGTTTTCTGCCCTAACATTCCCCAGAAAGTCTGTAGACACTAGACGAAAAGCATTCCATGCTTGTTTCGCATCACCCTCCAGCAAGTTGTTGAAGCGGTCATCTTTGAAGAGTTCTCTAATCTGACGACCCACAAAAACTCCCTCTTTAATCTTTGCTTCGCTGAGTCGAGGGAATTTTTCATGCAGGTATCGGAAAGCTGGCGAAGTGCGGTCCATGGCTTTCACGAAGTTCTTCACCAAACCTAGTTTGATGTGAAGGGGTGGTAGTAGGATTTTGTGAGCCTCGACCAGAGCTGGGTGCTGGATATTCTTCTGTCCAACTGCCATGTTTTGTCTGGGAGTCCATTCCTTCCGCACGTAGTGCAACTCTCTTGCTCGGCTATCCCACTCACACAAGAAACACATATATTTTGTATATCCTTGCTGCAGTCCCATTAAAATGGCAACTACCTTCAAATCACCACACAGGTGCCATTTGTACCTGTTATAGTCAATGGAATGCAGTAGCTGTTTTAGGTTATCGTATGTCTCTTTCATGTGGACAGCATGCGCTAATGGAATAGATGGAAGACGGTTTCCATTGTGCAAAAGCACAGCCTTAAGACTCAGTGTTGAAGAGTCTACAAAGAGTCTCCATTCTTGTGGGTCATGAGTGATCTGTAAGGCATTCATGAGGTCGTCAATATTGGAACAGAATACCAGATTACCTTCCTTCATAAAGAAAGGTTCAAACTGCTGATGGCGCTTTCTATATGAAGTAATTGTGACATCTTCTTCTAGAAGATTCCATTGTTGGAGTCTTGATCCTAGCAATTCTGCCTTGTTTTTGGATAAGTCCAAATCACGAACAAGGTCATTTAGTTCTTCCTGTGTTATTCTGTGTGGGGTTGATGATGCACCACAGTGAAAATCGGGATCACTGCACGCTGACGGACCAGGAAAAGAACATGTCGGCTCACCCTTGTCCTCATCAGATGAATCAAGGAAAATATATTCTGCTGGAGGTTCTGGAATAGGAAGTCCATCACCATGTGGAACTGGTCTCAATGCTGACGGAATGTTTGGGTAGACTATTGTCGACTTCTTTTGCTTCGTTATTCCACCGGAAAGAGGAGGAACCAAGCAGAAGTAACAGTCATCTACGTGGTTGCTTTGCTCTCTCCACACCATGGGAACTGCAAACGGCATTGATGGTCTTTTGCCATTCAACCACTGTGAAAGCTATGTTGTACATGTAGCACAGCATATATGCGGGGCCCATGGCTTGTCTTGGTCACCAACCTTGCATTCGAAGTAAGCATGATATGCCTTCTTGACTTGATAAGTGATACTTTTCTTCTGGTTGGCAAATGTCACTTCCCCACAAATGTAACAAAAGTTGTCCACAGTATTTACGCACTTCCGAGGCATTACTGTTCTGTATTGTATCTAAATGGATAAAGTAATAATAGTTTTATAAAACAGTAACTTAAACTGTCTCGCACAAAGTCTGTAATATTGTAAATGCTCAACCGTTCCGACTCGCTTTATATAGTACACTGCTGACGTCATCTTACGTCAGCAGCCGACTGGCTGTAGTTTTACATTGCATCAGAAAATGACGTAATCAACTGTGCATGATGTGTCCATGATGGGATTATGCAATGAGGTGGAATATTACATCATTCTAGACTTATTTAGGATATGGTCGCAGTCCTACTGCATAAATTTACATGGTGAAACATAAAAAATGAACTATATGAAATATTTTCAAAACGAGAGCCAATAAAAAATTTTTATGGTTATATTCGTGTTCAGCACACCAAGATGCTACACATTAGGGCCTTTTCCAGTCAGTAACGATTTCTATGTTGACCAGTGTAATTAATTGACGCGTCTGCAGACGAATGCTGTTTTAGCTTAGACTTAATGATAAATTCAAGTAACTGATTCATTGATGTACCTTCTGCAAGTGGAAGGATTGAAAGACACTGGTTATGCATTTGAGCTTCCGGATTCTAGTGTTCAAACAGCCAGATACCAATCTCACAAATGCCAAGATGTTATTTCTAAACCAAAATCTATCTATTGTCCTGGTTAGCGATGCTAAGGAAGTAATGTTGCGTTGAATTATAATGTTTTTATGTGCACTACAATGACCTGTTTTAAAGCGAAAGATAAAAGGCCTTTCCCATAGTTGCCGCTTGAAAACAGTATGAAAAAGAAAATCTCCCACATAAATAATAAGTACCACCCATGTGACAATTTCAAGCCTATACCATTTTGTTTTCAGTATTTCGTCTTGCATGCAATTACGAATAGAGAAACTGCTTTTGTTTTTGCGGTTCTTAATGTCAATATGATTAACACTTGACGAACAAACAACGAACCGCCTGTGATTTCCACGTGCTTCACCTATAAGCCTGCAATTTGGACTGTCTACGTTGCCAGCCAAACATTATCTGTGGCTAAGAATCTACAGGCATAAATGTCGGCGAGAATTTTCGGACATCGTACATTACTATCCATCATCTTTGTGATCTTCAGTCGACTACCGATGAATTTACCATTCTTTGAACTGCAGGCCTGTACCATCTTGAAGCGAGCGTCATAAGCGCTCGTAGTAGTTGATATGAAACAGTCTTTTTTGGCTTTTCTGACTGACAGTAACATTTAACTACAACTGTGTATTTTACAAAATGCAAACCTTTCTCAGACATTAACTAAAGGCTACTTACTTACTTACTTAGAAGGGGAGAAATTTTACCCTGTTTACCATATAGACCAATGTTATAAATTATTATTGACCTTCAGTGTTTGCATGGTTAGTAACATTAGGTCCAGCTGACGACACTGTTTGAAAACATCCTGTTGAGAACAAAAGTAAAGATCACTCAGTGTCAAACAACAATATCACATTCAATTTCAATGATGCACTAAATCTATATGAATACACTTGACAAGCCATTATTAGGCTTGCAAGAGTGACCACGTGCAAGTATAATGAATTGTAAGGGTTGTCAAAAGGCTATTCAGTATGTTGGTATATACAGTGGTTTGAGTTGAAGGGTTTCAGCTTCGGCCGAGACGTACGACATAACTAAAACTGAGAAAAGCTGTATTTGCTGGTTGATTGCCTGTACATTATATGTGAATGGTTGGGGTTCGTATACCCGACGCCAAGGCGAAAGGTCGATATTTGTTAAAGCGATGATAAGACCATCCTACTTCCTGGCCATGTTTTACTAGCAAATACATATATTTTGCTTTCTAAAGCCCTGGATTACTTCCTGGAATCCGTCATTGAACATCAAACTACAATATGATTAAATCTAGAGTATTTGCACATCATATTTGCTTCAACTATATTAATTCATTTGCAAGCGATGCTAATAATGCATTTGCAAGCGCAGCTATAAAGGAAAGAGCTTTAGAGAGGGACTCATATTTGGCCAAAAAATATTTTTAACATGACCCTTAAATGATAGAGAAAGGGCAAAGTATTTAGCTCATCGGGCAAGAGTTTCATGCAGCAGTGTAATTATGCAAACCTGTAATTACTATTGCTATCCGAGCATCAATTTCATGGCGCTGTCAAGTCGACAACTGAAAACGATTCGTTTTTAATCGATTTATGAAATAACTATTAGTTAGGGAATTTTACATGAAGAGATGCTATATAAATGTGCGATTATGACAGCAAACTTCAGATGGAAGTAAAATGAGCATGAGGTTCTATAGTCATATTGTGTTTTCCGTTAATGCGGTCAAATAAAATCGATCAATATTTCGTGCTTCCCTCAATAGTATTCCACAAAAGTTTGTTCCTTAGATGAATCAGCAGAAGCCCAAGCACGCCAATAACAAATCAACATTTATTTAAAGGTTCTTTAAGTAACGGTAGAATCAAGTAGCTTTAATACTCTTAGAATCATATCCTGAAATTTCTGAAAATTCCTGAGGATATGATTAGATTCAAACGTCATACAAAGCAATGAAAGGTCAACCCTTTGACAGCCGGCCACTTTGCCATTTAAAAGGATTGCGTGATATGTTGATATCTAACCTTTGTTTGAGCGCTTCAACAGAAAGATGCAGAAAATAAGAATCATCAGGACAGTAGCAACAATTATAATCAAAATGAGATGAAGCTTGTTGTCCGGTGTTGGATGAGCATTCGAATTTCTCTCTGTTGACGGTTTTTGGCTGTCTGTCAAGCAGTTTTAAAAATAACTGAAACAAGAATTATCGGTAAAATCTCGCGCAAGATGAAGAAACTGTCAGAAGACAGAATTAAAGGAAAAACCACCAAAATAGCCTCAGACATGCGCAGAAAGCAAGACTTTCCTAGTAATCTAAGCATTGTTTGATAAGTACCAAACCATTTGTGTTCTTGATGTCATTTAACGTCGTTTAGGCTGGCGTAGAAAGCGCCTCTGATTAGTTTCTCGTGAAGCGGCGCTATACAGATTTCCAATTACAATTATTTACAGTTACCATTACCTGATAGCTTATACAACCTAGTTCGCAAGTTTAAAACCCAGCGTGAAATGCATAACACTGCACGTTATAAACCTTTAATTAAAACTGAAAATTACACACGTTAATAATGTCTCAAACTGAATTTAGTAAGAATATTAACCTACTGGTTAAAGCAAGCTGTCAAAATAGTAAATGCAGTAGAATTTTCTTCAAATCGCAAAAATTCACATATCATATAAGCCGCTGTTTTATCAACAGTGATTTTTCTTCATAGTAATATTGCTGCTTACATGACACATTCGCTGATGTCCACGTATACCTGTAATTCGGCGTATTATTAGCGACACTGTAGATTCTAGCATGGGCTTCAAAAAACGACTGATTGAAATGCGTTGTGCAAGAATAAACGATTCCATTGTCGCTGTATATTAGTTGTCTGATGATTTCAGACTCGACTCTACTGTTTGGCCTAATTGTGATTCGAGAAGAAATGGTTTCTTTATTTAATTCGTTTCTCCATTCCATCAGGGGAGCTATGCTGCCTCGAAACCCAACACCGCACCACATCCGTACAGAATCATTATCTTCCAACAGCGAAGCGTTTGATCCAGTTAGGTTGGCACCACATTCAGGAACAGATGCTGCTGTAAAAAAACGATCGCCAACGAAATTAACGTAACAGATTATTTCATTTTGATTTGACATTTGGTTGTGGCATTAGCCATCTATCAGGGATAACAATGTATGTTCTATCCGTGACATAGATTTTGTTTCCAATAGAATGCATAGTGACAAATTGTTACTGTTGTTAATTAGAATTTTGTGTTTATAAATCAGTCATTTAATTCTGGTGCTATTTTTTGTCAATGAGATTTCATAAAAATTGATATCGACTGGCACTAATTTAAATATTAGTAAATAAATACTTTTATAACCTCATTTATGCTTTGCTACAATGTCCGCATTATAAGAGATTAGGAGCCCATTTGGCTTAATGATTGATGATAAAAAGTTGAACTAGAATCTAAATTTCACAAAACTATACAAAACCGCTTTGGCCAATTATTTGTTGGTAAATAACAATCATTTGCGGCAATTGATGGATTAATGACAGTTACTCTATACAGTCTAAAACAATGCGTTAAGAAGTTAAGTTGTGACAAATTTGCATAACGGGTGAGAATGGAAGAATTCAGTTAGTAATTGATTTCGATTAAAAGCAATGCTTTGACCAATTAAAGTCGTGGAATTCTGAAAGTAAGGGGATTTACATATGACACTGAACATCATCAAACAATTAAACGTTACACTGAGCAATTGTCGAATTTCTGATGGAAATGGAACTAAGAGTTTGAATATTTACCCATTCAAGCAACAAGTCGTGTTACGTTACGGATTACAAAACTCGATAACGTAGCGCCGGATTTAAAATGTGTCATAGCTAGAGCAGACATTATTTCTGCTCTAGCGTTATACTTCTGAATGACGAGTCCAGAGCTCCTAACACCAAAGTTGCCGTGATTCTGAGCTTTCATGGTTTTTTGGTACTGTAGTACTCCGTGCAAATGAAACTTGTTTGCAGGTGTAGGTTAATTTTTGATGTAGCCTTACCTAATAAAAAGTTCTAGCTTACTCAGAACTTACCAAGAACAATTAACTCTGCAGCATGGCTGTCAGTTTTCGATGTACCGGCATTCGTTGAGTTATCTTTATTTTTTACGCAAATATAAGTACCGGCGTCTGACAGTCTCGTTTTGGTAATCTGCAAATCATACTGTCCGGGTTCGGTCTTGTTGACTGTGCAATTGTCACAGTCACACTCTTTCGAGTTGTTACTATTGAACAGAATACTATCTTTTGTTGATCCGACGTTGATGTATTTCCACCAAACGGAATTATGTGACTCAGTTTGACATTTGAATGTCACAGACTGACCAACGACAACAGCTGCATTCAGAGGAACATGAGTCATCGTTTGGCCTCTACCTGTAAGACATCACAAATCTAATTACACCAGAAACTCGCTATAGCGCTGTCTTTAAAGGCCATAACAAGAACCGCCTTATAACGAGACCGTGTCATAATTAGGTCGTTTCTAAGGCTTAACTAAACTTTGAATCCATGTCCCCGACCAGCATATCAGAATCCGTGTTATGATGAAGCGAGTTAGAAGAAGGGTCTGGTGTATGTCAATTTTCTACAAATCTGCATGAGCAATAGAATGTTTTAAAAATGAAATGACCTTAGAGTAATATTTAAACTGCTTTAACCAAGGTCGTTTTAAATTTGGTTTAGCACGTGAATCCTAACCGGTTAAATTCTAGAAAGAAGATGCAATAAAAATAATGATCGGAAATAACATTGCATGCATAACGACACCTTACAATTAAAACAATAAAGCACTAAATTATGACTTTGTGCAAATATTGCAATTATTTTAATTGGCCATTCATTTCTGCTGCGTGTTGGACAACATATTTGAAAACTACAAAAAGAATTCTGATAGCAAAACCGTTTATATTTTCTAAGCTGTTTGCATCATAAAAGAATTAATGACCTTTCAAAAGGTTCTCAGGTATAAATTGTAAATCTTTGCAACCATTGCTGTTGAATAAGCCATTGGGAATAAAATTGGTTTAAGCTTTTGTGTAGGCGAATCCGAGAATGTGAAAAAAGGAAAAACCTTTTTGTATATGTTCGGCGTTGATAAGAACGCCACCAGTAACTCGATCGTGCCCATATTTTATTCTGGTCGATACAGTCTGAGCTTAATTAAACATAGCTTTCAATTTTTAATGAATCGGGTGAGGGGTTTCGTAATTAGAAAGGTTCAGGAAAGTCATCCACTATACTTAAGCTATTGACAGTTAGCTTCTCTAGCATATTTTTCTGTATTAACTATCAGCTAATGAGATCCTTAAATAATTTGATATATTTTGCTCAAATTGTTTTAATAAGCCACAGAAATATTTTGCTCACAAATAGTGAAAAATTGGAAAGAATATGCAATGTACCTGTCGACCATATGAGCAAAACAGCAAATAGAACGAACATCTCTGTAAGTTTATAACTCACGCGAAGCAAAAATGCTGCTATTATTATGATGACTGATCCTTATCGACCAGAGGCTGGGCACGTATGTGACCGAAATAGATCATGAACATTGTCATTATGCAGTGTGATAATTGCAGCCGTTACTTGCACGGCTAGTCGTCTTGTTTATAAGGCATTTTCGTAATTGGCTAACGCAGTCATATAGGTCACTCATTCGTAAGCCACCATTCGCTAGGTGCCGACTCCTGCTCGATAACTGCGCGAAACATTGTCTGTTCGATGCAGGTCACTCATTCGCGCCCCTGTATTCTCTAGATGGCAATTACTGATCGTTACTTGCACGAAACAGTGTTTGCTAGCTGTCGGTCACTCGTTTGTTTCAAATTGGGACTTACAGTTTAAAAAGCACTGAACTCCGGCCAGCCACAATACTTAAAATCAGTCCATATTCCCAAGACTTACCATTATTCTGCTAGGTCATCTGACTGTCTCCCTCTGCTCTTACCTTGAACTAAAACTGTTCTCGGTAATCGGGCTTTTTCGGTTGCTAGACCTAAATTTTTGAGCTCTCTCCTAATGTGTCTGTTCGTTCTGCTCAGTCGCTTTTGTCATTTTGTTCTCAATTAAAGACTTACCTTTTCAAATTGCTTATCCACCGTAGGCTGCCTCTCTGTTCTGTGTGCTAACCTGGTTATTGACCTGACTGTGGCTTGGCTTTGGTGTGCCATCGGTTGATGCCTTGTGCACTAGACACCGTCGCATTAGAAGTTTATAATTATTATTCTCGCTTCACCATTCGCTAGGTGGCTGCTGCTGATCACATGAAACACTGTCTTCTGCAAATTTCTTTTAAAGATGCCTCGTTTTATTCGATGGTTGGTGGCGGGTAGTAAGCTTCTTGGAATTATTCGACATGCGGGTCGCTCTAAATATAGTCAAAATCCAAAGATGGCCCTGAGCATTATCACAATGGCAGCGGTCGTTGGTGTTTTGCAACTGGAGCGTCGTTCCGAAGGTAATAGAATTGCTGTGCTGATTCGTATCTGATGTTTTAGGAACATCATTTGAACTTCTGTGGCTGACTTAGGGTTTACTTCATAACGAAGTGCATACATACTGGTCTGTTACATAGCCATTATCTGTTAGATAAGCATGCTTCATAGTTTTTGTAGGCTCAAAAAGGATCTATAAATAACCAATTATATACGGCCTACATTTCAATGACCCTGAAACATGGCCATTGTGTACCACTTGATTAGCTCCATCCATCTGCAGTGTCTATTACAGAAGATACTAAACGCATATATGTAACAAACAATGTCCTAGTGTCATAGTCTGTGTGTCTTCGAGTAAGACACACAGACAACGCGAAGTCTTATTCTCACTTGTAAACTAAAAGCCCCAATTTAAAAGAAATTTTATTCAGCAAAGAATCTCTTTTAAATTGGGACTTATAGTCCTAACTTAATTTGAAGAGGCGGCTGGAAAACGTTCTTGGGATAAAAAATGGTTCATGTACAATGGTTTTTGGCCTGATACTAAACTTTTGCGAAGTGGCCAGTCCTTTCTTACAGAATGAGAATCTCTGGCTGTCCCACTCACAAATGCAACAAGAGTACTCGGCTTACCCGAATTACAAACAAAACAGAAGTGCCAAAACTTTCAGAACAGCAGATATGTTCCAGTCATGCTTGCTTGACTGCATGGATTTCAGCAATAGCTCCATATTTGAATATGTCTTTTCATGTAAACAGCATGTCCCACTCGTAATGATGGATAAACATTACCATTATGCAATATCACAGCTTTCAGGCTTAATATCGATGAATCGATGAAAAGTCGCCATTTTTGTTGATAATAGTCTCCACCAAGTGTACTAAACATTCCTTCGACATCTTTGCAGAAGCATAAGTATAATCTTCATCAAAAAGACCTATTCAAATCTTCATATACAAAACGTGTAAAGTATAGTCTGTTTTTCAACAGATTCCATCCTGGAAGCCGAGAGTTCAGTAATTTGATAAGTTTAAGTCCTCTACTAGGTCATTTAACTCAGGCTGAGCTATCAGTCGAGGATCACAGGTTGAAATCACCAATGGTTGAAATCCTGATCTTTATCACTTTCGAAGTCCATTGTCTCATCTGCCGCAGTTTCTTCATCGTAATCATCGTCCATTGTCCACACTTTGACTGCTTTGGCAATGGAAGACTGTCATCACGTGGGACTGGTCTAATTGCTGATGGCCAGTTTGAATAATTAGTTAATTTTTTGGAAGGAAAGTTAGGTAATATTTGTCAAGCAGAAGTAATAGTCTGTAAAATAATCTTTCTGTTCTCGCCAAATTATTGGTACAGCAAACTGCACAGACCGCTGAGAACCATCAATACAGGTTCTGAGATAATCTGCATAGTAATTGAAACTTTAGGAAATTTCTCCAAAACCTTATGCAACATCAACATCAGCGACCAAAAGTCTGTAAGAATCGCCAACTTTCATCAAGAAAGCAAAAATCATGTTGACCACTGTAACAATACAACAATTTAATACACTATTTGCCACTAATTATGCTAATGACGCTTTGCTTTTTTGTTTACTGTGATTGGAATAGGCCATTAAAAAGCGCTAAACACGTGTCTATTTAGGCAGTTCTCCAAAACCTCACACAACAGCCCTAGACTCTGGAACTGCCTTTCGACAAACGTTCAGTCTGCAAGGTCTGTTTGGCCTTCAGATCTCACCTAAAACTCATATTTCCCTGAGTTCATTACCTCCGCAGGCTTTTTCTGGAATTCCCTTCTTGACTTTTTTGACTGGACTCGCCCTAAAATTTGGCTTCCACAGTAATAGTAGAGACCATCGACTAATGCCCTGAGCATTATCACAATGGCAATATAGAAGTTCTCAGATTAATGTTAGTATTTGTTTATTTGTGAATTGCTGAAAACTTATCTCAGTTATTGGGTGAAAAAGATTCTCACTCTCTCCTCTATGTGTAACTAAATTCGTTCAGGTGAATTGAATTATATTATATCTACACGCACATACAACAGTCCTGTATGGGTCACCCATTGTCCTACGCATATGCGCACGGCGGCCGAAACCCACGCGCATCCATGCAACAGGCAAGATAAGGTTACTCGTGCGTTCATGCACGAGTACGCTGACACCGTTCAACAGGTTTCAGTGTTGTTTTGCTTCAAGTTGCCCGTAGCTAAAATTCCAATGAAATTGAATGAATGGGCAAAATGACTTCCTCTCGAGTAGGCCTACTTTCAATATGAGAACTACGCAGGCAGTTTCTTATTCAGAATAGTGTAGTACTCGTTAATTGTAGTAGCAATCTAGGTTCCTCTAGGGTATGGCGTAAGTTTCCTTATAATTATTACTTAAAATTCTGGTTTCGACGGACACTTTTGAAAGCTCTGTCTGGATAGACCAGAAAGTCATGTGACCTGTAATATTCAGATAATTATATTCAGCGGTAATGCAAAAAAGCTATAAAGCCCATGAAAGATTGTAGATCCAATCTCTATAGTGTGATTTCGGATTCTTTTGGTTTATCTGATGACAAATACTTTTGAAAGCTGATAAATGCGGTAACATGCTGTCGATGATTATTCTTTGCAGCTTTCACGAGCTATGAATAAAAGTGTTTTCTACGCATGATTTATGGTCAATAAGCAATGGCTGCTTCAATTCACTTTTAGAAAGCATAATCCCTGTGGCCTAAAGCCAGAGGTAGACGTTTATATAACACTTTTTACTAATGAGACAAAATTCTCTGGTAGCAGGTGGCATTAAGTGTGATCTGATATCAGACAATTTATGTATAATATGAACATTCTTGCCACAGTAATGTCTGAGTAAATAGCGTTTTAGGGATGTAATTATTTTTCGTGTGCGATGTGGTGGTGTAGTGGTATGGTCGGTGCCTCGTAACCGGAGGGTCACAGATTAGAATCTGCCTCAAGCCACTGCGTAGCGACCTTGGACAAGTTGCTCACCCACAAAATTGTCTGTGAGGAAGGCAACGGGAAACACCTCACTCATCTCGTTCCTGGGTGGCATAAAGCCAATGAACATGCATGCCTTCGGGCAGAGAACTCATCAACGTCATAATTTAAATGACGTCATGTTGTGCTACAAGGCTTTGTTCGTAGCTTTATGTGCTAAACAACCAGGGTCGTTCTTAGAGGTTGCAAAGACTTTAGGCCGGTATCTGCACTTGCACAACCTTAGGCTTTAGGATATATTCTCTGAAAACTTAAAGGAGCCTCCACATTTAGTATTTTAGATATTCGCCTGTTTCCTCTGTCTGTCTCTCTCGCGCGCACGCGCTATCTCGCTCTCCCCCTCTTCCAGACCCTGTCACAGGCTAGGTCACAAAGGGTGCGGCGTCTCACGTTTACTGACGTTAGGTTAGCATTGTAAGCATAGTAGAATTTGAAGTATTACAGTTCTAGTTTAGCAACGTTTTGTTTGAATTCATTACGCTCGGAATTGTCCACTTACACCTGATTGGGAAAGTGAACTGGGGTTAGTTAGGACTTAGCGCGGAAGGAAATACCGGGTTAATTCTCTATTCGGAGTTAGTCTGGAGCTAGCAGCTACGCCATCGCCATACATATGACCGCTGGAATACATGGCGATGAAATCAGTAAAATGGCTATTAATAGCCCAATGCCTAAATACAGTTCACCACGACATAGGTAGTAAATTTTTTTATTATCTCTCTTTAATCCAAGTTATCCCTATCCCTAATACTGCCCAATAACGCCTACTTTATAAGATACTCTCTGTTTTCAGCCTTGCTAATTTGTCTGAAAAGATGCCTAATCTTTAACTGTCACGGTCGCTGCACCTGAGTATGGCATGGATTTTATTTCCGCAGTTTGTTGGATCCTTATTCAGTATGATGGCAGTTTTGACCTGGGTATATTGGCGTTTATTGTAGTGTTGTAAAATGTAGAAATGTGCACAGAATAGTTAAAGAAGAAGGACAAGGATATGTTATTTAAACATCGGAAACCGATTTATTTTAAGTTTCACCTTGACGATTAACCCTCATCCACATGCCTGGGGTCCAAGCGGCCCCAGCCTTTTTAGAATATGTATAACTTTTGTTCCCATGATGGCATAACACTATTATTTTATGTAATTGTCAGCCCTTCGTCGATCAACAGCTGCATGAATTTATAGGTCAGCAAATTATTTCACAATGGAAAAATTTTTAAATTTCATTTGGGGTCCAGAGACCCCTGGGGTCCAGTTGGACCTCACAAATGAAAATATATTGAAAAAAACGTAAATAAAATTACATAGGCGCCCATTTTAAGGAAATGATGGAGCACATAAATGTTTGGCAGCTGTGCCTAGGAATTTCAATGTAAAATGGCTCAAAGACGTGCTAGTTATACTGTTGCTGAAGCGCTGAAGATACTACTCCATGATGAAGAAGATGACATTCAGAGCAACGAAGAAAGCAGCAACGAGATGGTTGATGAAGAAGATGAAATTGATCACGTTTCTGACGAAGAAGAAGCTGACAGTGATGACTTTGAGCCTGATGAAGAACCTGCACTTCCTGCAGCACAAGTTCGTGGCAGAACAGCAACTAGTGGTACAGCACATGGCCGGGGTGGGCGCCAAGCCATGGATGAAGACGGGTCATAATATCATTGGTGACAATTATTTCACCAGCCTGCCTCTTGTAAAGACGCTGTTTGAACAGCATACTACGTGTGTCGGAACAATTCACAAAAACAAGGCAGATATCCCAAATGAAATGCAAGAAAAATCAGAGAAGAAAAATCAACAAGTTTTGGCTTCTGTAGAAATTCACACTTTGTAAATTACACTTATGTCCCAAAGAAGACAAAGGCTGTCATCTTGCTGTCTTCTATGCATCATAACATTGCAACAGCAGGTGACGATCACAAGCCTCTTATCATACTTCACTACAATTCCAAGAAGGGCGGAGTAGACAACATGGACAAACTTGCTGCAACATACTCTTGCAAACGAAAATGCAAACGATGGTCATTATCATTGTTTTTCAACATCGTCGATGTCGCATTGCAGCGCTTGTTATCTGGCTATGCAACTGTCCAGAGTGGAAATCCCGAAATGGGAGCCGCCGCCGTCGACTATTCATGTTGCCGTTGGGCCGTGAACTGGTTCACGAACAAATTGCTGTACGTGCTGCAAATCCCCAAGCTATGCAAAGGTGAAGTGAGAAATGCTATCAAGCCTGCCAAAATACAGTGTTTACTGATTGAAGTGGAAGGCAACCTTGACAGCAAAGAACCTTCCAGGAAGCACCGTTGCCGCATCTTTCCACGTAGTGCTGACAGAAAGGTGAAACTAGAGTGCAATGTTCTGCCGCAGAAATGTCTGTATGGATCACTCGACACCTGGCGTTATATGGGCCAAGTGTATGTGACAGACGACCCCTAAACACATTAACTGAATATTAAACCAGGATTTGTGCTTACCTTAATAACTTTCTTCATTCAATTGAAATTCTTGAATTAAACTCAGCTTAAATTGAACAGTTTGCTTTGATGGATGACTTGTTTCATTCATTATATAACATTTGCCGGGTACCTAATCTGTATAATATAAAAATATACATTCCGTGACAAGTTAGGACCTACTTAATGAAGAATATTTTGCGTTACTATGTTGCAAGAACTTAGGCTGTTTTGATGTCGGAATGCAAATATCACTCGAAGCATGCATTCTAACCGTTGGGGTTCAGACGGACCCCATGTATGCAATAACGTGACTTTCATGACCAATGTGGATGAGGGTTAAGTCACAGAGATTTCCACCCGAGGGTTTGATTGCAAAATGTTGACCACAGCAGTCGAAATTTGTCATGTGAAGTTTAGGTTGTTGAGACGCGAAGGGTTCGGTCTTCCGGTAAGTGGACTCTGGGGTGCAACCCTGGCCGCTAACGGTTTTGGAGCGCAGATTTGAAAATTCGCCAAAGTGCTATGTTTGTCATATAATTGGTTCTATGTGTATGTAGGGAGTCGAACTCAAGACCAGTTCACGGATAAGACATATCAGATCATTACAAAAAATAATAGTTAAATGCACCTAAGTAAACATACATACACTGAGTAAAAGGTATAAATTGACAGAGCTTTACCTAAGCTAACCAACTTCACAACAACAATTTAAATCTGCAGCCTGTTTGTCGTTCTTCGGTCTGCTTGTTTGCTTAATGGATGATTCCTAAGATCTCCGCTCACTGACGAACCTTCGTCTGCACAACCGTTGTGCTCTTGCTCACCTTCTCCATTCCAGACTAACATGCACACCCAAGATTCATCCACGTCTCTCTAGCTATCACTCTGCTCAATCTCCTCTTTGGTCTTCCTCGCCCTTTTGGCTGGCTAACTTGCTAAGCCCCCGTCTCTACCCAACAGTTCCCTAGGCCTAACTACACCATTTCAGATCTCTTTTAAACATTTGAAGTGATTTGTGACAATTGTGGAATAATGCCAGTTACTTTAAACATCCTAAAACAAATGTGCGTGAAGTATTTCAGTTTTGACAAATCTGACAAAAATAGTTTTACCATGCATTGCAAACCTGCTTCCGCGTTTGTCAACTCAGCTGATTACAAGTTGTCTTGAGTTACCAGATAGCCTGCGATCTATTTACCATGTATTAGGGGTTTTCTTGCAGTATCTGTATCGGCCTGTATGCCTAACTCTCCTACTGAATACCATAATTTATGTTTTCTGTGTATATACTGGAAACTGCAACTTACTGCACTTACTAGCAAACCAAAGTGTCTTGCTCCCGGTGTGATGGAATAAATAAATAAATAAATGTATAAATGCATAGGTTTTATAAAGCGGCCGTATGGCCTCGATCCTGCTCATTTTGCAATGAATATATCGGGTGAGATCCTTCACCACCGCTGCACGTTTGAATGGGCGCCACGCCATTTAAGGTCCCCATGCAAAGACCGTGGTAGCCCGAGATTTTAATCTCTGAAATAAGCCACGACCGGGACGCGAACCTGGGATCCTCACGCACAGAGGCTCCTTGGCGTACGCACTTACCGATGTAGTTAACTAGGAAATATTAGTGTTGGTAACGGATTGGATACATTTTTTGACGGACGCCATTTATATTTTTACCAAAATATATGGCCTATACGTGTGACAACAACAATAATAACAACAACAACAATAATATTAACAATAAAATTAAATGAGCTTAGGAACTGAGATTAACGAAATAAAATCTGATTAGACCTTCAATGCCTTTTGCTAACGTTTGTAAATATGTAGCATCACTAAAACCTCAGTTGTGTAGTTGAATGTGTTTGAAGTGTTTTTGTCTTAGTGACTCTGTAGTGACGTTTATGCATAGGTGTGAAAGCAGCGCTCACTACAACACCGGTCGATGTGAATGCCACAGTTGGATCTCAAGTGCGACTTCGATGTTCCACTGATGCCAAGACAGACGTCAACTGGCAGTATGGAGTAGAGCTGAATTCAGTGACAGACATTTATATAGCTACTGAAGGACTGGTCATGCCATACAAAAGGTCAAACAGACACAAGATAGATGTGAATACAACAACTGGACAATACGATCTGGTCATAAGCAATGTTACGGAAGAGGATGATGGATTTTATATCTGTAGCGAACCAGGAGAATGGGGTGTTCCCCCACATGCTAGACTCATTGTCACAGGTCAGTAGAATATTCTAAAGTTTTAAGAATAACAAGAACGTATGACAATATGGCCAAAGCGGTCATGTTTTAAGGGGTGCCATTCGCTATTTCATCTTCCTTTCACTTAGACGTCAAATCCTCTGCAATGTCGACAATTGTAGTCTAGACGTATTACCAATTAAATCTAATTTGATCACTTTTATAGCGCCGTTATTATAATGTACAAGCCATCAATCATGATCGCTTCAATCTCCAAAATTTCTCAGCGTTACACAAAAGTCGCGTCAGGGAGATCAGATTATTTAACCGCGCTATACCAAATCAAGTCAAGTCATCATGAGCCAGGTTGTTTGGTCAATTTCAATGCCAGGTCAGAATCCGGGGGATTAAGCATGGTTCTTCAAGCGAGGTCGCTCTGAAAATCGTAATCGATTGGTGAGAAAATGCTTCTGTTTTTGCATTGCTGCTTTGTGGCAAACCCCAGTCCTCTATGTAAAGATTTCTCTTTAGAAGTGAAAACATAAAATTTTCATAAAAAACTTTAAAAATAGGATGTAACATTGTTGTTTGTCGTTGCTTCTTCCTGAAACGAGATGGGTTTTCATTGTGTTTATGTATCCCATATATGCAAATACTGCCCCGCGAAATTTGGTCATAAAAACTTGGAGTCAATTGAATGCAGATGCCCATATACAAAAGAGAATTGTTTTGTTTTCCATGTGTAGCCTATTGTTTTGGGAAGTTCGGGCTGTTGTTTAATAGTCCGTTAAATATGACAATTCAAAACAAATGCTAAAAGCCTCAAATGTCGAACACTGCTGGTTGTTTTAACTCTCAGTGGCGAATGAACATAATCAATACGATTTAAATTTTAATTTTTCAACAGCAAAGTCATGTGTAGAGCATATGAAACCTATATTGAATTGTTGTGCTATGGACATGAGTTTCTGGGGCAGAGGAACCGATTGCATAAAGCGCTCCGCTTATAACGCACAGAGTACGGGTTCAAGGCTCCCCTTAGACGGTTAGACCTACTGTATAGGGACGTTGAGCAAGTCTTTCACTCGCAATTACTTAGCGCCTTAAATTCCGTTAGTTACATGCATAGTAAGGACTGCGCGTTTCTTCAAAGTTTCAGATTAGTTAAGCGAGTATTAGTAGAAACCCATGCAATATTGCAATCGAGATATATGGGCAGATTAAGGAGTGACACAAATTCAAAAGTATATTTCAAGGCACACCATTGCGAATGCGAGAAATCCGCCAATGTTTTCGATAATTTCTTTACATAACATTTATGTGTTCATTTTATATTAAATGTTTATATATGTATGCTAAAATATTCGTGTAATATATGTGTATATATATTTGAGTTATACGTTGGCAGGTGTAGGATTTTTAATATATTTTGCATAAGGCGTGATTTCTTTTTACACGGCTTTATTTAAACATTATAGCAAAATTAACGAAACATGCATGTAACTTTAGATGTATCAGTTGGAGTTCATTCATGTAGCACACTATTGTCCTCACCTTTTGTACATATGCATTTATCAGAATATTCTCATAAAGCAGTCTACTACTCCTCAGCGATGCAGATTTTATATTATATTTCCGCATTTACTAAGCGCCACCATCTAATGACAAAATCATGATTTGATGGCGCTGAACAATTGTGAGTGAAGGACTTGCTGAAGGTCTTGACACAGAAATGGTCTCCGGAGAGGCTTGAACCCGTACTCTCCGCGTTGCCAGCCAAGCGCTGTATCCATCTGGCTTCCACTCCCTAGCAAAATGATGAGATCGCTAATGAAAAGTAAACTGGACTTTACTGTCAGATAATAATCATCATCATCATCATCATCATCGTCCGTGGGCTCAGTGCCCGTTGGTGTCAATCGCATGTTTCACCATCCATCTCCACTTGTCTCTTTCCAGTGTCATTCTGCTCAGCTCGTGTATGTCCATTTCGCACCAGTCTGTGATGTCATCTAGCCACTCCCTGCACGGTCTTCCTCTAACTCCTGTTCCGTCCATGATCCCGAAAATGGCTTGCTTGATGAGTCTATCATCTCTCATTCTGCAGACATGTCCGAAGAAATTCAGTTTTCTCTCCATTATCACTTGCTTGATGTTTCTTGTGTTTCCTACTCTTTTTCGCACCTCTATATTTGTTATTTTCTGCTCCCATCTGATGTGTAGTATTCTCCTGTAGCATCTCATCTCAAACGCTAGCAGCTTGCTTGTTTCATGTTTGCGTAGGGTCCATGTTACAGGAGTATGCTAAATATGCATGTTGATATAATGTCTGTTTTTGTTTTTATGCTGATTTCAGATAATAATGCCAAAGTAAAAAACGCACAACCTGGAAAATTCTCAAATAACTAGCTAACCTTCAATAATTAGTCAGCGCAACCATCTAATGACGAAATTAATAACTGAAGGCACTCAACAATCGAGCGTTAATATCTTGCTCAAAGTCCATCCACAAATGAACGTCTTCGAGACGCCTCGAACAGTAACACTCCGCTTCACCTTAAGGCGAGTGATTAACCACTTAGGTATATCATAACCAGTAAGGAATTCGTGCCTGATAACAGTGGGGAAGATATTAATTTTGGGTGAAAGCTAAGTTTATGAGGACATTGCTATATCATTCATATATGAGGATAATGTATCTTTGACATTCAGGACCAGGGAATAAAGTCCTATTAACGGGATTATAATATCTGAGTAAAATGTATCTTCAGTGAAAGATAGTCGGAATTAGTGGATAAAACTAGGAAAGTGTAGCTAGTTTCGCGTCTCATCTAAGAAAGACTTCGTGATTTCAACTTGAGTAAACCTTTAAAACACGATTGCTTAACACCATACTAATGTCTTCAGCAGTAAATAGTGACAGTAACTTAGTACCATAAATTAGTTAATTTGATTACAAATGAGATCATTTTCCTAGGCATAAACAAACAACTCCGGAACTTTGATTGCCTTTAATTTATTCAGTTGGCGGCTTGTTTGACAATAATACGGAATGCGCACGCAGTCTAGACATACTATTTGTCTCCACTATGTCATTTTCAAATCATAGCATTCTGATGCAAACTTAAGACTCGTCTGTTCAACTTTCTTAACAACCAGAGCTTAAGTTCAGGTTTCTCGGACCTGTAGGAATAATTTCGATTTGGCTTCTCCAATGGCTTATGATTTTGATTACAATGAACGGTAAACGACCATCAAATGATACTTAGGCATTATGATAACGGCGCTATAGAAGTAATTAGAATTAGACTAGATTGCAAATGAAATAACGCTAACTGTACTTGAACATGTATTACACGCTCAATCATGCAACATTTGCGCATTTGCGGTGTATCGAGTTACATTATCTGGTGCTTTACAAATCTCCTTATGGTAACAATAAAAATAATAACATTGCAGAAAATCTTCATCATTGTTTGGCGTAGATAAAGAAGCCTTGTTGTTCATCGTGGCTGATGTGGTTTGCACCTTTCTAGTGGCATCCAGTCGTTATCTGTTCAGAAGATTTCTACAACAATATATTAAACCTCTTATGAAGCAGATTGTTAACGTGATGTAGAGAACATTAGAAATTTACGACTTATGAACAAAATTAGGGTTGCCTTAGAACAGCGACAATCTAGCAACTTTGCCTCACATAGTTTATTAATGGTCACCAATTTAAACTCATAAATTCGTAGGCATGACTTAATTAACGTATGTAATGTAAATCTCCAAAATTCTTATCGCCACAAGAAAGCGTCAGGGAGATGAACTTATTCACTGTCTCTACTTTAAATTAAGTCCGCAAGGGACAGGGTGTTTGGTCAGTTTTGGTGTCAGGTTAGAATTCGGTGGTCAGAGGTCGGAATCTAGGGCTCAGGTTAGGTGATACTGCTTTATGTCACTGGGCGCGGTGCTGAAAAATGTATTCCTCTTATCGCCCTGCAACTATGCCAATTGTGATTGCAAGCATAGGCCCAAATGCTTGCGTCATAAATTGCCTTCGCTGCATGCTTTGCGTAGCAGAGATTTAATCTTGCGCAGTTCAGAAGAACACGACCAAAACTGCGTTGTTCTTCAGCTAACACAGCAGCTTTCGATGTTTCTCCTGATAAGAATGTTGCAGAAACAATCTGTGAGACAACCAAAGACACACAAATACAGACACAAGCAAACATAGAGATATAAAATGCGCCAGATGAAAATGCATACCTCTAGCTTTGTTGGTCTGAATTCTTTGGCTTCTTGAACTTTAAGAAGTACCTGTAAATAAATAAGACGAGTACGAGAAAATCTACAAATGGGTTGAAAAACAACAAAAACTAAAGCACTCGCCGCCGTGATATATCCCCAGAGACAGGAACACAAACATTCAGACAGAAAATGTGTTGCACTTGTGAAATCACAATTCGCCAAAATTACAAACTGACTTGTAGTTTCCTCAATAGCATAGGGCAATATTTCCATATTGTTTTCGTAAGTCCTACAACTTGGGACCATATTATTGTTGTAGTTATTATTATTATTATTATTATTATTAGTAGTAGTAGTAGTAGTAGTAGTTATTGTAGTAGTGGTAGTAGTGGTAGTAGTACTATTGCTATATATCATTCAACGTGCGCGCAAGGTCAGTAAATCCGAATCTGAGGTACAAAGCATTTGTGAGTGAAGGACTTCCACAAGGTCCCTACGTAGTAACCGTCTTAAGGGAGGCTCGAACTCGTTGTCTTTGCTTTACAAGCCGAACGCTTTAACCAATCGGCCACCGTGCCCAGCGTAACGGTATATGTCCATGTCAAACATGTAAATCCCATATGGGAATATTGCCATATATGATTCTCTTGTAAGCTATATGACATTACGTTTGAGGTTATTAGAAACATTAACACAAAAAGCCTACGCATAATTAAATATGTACATACAATGTATGTTTATGAGAAGACCATTTTCTCAATGGATATTTAGAACACGATGAATTGCAGTGTTAGGCTAAAATGTTTATTTATGTGGCCACAGTCTTTTATATATAAATGTAACTTACAGAATAATAGCTATGATGAGACACAAAAGAATCGCAATGCTTGCGCTGGAAATAGCAAAGCTGGTCCAGACTCGCTTGTCTTCATTTTCGGTTGGATCTAGAATTAACAATCAGCTTCAATCTAATATTTCTCCTGTTAAAGACTGGCTGTTTAAGGACCATTTTAGAAATCCAAACATAGGCAGTTGCAACCAATGAGCAACGCATTGGGTTTAAGTGGTTCACTGAGTAATTAGCTAAGGCTGGAACTTATTATTTCTGCATTTATTAAGCGCCACTATCTCGTGACTAAGCATCAATCGATGGCGCTGAGCAATTTTGCGTGAAGTACTTGCTTAAGGTCGCTACATTGTAATCGTCTGGGGAGGCTCTAACGCGTAACCTCAGCGTTAAAAGCCAAGCATTCTAAACAATTAGCTAATGTGCTCCAATCAAGACCTTACTTTTCTGCGGTTTTATAGTTCAAATGACTGGCGATACGAAATTGGCATTAATATCACTTTTAAGTTTTGTTTTCTTTTAGAACAGACTGTTGATTCACTGGGAGTTTTACGTTGCTGTCTAGATCTTTGAATATCTAGATATTATGCAGATCTAAGAGTAGATAGGTTAAAGAAGAAGTAACTACATTTCACCCTTAAACTGTCTTTAAATGCATGCATAACCAAATATTAGTACCACTCCTACTTACGAATTGAGTATCTGAGTACTTACTGCGAATATTGTCATCTTTTCACGTTCTGTTGCACTCTGAGGTACTGAACCACTCTGGGTATTTGAAACAGAGCGTGTCATTGTATTCTGGGATGTTGAGAGCACTGGTTTCCGGCGGTCGTTCATCTTCTCTTAACCTGACTGTTACTTTGTAGCAAGTGTAATTGTTATTGCCGTTCTGCGTCACTGTCATGGTGATGCTAACTCTCTCATTTGGAAATAAGAAGTTGGTAACATCACCTTTGATGACCGTTTCATCATATATGTCGCATTGTCTCCATTCCACCTCTGGGACCCAGTGTCCATGAAAGTGAATGACACAAGTAATGCCGACATAGTCAACGCCAGATGTCGTATGGCAGGCAGTTCGGATGAGAATCTGCAAAACAACAAATTCGACGCATAGTCATTCAACATATATCTACAAGAATAGAAACTAATAACCTACATAATTTCATGCGATACCAGAACGGTACTGGGTACCGATCTTACTCGGCCCCTGTCCAAGACTATGGGATTACCTGCTTCTGTCTACTTTGCGAGTTCTATGATGCCATTTAGGTCTGGGTTGAAGTATCCTGTTCTCCGAATTACTTATCCTCCGTAGAATGTCTTTCAGTATCTGAGGTTTTATGGATCTCGATTTGCTTTTTTTCAATGGATTGTGATTTAGGGATGCGATTTTGCTTAGAAACAACTATCGACTGATGTATTCCGTATTACGATTACGAGTTATAAAAGATCATTGATTAGATTAAAAGGCCAGTAGCTCATCTTGCAATGCGTTGGCAAAGCTCAAGAGATGAGCTAAAATTCCATACAGAGGACGCAACAAAAAGGGACAATGTCCCTACGAGAGCACTATTCTGTCATAAAACATATTTCATATAAGAGTTTGCACAAATCAAGTCGAACTTATCAATCTCTGGACATTTCTTTACAGTCCATGGTGCTGTACTGGACCTATGTGTTGCCGACAAGACCGTCAAAGACATAGAAAAATAGAATGTGATTCTTTTTGGTATGTCGCACTGTCGCAATAGTTGAGTGAACTTATGTGAATCGAGTCAAGCTCTCAAATTTCTCACTTTCTCAAGGATTTCTTTGACAACCATGATACCAAACACAAACTAAGTTTTGCCGACAATGACCCACAAGGACGACAAAGCTCGGTTCCAGAAAAGCCTGTAATTACTCACGAAGTACTATGAGTTGTGCTGATTTTTCTCCAAACTTCCTGGTTCCAGACATATGAAACTTCCTGCGACTTCTTTCAGGGCAGTGATTTGAAGGTTGTGCTGACCAGCATGTGCAGGAACGCTTAGCTGGAAGGCACTGTAAGAAGAGGCACTCGATGAGACTCTGTACCCATTATAAATCTCCTGACCTTCTTTGGTTGATGACCCAGGGAGAAATACTTTCCATTTAAGTAGGACATTTTCGTTAGTGCTGCATTCAATTGGGATTTTCTCACTTTTCATGGAGGCGACATTCGTCGGAGTCACAGTCAGAGAAGAATCAACACCTGAAAACAGCCGGATGTTCACGATCAGATTATAATTTGGTATCTTTGGTAATGTAAAAAGCAATTAATTGTATAAGGTAGTATACTTCAACTGCACATGGCTTATATAGTCAATATCATAGTTGTACTGTGCTACTATCGCCTTCTATCATGCTGAGTGTTGTTGACGCATTTAAATCGATTATTGCCAGATTAGTTTGTCAAAGCCTGAATTTCAATGGTTGTTCTGGCGTATAACTTGTCCGAATCTTTTGATTTCGTGCGGTGTTTGGTAGTACTTGAACACCAATCACCGAAGTCCGGCCTGATTTTGAATTGGTTGACACGTAGGAGGTTGACCGGTTCCAGTTTTTACAGCGTCAAGCACCATACATACGTACGCCGTCTACGAACGGGCGCTTTTGGTGATGCAGAGGCGTGGCTGAGTCTTTGGAGTGGCACGATCGTCAATAGCATAGAGGTACTGAACCAACGGACCAGATACTGAAGAATGCCTGTGCAGTGTTCACAGACCTCGTGATCTGACGGATATCCGGATTCAACATCTTCCACCAGACGCTCAGAAAATGCTAGTTGGTGAACGTAACTTCATTTGGTTGTCGTCATTCCACATCCGCAGTACAACAAGGTCCAAACTCTTAACATTGTGCCAGCTAAGAACTCTGGAATGGATTTCGTTAGCTTGGTTCTATGCGTAAGCGACACCCCATCAGTGGGGACTTTTTCAGTTTTATATCCTTAAAGATGAACTTGTTCTTAATAAATTTAGGAATCATTTAGATTGGAAAGGATGCCAAATGGATAAAGAAAAATGCAATAGATAACGCAATTATTAATAACTACCCCAATTTTGCAAAAAGGTCCAGTAAATTACAAGCACTGCAATCGGTGTTCCACATTTGAATTTGCTTTGATCGATTGATTTCCGCATAGTTGACATCTTCAGTAAAGCCATCTTGGAAAGCGAAGCTAGCAGTTAAATAAATGGAATACAGCTCCATTATTTGCTAAACAAATACAGAATATCAAGTTACATAATGTAGCCTGATTCACTTCTAAGTGGTAGAAAGAGCATCTATTGTTTAACGACATCTATTGACTGCTAGTAAGAGCGTTGACGTCGACCATGCCTTACCCTAAAAAGTGACTACACTTATTCTTGGAGACTTCTCTGTAAAGCGTAATTCACTTAGCTGTCGTCTGCATCTTTCAGTCATGGACGAGAAACCGTCAGATTGATTCAATGTGTATGAGAAAGCTTGCCAATGGAGACTTTCCCTTATACTCCAGCATGGTTGGCATGCACATGAACTTTCGAACTGCAATATACACTTGGCTGGCAAGAAGCGTCTTCGAAAGGTTCTAATAAGGTGCTATATAAACGCCCATATATATTATATATATAAGCAAGAATGCGCTACTTAACTGCCAGTTATCTATACATCCAGCATGCATGTATGTATGCAGGCATGCATGTACGTATGCATGTATTATGCATATATTATGTATATATATGCATGCATTAAGTACAGTATGAATGTATGTATGTATGTATGCATTATGCATTCAATATGTATGTATATATGTATGTATGTGTGTATGCGTCAGATATGTAATCATGTATGTATTATGACGAACTCCATTCATTTTGGCGAGCTGCCAGGTTTCATCTCACGTACTGAATAGGGCCCACATGCCGAGATGACTCTGAAGGCTGGAGCTCAAATGAATTAAACTCCCTTAGCAGGTGTGTCAGTTTCTTATGATTATTTCTGCATTTATTAAGCGCCATTGTTTAATAACTACGTATGCATCAATCGAAGGCGCTGGGCTACGGCGAAACTTCCTAGTTGGAATTTGAAAGTGTGGAACGGGGTAATAGCCAGATCACCCTGCGGTGCAGAGCGAAGGGATCTGGGTCAGATATGGGAGACACTTGTATAGTGTGCATAGCTCTCTAAGACAGGATGCAGCACATCCGGCCAAACATTCACGCATTAACATAACGATCTTAAACATGTCGTAACTATTAGATAGCCATGTTTTAGGGCTTTGAGAGGTTGTTAGAAAGAGCCAGATACATACATACATACATACATACATACAAAATGAGTGCGTCTTTGCATATGCTACCAGTTCAGCCTTCCTGCCTGTAGGTAGATATATAACCAAACATTGAATTGAACCAGTTTGCCTGCGTTTAAACGGATTGCAGTTGATAAATCCAAAAAAAAGAGACAGGCCCCCATAAATGTCAACCGTGATTCATATGCATCAGGGTCGCAGCAGCTTTGCAGTGAGAGAGTGGCGGAGGAGGTCTAGGGCATGTTGAGCCTCCATACAGAGTATGAGGAGCCCAAGCCGTCATCTCTTTTCCGTGCACTCGTACGCTACTCTGAGCTTCACGGCGGCCACTTTAATTACAATTATGTGCTGATTAGAACAATAAATATTCACACCATCATAATACATTCACTTCAGCACGATACGTCATCCATATGTTGTTAAGTGCAAGAAAAATAATTAATTCATCGGTTAGATTGAACACTGCTCTGTCATGTTTACACTTTACGCCATAAAAAGGCGCTAACTGCGTGTCTATTTAGACAATTTCTGCAAAAACTTTACATAACTGCCCTAGACTCTGGAACTCTCGGTAAACTTTCTGCTTTGGCCTTCAGATATAAAAAGCTCATATCTTCCTGGATTCATTTCTTCCGTCGGCCGTTTCTGTGTCTTCTCAGATTCCGTTATTGGTTTTTCGACCGCGCTCACCCTTGATTTTGGCTTCCACAACGATATTGCTTGGTATCGACCATCGACTGATGCCTTGAGCAGTATTACACTGGCGCTATAGAAGTTCTCAGATTGTTATTTATTTGTTTGTTCAGTGATGAACACTATTATCTCAGGCACTGGGCGAAAATGATTTTCACCCTGTCTCCTGTCAATGTGTAACTAGATTCCTTCAAATGCAGAAAAAAAGACGTCAACACATTCCGTTACACAGTACAGGTTTTAATGACGTTATATATGCACAAAAGCTAGCAAAAGGCATTTCATATCAACCACGCATTATTCCGGCAGTCTCAATTCCCAAGCTCATTTATTATATATATATATTATTTAGTATTATTATCACTTTAACTTATTATTTCATAATAAAAATGCACTACCTATCTCATGCTGAACTGTTTGTAGACATTGGGCTATTTGTAGCCATTTTACTGTTCTCATCGCCATGTATAGGCCTAATCCAGAGCTTTTTAAGCAACTATAGGACTTACCCAAAACAGAACGAGACTGTTGATAACGTTGTGCTACATAACTTACACTTGATGGACTTTGTGAGAATAGAAGCGTTTTCAGTGACAGGCTGATACACGTTCTTATTAACATAATTGCGGAGCGAGCTGTTGTGTTATGACTAATGGACTTCACGTACCCGGGTAACCCATTTCACTAGCGCTCTATTGTTCTATTGTTGTATCACTGATTAATGACAAACTTTCGAGATTTCTTCAGCATCAAAAGAGAGCTGAGTCGCTGGAACCAGCTTAATCAAAGGCGCTCAGTCAAAACAAAATCGATATGAAGGAAGGGTCAGAATCGGTTCCATGTCAAGATCCAATAGTCATGGAGTCAGACGATCTGACGGCTACGGTGGATGGTGTTAAGAATTGAAGAGGTGATTGAGGTAAGAGAAGGAGGAGAAGGATGGGATTTGGGAAGAGGAGAATTTCTCGTTTTGAGTAAAGAACTTGCACAGAGACAATAAGGGTGCAGTATTGGTGAGTTTGTAGGATGGATCAGATAACTGTTGTAATTATGGCGGGAGTTTATTCCAGATGAGCGGAGTAGCTAGGGCTATGGATCGATTTCAAAATTAGGGATGAGGTGATAGAAGGGCGGAGAAGTGTTAGGACTGAAGAGGGGCGAATTGAACTGAGTGGTTGGATTGTAAATACCTTACAAAGAGAGAAGAGTTTGGAGATCTGAGGTATGTTGTACGTAAGCGATAGGACTTTGCACTCTATTCTTTGAGTTCTTTTTAGCCAATTAAAAGATTTAAGAGCATGATTATTGTGATGGTGTTTTGAGGTGCTGGTGACAGCACGAGCGAGAACATTCTGGACAGCTTAAAGGCGGTTTATTTGGGTGGTGTATATATTCAGGGAAAGCGAATTGCAGCATTCAAGTTTAACAAGGACTATGGATAGAAGGACTATGGATAGAAGGACTATGGATAGAAGAACTATGGTAGAAGGAGTTTTGAAGTAAAGAAGAGTGTGGATTCTGCGAAGGTCAGCGATATGAATGAAACAAAAACGGGGTAAATAGACGATTTAGACTCTAGTGACGCCAGCTGAACTCTAATTCATTCAAAAAAGGCAAAATTAAACCACCCGAAAAGACCAACTTAGGCATAGTGTAACACACTAGTTCTACCAAATCGCAACTATTAGTATAATTTTTATTATTCCTGCATTTATTAACCACCATTATTTAATAAATATGCATCAATCGATGGCGTTGAGCAATTCTGAGTGAAGGACTCGCTCAGGGTCCACACACAATAACCAGTTTAATTATGTATTTTTGTTCTTATTGGTACAGGAACTTTTTATTCTTGTTCTAGTTATAGTTCAGCCTTTTCAGTTTTAGCTTTTATTTTGTTATCGTTATTGTCGAGTTTTAGTTACAGTTATAGCTATCTTTAATAGAAACTTCATTAGTTGCATTTTGCACGAATGGCGCGTTTCTGCAGATTTTAAGATTAGTTAAGCGACTATGATAAGTAGAAACCCATGAAGTATCGCATTATGATATACATGGGCAAATTGAGCGATGATACAAATTCAAAAGTATAGTTTGAGACAGAACATTGCAAATAAGAGAGATTACGCCAACGTTCTCAGTGATTTCTTTAGATAACATGTTCATTCCCTGTTAAATGTTCATCAATGTAGGTTATCAAAAATTTTGTGTAAAATATTTGAGTTTTGTAGGATTTTTAATATATTTTACATACAGGTGTGATTTCTTTTTACATGGTTTAAACAACGTTTTATCAGCCAGTGATGTTTATATTTATGGCGGTCATTCGAATGACAGTTTACAATTGGAAAAGCCACTTTGCGTAACGGTTTATATGCCCTATATTGAACAGGACAAAAGGATGTTCGTTCATATGCTGTCTCAACAGTTGACAATCAGAGGTCTAACTGTTAGTGAAACCGTTAGGCAAAGAATTCAGTTACTCAATCATAACATACTAAAATAATATTTTCGAACATGATGTATTGAAACAGTTTATTTGATACCATTCGTAACATTTTATTTAGGTAGTGATCTATCGGCCAAGGTGTGTCGCGATTATGTTGTTGCGATAAAAGGCGGCAAACTCCAACTAAGATTTTCCACCTGCAGTCCGGAACCCTATTATCTAAGTCATGTTCCAGTTGGGGAGAGTCATTCCAACGACGTTTATAATCTTCGAAGGCTACTCAACAGATATGCCGAATCAGGCAGATTCGTTGTTGAAGGAACGAGTGAAGGCCTGAAGCTGAAGATAACGAACGTTCAAGTATCAGACGCTGGGACATACACTTGTAGAGGAACCGCCGGTCACGGTGAACGACACAATAAGGAACTGATCGTTCTGGGTAAGTAAAGGGAATTTCGTTTCATCCTGAATTAATTTCTACTGAAATTTTATTTTATGAGTTTATAGCTCAATTACAGAACAAAAAACCGTTATCTATTTTGGGGCTTTAAATTAATTCCTCGAATGAAAATGCTATATTGTTCGAATAGAGCCACGTATCTCTGAGGAAAATACATTTTGAGAAGTAATTGCAAGTTATATATCAAATATCAACGGATGAAAGATTAGCTTTCAGGCCTATAGGCAATCGTAGGGTGGCGCCACTAGGCGTATTACACCCACAATCAGTGGCGGAAATCACGGGGAACTGCCCCTCCCAAACTTTTGACTAGGATATTATTTTGAAATGAGGTATTAAAGCAAAATAATTGATTCCATTCATAAAATTGTTATTGATTATAAAATTGTTATTGATTTTCCGTGACATTTGCTTTTGCACTAATATATGGGCAGTAGTAGTTTCCAATGTTTAACGACATGTTGTGGCATCAAAGGCCATTGACGTCGGCCTCCTCTTTTATCCAGGCTTAGGACTGGCAAAACCCGACTACAGGCAGTATAGGTCTATAGGTCTATTAGTGCAAAACAAATGTCATTAGAGATAAATTGTTTGCTAATATATATATATATATATATATATATATATATATATATATATATATACATGGGTACCCAAAAACGCAAATTATGTAGGCTTAATACTGAAATCTACAGCAATGCTGTAAATGCAGTACTCATGAACGCATGAATTACAAACAATTTGAATGTAAATAAATATACGTTATAATTTATAGTTAACATGCATTTATCCTTTTTACATATACATATATAAATTTGAAGTTTAGCTTCCTCATCAAGCTTCCGTCAGCTAAACTGCAAACTGAACATTATACAAGTTTAGCTGCTTTGTGACAATATGGTACAGAGTGGTGGCTCGCTGAGTCTCTAACCCAACGATTGAGGGTGAGTCAGAAAGAGAGAGAAGATAGATAGGAAGAGAATTAAAATTTAGAGAAGGCACGTAGGCCATAGGGCAGAGAATTTGGCCTATTCTTGGTATGTGATAACCTTAGCCTACACTCTTAATTGTGGCGAAGATAACAACCCTGAGTAAATTCCCTAAAGGGAATTTTTATGAGCTAGCTAGAATGTGTGCAGTTAGAGCTAATTGTATTGCACTAGTGCTGGAAGTAGATTGTAAAATACCACACACATATATTTATGGACGCGTTATTCTTCGACTGACAATTGTGACAGACCTGACAGACCTGTTACCAGTGAGTGAAGGTGCCGTACATTTACAGCAAGGAAATCCCTTTTTAGGTATAACGCTAAATCATGGAAGGGCAGGGATATCCAATGTCGAATCCAGATTGTTAACAATGGGTCGTCTAATTATTCCCAAAGAGGAAGATTTCGACCTATGGTCGTAGCCCTATCCTACACTATACTTGTGCAGAAGATAAGAGCCCTGGACAGTATTACTGTAGTGTAAGGGTAGTTCATCGCATTCTGTTCAATATATGCAGGTTGTTTATTAAATACTTTTAAACAGATGAAATGCCTACATGCACTGACAACATAAGTGATGTCGAATGCATTGAGACAACAACAGAGATCACTGAACTAAGCTGTGCAGTCAACTACACCGGCAGCTGTGCTCCTCATTCAATATGGTATTACGAGTATGGCAACAAATGTAATTCCGTTGTCCAGCAAGAATTCACCAGCTTCAATCAAACATACAGCAGGGTCGAATTGAAGACTATTACAGCAACCAAGGGTGGAACTTGGTTACTCTGTAACATTGAAAATCCTGCTTCAGGTGTAGCGCTCGAGTTCCAATGCAATACATCAGTAGTTCCCGGTGAGTATACGGTGACCTGAATTCAGAAACGTTGCGTTAAAAATTTTTTATGGACTTAGCCTAAGTTTTATAGAAAGCTTGAAGATGATGCACATATATGGCCTTAAAACAGGACAGCTGTTGAATCAGCTGTATAACTGAAATAAATTCCTGGCGAAATAATACATGTGTAAGCTAACAAACAGTAGAATTGTTTCACATTTAACTGATAAAAGGGGTTTAGGATACTGCAGCTAGCCAATTGCTGTCGCAATCTGCTCCAACTGAAACGCATTTTGTATACGAACAAACAACGTTTAGCGTTATTTCTGTAGAGCAATGCAAACAACAACAGCGTGATACATCGAACGAAGTGACGTCTGACTTCACGAACACAAGACTAATTCTGTTAATTACGATTCCGTTGGTCTTAATCGGATTCTTCATCGTATGCGGTGTTTGCAGGCTTTGGGTCAAGCATAAAAGAAAACCAGTTCTAACACAGGTGCATTATGCCGTGTCTTATCTAAACTAACCCGATTAACCTTACCAGATCTGTTTAGATATAATCTAACGTGTTCTATAATGTTCTTATTTAATATGCTTATATACAAAGTGATAAGTAACATAACACAACATAACAAAGGTGAATATAATCTAGTAATACACGTGGCATCTATCAGTCGCACATCAAAGCCCTTACTGATATAATCTGATGGCTTCTATCATTATCATAATGCCCAGGGCATCCATCGATGGTCGCTTCAAGTGAAACCGCTGTCACAAATCATAATCCATAGGATAAGCTTGGTCGAATCTAATAGGTCAAGGAAACATGGAATTAGGCTACAGTGGGCAAGCCATTTGGAAACAGTCAACGTGTAAATCTGAATGATTTTAAAGAACGCACAGAACACACAAAGCTGAGCAATAAATTAAAAAGCTTCGGACCAGTCATCGAGGTCGCCCAAGAGCCCAGCACCATCCTGTTTCGAGGCACAAGAGTTACAGTATCAGTTGGTTACGAATTACTACAACAGTACTCTATATTATGCCGACACAGCTGCATACATTTTTCTCCTTACGGGTGTCCTAATAAATCAACTTGCTGCTCAAAATTATATACCTACATCATGCACATTTTAGCATAATACAATGTGTCTGGTAAGTTTAAGGGAAGCCCATTATAAATGTTATTAGGTCATATGACACCATCTTATTGTTCGATCGGTCCGGCTCTCAGAAGCAATCAGAACAGATGCAGAAAAAGATTGTAGTAGTAATTGTAACCGCAAATTTACACAGCGCCACTTCAGGAGGAACTCATCAGATGCAATCCTGACCTGTCAACACTAAACGTTGGGAGGTTAGGGTTTACACGCCGAGATTCTAACCAGAAAGATCAAAAGTGCGCTTAAAAAACTGTACTGTAAGCCGACTATACTATTTGCAACCACTTTTTAAAATATTTCTTAGCTGGACTGCATAACTCGTGTTAAATCAACAAAAGTGTTTAACTAAAACATTGAACTTTACGAGAAATGCATTTCTGACATTTATTTTAAACTGTCAACAAAGTAACATTTTAAATTTATTTATACAGGGAAGAGTGGCTCAAGAATTATTGCAGAGATGAAATGAAGCCCAGTACGGTTTGTTGATTCAGCATATTATGGGACAGTAGTGGAATATTAAGGGACATCGTAGATCAAATCTCGGCTTGATTGGTATGTGATATGAGCAACGGATCCCCATAGGAGCATCGCATAAACTTAATGCTATTGTCGAAAGCTGTCCGCCAATAGCACGATGCCACGAACCATTAAAAATAAATTAAACGCACAGCAGACAACGAGAACCTCTCATTTTTAAAACATCACAACACGTTTTGACATATATGAGCCTAAATTTATAATTTTTACCTAATATTAAACATCAGTCAGGTAGAATGCCGTCTTGACTGCACGTACAACCGTTTTCCCGCAGTTTTCTGCTCTTGCATCCGCGATATTTCTTATATCTCCGATTTATTCATGTTCTCCTTAGATAGCTTCCTGCGCTCCTGTCAGGGCTGCACATCTTTTCTGGCTTACTATTCCACCGCCATATCTTTTTACCGCTTCTTGCTATTATGTTCTCTTTGACTGATTCTGAATTTCCAGCGATACTAAACTTTGATTTCTCTATAGTAAATATCATCCTCCTACTGCTGGCTACTTCCTCCTACTCACTAAATGTCTGACTTCAACTGATCTGAGTCTACAGTGACGATTATCCTAAAGTCTTTAAAATCATTTGAGATGGTTTTGATCTTTTCATACCCTGTTCATTGTCTTTCTTCGATCGCCCAATTTTTTCCAACCTTATATCATACCCTTTCAGTTCTTACCCAGCCCTCGTTATTTATCCACTTTATCTAGCTTCAACTAGTCTGTCCTACTTCTATCAACCGCTGTTTAACCAAATTTTAAAACTTCTTTTCCAACGTCGAAACGCCTGCATATTCAAACCATTGCAAAATTTCGCTAATAATTAGAAACTTCTAATGCGCCGGTGTCTAATGCATAAGGCATCAACCGATGGCGGTATTTTATAACGAAATACATGGCAATGGTTGCTCGCCAGAACTATTTATTGGCTATTGGTCCAGTTTATTCCACAATTCCAAGATTGGAAGATGGTAGCCTAACTCGAACTCCACCCGTATATAGCGACTGGTCGGTACTAAACAAAGCCAATGAATACTTCTGGGTCCGGCGTTGGTTCAGCCTTTAATCCAACAGTTCAATTTACTATCGTATAATGATCGCACTATTTTTATATAGGTCTCCAATAAGTTGATTTAGCAGTTTTTAGTCAAGATTTTCGCTGGCTTGCCACAGCGCAGAACCATTCGGCTTCAGGCAGTCATCAAAGCCGCTGCTAGTCTGGCTGCTAGAACGTCCGACCACATCACACCCATACTTCAGTATCAACTTCAGTGGCGAAGGATCGGCGAGCGCGTAAAGTTCAAACTTTGCCTCCTTGTGTACAAATATGTGAACAACTGCGCACCACGCTATATTGCAGACAGCATCAGGCCACTGCCTGATGACCCCAACCGACTGCGACTGCGATCATCAAAGTTCGACAACGGATTTGTCCCGGCAATTTAGACTAGAATGGGTGATCGGGCTTTTCGGGTCGCTGGCCCGCGCCCCTGGAACAGTATTCCGGCATCCATTCGGGAGTCCAAAAGTGTCAACCTCTTTAAAAAACAGCTGAAATTGTATTTGCTGCATAACTCTTGGGCCGACTTTTGACTTTGTACAGCACCCTAGACGTAGCCTGCTACTTACGATGCTATATAAATTGTCGTCATTATGTTACATTACATTACATTTTAGTCAATGGACCATATAGTATTCCGAATAATTAAAGGAAATCGTAAACCCCGGCCAGGAGTAATTAACTTGTTATAGGCAAACCCTTTAATTGGTGATCTATTAGCCTGACAAAGTCCCCAGTCAAAAGCTATAAGTTGTCTTAACTGCGATACTCAAACTGTGTGTAGAGAGACAGGTGTGTCTTATCGTTTAGCCTGTGAGAATATCGCCAGATGTACAGTTTACGAAAATAGAACAATATCATACACAACACCGTTAAACACTCCCACGACATTTGTATCAGAGAAAGAAAGACAGTGAGACACAGATAGAGACACAGAGAGACAGGGATAAACAGAGAGATACAAAAAGAGAAACAGAGAGACGCGGGAACACAAATATGTATCAACCCTGCATTTTGACATTGAATCCTATCGCCTCCAGTTTCCGTAGCTCCTTTTTCCTATTTCCGCACTCTTCCCATAAGCTTCGTTCCTTACCCTTCACCATTCCCACGCGAATTTTTTCCTTCAATTTATGTGATAAAGATTGAACAAGAATTCTGATTATAAAAAAACAAACAGTGCATTGAAGTTTCGGTGTCACTATCTTTAGGACCATGCATTGTTATCACCCACACTACCTACAAACACATTAAACCTTAAATTAAATGATTAGACCTATAACTATTTTAAGAAGCGCCTCTAATGAATTCCTAATAAAGGGGCGCTATATAAATTTGGGATTACAATTACAGTTCCAATGCTACAGTTTCAGCTGTTAGAGCCAGCGTAATAGCTGTTAAAGCAATAAAGCCTTCCGGTGACTGGGCAGGTTTCTAGATTGTAGTTCTTGATTGCATCCGTTCTGCAAAGTTGTCACATATAATTTCGTAAAGGAACCAATAAAACAAATCAGATGCAGAAGTGAATGAAATTACATGTAGGCAAAGCCGTATGTTGGATTATTGTGGAAAGGCTTGAAAGTAATGGGGTCAACGGCGCTTTAGGCGGAGGTTTCGAGCAGTAAATAGCGAATTCTTATCTAATCAAATATGAGAGAGATTAGAGAGGAAGAGAGTCAGTGAGACAGAGACAGAGACATAGAAGGAAGAGAGAACGCACTAAACCGGGCAGTTAATTCCAAAGTTTGGGAACAGCCACCGAGAAAGCCAGAGACCCCAACGCAGTCCTGGCGCCAGACACATCGTGATTACTCTCGTCACCACACTGCACTCTTAACCAGAGTGATAACAATGGCATTATCACTCATTTAAATACTGTAGTCACCGGTTGACAGAGGAGCATTGCATTGCAGTTGAAGGTCATTGAGACTGTAATACGTCTTGATGGACTTGATGTCTTTATGGCGACTTCATCGCGCTATCAAGTAAGCCCGACACTAGTGAATGACCTCGGAAGCGGTATAGCTACGCAATATAACTCCATTAGGTATATATATTCCACGGGGAATTGAAAACATTCAATTCGCGATAAAATAGTCTGAAATTAAGCCAATAAAATAGTCTGTGGAATGCCTAAAAGAGAAGATAAATGTGGTATTCAAAGAAATTCTGGAAAATTCCCAATTCATTCTAAATCCCTATAAACCATATGGCATTATTATCTAGCATCTGGTTTGTTGTGTTTGCGTTTGAAATACAGCCGAAGGTCACTGAGACTGTGGTACAAGTCTTGATGGACTATCTCAAACTAATCCAGCCCATGACATGAACTTCATCCGCTTTACGTGAATCAGTTGAACATAAACGAGCTCAAAATCTTTCAGAATCTAACATTTCACAGAGACTGTCTGAAGCACTGTAAAGAACAGCTAGACCAATCTAGATAGGTTATATTGACTGTTGTTACTGATAATGTCATTCACTTTTTCTGAACGTAGGTTTCAAGTGTTAACCGTACACCATACCAACCCGACCCGGTTCGGCCCGTCTGGTTGGATTGTATCGGATGAAGTCGGTCGCCTTAAGAGGAAACAGTGTTTAGTGTTTAATATGATATGATTAGGCATTCCTGCTATTTTGTCAAATGTAATAGCAAAATGTTTTGCATGGAATAAAATGATTATCTTTGGATGAGATTAAAATTATTACCACAAGACATTGACGTTCGCTGAGTCACTGCCATATCTAAGTATTTCACATTTGCTAGTTTTCGTTTGTATTGCTCACTGTTCTATATTTTAGTTTTTATTAAAACATTTTTTCGTGTTTTAATATTTCTTTTCATAACCAATTTTGACAGCAGCTTTAAAAGACTATTTTCTATACTATACTTTTTGTGTGCCTTTTTTAGATGTCTAGTTTTAACTGATAAATGTGTTTCGACAACTTCGCATGTTAGTATTTAGCCATTTTATGTATTCATGTTTTATACAGACCATTGTGCACATACAAGCTGTATATACATTCATACGGCGTATAAATAATTTTATGAATTATTCCAATACAATCTAATATAAAGCACCACTTTCATAGCACGCAATCGAAACCATCAGTCAACGTTATTGATTGTACTGCAAGGTGGTATATTGAAATGCAGTGTCTTCGTCACGCATGAGCTACTGACATTTTCTTCATATTTACCTGGGTTGTACGAAAGCGTGTGATACCTGAACATTTCTTTTTCTTCTCAAAGATAATTTAGCCGATATGGTAGTTCTAAATATGAGAGAAATGTTTTCTATACAGGATTCCCAGCGTCATATATTGAAGTTTAGATGATAGAATATGACAAAATTCTCACATGAGCTTCATATGTCCTATATATTGGTCCATATCGAGGGCATGTGAAGCGGCATGAGATTATGTTCTAAAACCGCACAAACCTGCGGAGACTCAAAGCTTATTTTCAGAAACGCAGCTTAGCGAATGCTAATGAAAAATGCATTACCATTGACAGGTTGACAGTCCAGTATAACCAAGATTCTGAACCCTCGTATGCAGTTAGTTCAATTCGCATCGTGGCGTTCCTCAAGGTTCTGCACTCGGCTTCCCTTCGGCTGACACAATAATGGTATAACACACCATTCTGGCTCATAGTTTGCAGAAAGATTTCTGAACTGCCATTTGTGAAGGGACCTACTTATGACAACCAAATACGTATTCATGGTTTTACCGACGTTCATTCTTGCAGGGTTTATGTTAACTGCTCCTCCAGTCCCTCAAGCCGGTAAATATGGTCATATCACTTTTCCACTCTCCCACCCTGCGCCATCAGTTGATGCCTTGTGTATTGGATACTGGCGTGATAGAAGTTCCTGATTGCAATTACTTAATTACACATTACACCAATATTTTAATCTGTGAAGTTTATTATATATATATGTATATGTATGTATATATATATATTCATTTATGTCCATTGTGGACAACCATGAGAAAACTACCCCAACCTTATCGGCAGCTGTTTTGAAACATCTGCAGCAGGTGCAAGTACAATGGTTTGCGCACACCTGGCTGTCACAAAAGCAGTTAAATTTCGTGCTCGAGCCAGCTAGTCTGTCGCGGTCTATTTAGATTGTAAATGATATGAATGGCACATTTGCGCATAGGCACTAGAGGTTATTGTAAAAATCCTACTTCCCAGCAGCCTGCCTATCTGTCTGTCTGCCTGTCTGTCTGCCTGTCTGTCTGCCTGTCTGTCTGCCTGTCTGTCTGCCTGTCTGCCTGCCTGCCTGCCTGCCTGACATATGGACGGTGACTTGAAATTTCACAAAAATCTGTGTCCTAGTTATTTTGAGTTTGAGATACAGCGTTGTGAATAAGCTGACTGTATATGTAGCTTACACTTAGCTCTCAAGTGCTGAAAAGAATTATGGGTTTAGGAAAAACTGTATAAGGCAAATTATCCTGGTGACATGTTTAAAACTGCCACAGGATGTTTGAACTTTGTAACTTTGTTCCTGACAAACACGTTCAAACACATCCTATGCACAATAACCATATTCATGCAAAACCATATCCTCTAAGGGCCGGAAATATCAACTTGACTTCCCTCAAGTCTCGGCAGGCATAGGCCTGGGGGTTTTAAAAGGCTTGTTAAGATAAGCAATAAAGTGGCCCATTCATTTTACATGGCTATATTGCGATTTTTTTCTTTTACAGACATTAATGTTCTCTGTCTTTGTCTCTCTGCTTTCTTGCTATAAAATCTACTGCCACCAGTACGTGTATTTGCGTTCGTGTTTATCTGTGTATATGTCTTCGTCTTTCTTCTTTTCCACTGGCTTATCTCTACATCTGTCTATTTTCTCTCCGTTTTTAGTCACCTTGATGTATGGCTCTGTTCAATGGATTTTGAATTTTTAGTACGATTTTACCTACTGTAGAAGCGACCATCGATTGATGCCTTGTGCTATACGAGGCATGGATTAGATTAGGTTAGACTATGTCTATGTCCAAATGCTTTCCTGTCTGTCTGTTTGTCTGTCTGTCTTCTCTGTCTGTCTGTCTGCCTGTCTATCTGTCTGTCTGTCTGTCTGTCTGTCTGTCAGACACTGTCGGTAGTTATTTTCTGTGAACTGCTTCATTGTTCAAAGACGTGTTGCATGTGTTAAATTTTTAATAAACTATGAAGCAGATGTTCTGTTGTCAAGTTGTTTGCATGTCTGTCGTCTCTCTGTGTGAGTCCATTTATCTGACCTTCCTTTGCTCTTCGCCTTTGTCACAACTAGTTTCTTCCTCTCTCACTTGCTTTCTCTCTCTCACACTCTGTCTCTGTCACTCTCTGTCTCTCTCTATTTTCTCTTTCAATCTCTCTCTCTTTCTTTCTCTCTCTCTTTCTTTCTCTCTCTCTTTCTCTGTCTCTCTCTGTCTCTCTCTCTCTCTCTTTCTCTGAGTATGGCTTTGCCACCACGAATGTCTGTCTCACTCTTTCTCTGTCTCTTTTCTTTCTATGTATCTGCCTTTGCGTGTCTGTCTTTCGCTATTGTCCGTCTTCTTTGGTGTTTTCTTGCAAGCCATTGCAGCTGTATGAGTTCTAGTGAAAAATGTCAGCTTTTTCCTTCCCGTAGGGCCTATCTGACTTTTTAATAATTACATCTATCGATTCTTAAATTTATTTCGTATATGCTCGGCTTTTCAAATTCGTTTGTGTTGGCAGTGATCATCAGTAGACCGTTTGTACATTGCACATTTTCACAATGATAAAGATTTCGATAATATTTCGTTGGTTCGATTCGTTAGCATTAGATATAACATTTGCAGTGTTGCTTCAGTGATAAGAAGGTACGACTCGTGGAGTAGTATTGTTAGACAAGTGTGGCGGAGTTACGTTCGATTGTGCTGTGTGATCAATTGGTGCATAGACAGATGTGCTGAACAACAGCTGGATTGGTTCATGCTGTTGCGTTGTGGGCGGCACATGACTTCCTCTGGTTGTGTTCATCTCTGTATAAACAGTTCCGTCCGTACCAACATTCTACAAATGGAGAAAGGAATTGACTGATTAATTGATTGAGTCTTTTTATTGATCCCAAATTCTACATATTAGGTTACACATAAAACGTATATTTGAGAGCACAGAATATACAAGTATACTGCAGAATATTCAAGTTTTTCACTCGGCCTATCTAAAGTTTAAATTTCTGGCTAAAAATTAAATCCTGGAGGCTCTTAACTAACCGTGTTTAATGTCTTATTTTTCTCAGAAATCTAGTAAAAACTCCAGTGATGTAGCTTAGTCTAGCTAAAAATAATAATAGCAAAAAATGATTATCTAAAAGGTTAACCGCTGCTATCAAATTCACCCACAATTTAAATCTGATACACAGGGGTACGTAAAAACCTAGTGTTTAACCGAGGATTCAGCTCATCGCAAGGACATCTGATGTCTGGTGTCTGCTCCACTTGCGCCCCTAGCTACTAAATGAGTACACTGACCGTACAATGTCCGAGGTAAGATGAGGTAGCGAGGGAGAGTGTTGGACAAAAAATTAAGCCGCCAAACTTTATACTATAGCTGCCTCGCAAGGTTAGCTGATAGGGGTTCTTCTAACAATTTCTTTGCAACATCTACTACGAATGGTTGGTCTTCTAGCGTATGCGGTTCGGACCCAGCCAGTTGCAAGAGTCATCACCGGCGAGGTGAAGAGCCAGTAGTTCGCCACTGAAACGTGTTTGCGGACATACATCGTCAATGTGGGCATTGGTCTGCCATGCGACACAGATGCACGAAGGATCAGTGTCCTTTACCAGTTTGACGAAGTTGTATGCAACTCTACGAGTCCGGTAGATCTAGTTAATGAGCAGAGGCGACACCTTGCGAATATGTAATCGAATACACACTCAATCACTCGTGAGATCCAATATTAAGCGTAATACATACATAGGAGTGTATGTGCTCTGGTGTTATTTGTCATTTTAAATGTAATACATGCGATCATGTGCTAAGATATTACTTGTAATTTAAATGCAATACATATGTGCCTGTGCTATGTGTGTCATTTGTTGATTATGTAGAATGGATAAGTACACGTGTATGTGTATTTTAAGGATGTAATTAACTTGATTTAAGAGATTGGAGGATTCGAAATGTCGATTTGGCGCAGGATGGAAAAAGTTGGATGGAGCACATAACAAACGAGGAGATGCTGAAAAGAGTTGAGGAAGAAAGAAATATGATAGCTACAATAAAGAGGCGACAGAGAAAATGGATTGGTCACATACTGAGAGGGGACTCACTCTTCAGAACCGTAATTGAGGGCAGAATGGAGGGGCGGAGGACAAGAGGACGACCCAGACAGATGCAGCTGGATTGGATGATGACAGACGGATACAGCAGGTTGAAAGAAACTCAGCACCTAGAGGAGTGGCGTCATCGGACGTTTGAACCTGCCTGAGGGTAGATAACCAGAAGAAGAAGAATTTACTTGATGTTTGCTTTTAAGTAAAAGTTTCCTAATTTACTTAAGTAAATGGTCAATTTTGAAGTATTAGAACTCAATTACACGACGATCTTGTTTCTCGCTACACTTAAATAAATAAAAAAAATATTATTTCAATATTTGCCGTAAAAGCCCTTCTTAACATTGCGTTTCATTATATTTTAGCGCACGACAACCTAAATTCTTTCAACACGTAATATATTAAAAACGTTTATGTGCCACATGCATTTATTTATGTGCCTCAGAGCGAATTAAAAGATAAATTAATAGCTTCATTACTGATTGTGAAACAAGGCTGTTCCTAATTGTTATAGTTAACGTTATTAGCTTTCATTTGATACTTACGAAGTTTCACTTTAACCTTAAAGTCCGAAAGTTGTTTTATTTGTTCAACCTGGCCATATGTAATTGCAGGTCAGATCTATTTAGTAGGAGAATTGAAGCTAGAGCTCAGGACTTGTTTCTACTTGTTGGCTGATAGGCTAGTTAACCTGCAGCTGCATTATATTAATTTGTGTAACATTAATACATTTAGGTAATGTTGCAGTAATTGGTTACTTTTCGTTTATTTGATGTAGGACTTCTTGTATGTCTGACATTAATTTTTCATTTCATTTAAAATGGAAATAATTCAGAATGTATAGATAGAGTTATTTACTGGCCAATATGCACGGGTGCATTTTGTTACACAGTGCAGTTGTGCTCTGTATGAACCAAGCGGAAGCCATACATTATTATTTATTTATTTATATTTATTAAGCGCCGTTATCTGATGACTAAAAATCAATCGATGATACTGCGCAGTTGCGAGTGAAGGACTTGCCCAAGGTCCCTACACAGTAAGCGCCTCAGGAGAGGATCGAACCCGGACTCTCCGCGTTATAAGCCCCGCGCTCTCACCCATCGGCTACCTTGCCTCACAATACATAGACCTACGCGTAGAAGACCTCGAAGACAAAACAGCGAACGAGGAATGTGTGGTCTCTAATTTACACGTCGGCCTACATGGACGCACGTGGAATGGGAATATCTACACGCAAAGCTGCTGCAGAAGCATTGCGCTAACATACTTGTGTTGGTCTTTGTCTGTCTTCATACGGAAGGTGAACCGTCTCTTGACTACGGATATTCCGGAGAAGGTCTACATCGACGTAGTCGTACGTTGATAGGTCTACATCTTGGCCTCCGCTGCTGCCCCCGCGTGCTCCTAAAACAACAACCCCGTAGCAACTGACACATGCGGAATTAATGAATACCAACTGTACCGTAGTCGTAGCAATAAAGAGGACAAAGTAATCTACCGTATGAAGAATACAACACAAACGTTTGACCAAAATATGCAATATAATACAATACAAAGCATTGCAAAAGAAGACCGCATAATGTTATGCTATACAATACAATACTTTACCACATGTAAGCACTGAGTATATAGTATGTTGCACTCGCGTTCGGCCAGCGTTCATTCGCTATACCCAGCATTATTTACAACTGTATCACAATCCTGATGCTGAACCAATCATTCGTTTTACCTAAGACCAAACACTTCTACTGCGCCACCTATGATGGTCTTTAACTTTCCAAGACAGCCACCTTTTTTGGGCCCAGAGCAGGCCCGCGTTATGCCGCTGAATGCAACTGGTGGTCACCTAAGTGACCAATATGGGTCCAACAAAATTGGCTTTCAGGGTTTCCTGCCGTTGAACATGAGATTGCTTCTGTGATCTATTATAAGGATGCACTATACAAATTTTAGCTGCACTGTATTGCATTGTATACACTTTATAAATGGCAGGCTCGTGCTTTCGTAAAAGTAAATTATAATAGCCAGCATGTGAAGACGTTCAGACCCCATTCTTGTCACTTCCAAAGAGTCTGCCGTTAAACAAATACTTGACATAGAAGATCCTTGCCTTCTGTCCAACCTCTGACATAAAATGACTGTTGATCTGTAGTGCTTATGCTGACGTTGTTCTGAGTTCCAATTGTTTCGTTGCTGGTGACTCTTTGAACTGGTTCTGCAGAATATATGTGATCTAAGAACAGACCAAGAGAAGATAATATATGGACCAATAAGTAGAGTTTCCGAGGTCAAAACTCAAGACTAAACTGTTTCAATTTGCTAACACTCCTTAGCCTGACTTCAAGTCATCTTGAGTTATCGGATTTCGAACGGGATTCTCTAACAGATTACGACTGTTTAAATACGATTTCACTTAAAGGGACCAATGACTGATGCCTTGTGCATTATAGTAATGGCGCTACAGAAAAGTATTTGTATTAGAATAGATTAGATTTGAACAGATTAAAGAATCGTGAAAACTGGAATTCAGTCGAAACAATTAACTTCAGATTGAATTAGAAAACAGACATTATTTTGTAGACTTCTTTACCATTGATTTGTGTGATATTGGTTTGAGACAGTGGTGCTGAAGCTGTTGTTCTTAGTGCTCTGTTCCCTGCACGGCCCACGAGAGATCTTTGATTCGCAGTTTGAGTCGGATCCTCATAAAATACTGTTACTTCATTCGTCGCCGCCGCCGTTCTACCGTCTTATTTTAATATCAAGACACAAACCATTTCAATCGGATTGGGTGAGCAGCATGCTATATTAATGCCATAATTCATGAAATTAACTGACTGACTGACGGAGTTTACTGACTGGCTGACTGACTGACTGACTGACTGACTGACTGACTGCTTGATCGACTTTCTGACTGTCTGACTAAATGATTGACTGACTGACTTGGCTGAATGAATGAATGAATGAATGAACAAACTGACTGGCAGAATGCCTGAAAGAATGACTGACTGACTGGTTCACTGACTAAATGAATAATTGATCGAATGACTGAAACACAATGAATGAACCAAAGACTGAATGGCTGGCTGTCTGACTGAGTAGACATGTGATGACAAGTTGGATTGAATAAGCGAATGGGTGAGTGGATTTTCAAATCAGTCAAGAAACTAAAATCGTTATCTACAGTATACAGATAGTGGAAGATTCTTAAAATAAAGGACGCTAACAGAGGCGTGTCTTAGATGAGAGTTTACCTAACCTAACCTAAATTAACTTGATTTCGTTTATCCTAATCTAACTTAACTACCTTAACCAAACCTAAACAAACTCGTCCTGATTTTTGCTTACCTTTCACTGTCTTACTTCATTTTGCCTTTCCTTACTCTTGTCTTACTTTACTTTATCTTAAATTTCCTTACTTCAACTACTTTGCCTATATTGCCTTATCTTACCCTACTTTATACAGCATTATATTACATTGTTCTTAGTTACGTTGCTTTGCCTTGGTATATCTCACCTTATCTTACCTTAGCTTGTTGCAACAGAACTTTCACTTGAAAGCAGCCTTTCCTTTACTTACTTTCTGTTGTAGCTTTATTTTAATTTCCGAAGTCTTTACCGTCATTACCTTCAGATGAGATTTCTTCATAAAATGGGACGGCAGTATTTTGCCTGAACGTAACCCTTGAACTACTGGTGCGGACAGGGTTTGCATCCTGGCTTGGGGCTGGCACGAAGTCACCGCCTTCCGTTTGATCCTCGTAATAAATACGGTCAGCTTCAATTTCAGAAAAACATAAATGTATCTATAAAATGTGCTGCTTCAGCAATAATCATTTAAACAATGTTTCTTAAATGTACATGAGCTGGCGACTATCTGCAAAATTCTGATTTTTAGAGTAGTGTTGATCGTGGTGCGAAAATGGACGTCAGCTATGGAAACGCTGTAGTTTTGGGTAGACCTAGTTTATCCACATCATGAGAGTTACCTTTTATAATAAGTAATTAGATGTAGAGCAGTCCTTAAGCTACCTCTGAGAGGCAGCCATGGATATGAAGCATTAGCAACTTCATTGTACTTAGAGCCTCGGCATATAAAGCGGGTAACCAGTCATGTTTTCATTGTCTGATCATCCCACCAACAGTGTCCGCTCAATGCACTCATTTTATTGCCAAGTTCGCTAGAGGGCGCACGTAGAGCAGCTATTTTTATTAGAATGTTGATAAATCACGCAATAATTAGGTGTATGATAGTGGGTTTACAGTGCACTCTCTTCTCCCAATGGCTGGGTACAGTTTAAGTCGATTCTAAGTATGCAATGTTGCACTAGGTGTGAATGGAAAGCACGCTATAAATTATGAATTCCAAGTCTAGGCTGATATAGAAATATCTTGTATTTGATACAATATTTTGCAGGCAGAAAATTTTGTCTCCAGACACTGTCTCGAAACAGTCGTGATTTTTTGCAAAGGGGTAAAGAATCATATGCAGTATATCCATTGTTGAGATATTTCGGAGCGCTATCCTGAAGTCAAGTCTACGTGTTACTATTAGCATTTGAAAGGATTTTATGGAGTGCTGCAGAAGTTTCGACAACATTAATGAGCAAGAGTAAACAGTTCAGTTAGCCCCGGAGAAAAGGGCGATGTGAATAGGCTCTACTAAAACAAAAACAGAAAAGTAATTGATTGCAAACAAGTTTCATGGACCATAAACCAGGCCAACAGCGTGGCTGAGGACTTTTCATACGCAATTGAAGAATAAGAGATAGAAAGCCCGTGGCTTTAAATAGAGTAAGTTCCTCACTGTCTCCCTTATCTATATCCATCTGTATTCAACCATCTCTCTATTTCTCCTTCCTTTTAGTATCGTCCTCCTACAAGGCAAACTCAGCAGCTAAGCATGAATTGTCGTTTATCTTTACTCATCATTATTTTAAACATCTTGTCCCCGTTTACAGCATGTATGCTTTTCGGCTTACCTCGAACGTTTGCCTCAAACAGAACGGTAGGCTCAGCAGACGGCTTTAGAAAACATCCTGTTAAAACAGAAACCCCATATCTATTGTATATTTATTAATGGGGGTCTGTATGAACTATTGTATCTAAGCATGCATGTATGTACCAATGCACGTACGTATTTTATACGTACGTATGCAAGTTTGTATGCACGCATGTATGCGTGTATATATGAATGCATGTATGTATGAAATTATGTACATATTTACGGTATATGTTTGTATGTATATATGTGTGCATGTATGCCTGTATGCATGTATGCATAAGTACATTTGATGCTGTGTACGCCTGTGCATGCATGCGTGCATGCAAAGGTATCAAACAGGGATTAGCTGAAGAATATTCTGTTCTTAAACTTATGTTTATCTCATAATAGATAGCGTTTAGGAGAAACGATTGACTCATTCTAACCTGTACTCAACCTCTTTACAACTGCGCAACAAACGATGGTGATACATAGAAGGCTTAGAGCTACGAAAGAAAAAACCATAAGAACGACAGAGGAGCCACTGGCAGGTGACGTCGTTGTCAACGAAGTGTGAGCGACATTTGGCGAATCTATAGCATTGCAAAGACAGCATAGAAAATAAATTTACCTTGTGTGAAATTTTAAGTTCGTCTTGTTATATTGGTAATAAAGGTCTTAACCCCATATCTGCGACCATACTGGTTGATGTTTTGCCAATCATATCATTTCAAGGGATTGTTTGTCTCAACGCGAAATCATTCAAATATCACACTCTAAACGATGATTTGTAAACTTTGAGTAAGACTTAAATCAATGCACTGTTTCATTGTAAGAAATAAATTTTCATAGCGTGCTAAAGTGCTGTCGTATTTAGATTTTCGCTTACGTATAAGATGGTTCTCTTGACTTGGCTTTTCGGGTTTTGTGACCAGTTTGCGAATGCGATTAGTCAGCTGTTCTGGTGCACTGGTGAAACGTTTACATAACCGGGTGTTACGTGTTTTAGTGTAACTTTGGGCGGCACTTTAAATATTTCAAACTTTAATTAACTTAACAGCAAATACTTTACTCTTAAAATTTGGCTTATGTGCGTTGATTACAACATTTGCTAATCTGGCTAGAACGCTTACATAATTGTTTGGTGGATCAGCACAGTTATTGTTGCCTAAAACTAGACATCTGTGTCTAATTAGCACATTGACTATTGTTTATTACCAGGAAATGTAAGTATATACACGTTACAGTAATGTTAGTGTCTTATATTGGGAGATATAACGTGCAGATGAAGGATGTACATCTCATTATCATTTTGTATGTATGTCATGGTATCATCATTGTGCTCACTAGACAGCATAGCCGATTGGCTGAGTGCTTGCTTGCGGGTTCAAGCCTCCGATGAAGCGATTATCGTGTAGGGACCTTGAACGTACACTGAACAAACTTAATGATATTGACTGATAATTGATATATTGGTGCCATATAAGTAAACAGCTATACAAGAAATAAAAATACTTACCAAGTGCACGAACTGTAGACGGAATCGATGAATTGGTGGAGATATTAGCAGATTTTATCTTGGCTGAAAATAAATATCCTTCTTTTACACAATAACAGCCAACACAAAATATAAAAGGCGAGAATTACTAGTATTCTCAACGAATGGCCTTACGCAGATAGCAGTAACTGTTGAGTAAGCGGCACACAGCACGCGGCAATCAGTCGAGAACACTGGTTGCTTCTGTATGAATCAATATGTAATTTACAGGTCTCAGACTCAACAAAATTTATTCAGCTCCGGACTCGATATTATCCAAAGGGGCAAGGTAAAGAACGGCGTCATGTGCAGAATCTATGGGTGAGCAACATAGCAGTGATATCCAGCAAAAAGGCAGTGTGTTTTGAAGGCATATACATAAATTCATTATTGAGTTTCAGGGTTTCACTTGTTTCCAGAAAATATATGAATTAGACGTGGAAACGAAATTTGAATACTGAAAATATTGTGCCAAATGTGTTCTTACACAAAATAGTTAGTGCTGTGGACGTCCAAGTGTAATCGTAGTCTGGAATATTCTTTGCGGTGGTGTTCAGGCGATCACCAGCCTTCTTCGTTACGTTGCTAATAGAGGTTTGATCAAAGTGTATTTTGCTCGAAAAAGCGACTTCTTGTTTGCTGTACTTAATTTGAACGACAATCTCCAAAAGAACATATCTATTTTGAATAACAGTTGACCGAGAATAAATTATTTCTCCATTTTCTCCATTTATCCACTTCATCACTGGAATAATGTTTCCTCTTAGTTCAACGAGGCACCACATCAATACGGAGTCATTCTCTTTCAAGAATACAGCATTTGATGTAGTCAGGTTTATGTCACATTTAGGAACAGAATCTGTGGACAACATTACACTTTTAAAATAGCTATTTAGTTGCTAATACTTTTCATCACAGCTACGTGTTTCCATCGTATGTGGCCAAGCTGCTTTATCTACATTGCAAGTAGTTTATGTCACAGATAACACTCTTGCACATTCACAAACGCTGCATCCTTTTTACTTCGATTCATTCCTTCAGCTATCGACACAATACTTAACTTCGTTATAAAGCTTATGTCTGTTTGCACTAACTGTCTGTCTCGAGGTACTTGTAGTCGGGCTACAATGTCACCTTAGTTCTGATGCATTATGCAACAAAAACCGACAAAATTTCAAGCTTATTATACCGCATTAGTATTTGATGCAATTCATACTAGCCTAATAATGAAGATTGATTATTGCTAGAGGAGGAGAAGTAACGTTCAGATAACAAGGATAGAATAGAATCGGTTTGATGCGCCGGGATAACAGATGATATAACAGCAGAGCAGAGTATATTATATGATGAAACTGGATTAGATTGGATAGAATTAGGTCAGTTCAATTAAGATTAGATTAGGTCAGCTCAGATCTATTCCCTCAAGTTACTTCACATTAGCCAAAATTAGACTAAGCTAGACTACACTAGACGATTGCTTTACATTGCATTTCATTACATCACACCACATTACAAAGGGTCATGTGTATTATAACCTACCAAACACAACCAACTCTGCATAATGATTAACAGTTGTTTTTCCCAGGAGTTCACCGCATGTGTAGGTGCCCGCATCTGAAAGCCGTGTGTAATTAACATGTAGATCGAATTGTCCTGTTTCTGTTGTATTCAATACGTATCTGCTGAAATCATCTGAGAAGTTTCCTTCTGTAAAAATGAACTCCTTATGTCCGGCCGTTGTTTCGAATATCCACCAATTTGGTCTCTTAGAATCTGTTCGACAGTGGAATATTACAGGCTCCCCAACAAGAACAGCAGCATTCTGTGGAAACTGACTTGCAGAAAAGCTTCCAGCTGAAAGAAATTTACGAAGAACTCTCGTGAATAATAAAAAACATGTCTAGAAAACCGGATATTGTTTTCCGATTCACTGAGACATAAAATTATAGTCGTAGCTATAAAGTAGTGCTGACCAAGATATAGTTATATTGGTTCTTTTACGAGAACGAAAAATTATCTGCGTTACTACTCAGTGTTCTTAATGGACCAGACAACACCTGGCATTCATCTTAGGCTGAATCCTGCACAGATGGTGTGAATGTAATTACATTAGATAGCGTTCCTGACTTTAGTATGTGCTTTGAAAAGAACAACTAGGCAACTTACCAGATAAAAATATAATTACAAATGCAAAACGAATATCCATTGTACTTCGCGATTCAATTAGCTTTTGCTAATAAATTTTTAAACTCTCTCTAGTGATTTAAAATCTTGCAAGGCTGAGAGCCGAATCTGGTTAAGGTTACATCCATTTCTGAGTCCACTATCTTAAAATGGGCTTCGCTAATGATACCCGTCGTAGTCTGAAAGCGGATATGTCAACTGTAAATACACGCGCAGACCCTATCTTAATTACGAAAAACTAGGTCTCACATTTAGCCTGCGCACTGCATGCACATGAGCTTCGGTCAATGTGTTTTCACTTACAAGTATCCTTTGCAAAGACCAACAAATATCATTCACACAGTAGATGAGATATACTATAGTTAAATGTAATGCTATATGTAAGTCATCATACATGCATAATAGTGAGATACGTAGAATTAAGTATTATGTCTATGTGTCTTCAAGGATATCTCTGGACAATTTCGAGAACATTGTAAATGCATTGTTCTTCAGTAGCCTCGATTGCTCTAACTCACTTCTTAACGGTTTCTCTAAGTCAAACATGCAGAAACTTCAGAGAGTTTAGAACGCGCCAGCTAGAGTCATAACTGATTCATCAAGATATGAGCGTAAACCCCGGAACTTAAATAATTGCAATGGCCTCTTACACAGCGAAGGATCTGTTTCAAATTGGTAAAAGTTTACAAAACAACATCGAAGCCAACCACAGTACTTAAAATCAATTCTTGTTCCTTGGACTTAACACTATTCAAGTAACCCTTCTGATTGTATTTCTGTGGTTATACAAATATCTAGAACTGGTCCTATAGTGAACGGGCCGTTGCAGGACCTAGATTTGGAACTCTCTCCCTGCACCTGTTAGTCCTGTTCAGTCTCTTATGTCTTAAGACTTACCTTTTCAGCTGACTTATTCACCACAGGCTGCCTCTCTGTCTCAATATACTGACCTTCTGGGTACTGATCTGACTATGAGTTAGTTTTAGTACGCCATCAGCTGACACCTTGGGCATTACTCACTGGCACTATGGAAGTTGCTAATTATCCACGACTTTTTAGTGTTGTCGTCGCTGTGGTTTCATTATGTGTTTTTGTTCTTATTGGTACAGAGACTTTTTATACTTGTTCTAGTTATAGTTTAGCCTTTTCAGTTTTAGCTTTTATTTTGTTATCGTTATTGTCTGAGTTTTAGTTACAGTTTTAGTTACCGTTAACTCAAACTTCATTGGTTGCATGTAGCACGAATGGCGCGTTTCTTCAGGGTTAAAGATTAGCTAAGCGAGTAGGATAAGTAGAAATCCATGCAATATTATAGAACAATATATATGGGCAAATTAAGGAGCGAAAAATTCAAAAGTATATTTCGAGACATAACATTGCGAACACGGAAAGATTATGCCAGAATTTTAAAGAATTTCTTGAAATAACATTTATGTGTTCATTCCATGTTAAATGTTCATCAATGTATGTTACCAAATATTTTGCGTAAGATGTATGGGTTATGTAGGATTTTTAATATTTTGTGCATATAGGCATGATTTCTTTTTACATGGTTTAAACAACATTTTTCCTCCATTGATGTTTAAATTTATGGCGCTCATTCGAATGACAGTTTATTTTTGGAAAAGCTACTTTGTGTAACGGTTTATATGCCCTATATTGAACAGGACAAAAGGATGTTCGTTCACATGCTGTCTCAGTAGTTGACAATCAGTGGTCTAACTGTTAGTGAAACCGTTAGGCAAAGAATTCAGTTATTCAATCATAACAGGCTAAAATAATATTTTGGAACATGATGTATTGAAACAGTTTATTTGATACCATTCGTAACATTTTATTTAGGTAGGGATCTTTCGGCCAAGGTGTGTCGCGATTATGTTGTTGCGATAAAACGCCGCGAAATCCAGCTAAGATTTTCCACTTGCAGTCCGGAACCCTATTATCTGAGCCATGTTCCAGTTGGGGAGAGTCATTCCAACGACGTTTATAATCTTCGAAGGCTACTCAACAGATATGCCGAATCAGGCAGATTCGTTGTTGAAGGAACGAGTGAAGGGCTGAAGCTGAAGGTAACGAAAGTTCAAGTATCAGACGCTGGGACGTAAACTTGTAGAGGAAAAGCAGGTCGGGGTGAACGACACAATAAGGAATTGGTCGTTCTGGGTAAGTAAAGGGAATTTCGTTGCTCATCCACAGTTGTCTGTGAAGATGTCAACGGGAAACCACGTCACTCATCTTATCCCCGGGTTGCATAAAGCCAATGGACCTGCCTTCGGGCAGAGAACTCACCATCATCAATGACAAATATATTTATATTTTTTTAGATTGCCTATGTGCCATAACAAAGTAACATTCTATTTCTTTAGGTTCAGAGATACTAAAATAAAATGGGTGAAGAAGAAAATCGAATGATGACATAAACAGGGTAGTGTAGAAAATAATATACTCAGTACGGTATGTCGATTGGACATGTTATAGGATAATAATGTGATACCATGGCCATCGTTGACAAAATATTAGCAGTTAAGGTAATATATGGTCAGTGATGGCCATTGGTTTGCCATTGAAACTGAGCTGCAATACCCTGGTAGCTTATGACATCAATTTCAAAATCGGTTTTGACTGGCTTTAATTGCATTTTTCTTCTATGTTTTTCGTTTGTCTATTTGTTTATTTAAAAACCTTATGCATATCACAGAGACAGAGACAGGTGCAAAGAGACAGAGAGATAAACGAGGACAGAAATCTGTAGCACACATTTTGACCTTGAACCAATCGCCCACGGTGTCCATAATTCCTCGTCCCCATTACCTTTTTGGAATTCTCTTCCTGCATCGGTGCTTTATGTTCAATCTGTTATGTCATTTCGTTCTCGACTTAAGACTTACCTTTTACAGTTGTCTTATCCGCCGTAGGCTGCCTCTCTGTCTTAGTGGACTGATCTTTTGCATATCGACCTGAATGAGGATTAGTCCAGACACCTTTACGATCTCCACCGCTCTCATTATATGCAATGTCGGAAAGGCTGGCAAGCGAAGTGCTATGCAAATGAATAAGGTGCAGAAGAGCAATGATCCTACACTAGGACGAATTTCTAACTGTTGCTTGCATCATTCTGTTTGATCCACCAAGTTATTCAAGTTTGCTTAACGGTTCCTTTTTTCTGGACATGATGTAGTATTGTTGAAGCGTTAAATTGATCATCGTTATTGACATCCTTGAAATACTTTGAAAGAATAATGAGGTATACATCATTAGACTGAGTCATTTATTACAGTCTACAGATAAACAGCTATAAAATATGTGGAAACGTTCAAGAGAGAAAGAGAACTGTTCATTGACTATAAAGGCTATAATTGCGCTGCGTTTTTGTTTTGCCTTTCATATTGTAGCTATTCGATGCATCACTGATGCTTATTTTTCCCTGCATCTATCAGTCATTTTCATCCTCGTAGAAGCCTGTGATAATAAATAAAGATAATAATACAAATACTTAAAAGAAAATGGTAGTACCTGAAACTGTACTTATATGATACCAAACAGAACAAGTTTGTTATAAAAATTTCAAGTCATTCGACACCGAAGAAGCTCCTTTTGTACGATTTCCGAGTGTGGCATCTGCCAGAACAATCGCGCATAATATTCCAGCAATAGTCTGCCAACATGTGTGCATCCCATCTTCCTTGATATCGATTTTCCATTGTTTTGATGTCTTGGTGAAATCTTTCACCTTGCTCTTCGCTGAAGTCACCAAGATTCTCTGGAAAGCGATCTAAGTGACTGTGGAGATAATGGACTTTAATGCTCATGTTGCAGCCAAGCTTGTTGAAATGAAGAAGCATATCCTCTACTAGTTGTGCATAATTGTCTGCCTTCTTGTTGCCAAGAAAATTTTTAGTTACAAGAACAAAGGAAGACCAGGCACAAGATTCGATTTCATTCATTGATGGTATGAAAAGTGGGTCATTCATAATTTGCCTGATCTGTGGACCATCGAAGATTCCAGCCTTCAATTTTTCCATTGTAATTCCTGGTAACTTGTGTACTATGTATTCGAAGCATGAACCTTCTTTATTCAAAGCCCTGACAAATTGTTTCATCAGGCCTAGCTTTATATGTAGTGGTGGCAGTATGATCCTATCTCGTGCCACCAAAGATTCCTTGATTACATTTTGAGCTCCAACCACCATGTCTTTCCTCGAAGGCCAATCTTTTCTTGTCCAATGTTCATGCTTGGCTCTACTGTCCCAAAGACACAAAAAGCAGGGATACTTTGTGTAGCCACTTTGTTGACCAAGGAGGAAATTTACCATCTTCAAGTCTACACAAATTACCCATTGATGTTCTTTGTATTTTATCTTTTCCAGTACTAAAGAGATGGCATTGTACTCTTCTTTCATCCTGGTGGAGTGACCGATTGGAATAGAACCAAATTTGTTGCCGTTATTTAAAAGCACACATTTCAGACTACGTTTTGAACTGTTGATAAAAAGACGCCACTCATCTGGGCTGTAATCCGACAGACCAATTTTCTTCAATAAGTTGCTGATGTCATTACAGAATACTAGGTTGTTGTCTTCGGTAAAGAATGGCAGCAAATCCTTTTCTCTGTTTCTATAAATTGTAATTTTCGTTCCAGGCTGAAGTCCATTCTTTTCCTTTAATCTGGACGCAAGCAATTCAGAGGACTCTTTGGAAAGATTTAAGTCCCTGATCAGATCACTCAACTCTTTTTGGTCAAAACGTTCACTGTGTGAAGTTGATTGGAAATCACTGTCACTGCCCCCACTTTCTTCAATTTCGTCATCTTGTGCGATATTGGACATGCAAGTCTCATCGTCTGAGAGCTGAGGTAGTTCGCGAAAAGGTGGAACTGGTACAATATCCGAATGCGGAACAGGTCTCCTGGCTGAAGATATATCAGGGTAAGACAACTTGTAACGAATATTTTGATTGATGCCTATGATATTAACCATACAAAAGTAACAGTCGTCGAAGTGGTTTATCTGTTCCCTCCAAACCATCGGTACACCAAATTTCAGGCAGCTTCTCTTTCCAATTGTCCAGTGGCGCAATTGTTCAATACAAGTTTTGCATACTGTATGAGGAGCCCATTGCTTATCTTGATCTCCAAGTTTGACACCAAAATAACCTACATATGCTCTTTTTACAAACTCAGAAATCGGTTTCCTGTTTGCTTTTAGTGTGTATTCCCCACAAATGTAGCAGAATATGTCTGGATGGTTAATGCAGCTCCGTCTGAAAGTAGCCATAACCTTAAGGATGTTCGCATCTGAGGAATTAAATGACTAACCTAAAAAATAGTAAGAACATGTAGTTATTTAATGCTCACATTCACAGACTGTTCTTGCGACCAACTCTTAATATGCCCTAAGACGACTGCGGCTGCTCTAGCTTTCAGGAGGCGGTTTAAATAGGCTATAAATGCTGACTTCAGCATAATCTATTTACATAGTTCGAAACCATGAAACGCTGTATAAGCACAAATAAATTCTAAATGAGGCCATGAATTTAGTGCTGAGTAAGCTGTAGGCTACGGAGTAGTTATTTCGTTGAATCAGCAATATCTCAGCACGCGGCAAGATATGCTGATTTTACATTATAAGGATGTAGGCATTATATGAATCAGCAAGAATTATAATTAGCCATAAATAAAGCTTATTATGACATTTTAGTTTTGCCAAAGACATCGTTTAAAGAGTGGACTGGGTTTTCTTTACAAAATCGACGATATCTCAGAAACTAGACCTGATGCACTCAATCCAATGACATTTTCTGAATCAGTGCCCAAAATTACCCCAAGAACAGGTCTAAAACCGAAGGCAACAAGAAAAAAAAATTTTTCTGTTGGCCAGTGTCATCAGTCATTTTCATCCTCGTAGAAGCCTGTGATAATGTTTCCTAGATAGCTAGTAGTTGGATTTTTTGTTTGAAATTCAGATGAGGGGTCATACGGAGGTATGCATGTTGGCACACTACAAGTCCATTGATGTCATACTTGGGTGGTGCCAGTCACAGCCTAGAAAAAGGAGGACGACGACGTTGAGGATGACATGAACGTCATGCGTTCAGCGAGAAGCATTTGAGCAGAAAAGCATTCGAGATTCTTCTTGAATCCCAGTATCACATGTAAAGGTCGTCAGAAGCGCTCTGAATGACAGCAAATCCGAGCCTTGATGTCCGGCCCACCTAGGAGCTGGAACAGACCGTTGGGAAAGCTCAGGCACACATGGACTCGGACAGTGGAAGCTGCACTTCAGGCTACACACAACCTGGAGATCAGCCAAGACCTAGACTGTTGCAAAGAATCGTGGATCAATAAGTCAGTGGCGGGCGCACCTTAACCCCTCTGTCGAAGCCGAAGATGTGCACTCGAGCGTAACAAACTATGCAGAAGTGTTCTTCAGTAAGATTGAGCTTTAACACATATCGTTTTACCACCGTACGGCACGGTGGTCTACTGGTAACGCGTCTGGTTAATTCTCATGCGGTTACGGTTTCCAGGGCCTCGGAATTCGCCCATTGCCGGCTAAAGGGTCTAAGAAAAGAAATGAGCTCCTCCCTAAGTCTCTGGGATATGGGATCCTTTACCTTTTTACACAGAAAACTGCTGAACTTTGTTCAGATGATTTTGCTTCTCTGTGGTAAGACATTTTTCACTTAGTCGATAATTATTCCATAATTGTGTAACAAACGTTGTACGGCTATTAAAAAAGTTAAGTGCTTTACTGATGTCCAGTTAATTTATTATGCTTTATCATTGTGCTATTCTTCTATTGTTCTCATTCTCGTCTTTATTTTGTTTCATAGTATCAAAATTATTGTTCCTTAGATATCCAGTGAGTCCACATACATGTAATTCTGCTTTTTACCATCATGATGCCATTCCATCACGGGCATATCGCCGTTTTTAAGCTTCTTGTTTTCTAGTTGCTTCCATTTAGTTCTCCAATCTCTCAATTCTCTCCGTCATTTATATCTATCCTTTCACTTCAGGGTGGATGTATGCTTTGAACGGAACGAAAAGAACTTGTGACTAATAAATGATATACCGACAGACTCAAACGCATACAGATAGACAGACACACAAACACAGACAGATACATACAGGTAGGTAAATAGGCAGGTAGTAGTAGTAGTAGTAGTAGAAAGTTTGAAAGTTGGACTACATGTCATTTGGTTTTAAAATCCGCTAATTAAATGTCTTATTAAACACGGGTTTAAAATTAATATATAAATTGCTCCATATCAAGTGCTAGTTCAGCGTATTAATTATCATTGGAAGTAGCGTTTTTCACTATTTTCTGTTCATTTTTGTATTTCAGCATAGAATTTGGCAAATATGTATTATCCTCTATTATACGAATTCGCGAATATGTTATAACCTATATTATGGTTCATTCGTGCATAATAGCTGGCTAGTTTATTCTGGTATTCTGGTCACCGATATAGCCTTCTTTTATGCTTATGAGACAAGCCACCTGCATCATTTCACCCGCTTTTGTACACTGGCACTCAATCTTTCCAGCAATCGCCAGATGACGGGGTAGTATAAACTCGTCTGTTTTATTTGCAATACATCTGAAGCCTATTCCTTTATTCTTATCTAACCGGCCATGTCTAAATAATCTACATATTTTTATGACTCGAGCCGTACCCTCACCACACTAGGATTTCTTCACATTTTTACATTTCTTCACCGTATACATCTTATCATACTTGTCATCTGTTTACTTTCTGCTACTGCTTGCTTGTGACAGTGTGCTAAACCTTGCTCCTCACCGTCTTGAAAATATTACATTTGGACATCTTAATATCCATTACACATGGAATAAGTATCCTTCTTTTCAAAATTACATATTGTATTATCCGGTAGATATTCTCGCTCACAATAAAACTTGGTTCAAACAGTCTGATACATCTTCCTTCCATCGTTTTCGATATAAAACCTCTCTTATTTTCTCTTCTAAATGACCCTCGACGCCGCCGAAGATGGACTTCGTAGCGTAGTTGCCTTTCATCGTAAATAACACATGAAACTTGCTCGCCGCTCTTTGCCTATTACATGCCAAAACTCACTTGAAAGCCTTTTCGCTACCATGGACTCCGGAAATCGGCGTTACCTCTGTCCACCTTTACCGTTTTCCCTCTCTTTGAATTTATGTTTTCCCCTTGAGTTCCACTCACTTTTTGAATTGTTGATTTCATCTCTTTCTGAACTTGTAATTACTAGCGACTTCAGTAGGCCTATGCATGCAAATAATCCGGAAATGTCAAGATCTTCACTTCGACTTAATACGACTCAGGAATTACACACCCTGCTTAGCAGTGCATGTTTTGAGATTGAGGTTTTGTATGTGCAGTGGCCCGGACCTCTCTGAATCTCTGAAAGGCCCTGAGTATTAACAAGAAAAAATATATAAGATTGCTAATTTGTATTATTTGATAGCTCTTGTTTACTAGAAAATGCAATTTAATCTTGTACCTCAGTTGTTAATGTCTGCAGAATCATTAATCTGTACGTAAATTGGGAGCAACATTTGATAACGGCAATTTTCGAGAATAATATGCTGTGTTGTTCGTAGTTGTGAAGATATTCATGTTATTTTTAGATGTGAATGGAACTCTTGTTGTATTTCCAAATGATTTGAATGTCACGACTGGGAATGAGGTACGGTTTCCGTGTTCAACTGACACAAACAAAGCTATTACTTGGCAATATGGTAAGCAGTTGGATAGAATGGCGGACGTCTATATCGGTGGAGAGGGACTGGTCAGGCCATACAGCAAATCGGATCGGCATAGCATGGACGAAGATCCAACCACAGGACGATATGATTTGATTATAAAAAATGTTACCAAAGAAGATGAAGGGATATACTCCTGCAGCGAGAGAGCCAGCAGGGATTCTCCTCTGCAAGCAAGGCTTACTGTGACAGGTTAGCTTCTGTCTTTTATTCACTAAAAATGGAACAAATTCCTTTCTAGCTTTGTGTTGCAGGCAGATTCTGACCATAATTCAAACTCAATCTATTTGATTCTTTTAACAAAAAAAAAAAAAATCACAGTGTGTGAGGTTTGCCATGTTTGCTGTATATACAGGGCTCATGTGTTGCATTGATGTATTTTTATGATTTATATTTCCAAAAACTTAAATTTTAATGAGTGCTGGCGGTTGTGATATTCCTTAAAATGACATGTGGTAGAATTATTCTTTTAGGTGTGGAAGGAAGCTATTCAAACCGTCGAGATGATAGGGTTGTTGCGATTTACGCCAGAGTTAGCCTGAGGTTCACAGAGTGTTTGTGGGGTCCTTTCTACATCGACCATGTTGCAGTGGGGAAGAGTCATTCAGACGACGTTTACAATATAAACAAATTACTTAACAGCTACGCTCAGTCGGGAAGATTCGGATTTGACGACTCGAATGGAATGTGTCAGTTACTTATAACAAATGTTCAAGGGAAGGACGCTGGAACTTACACTTGCAGAGAGAACGCAGGTCTCGGTAAAAGATGCGATTTAGAACTGATTGTCTTAGGTGTGTTCTTTTGTCGAATTATTCAATGTTTGTATTTTGTGTACGACTCAACTGTGCCGTATGTAGACCTAATCCTGTTAACGTGTTATAAGCGGTTGCTACATTGATAGTCATGACGCATAAGCGCAGCAATGGGACTACATTGTCTATATATTTAGCAGCAACGTTTTTAACCGAGTTTTTTTACACAGATGGGAAATTCTATAGAAGTAATAGAATCTCTGTTAGTTGGACGTTTTTACATGCTGGCTACAACTAGTGTTAGTTTTTGCAACTGCCAACTGAATCTCCACTTGCGACGTTTACAATATAAACAAATTATTCAACGACTACGCTCAGTCAGGAAGCAAATGTATGTATCTCATTATCTTCGCGCACTTCATTTGGTGGATTACTAATTTAACACTAGTTGGCCTTCCCCTGAAAGGGATCAGTAAATTAGTACCAACGCAAGTTGTGACATAAAAATGTGTCCTATCGTTGGATTGTTGTGGTTTTGTTTAGACAACGGGGCCATGCTTCTGACAAGTTTTTATAGATGCATGTAAACAACTATTGCCCTTTGAATGGAATTTTGAAGCTAAGATCTCGCCAGAAATTTAATAAGATATAAAATTTTACTCTTTGTGAACAGATGGAAATCCAGAATGCGATATTAATGCAAATGACACAGAAAGCCTGTCAAAGACACCACCAACAAGAGAACTGAGTTGCAAAGTGAATTACACAGGTAATCGTGAACCTGCGATTGAATGGAAGCATGACAACGACAGTCTTCTGAATCAAATGTTCACCTTAAATGGGCGGGAAGCCCAGTCAAAGCTTGTCGTCAGCGTCGATGCCTTTTCAAAGAACTGCAGATACGTATGCGATATAGAAGTCCACAACACATACTCAAATGAATCGCTGAAATGTGTTCCTTTAACCGGTGAGCATAAAATATATTTTAATTTCAGGTTAAGTTGGGTAGCCTAAGTCACAATGGTTAGCGTGCTAGATTGTCAACTCCGGGCAGAAAGATGTTTTAAGATTTCTGCTCCACTCGCTCCTCCTAGCGAACTCAGCTACAAAATGAGTTCACAGTCGGTGGGAAGATCAGATGGCGAGTGACCGAACTGATCAATGATTTTTATTTTAGGAGTCTAAGAAAATGAAGACGCTAACAAATGGCTTCTTCTTCCCCTCATCCTCCTCTCCTCTTGTACTCCTTCACGTACAGTAAGACGTGGTTTGCCATCTGCTGTTCACTTATTTTTTATATTGGTATAATTATCTGAGCTGGAAGCCTTGAGGCCCTTTACCGCTGATAAAAATTTTATGTGAATTAAAGTGAATTGATTTTATTCACTGTCCATGCGATATCAATTTTGGCAATTATCATTATCTCCTGGTTCTGCCTTAGAGATAATGGATCAGGATTCACATTAATTCGGACTGGAATATTTTTTTTTAAACCAGACCACAGTAGACTCATGTCCAACGCTAGGTCACTTGCAGGTTGTGGGAGACCAGGTGGAGCTGATACCTGAGTCCCTCTGCTTCGGTTCTTATGCCTAAACTTGAGGTTCGGCTGCGCGTGGCCGTTGCCCGATACAGCTTGAGCAACTTACACCAAGGGATCAGGTGTATCAACATATGGTTCAACACTACACTCCGCCTATTCAAGACATACGTGCTGCCCGTCCTCATCTACTGATCAGACACCTGCTGGACGCTCACCAAGGACTTAGAGGCAAATCTGGAAGCCTTTCTGCAGTTGTGTCTGCGAAGAACACTGCACATTCCCCTACACGGCACTATGAACATCCCAATGTCTGAGATGATCAACACCAGGAGGCCGGCTGTTTGGACACATTTCACTCTGCGAAGGCGAACAGAGTCACGAAAAGACTCTACAAGCAATGACGTCCAAACTCCAAGAGGTTTTGAAGAGAGTCCCGGGACTCCCTCACCACACATGGACACTAATGGTGAAGTCCGACCTGCATCCACTGTATTTAAGGCTACACACGGTCTGGAAATGTGCTCAGAACACAAGTTGCTGGCAATATGTTATTGAAACGACATCACTGTAGAGAGGGTCACGACATATAGGATGATGTTGAACTAGGCTAACTCTGCATTCTTTTATCATTATGTCCTTCCTTTAGTCACTAGTTGATGGTCTCCCTATTCCATGTCATAAATAGACACTCTTCCTGTTTTTACGACCTTAATTCCATGATCCAACTGGCCTGTGTATTCAACTGTCTGTCTGTTATTTATCATATTACTTCTGAATATGTTCAGACTAAATGCTTCATATGGTATATTGTCACTACTAATGAAGCTTGTGCCTTGGCTAACTTGCATGACACAATAGCCTGTTGGTCGCATGCTCGCCTTGCAAAGCGGAGTGTGCGAATTTAAGGCTCCTCCGAGACTGTTATTGTTTGGGATTTTGAACAAGTCCTTAAAGCACGATTGCTCAGCGACATCGATTAATAATTGTTTTAGATACTGGCGCTAAATAACTAGATAATCTAATGCAATCTTAGAAATTCTATAGCGCTATAATAGTAATACACTTGGCATCAATCGATGACACGCCAAAGCAGATTCCAAGGGTCAGTCGTGTGAGACAGAAATGCAACTCAAGGATGATAAGCAGTATGAAATAATAGCGTCGTGAGTCGTAAAAGGATACTTGTCAAAGGCACAGCAGAGCTAACAGATTCTTTCAGCGTTTTGCAGAACCTTTGGCCAATAACAGAAGAAGAAACAGAAAAAAACTATGTCCTTTTTACTCATTAACTAGTCATTATTCAAGAGATAGAAATAAACGAGTCATTAGAATCTAAACTAGAAACAGGGACCAAGCTTTTTACCTTACCCTACTGCACTGTTTCTGTGAACTAAATACTGTTGCTGTGAAACTGTCATAAGTTAAAAACAAACCATGGATCTATAATAGAAAGCAAGTAAATTTGTTTCTCTAGCGCTGGTGAGAGCAAACAATAAGGCTTATTTAACCTTTCCCCAAGCGAGGCAACGAATTCAGAAAAATTGCACAAGGATAATATAAAAGAATTTGACAACAAAACACAAGAAAACTGCTTAGTAGCAGTCGACTCCGTAAAACTTGCACAGGCTAATCCGCTGAATAAATCCAGTAGTAGTGAAACCATAATTCCAGCTCGCACAGGATTTTTAGATTGGCTGAACAACCGGCTTTATGTGCCCCGCTTAACGACTAGTATGAGAGTAGCGTGTGTAAAAATCTAATAAACTAATATCAAGACGTCTCCACGTAACTGAATAGACGAATGTGTGCCTGTTTGACGTTCGACAGACAGGTGCTAACGTTCATGATTGACACGTGTATTTATTAATAGAGGAACATCGATCATATATATATTATATATATATATATTATATATATAACCGACTATGTGAAGAGGAAGATGACCGTGCACTTATCCGCAGTTGTACCGCAGTAAATAATAAATAATTCTGTAACTGAAGGATCTAATATAGGCCTATCTTTGTATCAATGAACGATTAACAACAAAATGTGAGAATTACAGAATGACTACAGATTCTGCCAAGTTTAATTCGCTACTCCAAGATTATGAACTGGATAATTATTTTTTTGTTTAAACGTGTTAGCTAATAACTGTTTACCTGTTGCATATTGCTATTTTTATCAGATATCTGCGATGAGCTCAAAAGTACAGAAGGCCAAACAACTTCTGTCATACCCATTGTCATACCAATAATTCTTATTGTATGTTTAGTTGCTATTATAATCACTTTATCGATTGTTCTCTATCACCGCTGCAAGAAACCGAAACCAACGTCATCCGAAGCGGAATTGGCAAACCTTAATCGGTAATCGGTAATGCCAAACGGTATTCGTGATGCTCAATTGTTCATTGTATTAGTATTAATGAAAAATGCTCAGGTTAGGCATACATTTTATTGGGAAGATAACAGAAATGGCACATGTAAAACAGCAAATAATTTTTAAAATAATACTTTTCAAGTCTTATGCTGGCCATATGCCTCAGTAGTAAAGTTAGCTCAATTTTGGAATGTATCTGAGTATTTCTATAGCGCGTTTTAAAGAACCTCAAAAAAGCTAACTCTCACCCCATTTCAATTCTGCTCAGTGTCCTTGAGCAGATTTTTTACATTAGAGGTACTGGAGATACTGGAGCTGTATCAGATTGAGCCGAGAGTGGAAACCTACGAGGAATCTTGGACTTGTCGACAAGTGACACGGAACCATTGCCTAACTTGTCTTCGCCTATGGCGGCTACGGATATAATCCTAACCCAGTCAAATCCATTTATAGGTGGTCCTTTGTTTAGTTGAAAACAAATGGAGCTAAGATAATGTCGGATGCACGGTCTTCTTCAGCGCCCCTTTTATTGTGCTTTGTTGGCGAGAATTTGTTTTGGTGATTTCTTTCGTGTGGGACTATATTCCAGTTGTTTTTAATTATGACTATGGGAGGATCTGTGTAAATAGCAAATTGCAAATACACACTGTAAATACAACGATTGAGAATAGAAACTCATTTTGTTTTTGCCAGTTTTTTGTAAACGAATTTGCGACATACGGTTGGCTGCGAAATAAACGAGGATTCATCTCTGTCAGGGTGCGGTAGAGTGGCGAGTGACGTCAACATCCTGTTAAGACTACTGTAGGGCCTAAACAACCAATGACGTTAAGTGTGACATGGTGAGAAAATGCCACCATTCTTAAGTAAGCCTGACCTTCAAGGCCTGGCAGGTGATTAAAGAGAGGAAGAAGGCTGCGGGAGATAACTCAAACATATAAAGCCGGCAGGGCGATATGTAGCAAAGAGCCAAAGGTTATATCAAACTCGCCAGTCACTTACCCCACGCTTTCCCGGCGAGTAGCTGGATACACATTTCGCTGATGAGTTTTTTTGTATCCTAATCAGCAAACAGTCTTGTCACACGGTTTACAGGGAGCGCGCATCCTGATTAGCCTCCACCAGCCAAGCGTTCTAAATGGACTATGGTGGATGGACCTACTGGGGCAAACGCCCTCAGCAGACCGTTAAGCTAAGCTGAATTTGCCACTGTAGAGGCAACGCGAGTTATTGGTGGTGGTGATTTTGAGATTTTGAGACGTGAGAAACTCTACACATACATTTGCAGGAGACACTTTAAATAGCAGACGATGAAGTAAAAGGCCTAGAGTGCACGTGACTATTTCTATATCACCGTGCTGTTTACATCATAGATCAGACCAGCAAAGAACAAGTCTGATCCAGAATATGTAGCACTGAAGAACATATTTTGTAACGGATGGCCAGTCATAAAAGTAATGTCTCGATATTTTAGAGACTTTTGGCCACACCGCAAAAGTAACTTATTTTCAATAAATTTACGTGGCGCGGACATACGCGACGTAGATAATCGCTTAATCGTTTATCAATGGAGAGTAATTAAACCTCGCCCTTATTATCTCACATCTCTGCAGATGAATCACAAATTGCGTGATCTTTAGCTTGGAAAGTTTAAGTAAACATTTTACAAGTAGATCCTTTATCCACACATCGAGAAGCTCGCTGTATTGCAATACAGCTATCATAACGGTGTAATCATTAGTAGTAGTAGTAGTTCCCCAGTTTAACGACAGCTTATGGCATCAAAGGCTGTTGCCGTCGCCCTCCTCCTTTATCCCGGCTTGGGACTGACACTACCCCCTAAACAAGGCAGTGGCGGAGTTGGTGTAATCATTACAATCACTGTGTTCATTTTATTAACCCGTTTTTTGCCTATTTGAATTGCATTTATTTATTCCCTTGGTTATTCGATTACTTTGTTCATAATTCTGAGCTGATTGCGATGCAGAAGGTTGTTCATTGTAAAATCTATTGTTGCCAAAACGTGAAAAGTATACTAAGCAGTCTGTAGTCTTGTAAGATACTCATAACAAATGTCATTGTTACTGTGTAATATTATTTGCACACGATCGTTGTAATCGAACTGCAGGTTTGCCTGTCACAACATAAATAATATTTTAATTATTGCAACTTCCGACAGTGGTGTGAGGGCAATGGCTCTGAGGTCGTGTATAATTAAGATGCAAATTATAGCCGTAGGTATTTCAACGTTATACACTCAGATATCCCCTAGCTCTGCTATAATTAACATATTGTAGAGAAATGCTTCAGTGAACTCGCTCTTGAGACTATAATTAAAGAGAAAATTGCTTCAAGCATTTCGTAGTGCATTAATTATAAAAATGTTATCGAGCTTTAATAATAACCATTATGTTGCAAATTGCTATGGACGCGGGCAGGAAATGAATAATATATACATTGAATAACAAACTAAAAATATGACATGGGTTCTATTGTTGCCATGATTGATTTTATGCTATGTTAAATTGTTACACTGGCTTTTGTGGCATATCATCAGACGTCTAGCAAGCTTGAAGATATGTTTTTAAATATAATATCATGGTGTCGATATATCTGCTGCAGTGACGTAGCAAACCCGGTTCAATGAACCCTAGCCCCCGACCATTTGGGATCGCAATTGGTGGCAGAGAATCACTTTTGTAAGCATTAACTGCATTAAAATAGCAGGCCCGACAGGGATATTACAGGGAGGAATTTGCAACTAAACCGGATCGTCAAAATTCTTGCTACGCCACTGCTCTGATGCACTGATTTTTACAAACAAATAAAGCTCTGTACAAATATGCACGATGCATCACAATTCGTTGTTATTTGATTTCGAACTGGGTTTCCTATAAATATATATATATATATTGTTGCAGGGACACGTGGGAGCGGGACAGAAGTTGATGTCTGGTGGTGACACGTGTCCATGCAACAGTCTAGTGCTAGCCAGTGCTTATGAACCTAGGTTTGAAGGAGTGCCTGAGGGAGTGTTGCCGGGCTGGTCGAAGAAAGGATATAAAAAGGGAAGTGTGTCTGTTAGAAAAAGCCAGAAGAAGCTAGAGTCTAAGGTAGTCTAGATTGTTTAGAGGTAGCTACTGTCTGGTGTTATCATTGTGCCTTTTGGTGTTTGCTGATGTCGTGGGAAAGGACGATTTTAAACCAAGAACGTTGTGTGCTTGTTCTGCCCTATAACGACTACGAGCCTATCCCCTCCTGCATGCAACAGTGTGTATATATATATTATTATTATCAGCAAGCTAGGCATCACTGACTAAGTTCGGCTAACCATTGTATTAAATGTAGGCAATATATCTACTGAATAGGGGCGCTGTAAGCGTCCTCGACCACCTAAGTTGAAATCTCACCCCCTCCTCAATATATACAATGTCAACCTCTGTTGCATTACCAAGGGGCATCTCCTTCTGTCTGTTTGAGCAATACACTTTGAGGACATGTTTTCACACAGGTCCACGCATGGTTTATTATAAATAATATTTCAAAGAAACTACAATTACAGTTAATTGTGAGTTTAATCATATTCAATTAAATGTAAAGATAAATATAATTTATAATAATTATATTTATATTTACATTTTAGATATTTTATATTTAATAATTATTGTTGCATTTGTTATTACTAATAATTTCTCTCAACCCACTATACCATCACCACAACTACGACCAAAACCTATACTCTCATTTTCACTAATCTTTCAACTTGTCAGAAAAGGTTTAAGTAGCAGAGCACAAAAATTATCCTAACTTATCATGTCACAACGATAATAGTACAACGTCTCTTCGCAGCCATTTAAAAGGTTTTAGAGAGATGTTATATTGATGTTCCCACAGATATACAGTATATGTACGTACGTCACCTAATATCACGTAATATACTATTTGTTAAGACATTTCAAACTGAACATTTTCGAATATTACGTGTCTTAAGCAGGTGTTTTGCTTTCTTTACATTAGTGACCTTTTGGCACTCTACGCTATAGTAAAAACGAAAATTCCCAAGCAATGGCACGAAGACGCAGTGGTCCATTTAGTGCAGCTATCAATATGTGAAATCTCTATAGGGATATCTTTCAGTTTGCTTGTTCTAGAAAAGTTTCTTACAGGCAACCGAGTCACGACACGAGTAAATTCGGATCAGCCCAATTGCGAAAGCCCTTGAAAATTTAGGAATGGATCCATTGTGAAAGAGGATCTTATGTCGAACTGCATCAGGGAACGGAGAGTTTGTCAGTGGAGAGAAATGTGATGATTCCAAAGGTACTATTCTGTAAAAGTGTCATAGCAATGTGATTATTTGACGTTAGTGACTACGGTTGTGGAACAGCTTAATAAACGCATCTCTGCTTCTGGGGACGAATAGAGAAGGAAACTGAACAATGTGATTGGGTTTAAAGATTCGCATGAGCTTGAGCATGAAAGAGCATGACGCATAAATATAATCATTTGTTCCAAAGAATACAGTGTGCTCACAGTACTTTACCGTTTGCATATAATTATTTCATCGAACAAATTCGGTCCCTTATGTATTAAATAACAATACGTATTGTTCTCGACTCATCTGTCCCATCGTCACAAAGAATCGACTTACAGTGTAAATAGTATTTACATTTTACTATAATTCTCTGTTATGGCTCAGACTAATATACCTTAGGCTACATACCTTGATGCAGTGTTTGAAGGCAAAATTTGTATATCCCTCAAGATTGCTACTATATTCAAAAACACAAAACCAACAGTCATAGTGACGTCCATTATTGTATATGTTTGTGAAGTAAATAATAACTATAGCTGGAAGGAGATTATTGCTTGCACAACTTGTGAGCCTTGTAATCAAACTTAGCCCAAGGGGAAAGACTATGAGATTCGAGGATTCGTCACTGTATGAAACAGCATAGTTAGGTCATCGAATACTAAAACCTGCTGAGAGTCACCTGCGTGTCTTTAATTGTCAGCTGGCTTCGAGCAATCACACTGTTGTAGCAGTGACCAGTGGGAATGGGTGGTATTGCATAAGTCCTACGCCAGTCTTAAATCACCAATCCTGTTATTATACTGTGAAGAACAACACGTTAAATAACAATAACATTGATGTATAAAGCCAACTACAAGCACATATGCCTATGTACCTACCTACCTACCTAAATGCATACATACATGCATACATACATACACCGTTGATCATTCCATCTTATTAGAGCGTTTGAAGATTTCCTTTGGTATCACTGGCTCTGCCCTCACCTTGGTTCGATCATTCCTCTCCGACCGCCTTCAATCTGTCGTTTTTGGGCCCTCGCGGTCCCCTTGGTCTCCCATATTTTTTGGTCTCCCCAGGGTTCCGTCCTAGCTCCTCTCCTCTAGATTTAATATACCTCTGATCTAGCTCGGACCATCCTCCCACTGAGTGTTGCCGTCCTTCAGTATGCAGACGACACCCAGGCTTATGCCCATGGTCCGGCGGAGGCAGCCCCTGCCCTTGTCCAGAGGATCCTCGATGTCACATCTGTCCTTGACCTATGGATGTCCTCCAATCGCCTCTGCTTGAACTGTAATAAGACCCAGTTCATCTGGCCTGGTGGCCGCTTACAGCTCGCCAAAATCGATCTCTCCTCCTTACGCCAAAGATTTCCATATATCTTCTTCTCTACTACGGTCCGGGATCTCGGGGTTGTACTGGATCAGGAGCTTTCCCTGTCTGCTCATGTTAACAGAGTCTCTCGCTCTTGTTTTTACCATCTTCGTCAGCTCCGTGCCATTAGCCGTACTCTTTCCTTTCACGCTATCTCCACGCTGGTCCATGCCCTCATTTGCACCAGAGTTGACTTTGGGAACGCCATCTTTACCGGCCTATCGCTTGCCAACACTGCTAAGCTACAATCTGTGCTAAACTCTGCTGCTCGTCTCATAGGGGGCATTCCAAAGTATGGCCACATCCCGTCTTATATTCGTGACACTCTTCACTGGCTCCCCGTCCAGCAGCGTGTCACTTTAAGATCCTCTCCGTCATGCGCAATTGTGTTCTTGGCTCCGCTCCCCTTTACCTCACTGACTTCTGCACTTTGATCTCCTCGTTGCCGGGCCATAGCAACCTTCGCTCGGCCACTCAAGATCTCCTGTTTGTCCCTCGCATGCGTACCGCTGCAGCCCAGTCCAGAAGCTTTGCCTACGTTGGTCCCACTTGCTGGAATCGTCTCCCTCGAGAATTGCGACTTGAGCTCCTTTCTCTCCTCCTCTCAGTGATCCGCAGGCGCCTGAAGACTGTACTGTTTAACAGTGATTTTACTTTTTCGGGTCGGAAGCACCTCTGTTGAGTTTATCCTCTAAGAGGCGCTTTATAAATCTCAAATTACAATTACAATTACAATACATACATATTTACATGCATGCATCTGACTGATAACCATGCATAGATTCTGAACCATTTTAGTATAGACTGCAGAGACAGCAGTTATTGTTCTGCCTCACATCCAACTGGACGGTGATGCAAGGTGAAATCATGCACAATAGTTTGTACATTAATTTAAGTATTTGTAAATGGTCCAGGTTTTTTGTATGCATAGAAGTAGACCATCCAGGGTTCTTAATAAGAATCTTTGTACAATACTGACAGACTACTTACTAAATAAGTTATATTACTTTAAGAGTAAACTAAGGAACTGAACATCACTTTCCTTACTGATATCTGAGATCATTACTGGACTATTTTAATTTGTGGGCTCATGTGGCCGGCATAATATGATGTATGGACTATCGACGCCGATGCTGGTTGAGAGCTAAGAAAAATTCGTCAAGAAGGAAGCCTCTCATTCTTTTTCTTGTGCGTTTTTGCAACTAATTAAGTAGTTGTTTGCAAACATATAAATATACGTTCTACATACATACTACATCCATACATGCATGCATACATAAATACATGAATGCCTACATACATACATACGTACATACATACATATGCACGCATTCACACATGCATGTATGTTTGCCAATACGTATGTATTCGTCTGTATATTTAGATATATGCCCTGTCATCAGATTGATATTGTCGTGTTTGCATCTCAGCCGGTTGACTCTATCAAGCATCGGTTCCGTCAAGAAGATACTGTTCGCGTATTATTGCTTTTGGGTTGACGTGGTGGCGGTATATTGTGAATCGTGTGATCCATTTGTGCATAGACTGATGTGTTGAACAAAGGTTCGCGTTGTTGCATTATGGGAGGCCCGTGACTTCCTCTTGCTATATTGACTTCCGTGTAGATAGTTCCATCCATGCCAACATTCTGAAAAATTGTAAACACACACGTTGAATTCTATGAACTGGTATTAAGTATTTTCAGGCTTAATCTGCTGTTACACTAATCCCATATCTAGAAACTTGCTTTCTTTTTGTGGTTAATACTGGTCTCTATAGCACCGAATCAGATAGAAGCATTTCGAGAAAAATGCTAGACAATCAACGAGACTTAAAACCGTTCAGTTGAACTGCAAAGGCAAAATGGTGACGACATTAGGATTATTATGTGATCACTTGCACAGAACCAAGCAGGAGAAATGGTACAGGCTTCCATTATGGTCCAAAGGTTCTCATGCATCTGCAGAAACGTTGGTGAAGTTTGCTCATTTCGTGGTCTAGTTAATCGCCAGATGGCCGCCATAAAGATAGGCCCCACTGTTCAACCTTATGTTTACCACAATTGCAAAGCGAGTGTTCATCATTCAAGATGCAAACATTGCTATAGGAAAACGGGATGACCGACTTTGACAGTACGTTAATCGGTGGCACTAAACAAGTAAGTTGTTTCATAGTGGACTTGCTCAATCGTCAAGTGTCCGCCTCAGATTAAGCTCCAGCCTACAAACACCGCTTTCATAAGCCAGTACTCATATCCAGTCCGCTACAATTAGACTATAACTGCATCATATTGGGGATCCTTCAGTTGTCATAATCGATATAAAACTGAAATCAACATTTGGCTTCTGTCCATGATCCTCTCTCCTGAGATATCGTCCACTGCTCAGGATTCCGGGAAGGAACAACTGGTGACATATAGATGTTTTTTGCTTATTTATTTTTTAAACTGATGCCTAGAAACGTTCTTCCATTTTCGGAAAAAATATTTGTCTCTAAAGCAACGACGGCATTTCAAACATGGGAGACAGAGCTGGCGGTATATAAATGTCAACATATTACATATTTATTTTATCAAGACCAGCACTTAGATAACCATGTTCAAGGGACTGCGAGAGATTCATTAAGGCTCTACAGAAATATCCAGATGAATACATAATAAATTCCTGTAACTGCTATTTGTGCTTAACTTTTTTACAATAGGCAATGCTTAATTAAAAGTATTATTTAGAGCGAACCCTAATGTAATTTTATTTAGGCATTTATCATACCTAATTGCATTGGGAACAAAACTAATAAATCACACGACTGCTTTTAGATGAGATAATCCGGAAACCAGTTTTCATCGCACGAAGTAGCTCGCTGGATGGCTGGGACAATATATTTGCGCAATTATTGTGTCTTCGTATAATTTTGTATCAATCCGTATAATATGCTAGGACTCAAAACTTGACCTAGATTTATAACTATTTTAGTTTTCAAGTATAATTAATCCAGTATCATTATTAGACAGCTCATACTAATAGGTTGTTTCTAGCAAATACAAATGCCATTTTAGCAAGGCAAGCCTAGATCAAAAGGAAAAGTTGCCAACCAAACTGAAAAGGAAACTGATCGCTTTAAAGCATTTAACCACATAAGCAAACATCAGCCGCATATGTAAGTACTAATTGTGCAAACGCATATATATATATGCACCTAACTTAAAATAAACATGCACCTAGAAATAGAAAACATTAATAACGTTTCACATTTACAATAATTTTAAACACAGCAGGTGCACGGCGAAAAATCTACTAGATAAGGCAAAACACAATTTGAACGCATCTTTCCAAAAAACAACCGTTGTATGACTTTAAATCTCTATAAGAACTTTCAAAGTGGCATGAAGGCGCCACATGAATGCCCGGCACGTTTGAGTCAAGTTGCAAAAGTCCGTACAATACACGCATGCTCTCTTACCTAGATCAAAATAGTAGAACGTAATATGACGTAATATGTAAAACTTCATCAGTGTATATGTAACATGCATAAATATTGCAGCAATGAAAAAAATTGTCTAAGTTGAAGTGGTTAAAGTAACGCACTTGCTTGGATTCCATTTCAGAACCTTACAGAAGCATAGCTTTCTGGACGACAACCGGTGATGAGGTATTCCACGGATGGCTTCCCACCCAAATACTAAACAGGCTTAGCACCGCTTAGGTTCTCCGAGCCAGGTGCCACCCACAGAAAGTCAAATATGAATGTTGGCTTATTCAAGAAATTTTAGTGCTACTCTCAATCTTCCTATGACCCGAGGCCTCAGAAAAAGGTGCGAAATATACCTGCTTACTTGACAACAATTGTATATAAACATACATTTGCTGGTCTTTCTGTTGTAACTTCGGGAACTGGAATATCCTGTCTCTGTTGGTAATCAAAGCTCCTTAGATGATCGATGACTATGTAGTCGTAGGTTCCAACACTGTTCCTAGCTAAACCAACAAACATAAAAGTAAAACAGAGTGCGGGAATGTCTAAGCGGTAGTCACTGAGGAGCCTTATCTTTAGGTAAAATTTCTGAAATTTATCACTCTAGATCCAATGGTGGGTATAATATATAATAATTGAATGCAGTTACATGCTGTGTCCATGTTCTGCGTTGAAGACAAATTTGTTGAGGACTGAGCTATTCTATTATCTAGCCCTCTAAACGAATTCTGACTGAAGGTATGGCCGAAATCTTCATAACATACCATGGTGCATGCCTATTTCCGTTATCTTACATCAAATCATACAAATATGGAACATTTTGAGGGAAATTTTTAATGTGCAAAGAAACACAGATATTGTTTTTAGAGAATTGTATGCTTGTTCAAACCTATCTGCCTCATCAAAAGTTCATAAAAGAATGTCTAACTGAACAATAGCCAAGTCTAACTGAACAATAGTGAATAGTAATTGAACAATAGTGTTAACATTGAGAGCAGCTAAGCATTCTAAGAAGGAGAGATTCTATGCGCAAAATTAATTCAATCCTTATTACATAGTAAGTAAAATGATAAAGTGTCTAGAAGCAAACACGATTACTTTGACTGCTTTGTATGTCTTGTATATCGCGTGTATTTGAAAAAGTCAACTCAGTTTTTAAATATGGCTTTGGAATTATTTGTGAATAGCAGCAAATGTCTAATGCAGCAGATCGATAATTTTAATTTATTTTGTAAATTATTTCTGATTGCTTGATGTGAAGAGTTGTCATTATGCTTACTTCCAAATGTAAGCCTTTCGCTGACTGCACTATCAGCGTTTTGCTGGATTGTGTCTTGGGAGTTGGATCTTCCATCGTCATTACGTATTGCTGGCATGGAGTCAGCGACTTCTGTTGGATCTTCATAATAGATTCGCTCACTTCCTGTTTCAATGAGGCTATAAATTCAGTATTTGTTCTGAAACTGCTTTATTTGTTCTGAAACTGCTTTAGATGTTCATATGTGCAAAATGAAATACTGCTTGGCGGAATTGGTGACTCACTCGGCGGCTTGTAAAATGAATTTGGACGCTATTTGTAAGTGAAGCAGTGCAACGATTCAATTATCTAATCTAATCTAAACTAATCTAAACTAATCTAAACTAATCTAAACTAATCTAATCTAAAGACTTCTATAGCGTCGTTATGATAATGCCCAAGGCATCATTCGATGGTCGTTTTATTCTGGTGCAAATAGTTAAAGACTTTCATGCACGAATTTCCTGGCGATTCTATTTCTCACCGCGGCCATTCAGCTAGGATTATTTACAGTTTCCGCTAGTGACACCAATGTGTGTTGGTGCAATACGCATTCTACTAGAGGTCGAGGATGTCCCAACGGTCGGTGTTACTGAGTGTCGCAGGTGCTCGCCGAGGATATCAGTGTCAGCAATGAGCGCAGATACGCTTATAAGAAGGACAGGTGTCATTAACAAGTTTCATGAACAGTGTCTTTTTGAGGTCTAAAAGATGATGTTTCAATAGTCGCAGCGTGCATGTAGCCGATTACTCACAATGCATGAATATTTTACTTCTAATATATCTTTTGATTGCCTTCGGCCATTCACAAAATTTGTAAGCGGTGCTAATTTGAATCTTTAAAATACACGTCTGAACGCTTTTGGGGTTGTAAACGTGGTTGAAAAATTTTAAACTAAAGGAAAAACTCCCTCGCATATCACAAGAAAGCAGGCGCTTCATTTGGACACTGATTTTGGACTTTAGAATAAACTAACATTTTTAATTAAGACCCACGACATTTTGAGATTCTTTCATGTAGATACATAAAAAGTACAACTAAAATGATATCGTTAGCCTCCAGGCGCGACAACATGTGTTGCGGAGACCTCCTACTGAAAAGACACAAATTATAATCAAAAATCACCAGAGCTAAATTCAAATTATAACCGAAAGCCTATTTGGATATATTTGCAGATTACGCATCATAGCCTACCTCGAGTGTTTTCCAAGAATAGGACGTTTGGATCGGTAGACGAATTATGAAAACATCCTGTTCACATTGAAGCGGGAATGCAATAAAAATTATGAGAAACCAGTAAAAAAATACGTTCCGTTTCACTCTTCGATAGTAAACTAAGGCGGTGTTAAGTAAACGCTAAATTTTTGGAAGGTCCAGACCAAAACAGAAAGTGTCACGCTAAAGAAGGAAGTTTCTTAAAATCTAAGGATAGAATTCTTTAAACTGGCACATTTGAATGACAGTTTGTTATTTATTTTATTAAAAATATTGAAAAATCTGAACAATATTAAGTGTTTAAGTCTTATATATAAGAACCTCCACAGGGATGTAAATTAAACCTTCTCTGAGAGCTTTCCTTAGTCGCACTGTGTCTCTATAAATATATCATGATACACGTTTACATTCAGAAAGCTGGTAGCAAGTTAAGCTCAGACTGCCCATAGCCTACAAGCCAATTACTACTTACTTATTTTTTTCGAATTATGTGAAGCATTTCCACAAGGTAGCAAAACGTTAAAGTTCAGATAAAATTATTTTGCTGCACTAGGGCACAATCAGCCAGCCTAATGGGTTTGATAATACCTACAATCTCATAAATAATTTTAATTTTAAAAGAGAAGTAAAAATCCTTGAGAAACCTGCCTTGTTCTGGTTTCTTTAACACCTTGAAGCAAATGATAGCAACTGATAGAAGCAGCATAACCACAACGGTAACAATCAGTGTAACAGGTGATGAATCAGTAGAGGGCATCAGAGAAGTGTTATCACTTTCTGTAGATGACGAAACTACAATGTTAGAAAGCAAATGAAAGCAATAAGCTCGCCATTAAAAGATTTGAAAAATCAGCAGCACTTTTAATACCAATTCTTCCTCGGCTCAGCTGTATTAACTAAACTAACTGCTTATTTCTGATTTTTTCACGTCTCTCGGTCTCCAACGTCACTGTGTATACAAAATTATCCCATCAAAAGCATCTTACCGCTTCATTCTGCCACCATCAGTGCCTGCAGGATTATTTAGTCTCTTGCTCCGCCTGCTTGTATATCTGCTCCTATGTACTGCACCCTTTCTTTCACGCCACTTTTCAGGTCCTGCATCATTTCAATTAGTAGTAGTAGTAGTAGTAGTAGTAGTAGTAGTAGTAGTAGTAGTAGTAGTAGTAATAGTAGTAATAATAATAATTATAATGCGCCTTAGCACGACTGAGGTCGAAAAAAGGGCGCTGTACATTCACCGAAGCATTCTGCCGTCGAAAGATAAGCTGAAAAGGAAAGTTTTTAGCCGTGTTTTAAATGTATCCAGTGAAGGGGACGACTTTACATGCTCGGGAAGACTGTTCCACGCCACAGGTCCGGCAATCGCGAAGGAACGTTTTCTGAATTTTGCTATAGTTATTTAGGTGGAGTTCTACTTTTGACCATTCTTGCCCTCTTTATCGTAGTCTTTATATTAAGCAGGCGAGTATTCATCTAAGAGTGCAGGCATATGACGTAAAGCTGATAATTCAAATGACAGACCATAGACTAGCGTGCGAAGGACAAAGCAGATCCTATTCAGGCATTCCTCGAGCGGCAGTGTAGAAGCCAAACTATATTGACTTCTGTTTTTCTTATATCCAGCACTGTACTCGTTGAGTTTAAAGGTTTTAGGTAACAGGCCACGTGTCAAGACCTCTTCAGCTGGTTAGAAAGATGAGTAACCGGATCGCCAAATCAGCGCATTAAATATCTTTCAAGAAGTAAGCATCATAGAATTTAGAGCACATAACAACAGAAGTAAAAATAAAGTCGGAGATTCATTAAAGTTTTAAGTTTTAATCATTTAAACTAAAAAAGCAAAAACTAAAAGAATGCTTGAATATATGTGTCCTGATTTTATATGTGCACACTCATTTCTGTCACCTTCTGGTAAGACTAGAAACTCAAACAAAGCGGCTGCTGCCAAAGGAATTTTAAACGATGAATGAATATGGTGACGATAATAAAAATAACTCATACGCAACAGGAACCAAACTCTTTGTGGCCAATATACTTCCATACGGATGTAATATGATTTCTTATCTTCATTCTTAGACTCACCAATTGTTCGAAATGTAGTAACTCTGTTTGCAGGTATATTTCTGCATATACAGTTGTTCTGGTCTAAAATTAACGTGCCAGTCAGTAAGTTTTAATCTTAATTTGTACTTAATATCGTTAATTGAATTTAATATATTCATATGTTCTTCAATTTTAACTGAAATGGGTCATTTGCCAATGAAAATTATACATGTACAGTACGAAAGTTTTGCCTTTTGGAATTTAGGCTTTCCCATTGCTGTCAGTGCAATTATTTACAGACAATTAAATTGTGAGTCAGATATATGATGCAGAGATAACATTTAGTTTGTTCATACAAATTTCTTCTTACCCGAAATGTTCATTCTTGGAGAAATCCAAGTGTTTCTGTAGAGCGGAACATTTCTCGCTGCCTCGCGTTGATGAGAAAAATTGTTCACGATGTTGGCAGTATCTGATGAATTGAAATACGTAGTGCAAGAAAATGTGGCTCCATCATCGTCGCATTTAGGTCTTATAATGAGCTCCGAATTGACGACTCTGTTTGGAGTAATATTTAGTTGAGAAGAAATAATTTCTCCAGTGTTTTCGTTTCTCCATTCCATCGTTGGGTAAAAATTACCTCTGAACTCAACGACGCAACGCATCAACAAATAGTCATCTTCACAAGAAGAATCTTCCGATTTATTCAGGTTTGTGCTGCATTCAGGATCAGACGCTGTGGCGGAGTAAAGCAAATAGATTGGCTTCAATTAAGGGTATAGACAATATCTTTGTTTCTTTAATAAATACTATTCGACTATAATATTAAAATATTTTGGCCTGTAATTAATCTACAAGGAATAGCACCATAGCTCATCCGCGGAAAGCTCGCTTGCATATTGCTTCTTTGTTTGGCCCGCCAAAGAAATAAAAGACCATCTAAACGTCACTATACGGAGTCTTAGAGTATAATTTAGACATCTGTCCTTAAAGCTCTGAGTTCTTCAATTCTCGCGTTAACTATGTACGGGCTAGTCGCTAGCTATCTATCTTAAATATAATGCTGGCATCATCGTCATCATTTGCCCCTCTCTGAAGAATTGCCGTGTTCTTTGATTTTGATAACCGTACTGGTCTCGGGTTCGTCTCCGGCTGTGTAACCCAAAGTTCAATAGACGAACTTCGTCTCCACACTCCTGGTCTTTTTCCGTCTTACTGGTCGCTGCCACCCGGCCGGGGGCCGAAAATTAACTCTGTGAGGGCCATAGCATGGTCCAGCCTGCCATCGCACCGTGCAAAGTGTCCAAACATCCGGAGTCATCTTGTTTCAATGAACTCCGAGACCAGTGTCTGTATCATGCAACTGTGTATTTCTGCATTGGTGATGTGAAAATCATATGGATTTCGCGTAATTCTTTTCAAGCACAATTGTTGGAAGGCATTCAGCTTCTTCTCTAAAGCCACAGTGAGTTCTAGGTTTCAGCTAATAAAAGATCACATATAGTATGTAAGATGTAAAGAGGCAGATTTTTGTGCCCAGCCGAATATTTCACTTCTGATTACTCGATTAAGGCTCTTCATACAGCAACAGGCAGTTGCTATTCGCCGCACCTCAGATTCGCTGCTGCCATAAGGCTCTACGTTTGACCCAGTTTGTGAATCCTCCTACCAGTTCGACCATGTTTCCTGCAATCTGTATGTGGTTCAACATCGGAGATAATTCCTACGCAGCTTGTGTCTTGGTTTTGGCTCCGTTGTTCTTGGTCCAATCTGGTTTACTTCCGGAAACAGTATTTCCAAAGACAGGACCATTGTCCTCAGAATTTCGGCAATAAGGATTACATCATCGGCAGAGTCCAGGTCGAAGAACATCTTAAGTCCAATATTTCAGATGCAAAATACATTATGATTCCATAAAACTGTGTAAATGGATAACGTGACATACAATCCCAGACAGTAAAATGACGCTCAGCGCAAGACTCAAAATATGATGAGGCCAAATATAATGATTAAACATATATTATACTATATAAAGTAGAAAGAATATACCATATATATATAAGTAGATCAGTATTTAGGCAATGAGGCTGTTCAGTCAACAAGTGAATAGGGTACATGAGTATGCATATAAGCAGATGAGTGAGCAAGTAAGTATTTAAGTGAGTAATTAAACTAATCAGTAAGTAAGAGAGGAAATGATCAGTGAGTGCATATAGTAAGTAAAGAATTTCTAGTGAATAAAACCTGCTCACAGTTAGAAATTTTAACTGCTATTGCTATTCTTTACCACTCACTTAAAACAGTTTTAATGTTGCGCATTTTATAAATTTAAACAAGATCGGACGACAACAATCACCGAACAGATTTCCTATCCAATAAAAATTGCTTTTAGCCTACAGTTAAGAAACGCACGTGGCTGAGCAATTTCATTGCAATCAATTAAATTTCCGCCCAAGATCCAATTTCTGACAGCCTTAGCGTGAGGCGGCAAATATGTGCTTTGAAACCTCTCTATGATACTTGCTTTCAACAGCACGAGTTTGTTGAACAAACACGAATAATAAATTTGCCTCCACATTACTCAATCGCTACATGGTGTTTAGTGAAAATAGCAAACAAAGAATGTCGTATGCGACATTTCTTAGGGCATATTTTGACATTATTCCAATGCATAGAATTCATTTATAAAAAACAGAATTGCGTTACTATACGACGCTGTTGTTTATCACCACTTTGTTCCTCATGATCGCATTTTATCCTAAATAGGATTTGCGCGTTAACTAATGTTAAAAAATAATTCGTCTACATCAAGAAAATAGTTTTCACGGAACAGATTTTCACGTAGACGGTGAGAAATTTGGTTTTGGCAACGGAATTGTACGCTGCCAACACGAATTTTGCTCCGGAACGCATTTTATAACATATCAGCAATCTGGGCACATGTGGGTGATCGATGAGGGGTCTAAGGCCTGAAAGGAGATCCATGGCTGAAGTTTAATTCGCGAAATCTCTCAGTTGGTTCAAAGATCTGCTGAAGACTTTCTTTATTCACGCTACGGCAGCTGATTTACGCATGTTTTTCTGATTAGTAAAGCTGTGTTAAATTGTTCCATCTGCATAACTGCACTTTATAAGTTCATTTCATTACATTACAGCACAATATGTTACAATAGAAAAATCATAATGGAGTACAAGTATATTTAATTTGTTTTGATAAAATGTGTGGGGTTACTATTCAGTAGTAAATATAAAGGTGAATTTGAAGAATAAATAAATGTTCTATTTTTATTATCATAGTGCTACACATACATTAATCTAGCTTATGAATATTTTACTTCATGCGTTAACAATTACAAAAATGTATAATTTGGAATGCATAAGTCTCATCTGGTAACTTTCTAATGTTGCTATCAAATACGCGGCCATTTATACTATTTAAAATTGCGCGTGGTGGTTAAAAGTTTTATTCTCGTTACTGTAGTTTTTTTGATAGAAAATAAATGCTTACCAATTACAATTAATTCCGAATAGTGAGTTGCAGTTATTGAATGATTTGTTGTGTTTAGAAACACTTCAACGCATGCGTAAGTTCCTGCATCTGCCAGTCGTGTGTTGCGTATGATTAGGTCAAACTGCGTTGTTTCAGTAGAATTCATCGAGCATCGTTCACAGTCATCAGAGAAATTGCCATTGTTAAAGAGAACGACGTCCCGTTTAGGTTCAGCTCTTGCTCTGTATTTCCACAGTATGTTAGCTTCTGATCGACAGTGAATTGTTGTCTGTTGGCCGGCAAGAACAGCTGTTTCTTGAGGATAGTCAATCTCCAACAGGCTTTTGACTAAAATTAAATAGGTGTACTTTTGTAAATACTTAGCAGAAATTTTGTGTCTATGGTATGCTCTCAGATTCATATGATCTAAATAAAATACATATTTTAGTACTTTTAACTTGAATCACTTGTGGAAGGCATCAATAAAAACAAAATCTCTAATTTCGACAATCTGTTCTAATCTAATTTGATCTAATTACTTTTAAACTAAAGAAATTATTAAACCTATAATTTTGTGGGATGGTTTGATCTGATCTAATCTAATCTAATATAATCTTGTCTAATTGCGTCTCTAGTGACGTTAGCATGACGCACAGTATTAGTTTCTTGGCATTAGGGTGAACACTGAACAGAGTAATGTTTTCGATGTCGGCTAATCAAAATGTAACTCCTTGTAATAAGCCATATTTTAAACTGAATTCTTTGCCCGATCAGCACTCATTGAAATGACGCAATTTGGATGTAATATGTGGACTTTTGGGTTCTTTGTTATGGCTCTTGCCAGAGAATTCTAAGACACTTATAATTTCGGCAAATTTCATTTCGAGATACTACTGAGATCTAGACTGTTGTAGTAGATTCAACTTGGAACTAGGATATTTGAATGCTGAGAACTAAGTGAACAAAACGTAAATAAAATAGACAAAAGAAGAGAGAAATAGAGATAAAAGGAAGACCGTCAAAGTCATAAAGCCGACTACCAGAAAGAAAGAAAAAACCCAGAAACATTCAACAATGAAAAGAAGTATTTAGCCTTTATTGCTACAGGCCAGTTATTTTAATGCATTTGTGTTTGCATTGATTTTGCGTTTAAAAAAAAGAACATGGCAGATAAAACTTAGACTATGTTGTAGCATTAAAAGTTATGTTTCGCATTACTAATATTTTATCTCGACATCTTTCTTTCTATTATACTCTAACGGATCCAATCTTTCGCTATCCAATATCCCATGGGTTTCAAATTTTCAACCTGGCAAAAATAACAAGTAATTATACTCTGCAAGAGTTGTATGCTTGTGAAATGGTTTTGTATGATAGTAGTGTCTCAGTGGACACTATCACAATCTTTAAAACAGTCTTTAAAAAAGCAAGAAGGATTTGCTATTAAACGTTCTAGGTTACTCTTCAGTGGGCCTAACGCACATTATATGTCTTCTGAACCATTTTAAAACCCTTGTTATGCTGTGTTATGTCAACAACAAACTATGCTTATCTAACGTAGTTTTTCTAGACAATTCAGGCAGCAGGCAAACTGTCACTAGGCTGTGTGTGAGGTAAGCAAGTTCAGCAGTTTTATGCAATAGTCGACTAATTTAGCATCAGAAGAAGAATTTGAATCTTACTGTTAATAAAATAGCCTACTCTTGGTAATAAGGGAATAATTTTTAACTTCTGTTACGTTGCAAATCATCAACTGTTCAGGTAAATGAGATCATATTTCAAGTTTTTGGTAATAAGGTTAGAAAGTAATTGGTGATATATTTTCTACAGGTATAAATTTCAACGTTTCTTTGTACGTTATTTTAACAAATCCTCATGCTTTGAATCAGTGTAATGAGCTTGATAACAGTCACAAAATAGCGATAGTTACGCTTTGGCTACTAAGTATATAAGTGCTTTTATATATAATAATAATATCCTGGAATTTGGTATATTCACGGATTTGCTTCAGGTGACCATCGACTAATGAAACGATCATTGCAGTGGCGCTATAGAAGTTCTTAAGTTAATATTATTATGTTATTGTTACCGATCTTTTGTATAATGTAGTAAATTATAGAAAATAATAAAGATAATATATGAATCAGTCTACACTAAAACAAGACTATAACTATCAATGTAATATATTGGTTTTTATTAAAGTATTCTTAATTTGTTACAAAGTCTGCATCTATTCAAAATAAATGTTGTAAATGTAAGTTCTCTACGAAAGCTGATACGTGATCTGATAGAAAACATTGGTGGATATATTTTAAAACTATACCATACAAAATGCTGAAAATACACTAGATATGCATAAGCCTACATGTTCTTATATACACTAAACCGGAAGAATTAGGCAAGGCCTAGCCATAATGCATACAGGTGTTGAAATGGTGAGAAAATTGAATGGCATATTTTACCTACTCTTATAACTCTTAGCAAGTAGGGCTATATCGTTTATTTATTTATTTATTATATAAACGCTTAATATAGTGTCTTTTAGTACCTCACTTAAAACGCTCACTGAGCGAACTTAAATGGTGTAAGAATTCATCAAGAACCATGTTTATAACTTACCCGACGCAATTATCGGCATATAAACAAATAGTAACATCATTACAATGCTGCATCCAAGTTTAAATGAACAACAAAATAAAGGAGTTGTTCTTATTACTACGATTAGCAGTTGTATATGACGCAGCGTAAAATTGACCAAAACAGATATCTGTAACGCATACAGATGAGTATCAGCAGACACCTAAAAAGGAAACTAGGTCTCTTTAAATATACATAACCGTTGGCGTGTATGTGTACATGCACGTTTATCTTCCGGCTTGCACGTCTTTAACCCTAGACATGTCTCGGCTGAACAACTGTAGAAGAGAACATATCGGAACATATTAGCGCTGATTACAATATATTAAAAAATATTCAAACTTACTTGGACGGTTTGGACAGAACAGAGCAGATGACTTCAGACTGTCTAGTTTATATACCAGAATAATTGCCTACCGTGCAATATCAGGTCTCTCCTCATAAACTTTGCCATGGCTTAGAAGCCTCTCATCATAAACTTCGCCATGGCTTAGCATTCTAAGCCATGGCGAAGTTTAGGAGAGGGACTTGATATTGCACTGTAGGCAATTATTCTGTCATATAAACTAGACAGACTGAAGTCATCTGCCCTGTTCTGTCCAAACCGTGCGAGTATGGTTTAATGTTGTTATGCTGAAGAAAAATTCATCATTCACTTACTGAATGTAGCCTTTTTTAACATTTTCAATTATCTCTGACTATCGTAACCGGTAATAAGCTGCACAAATCAATCCGTTGTTTTGCATTACTGTGTTTAGTTATTTGTAATACTACTGAACATTAGCACAGTTCAGCATTCAATGTGCTCTCGTTCCAATCGTTTCATGAGCAAAATTCCCATCTTTAGCTTCATTTCTTCCTCGGGTGACTCTTTGCATTATGACATAGATTCAACTAAAACTAACGGAACCTTATATTTAGTTAACGGTTGTTAATATGCGCATATGCTGCTTTGACCCCGAAAACTTATACTGAATTTATTAAATTTTGTACTCACTTGCTGAAAACCAGGGAAAAGCCAAAATAAGAAAATCTAAGTGACCACTTTCAGTTTCAGTTTCAAGTACTTTATTGATCACCGATAAGTGTGAATCCAACCCATTGTTTTGTTGCCAGGTCGCCAGAATTCCATATATAAATACTTCATTGCTTTAAGTCATCAAAACATCGTGTTTTGCAACATAGATGAACGAAAAATGTGAACAGATACATTTTTTATACTTAATTTATAAGTGAAGTAAAAATTAAAGCTAAAGTGTGCACACATGTTGACACGATTCAATAGACACTCCTCAGTAGTAGTCCTATTATTATCCCCAATACTGAAAGGTCTTTTGGATGTGGTGCAAACTCGACAACATCAATTCAATGTCACTGCACTTTTAATCTCCCAAATGGCACTGATACTCATATGCCAACCCCGGAGGGACAGAGGACTTAATTGACACAATGTGATCTGGCATTTGATGGATTGCCCCTTTTCCAAGAAGTAACCAAACACGTTTTGTATAGAGTATCATTGTACTTGCTAGCAGCGTTTTGTTAACGCCACCTAGCCACTGCCCATTATTCCTACTGCTGTCGAAATAGGGACGAAAAATTAAAATTACAAGTAGGCTAGATTGCCTTTATACTGTGAGATAATTGTCTGCTTTCATATAATGAAACCTTTATATGCGAATTAGTCATATACTTCATTTTATTTATCAATCACTCCGGTACATTTATTTAACAAAATGTACTGTAACGAATTATACTAAAATTACCAAAAAGATTATTCGCTAATTGCATTTCATTTTTTGATTGCACATCAAATTATTCTTACATATAACAAAAATCACATGCCCATTACAAAGGTCATATTTAAACAGTTTTTAAAAACTATCTGAAGCGATTGAAGCGAGAACGCAATCGAGTTGAGAGTGATGCAGTCAAAATGGCAACAGTTGTCACTTGAATATATATGTGTTGCAAACTTGTATTAGAATCATCTTGACAAAGAAGGGATTATAACAAATATGACTCATTTTAACTTCAAATTAGAATTCAAAGAAGTTCTCTGAAATGCGAGACTCAACACCTACTCTTTAACATCAAGCCTGCAATTTATTATTAGTTAGCAAATGCATTAATATAGTCATTATTTTCTTGCTTTCCATCCTCATGTTCGATGCATTCTGCGCTAAATGCAGGCACTACAGAAGTCATTAGGCTATTATTCTCTAATATTTCTGAAGCTCCAGCATTTTCGTATGTAGAAATCAGAGCTGATCCTTCGGTGTTAAATGCTGCGTAGACGTTTACTCGATCGCGATCGAGTATATTCAGCTCTGCGTAGTCTACAGCGGATGCTTGTCTGTGAATCAATGAGGCTCCTGGCAAGACATTGACATCAGTACGTACAATTTCATGAACGGAGAGAGGCTCCTCTTGCTGGACATTATCATCTCTTACTGAAACGTTAATAATAAAATAACCTATTAAGCAATGCCCGTGCAGATGAATTAAAGTTTGGTCAATCTGTTGAATTCAGAGGTCTTCTTTAAAACTTCTTAAATTGCATCGAAAGATAAACAAAAGTTATAATTGGCATAAAGGTTTCAGTGTTTCATACGCCACTATGCCTAATCATCCATTTATAACGATTATAAATAATAATCGTCGGTTAGTTTCAACTGAAGTTGAAACAAGTCAAATCGAAATTATTTCGACAAACAATAATAGCGCTATGATAATGAGTCAAATGATATTTTCGTTTTAGCTTGTTACGGCTGAGCATGCAAATGATGGCTTAATACGACGCCTAGAAAGAAAACTGGAGGAAACATCATGCAAAAAACTATAAAATATTATAATGTTGCTCAATATATAGTCAGTTGAAGTTAAAATAAAATTATTTTGCTGCATTTGGACAAAATCAGCCAATCTACGGTAGTTGGTAATACCTACGTACAAACTCATGAATAATTTCATTTTAAAAATATAGAAGTAGAAATTCTTGAAAAACCTGCCTTGCTCTGACTTTCTTAACACTTTGAAGCAGATGATAGCAACTGATAGAAGCAACACAGCGACAACGGTAACTACCAGTGCAACAAGTGAAGAATCAGTAGAGGACATCAGAAAAGTGTTTTCACTTCCTGTAGGTGACGAAACTATAATGTTATAGAGCAAATGGAAACAGTAAGAACGCCTTAAAAATTTGACAAATCTAGAACTCATTCACGAGGTCTCGATTTTCTGGAGCACAGGCAAACAGATGCGCCTAAGGACTACGTCTATGTCTTTGTCATTTTTAATTTACAATGTGCTTTTGTTATTGGGCATTAAAGGCGTAAGTGACACAACAGTATTAATGAACTTAAGTAAACTGTATACGCAAAACTGTAATCTATTAAGCGCTTAAGGTTCTAGGTTGATTGATTTTCGGATAAATACTAGAATTCGCAGAAAAAGAAAAAGAAATAACTTCTAGAACAAAGGAGAATATTTAACTTATTCTACATAAACAGCTGCCTTGATCCTTAATAATTTCATCCTAAGCCAGACGTGTTGCAGAATAGGAAATAATGCCACTCAATCGTACTGTGGGCTGACTGACGAAATGACTGCGACGTCTTTTTTAGGTACAAAAGGCGCTCCATAAATAGCCACACATATATGTGGTGTCGATTGATCACACTAGACAATTCCTTGGCTTTTAAAACAAACTAAAGCAAAACTAAAAGTACGATTGAATGCGCTTCTCATATTTTATATGTACACTCATTTCTTTCACTCTGGTAAGATTGGAAAACACAAACACAGTTGCTGCTGACAAAATGAATTTTGAAGGTGAGTGATCATAGTGACGATAACAAAAATTACACTTCACAGACGCCAATTTCTCTGTGGCCAATATATTTCCGTAAGGATTTCATTATACTTTCTTATGCTCATTGATAGACTCACCATTTCTGCGTATTGCCGTAGAGCTGTTTGCAGGTGTATTTCGGCATATACGGTCGTTCTGGTCTAAAATGAATGTGCTACTCATTTAGTTTATTTTTAACGTGCGCTTGGTATCATTTGCTGGACTCAATATATCTTTCAGCTACGAACAAGAAGTATTGGTTGAACGCTTTTGCAACTATTGTCAAATAGGTCATTTGCCACTGAAAAGAATAAGTGTAAAGAATGACAGTCAAACTATATTGTAGCTTAAAGTTTCACAATTATATACAGACACTTAAATTAAACTGTGAGTCAGATGCACTATGCAGAAATAAAATTTAATTATTTGGTCATAAAAATTTCATCTTACGTGAAATGTTCATTCTTGGTGATATCCAAGTGTTCCTGTAGAGCGGAACATTCTTCGCGGCGTCACGGTGATGACAAAAATTGTTCACGATGTTGACAACTTTTGTTGAATGGAAATACGTTGTGCAAGAAAATGTGACACCATCATCTTCGTATTTAAGTTTTATGATGAGCTCAGATTTGACGACTAGGTTTGGAATAATATTAAGTTGAGAAGAAATAATTTCTCCGGTGTTTTCGTTTCTCCATTCCATCACTGGGTGAAAGTTACCTCTGAACTCAACGACGCATCGCATCAACAAATAATCGTCTTCACACAAAGAATCATCCGCTTTAGTCAGGTTTGTGCTGCATTCAGGATCAGACGCTGTGGCAAAATAAAGCAAGTAATCTACTGAATATTCCTGGTTATACCTTCAATTGAAGGTATAGACAATATGTTTGTTTCTTTAGTAAATACTATTCGACTATAATATTATAATTCTTATGGCCTGTAATTAATGTACAAGGATATAGCTCATTCACCAGTACAGGGAAGTACACAGCTCAAAGTACATAGCTCATCCACCGAAAATTAAATTAGCTTACATATTGTTTGTTCATTTGACCCATAAAAGATATCAAAAACAATCTAAACATCACTATACAGAGTGTTAGAACACAATTTAGACGTCTGTCCTTATAGCTTTGCGTTCTTCACTTCTCGCGTTAACTATCTACAGGTCAGTCGCATGCGTTTTTGATATGATGCTGGCATCATCGTCATCATTTGCCCCTCTCCGGAGCATTGCCGTGTTCTATGATTTTGATAACCGTAGGGGTCATGGGCTTGTCTCCGGCTGTGTAGCCCAAAGTTCAGTAGATGAAGTTTGGCATTTGCAGTCCTAGTCGTTTTTCGTCTTACTCGTCTCTTCCACCCCTCGGAGAGTGGAAGGGGCCTAGCGTGGTCCGGCCTGTCATCGCACCGTGTAAAGTGTCCAACATCCACTTGTTTCAGTTATCTCCGAGACCTGTGTCTGTAAATAGCTGGATTGGTGATGTGGGCATAATATGGATTTCGAGTAATTCTTATCAAGCACCATTGTTGAAAGGCATTCAGCTTCTTCTTTAAGGCCGTTGTGAGTTCCAGGTCACAGCCCATAAAAGAGCACATGCAGTATGGTAGATATAAACAAGCGGATACAAAATATTGTGAGGCCAAATATAATGATTAAACATATTATTCTATATTAAATATAAAGAATATAGTATATATGCATAGGTAGATAAGTATTTAGGTAAGTATAGGATGTTACGTCAGCAGGCAACTACAGTTTGTGAGTATGCATGTATGTAAATGAGTGAGTAGGTGAATATTTAAGTAAGAAACAAAGACAACCAGTATGTAGGAAAGGAAGTGTTCAATGAGTGCATGTAGTAGGCAAAGAATTACTAGTAAATAAAACCTGCTCACATGTAGAACTTTCAATTGCTGTTGTTATTCTTTACCACTCACTTAAAGCGGCTTTAGTGTCACGTATTTTTTAAAATTTAAATAAGATCGGACGACATCAATCACCAAAAAGATTTCCTATCCAATAAGATTTGCTTATAGCCTACGGTTCGGGAAATGCACGTGGCTGAGTAATTTCACTAAAGTCAATTAAATTTCCGTCCATGTACCAATTTCCGACAGCCTAAGTGTGAGGCGGCAAAAATGAGCTTCGAAATCTATGATACTTGCATGCTTTCAACTGCCCGGGTTTGCTGAACATTCACAAATAATAAATTTGCCTCCACATTACTCAATCCCACTACGTGGTGTTTAGTGAAAATAGGAAATAAAGAATGTGGTGTGCGATATTTCTTAGAGCATATTTGCCATTACTCGAATGCTTAGAATCCATTCATTAAAAAAACAAAACTGCCGTGCTACTACTCTGTTGCTTATCACCACTTCGTTCGTCATGAACGCATTTTGTCCTAAATATGACTTGCGTGTTAATTAATGCTAAAAAATTCGTCTGCATTAAGAACATATTTTTCATGGAACAGATTTTCACGTAGATGGTGAGTAATTTGGTTCTGCCAAGAGAAGTGTAATCGGCAGACATTAATTTTCCTCCGGAAAGTATTTTACAACATATCCGCAATCTGATGAGATTCATTGGTTGAGATTTGGTTCGCAAAACCTATAAGTTGGTTTAAATGTCTGCTGAAGACCTTCTTTATTCATGCCACGACAAGTGATATACGCATGTTTTTGTGATTTAATAAAGCTCTGCTAAATTGCACCAGCTGCATATCTGCGCTTTATAATTTCATTGCATTATATTTTAATGCAGTCCAATATATTACGTTACGATAGAAAATCATAATGAAGTATAACACTATTTTTTAACATTGGTGACTAAAAGTCTTATTCTTGTCGCTGTAGTTTAAAAACATAGAAAATAAGCGCTTACCAATAACAATCATTTCTGAATACGAAGTTGCAGTTGTATGATTCGATTTGTTTATGAATGTTTCAACGCAGGCGTAGGTTCCTGCATCTGCCTGTCGTGTGTTGCTTATGATTAGACCAAACTGCCTTGGTTCAGTAGAATTCATAGTGCATCGTTCACAGTCATCAGTGAAATTACCATCTTTAAAGAGAACAACCTCCCGTTTAGGTTTAGCTCTCGCTTTGTATTTCCACCATATGTTTGCTTCTGATCGACAGAGAATTGTCGTCTGTTGGCCGGAAAGAACAGCTGTGTTTTGTGGAAAGTTATTCGCTAAAAGGTGTTTGGCTAAAATGAAAAAAGTAAACATTTGCAAAAACTCGACAGAATTTATGTGTCTCTGCTATAAGAAGTCTTTTTCAGATTCCTTGAGCCGCATTGTACGGCATTAACTCAAACATTAAGAATAAACTTAATCTCGATGTGAAATTAGAGTCAAATGAAATTTACTTCGCCAATTATTTTGTAAAGTATACTAATTATTTTGTAAAGTGTATTAACTTGTACGGGCAAATGCAATATAAATAAATATATATAGGTCTACTCAACGAATATATGAGAATCAGGCAATGCTTAGGCATAATTAATGCATACAGAACTTGGATTGGTGAGGAAAAGAAAAACAAATTTTCACATACTCTTATAATTCTTAGGAAATTAGCCAAAATGTCATACATATGTGCATTATATAAATATATAATATAGTACCTTTTAGTATCTCCAAAAATCATTTCCTGGGCTAACCTAAATTTCGTCAAGAACAAATGCTTATAACTTACTCGAGGCAATCATTGACAAATAAGCAAACAGTAACTGCATTGCACTGCCGCAGTCAAGCTTGACCGAACAACAGAGTAAATGGAGTTGTTCTTATTATTAAAATTAGTAGGATTAGTATCTGATCAGGCTTAAAATGGACCAAAACCGGATCATATCTTTAGCCCATTCAGATGAGCATAAGCTAAAACAGAAACTAGATCTCTTTTAAATACGCATAACCGTTGGAAAGGATGTGTAGGCCTACATGCACTCTTACCGACCAGCTTACAAATCTATCACCCTAGACTTCTCCTGCTGAACAAGCAGAAAACATATTAGAACATATAAGCACTGATTAAAAAAAGCAAAAGAAATTTAAAAATAATAATTGCATAGATTAAACAAAACAGAGCAAATGACTTCAGACTGCCTAGTTTATATGATGGAAAAATTGCCTACATTGCAATATGAAGCCTTTCTACATAAAGTTTGTCATGGCTTAGAATGCATTGTCATGCTGAATAAAAAATGCATAAATGACTTATTAATCGCAGCCTCTCTTAAACATTTCAACATTATCTCTGATTATCGCAATCTGGAGTGAAGCGCAAGAAACAACCATTGATTTGCAATACTAATCAACTTTAGGAAAAATTCAATGTGCTCGCGCTCCAGTCATTTCGTGAACAAAGTTCTCATCTTTAGCTTTATTACTTTCTCGGTTGATTCTCTGCATTAAGACTTCGATTCAGCTAAAACCTAACAGAACCTTATACTTAGTTAACGGATGTTAACATGCGTATAATGCTCTGACCCCAGAAAACTTATACTGAATTCATTAAATTACTAACTCACTTCCTGAACGTCCAGGAAAAACTAAAATAAGGAAATCCAAAGTGAATACTTTCAATTTCAGTTTCATATACTATAATTATATTGATCAACAAAATATGTTAAATGAAGTACAAAGAAGTTGCATGGATGTATCTTGGTTACGAAAGAGTGAATCGAAAATGGCCATCATTGTTCCGGTGGCAGGTGGCCTGACGTTTTTGTTTAATTACAGACAGTAATATCATTGATTTAAGTCATCAAATAATCGTATTATAAAATAGAAATACAGGTTTTATACTTCTCATAAGTTGTTTAAAAAAAGTGGAGCTAAACTGTGCACAAATGTTGACTTTATTCTATAAGCACATTAGTAGTTTGGCTCTAACACTGAAGGAGCTTTTGGCTGAGGGAAAACTCGACAACGTCCGTCCAACGTCATTTCAACTTTTAACCTTCCAACTTGCGCTGATACTCATTTGCCAACCACTGAGAAACAGAAGACTAAGTTACACCATATAGTCCGGCATTTGATGGATATTCACTTATCCAAGAAGTAACCAAGCAAGTTTTGCATAGCATCATTGTATTTGCCAATAGCCTACTGTTAACAGCAACTGAGCCACCCCCATTATTTCTATTGCTGTTAATTGGGAACGAAGAATTACAATAACTTGTTGGCTACATTGCTTTTATAATAAAAGGCTCAAGGTAGCTCATTGGTTAGAGCTCTCAGCCTGTAACGATTAGAATACGTGTTCGAGCCTCCCCTCAGGCGGTTACTGTGTAAGGACCTTGCTCAGCAAAGGGATTTTGCTGTTGTTCGCCCATCTCTTCGTGCTAGGGTCACTGTTTTTGATAGACCTCAGTTAGCTCGTTGTTTAAAGACGTTCTTACTTCCCAGGGGCTCTCACGCTGGAAGCGTCTCCGAGTAGTTTGTTCTGTAAGAAGCGCTATACAAGTTATCATTCACAAATACAAAAAAAAACACGATAAGCAACTCCTTTACTCACAATTGCTCACCGCCATCTTAGTCATTAGATAGTGGCGCTTAATAAATTCAGAAATAATAATTAAATAGTTAGCTTCTGTCTTCATTTGATGAAACCATAATGTGTGAATTAGGCTACTGATGAAGTTACTTTATTTCATCAATCACTGCGGTATATTTAATTAGCAAATTGTACTGTAACGAATTATACTAAAATTATTAGAGTTTGTTAATTCGCTATTTGCTTTTCCACTTTTTGATTGCACATCGCTTTACTCTTATATAATAAAGAAATGACACGTTGATTACAAAGTTGATATTTTCGCAGCTCTATAAGCTATTTGAAGCGTTTACAAACTGTGCCTTCTAAGTCAACTTTGACGAATGATGCTATTTAAAATGTTATCAGGGAGTTTTCACTTGAATATAGGTTGTTGCATAAATATTACTCAACCTTTCTAAATCAAAATCATAATTTAAAGAATTTCTCTAAAATGCGAGACTCAACTTCTATTCTTTAACATCGTGTCTGCAATTTCTTATTCCTTAGCAAAAGCGTTAATATAGTCATTATTCTCTTGCTTTCCATTCTCATGATCGATGCATTCTGCGCTAGATGCCGGCACTACAGAAGTCATTAGGCTATTATTCTCTAATATTTCCGAAGCTCCAGCGTTTTCGTATATAGGAATCTGAGTTGATCCTTCAGTGTTCAAGGTTGCGTAGACGTTTTTTCGACCACGGTCGAGTGTATTCAGCTCTGCGTAGTTCCATTCCAGCTCTGCGTAGGTTATGTTGGATGCTTGGCTATGACTTATAGGGGCTTCTTGCAAGACGTTGCCATCAATACGTACACTTTGATGGACGGATGGAGATTCCTCTTGCTGGTCATTTTGATCTCTTACTGCAAACGATAATAACAAAAAATAAAATGTTATGCAACATCCGTGAAGATTAAATAAAGCTGGGTTAGTCTATTGAAATGAGCTTTCATCTCAAAAAACCTTAGAAACTTAAAAATCGCATCGAAGGATGAAAATTATGACTGGCATAGAGGGTTCAGTGTTTTATATGCCTCCTAAACAGCTATGTAATGTATAGTTCATTTATCATGATTATTAAAAATCTTGGGTTTGTTTGAACTGTAGGTGAAACAGGTCAAATCGAAATCATTTCGACAGGCAATAATAGCGCTATGACAATAAGTCAAATGATATTTTCGTTTTAGCTTGCTACGACTTAAACGCAAACGGTGGATTAATAAGACGCCTAGAAAGAAAACTGAAGAAAACATCATGCAAAATAGTATATACTGTTGTTCAGTACACACAATTAAGAATTAAGACAAAAGTACTGTAGAAAAAGATTTAGTATCCTTTATAACAGGCTTGTGCTGGATCTTCATAATAGATAAGCTAATCGCCTGTTTCAGTATTTTATCTGAAGCTGCTTTAGAACATAACTTAAGTGCATAACGAAACATTGCTTGGCAAAATCGATGACACGCTTAGGGGCTTGTAAACTTACAAGCAAATCAATGTTATGGTTACACTCCGCTACAAAAAACTCAGAGACCTTCGTGCAAAAAGTTGCAGTAGATTTTATTTCTGACAACGGCCTTTCAGCTAGAGATATTTACAGTTTCTCCTACCGATCCAACCAAATACTATACTACAGTTCTAGAAATCTAAGGATAGGGTTCATTATATGAAACTGGCAGCATATGAATGCCAATTTGATATTTATTTTAGTCAAAATACTAACAACCCTGTATACAAAACGCTGAATGTTTAAGTCTTATATATAAGAAACGTCTATAGCGATGTAAGTTAAACCTTCTATGCGAACATTCTGTAGTCACATTGTGCCCATGTAAAAACACCGTAATAAACTTATATGTTCAGTCAGCTGAGAGTATAATATGCTCAGACCGCCCACATAGTTTACGAGCCAATTTCTGACTCATTTGCGAATTATTTGGAGAATTTCCACAACGTAGGAAAAAGTTGAAGTTAAGATAAAATTATTTTGCTGCACTTGGACAAAAATCAGCCAGCCTAACGGTATTTGATAATACCTACAAACTCATGAATAATTCCATTCTAATAATAGAAGTAGAAATCCTTGAAAAACCTGCCTTGCTCTGACTTCCTTAAGACTTTGAAGGAAATGATAGCAACAGAGAGAAGCAACACAGCTACAACGGTAACTATCAGTGCAACAGGTGATGAATCAGTAGAGGACATCAGAGAAGTGTTATCGCTTTCTGTAGATGACGAAACTACAATATTATAAAGCAAATGAAAGCAATAAGCTAGCCTTAAAAATTTTAGAAATCTAGAACGGATTCATGGGGTCTCGATTTTACGGAGCACAGACAAACAGGTGCGGCTAAGGACAAGTATATGTTTTTGTCAACTTCGATTTATAAGGTGCTTTTGTTGTTGATCACTAAGGCGTAACTGAACCAACATTAGTAATTAATTAGAGAAAATTGTATAGGATAAACTGTAATCAAATTATTTGTGCACTCTTCGTGGTTCGAGTTTGAATGACTTTCGCATAAGTGTTAGACCACAGAGCAAGAAATAACTTCTAGAGCAAAGAGAATATTTAACCTATTCTACAAAAACAGCTGTCTTGATCCTTAACCTAATTTCATCCTTCGCTATACATAATGCGGACTAGGAAATAATGCCACTCAGTCGAACTGTGGGCTGACTGACGAACTGAATGCGACGGTTTTTAGGTCTTAATGGGCGCTGTATGATTAGCCACACACATACATGGCGCCGATTGCTCACATTAGACGATTTCTTGGCATTAATACAAACTAGGGCAAAGCTAAAAGTATGATTGGATATGTTTCTCATATTTTGTATGTACACTCATTTCTTTCACTTTCTAGTAAGATTGGAAAACACAAACACAGTTGCTGCTGCCAAAATGAATTTCGAAGGTGAATGATCAGAGTGAAGTTAATAAAAATTACACTTCACAGACGCCAATTTTTCTGTAGCCGATATATTTCCGTACGGACTTTATACACTTTCTTATGCTCATTGATAGACTCACCATTTCTGCGTATTGCAGTAAAGCTGTTTGCAGGTGTATTTCGGCATATACAGTCGTTCTGGTCTAAAATTAATGTGATAATCAGTTAGTGTATTTTTGATCTGTGCTTCTTATCGTTTATTGGACTCAATATATCTTTCAGTTTCAAACAAGGAATATTGTTCGAACGCTTTTGCAACTACTGTGAAATGGGTCAATTGCCACTGAAAAGTATACTTGTAAACTATGCAATACAAATTTTGTTGTAGCTTAGATTTTTAAACAATTATATATAGACACTTAAATTAAACTATGAGTCAGATGCATGATGCAGAGATAAAATGTAATTTGGTCATAAAAGTTTCTTCTTACTCGAAATCTTTACTCTTGGAGAAATCCACGTGTTCCTGTAGAGCGGAACATTCTTCGCGGCGTCACGATGATGAGAAAAGTTGTTCATGATGTTGTCAACACCTGTTGAATTGAAATACGTAGTGCAAGAAACTGTGACTCCATGATCGTCGCATTTAGGTTTTATGATGAGCTCAGATTTGACGACTTTGTTTGGAGTAATATTTAGCTGAGAAGAAACAACTTCTTTGCTGTTTTCGTTTCTCCATTCCATCGTTGGGTGAAAGTTTCCTCTGAACTCAACGACGCAAAGCATCAACAAATAATCGTCTTCACACAAAGTTTCATCCGGTTTAGTCAGGTTTGTGCTGCATTCAGGATCAGACGCTGTGGCAGAATGAAGCAAATTTATATGACTTACTTCAGAAGTTTAACAATATTTTATTATTTTTCAGTAAATGCTGGCGGGCCATAATATCATAATATTCATTGCCTTTAATTTACCGATGAGGAATCGCCCCATATGACATCCACTGAAAACTTGCTTATATATTGTTTGGTTATTTGACCACCAAAGAAATCAAAGACAATTTGAAAATCGATATGTGCAGTGTGTGAGAACATAATTTAGACGTTTATCATTATTAGCTTTTGCGTTCTTCACTTCTCGCATTAACTATTTAAAGGTCGGCAATTTACTGTTTTTCATAAGATGTAATCATCGTCCTCATTATTTCCTTTCCGGAGCTTTGGTGTTTCCATGACTGTTTGTTTACTCTCCCGGTTTCGGGCTCGTCTTCAGCCTATGTGCTGCCCAAAGTACAATCGGTGTAATTCCTTCTCTACCGTCCGGGTCCCCTCTGTGTTTTGGGCGCCTGACTGGTTCCTTCAAACTCCCGGGTCGGTAAGTCAAGGCTCGGAGCACCCTAGCTTGGTCCTGCTTGCCATCGCACCGTTAAAAGTGCCAAAACATGCGGAGTCTTCTTGTTTCAATCATCTCCGAGGTCGACTTTCGTCTTGTGTCCCTGTAAATTTCTGAAATGATGATAGTATATGGAATTCGCATGATTTTCCTCAAGCACCAAGACGTTCAACCCAAGTCTTCAAATATGGTGAGGGCCGATATACTGATTAAAGTATATATATGAGTTATAAAGAGGAAAGGTTATGTATAAGTAGATAAGTATTTAGGTATGTAGGAACTCCGCCACTGCCTTGTTGGGGGGTAATGCCAGTCCCAAGCCTGGATAAAGGAGGAGGCCGACTCATTTCATGTCATAAGCTGTCATTAAACTGAAGAACTACTAAATAGGCAGGTAGGCTATTCAGTTATCAATTGAGTAAAATATGTAAGTATGTATGTACACAAATGGCCAAATATTTAAGTAATTAAGGCAATCAGAAAGGAATCATGCTAATGAATGCATGTAGTAAGTGAAGCATGTCTAAGAAATGTAACTTGATAAGAGAAAAAAATTTGAACAACTATTGCTCTTCTTTATCATTCACTTAAAGCAGTTTTAACTTCGCGCATTTTATAAATTTGAAACAAATCGAGAAACATCAATCACCAAACAAATTTTATACCCTATAAAATTTGCACAAAATGTTAAGTAAACACGCGTGGCGAGTAATTTCACTGTAATCAATCAAATCGTTTCCGTCTTTGGCCCAGTTTCTAACAGCCTAAGCGTAAGGCGGCGAAAATGAGCTTTGATACTTGCTTCAAAAATCCATTGCATTACAGCACAGTACATTACATTGAAACAGGAAATCTTAATGAGTAACAAAGCTATTTAATGTACTCTTATAAAATGTGTGCTGACTGCTCAGTTACATAAATAAGGGTGCATTTGAAGAATATATAAATGTTCTATTTTTATTATAACAATGTTGAATCCATATTAAATTAGATTATGCAATCTTTTTTCTTCATGTGCAACCTATTACAAGAATTTATAATTTGCCATGCATAGTTTCCCATGGAAACTTTCCAATGTTGTTATCAATTACAGGGTCATTTATTCTATTTAAAATTGCGCGTGGTTGTTAAACGTCTTGTTTTTGTCACTGTAATTTTCAAAAAAAGAAGAAAATAAGCGCTTACCAATAACAATTAATTCCGAATAGTGAGCTGCAGTTACTGAATGACTTGTTGTGTTTCGAAACATTTCAACGCAAGCGTAGGTACCGGCATCTGCGGGTCGTGTGTTTCGTATGATTATATCAAACTGCTTTGGTTCAGTAGAATTCATCGAGCATCGTTCACAGTCATCAGAGAAATTGCCATCTTTAAAGAGAACAACCTCCCGTTTAGGTTCAGCTCTTGCTCTGTATTTCCACCATATGTTAGCTGCTGATCGACAGTGAATTGTTGTCTGTTGGCCGGAAAGGACAGCTGTGTTTTGTGGAAAGTTATTCTCCAACAGGCTTTTGGCTAAAATGCAGTAAGTAAACATTTGCAAATACTCGACAGAATTTACGTGTCTTTGCTAAAACAAGTACTTTCAGATTCCTTGAGTCACCTTTCATGGTGCTACCTCAAACATTAAAAATAAGTAAAACTTAAATTGAAACTAGAGTCAAATAAAATTTACTTCGCTAATCATTTTATAAGGTATACTAACTTGTATGGGCAAATGCTATTGAAATAAATTCATATTGGCCTATATGAGCGAATACATGGGAATCACTCAACGCTTGGGCATAATGCATACAAAAGTTGGAATGATGATGGACGTGAAAAACATATTTTCATGTCTCTCATAATTGTTTAGCAAATTAGTAAAAATATCATCAATTCGTTTATTATATAGACATTCAATATAGTGCCTTTTAGTAAACCTACCTCACAAAAATCGCTTCCTGAGCTAAACTTAATGGTACAAAATGTCGCCATGAACAAATGCTTATAACTTACCCGAAGGAATCATTGACAAATAAACAAACAGTAACTGCATTGCAATGTCTCAGTCGAGACTGACTGAACAACAAAGTAAATGTAGTTGTTCTTATTACTAAGGTTAGTATTAGTAGTACCTGATCAGGCTTAAAATGGAACAAAACCGGATATCTTTAGCCCAGATGAGCACAGATGAGTATTAGCAGACAGCTAAAAAGAAACTAGATCTCTTTTAAATATACATAACTGTTGGAGTGTATGTATACATGCACTTTCACCTACCGGCTTGCGAAGTCTTTCACCCTAGACTTCGGTCTGCTGAACATAATAGCGCTGATTAGAAAACGTTAAAAATATTATTATATAATTGCATAAATTAAACGGAACAGGGCAGTTGACTTCAGACTGCCTATAATTTATATGATGGAATAATTGCCCACACTGCAATATGAAGCCTTTCCTCATAAACTTTGTCATTGCTTAGAATTGTTATGTTGAATTGAAAAAAAACATCATATGGTCCGGCATTTGATGGATATTCACTTATACTTATACTTGTATTTATGCTTATGCTTATGCTTATACTTATACTTATGAACCGCAGCCTCTCTTTAACATTTCAATTATCTCTGAATATCGCAATCTGAAATGAGCCGCAAGAAACAACCGGTGACTTGCAATACTAGTCAACTTTAGCATAATTCAATGTGCTCGAACTCCAGTCATTACGTGAACAAAGTTCTCGTCCTTAGCTTCATTACTTTCTCGGTTGATTCTCTGCATTATGGCTTAGATTTAACTAAACCTAACAGAACCTTGTACTTTGTTAACGGATGTTATCATGCGCATAATGCTCTGACCCCAGAAAACTTATACTGAATTCATTAAATTACTAACTCACTTCCTGAACGTCCAGGAAAAACCAAAATAAGGAAATTCAAAGTGAATACTTTCATTTTCAGTTTCAGGTACTATATATTGATCAACAAAATATGTAAAATCAAGTACAAAGAATTTGCATCGATGTATCATGGTTACGAAAGAGTGAATCGAAAATGGGCATCATTGTTCCGGTGGCAGGTGGCCTTAATTTTATATTTAATTACAGACAGTAACATCGTTGCTTTAAGTCATCAAATTATCGTATTATGCAATAGAAATACAGCTTTTACGCTTCTCTTAATTGTGTAAAAAAGTGGATCGTAATTGACTTTATTCTATAAACACATTAGTAGTTTGGCTCTAACACTGAAGGAGCTTTTGGCTGAGGGAAAACTCGACAACGTCCGTCCAACGTCATTTCAACTTTTAACCTTCCAACTTGCGCTGATATTCATTTGCCAACCACTGAGAAACAGAAGACTAAGTTACACCATATAGTCCAGCATTTGATGGATATCCACTTATCCAAGAAGTAACCAAGCAAGTTTTGCATAGCATCATTCTTTTTGCCAACAGCCTATTGTTAACACCAACTGATCCACCCCCATTATTTCTATTGCTGGTAATTCGGAACGAAGAATTACAATTACTTGTTGGCTAGACTGCCTTTACAATGAAAGGGACACGATAGCTCATTGGTTAGAGCTCACAGCCTGTAACGCGGAGAATACGGGTTCGAGCCTTCCCTCAGACGGTTACTGTGTAAGGACCTTAAGCAACTCCTTTACTCACAATTGCTCACCGCCATCGATTGATCCTTAGTCATTAGATAGTGGCGCTTAATAAATTCAGAAATAATAATTAGATAATTATCTTCTGCCTTCATTTGATGAAACCATAATGTGTGAATTAGGCTACTGATGAAGTTACTTTATTTCATCAATCACTGCGGTATATTTAATTAGCAAATTGTACTGTAACGAATTACACTAAAATTATTAGAGTTTGTTAATTCGCTATTTGCTCTTCCACTTTTTAATTGCACATCGCTTTACTCTTATATAATAAAGAAATGACACGTTGATTGCAAAGTTGATATTTTCGCAGCTCTATAAGCTATTTGAAGCGTTTACAAACTGTGCCTTCTAAGTCAACTAGTGACGAATGATGCATTTTAAAATGTTATCAGGGAGTTTTCACTTGAATATAGGTTGTTGCATAAATATTACTCAACCTTTCTAAACCAAAATCATAATTTAAAGAATTTCTCTAAAATGCGAGACTCAACTTCTATTCTTTAACATCGTGTCTGCAATTTCTTATTCCTTAGCAAAAGCGTTAATATAGTCATTATTCTCTTGCTTTCCATTCTCATGATCGATGCATTCTGCGCTAGATGCCGGCACTACAGAAGTCATTAGGCTATTATTCTCTAATATTTCCGAAGCTCCAGCGTTTTCGTATATAGGAATCTGAGTTGATCCTTCAGTGTTCAAGGTTGCGTAGACGTTTTTTCGACAGCGGTCGAGTGTATTCAGCTCTGCGTAGTTCCATTCCAGCTCTGCGTAGGTTATGTTGGATGCTTGGCTATGACTTATAGGGGCTTCTTGCAAGACGTTGCCATCAATACGTACACTTTGATGGACGGATGGAGATTCCTCTTGCTGGTCATTTTGATCTCTTACTGCAAACGATAATAACAAAAAATAAAATGTTATGCAACATCCGTGAAGATTAAATAAAGCTGGGTTAGTCTATTGAAATGAGCTTTCATCTCAAAAAACCTTAGAAACTTAAAAATCGCATCGAAGGATGAAAATTATGACTGGCATAGAGGGTTCAGTGTTTTATATGCCTCCTAAACAGCTATGTAATGTATAGTTCATTTATCATGATTATTAAAAATCTTGGGTTTGTTTGAACTGTATGTGAAATAGGTCAAATCGAAATCATTTCGATAGGCAATAATAGCGCTATGACAATATGTCAAATGATATTTTCGTTTTAGCTTGTTACGACTTAAACGCAAACGGTGGATTAATAAGACGCCTAGAAAGAAAACTGAAGAAAACATCATGCAAAATAGTATATACTGTTGCTCAGTACACACAATTAAGAATTAAGACAAAAGTACTGTAGAAAAAGATTTAGTATCCTTTATAACAGGCTTGTGCTGGATCTTCATAATAGATACGCTAATCGCCTGTTTCAGTATTTTATCTGAAAATGCTTTAGAACATAACTTAAGTGCATAACGAAACATTGCTTGGCGAAATCGATGACACGCTTAGGGGCTTGTAAACTTACAAGCAAATCAATGTTATGGTTACACTCCGCTACAAAAAACTCAGAGACCTTCGTGCAACAGTTTGCAGTAGATTTTATTTCTGACATCGGCCTTTCAGCTAGAGATATTTACAGTTTCTCCTAGCGATCCAAACTAATAGTATATATGTGCAATTAGCATACTACTACAGTTCTTGAAATCTAAGCACAGAGTTCATTATTTGAAACTTGCAGCATATGAATGGCAGTTGGATATTTTTTTTAGTCAAAATACTAACAACCCTGTATACAAAACGCTGAATGTTTAAGTCTTATATATAAGAAACGTCTATAGCGATGTAAGTTAAACCTTCTATGCGAACATTCTGTAGTCACATTGTGCCCATGTAAATACACCATAATAAACTTATATGTTCAGTCAGCTGAGAGTATAATATGCTCAGACCGCCCACATAGTTTACGAGCCAATTTCTGACTTATTTTGCGAATTATGTGGAGAATTTCCACAACGTAGGAAAACGTTGAAGTTAAGATAAAATTATTTTGCTGCACTTGGACAAAAATCAGCCAGCCTAACGGTATTTGATAACACCTACAAACTCATGGATAATTTCATTCTAATAATAGAAGTAGAAATCCTTGAAAAACCTGCCTTGCTCAGATTTCCTTAAGACTTTGAAGGAAACGATAGCAACTGGTAAAAGCAACACAGCTACAACGATAACTATCAGTGTAACAGGTGATGAATCAGTAGAGGACATCAGAGAAGTGTTATCGCTTTCTGTAGATGATGAAACTACAATATTATAAAGCAAATGAAAGCAATAAGCTAGCCTTAAAAATTTTAGAAATCTAGAACGGATTCATGAGGTCTCGATTTTCCGGAGCACAGACAAACAGGTGCGGCTAAGGACACGTATATGTTTTTGTCAACTTCGTTTTAAGATGCTTTTGTGTTGATCACTGAAGGCGTAAGTGAACCAACATTAGCAATTAATTAGAGAAAGTACAAGTAAAATACAAAATGCAAAATGTCAAACATCCTTTAAGTAACGTTTATGTAACACTGATGTTGCTATAAGGTATTTAAAATGTGGCATTTGTTGAATTCAGAAGATATGCTCATTTTTATATGCAATAGGTAGGCAACTAATCAACCTTTAAGTAACGCCGTTTACATTTTTTAAATTGCCATCCATCGATGTTATGCTTATTTTGATTGTTACTTATAACTACTTTGAATCTTGTTCAACTTATCTTTTCTTGCAACTGTATTTGGCGTCACTTTATGAACAAGATGACAGAAATTTCAAATGAGTTATCGTTTTATGTGAAATGTATCGAATATATGATAAGAATTTTCAAATGAGTTTTAGTTTGATGATAAATGTATCGAATGCGAAAACAACCTGAATTGATAACTCGCAGGTTAGCTTGCGCTCTACCGCTGACTGTTTTAAAACAACATTCATATTAGGTATATAACCACAACTTTCACGTTACTTCTTTGATTAACACTAATTATGCATTTAACACTAACTTAGATGCCGACTGTCCAGCATGCGTACATAATATTATGAAGACTTTACCAAAAATTTAGGTTGGCTGGCTTGTCAGAAATTTGCCTTCGATAATACTTTTCATGCACTTATGCTTTCTTATTTCTAATCACAGATCTCTTTGCCTTGCCACAGGTGTGATTTGCTTGTTTTCCTTTAGAATTTCCACGAGAACTTTGCTATAGTTGGCCTACCATAAGAGAAAGACTCTTTGAACCTTCTCTGCCTTGGTATCGTCATAGTACGAAAACCGTTGTGTTTGATGGAGAATTTATGTTGATGGTTGGCACCACTGCTGAATATTCGTCAAATGGCGCTATATAAATACCCGTTTGTATCACAGCGCAATAATTTGGCAGTAACCACAACTATTACATAAGACAGATATCTACGTGCCACTCGAGCCCAAACGAATGCGGATATTAGTTCCATATTATGGAGATTCCATGGGTAGACTTAGATGCAAACACCCGACGATTTTTTTACTCTCAATCCGATGCGCAGATATAAATGAGGCTCTTTAGGCTGTTTTGTCTGCATCAATTCCATAGACTGTCTCTCTGTCTCAGCGGACTGGCTTTCTGGTTTTTCATCTGATTGCGGCTTTGTTTTGGTGCGCCATCGGTTGTGGTCTTGAGCTATGTACATGGGAGTTACAGAATTTTATACTATAATAATTTCAAATCCCTCTAGCAGCACGATTTCGGACTGTATTTTTGCCAACAGAATCTAGTGTGATTGTCCCGAATTCGTTAACGCACCGATATGTGCCAGGGTATTTTCATTCGGTCGCCTTGTTTGTGCATGCACTCATCGTAACTCATCATGTTTCAAAGCATCTCTAATTAACGATAGACAAGAACACTATTAGTGGGCATTAATATTACGTGATACGTTTTAGAGAAGCAATCTCGAGAGGTTTAGGAAACGCTATATTTAAAAATTAATATGTAGCACTTGTATATAGACCTACAATCATATCACACCGCACAGGCCTAATGTATAAGGCATCGCCGCAGTAATGACCCAGTTCGACTGGAAAATAAAACTGGAGGAGTTGGCAACGTATGCAAACGTCTCCTATTTTTTTATACTACTGTTGTTCCGTTATCAATTTTAGCACCCTATGATGACCCGAAAAAATTAAGAGTTCTCATCAACAGTTAAAACTCAAAATACCTCAGAAAAATCCATATCAAGATAAGCACTCTTTGGAACAAGACCTTTATTTGTGTTTTCCGGTAAAGCTTCGCTGGATTAGCAAGATGTGATGCCTTACTTAACACTGCAAACACTCAATGGAAGCGGGGCAGTAGACCTGTCATCTCTCTCACCTGTCATGTTGCATACAATACATAAACTCATTTACATGTATGTACCTAACATATATCATTCAGGTACCTGAACAAAAAGCGACACGTAAGCCTATTTATTCATTTCTTTTCGCTAACCGTAACATTTAGAGTAAGCTGTGCCCCACTTATAGTCAATATATATAACACCATGAATAAGTATGATATTGTCGGCATTTCACAGTGAGCTATTCAGATTAGCGGATCTGTTAGCGAAAAATACCAGATAACCAGAGCAGCTATCTTTTGATTGGACAGCTTGTAGTTAATTGTAATAATTCGATTGATGAATTCACAAATGAATAACTAGATTTGTGCCCGTCAGCTACCTGGGCCATCCAGCCGACTGTGCCATATAAAGAAACCAGCAGTTTGTCGGGGTTTCTGTTAGCTAAACCACAGGCGAATTACTGCTACTTATATAGCGCCTCTTTGAGATATTTACTTCAGAAGTACTCCCAGGCAAGCTCAGCCCAGCCCAGTTAGTCACACAAAGAATCCTTGGGGTAGTCGGTCCCAGGATTAAAAAGCTAAGGCAGTGCATTGTCGAATTGTTGTCTTGATTTTGTTTGCATTTTGTGTAAGATTCAAATACCACTCGTGTAGGTCTAATGCCGTTAACGTGTTTTATGCGATTGATCCACTGATAGTCATGATCCACAAGCGCAGCAGTGGGACTGCTTCGTCTATTTTTTAGCAGCAACGCTTTTTACTTATTTTTTTACACAAATGGAAAACTCTAACGAAGTGATAAAGTGATATGGTCTCTATAGTTCGGACGTTTTTATTTTAATTGGCTACACTTAGTGTTAGCTTCTGCAACTGCCCACCAAGTTTCCTACTACGACTACAGTAGCAAAGTTATATGTCTAGCATTATCGTCACGCATTTCATTACGGAGGATAATTAATTTAACACTCGTTGACCTTTCTTTAAAAGGGGTCAGTAAATTAGTACCAATGCAAATTGTGATGTACAAAATGTGTCCTGTCGTTCGGTTTTTCTGATCATGTTTAGGCAACGGGGGTCATGCTTCTGAAGAGCTTCTAGAGAGGCATGTAAACAAATCTATTACCCGTTAAATGCATGTATGCATGCGCGCATGTGCGTATGTATGTATTCGTGTATATATTTAGATATATGCCCCGTCGTCGGATTGTTACTGTCGTGTTTGCGTCTGAGTCGGTTGACTCTGTCAAGCATCAGTTCTGTCAAGAAGATACTGTTCACATATTAGTGCTTATGGTTTGACGTGGTGGCGGTATATTGTGAACCGTGTGGTCCATTTGTGCATAGACTGATGTGTTGAACAAAGGTTCACGTTGTTGCATTATGGGAGGCCCGTGGCTTCCTCTTGCTATGTTGACTTCCGTGTAGATAGTTCCGTCCATGCCAACATTCTGAAAGATTGTAAACACACTAGTTAAATTATATGAACTGGTATTAAGTATTAACTATTTTCAGGCTTAATCTGCTGCTACATTGATCCCATATCTAGAAACTTGCTTTCTCTTTGTGGTCGATACCGGTCTCTATAGCACCAAATCACATAGAGGCATTTCGAGAAACATGTTAGACCATTGACGAAGACTTAAACCCGTTCAGTTGGACTGCAAGTGCAAAATGGTGACGACATTAGGATTATTATGTGATGACATGCACTGAACCAAGCAGGAGAAATGGTACAGGCTTCCATTATGGTCCAAAGGTTCTCATGCATCTGCAGAAACGTTGGTGAAGTATGCTCATATCGTGGTCTAGTTAATCGCCAGATGGCCGCCATAAAGTTAGGCGCCAGCGTTCACCCTTAAGTTTGCCACTATTGCAAAACGAGTACCGGTCATTCTAGATGCAAACATCGCTATAGGAAAGGGGGATGATTGACTTTGACAGTACATTAATCGGTGGCACTAAACAAGTAAGTTGTATTTTCAAAATGGACTTGCTCAAAGTCCCTATACAATGACCGTCTCCAGCCTGCACACACCGCTTTCATAAGCCAGTACTCATCCAGTCAGATGCAAGTAGACTATAACTGCATCGTTCCGGGGCTCCTTCAGTTGTCATAGTCGATATAAAACTAAAATCAAAATTTGGCTTCTGTCGATGACCTGCACTCCCAAAATATCGTCCACTGCTCAGGATTCCGGGAAAGAACAACTAGTGTATATAGATGTTTGTTGCATATTTATTTTTAAACCGGTGCCTAGAAGAGTTCTTCCATTTTCGGAAAAATATTTGTCTATAAAGCAACGAGGGTATTTCAAATATGTGAGGCAGAACTGGCGGTATATAAGTGTTAACATATTGCATATTTATTTTATCAAGACCAGCACTTAGATAACCATGTTCCAGGGATTGCGAGAGGCTCTTTAAGGCTCTACAGAAATATCCAGATGCATACCGTCATGAATTCAAAAATAAATACATACCGTCATGAATACATGGATGCATAATAAATTCCAGTAACTGCTATGCGTGTTTAACTTTTTTACCATGAGGAATGCCTAGTAAAAGGTATTATTTGGAGCGAACCATCATGTAATTTTACTTAAGCAATTATCATATCTAATTGCACTGGGAACAAAACTAATATATCACACAACTGCACTTAGATGTGATAATACGGAAACAACTTTTCATGTCTCGAAGTAGCTCGCTGGATGGCTGGGACAATATAGTTGCGCAATTATTGTGTTTTGATAGAATTTTGCATCAATCTGATATTATGCTAGGACTCAAAACTTGATCTAGAGTTATAACTATTTTAGTTTTCAAGTATAATTTGTTCAGTATCATTATTAGACAGGTCATACTAATAGGTTGTTTCCAGGAAGTGCAAATGTCTTTTAAGCAAGACGAGTCTAGATAAAAAAGTTGCCAACCAAAGTGAAAGGAAAACTGATCGCTTTAGAGCATTTAGCCATCTAATCAAAAATCAGCCGCATACGTAAGTACATAATGTTCAAACTCATAAATGTGCACCTAACATAAAATAATCATGCATCTAGAAATAGAAAACAATAGTAACGTTTCACATTATAATAATTTTAAATACAGCAACAGCACGTCGAAAAATCTACTAGATAACGCAAAACGTTCACAATTTGAATGCCTCCATTCAAAACAACCGTTATATAACTCTAAATATCTATAAGCGCATTCGAAGGGGCATGAAGGCGCCACACGAATGTCCAGCACGTTTGAGTGAACTTGCACATGTTCGTACAATAAACGCATGCTCTCTTACTTAGATCAAAATAGTAGCACGTAATATGACTTAATATGTAAAACTTCATCAGTATATATGTAACATGCATAAACATTGCAGCAAAAAAATTGTCTAAAATAAAAGTTGAAGTTGTTAAAGTAACGTACTTGCTTGGACTCGATTACAGAACCTTTCAGAAGCATAGCATTCTGGACAACAGCTGGTGATGAGGTATTCCACGTACGGGCTCCCACCCAAATACTAAACAGGCTCAGCACCTTTCAAGGTTCTCTGCGCTAGGTGCCACTCTTAGAAAATCAAGCGTGAATGTTGGCTTATTCAAGAAATTATAGTGCTACTCTCAATCTTCCTATGACCCGAGGCCTCAGAAAAGGTGTGAAATATACATGATAACATGATAACAATTGTATATAAACATACATTTGCTGGTCTTTCTGTTGTGACTTCGGGAACTGGAATATCCTGTCTCTGTTGGTAACCAAAGCTCCTTTGATGATTGATGTCTATGTAGTCGTAGGTTCCAACACTGTTCCTAGCTACATCAACAAATCAAAAAGTAAAACACAGTGCGGGAATGCCTAAGCGGCAGTTACGGAGGCGCCTTATCGTTAGATAACATTTTTTGAATATACCACCCTAGGCCTTAGGGTGGGTACAACTGCAAGCCGTCAGTCGCTGTGTCCATGTTCTGCGTTGAAATTAAAGTGTTGGGGACTGAAATATTCTATTATCTAGCCCTCCGAACGAATTTTGACTGAATGTGTGGCCGAAATCTTCATAACAAACCATGGTGTTGCCTATTTCCGGTATCTTACATTAAATCATACAAATATGGAACATTTTGGAATAAGTTTTAAATGTGTAAAGAAACAAATACTGCTTTTAAGAGAACGGTATGCCTGTCCAAATTTATCTGCCTCATCGCAAGTTTATAAAACAATGTCTAATTGAGCACTAGTCAAGTCTAACTGAACAATAGTTAATAGTAATTGAACAATAGTGTCAGCATGGAGAGCAGCTATGCTTCTAAGAAGGAGAGTGCCCATGGACAAAACTAATTAATTAACTATTACATAGTCAGTAAAATAATAATGTATCCAGAAGCAAATTACTTTGATGCTTTGTATGTCTTGTATATCGCGTGTATTTGAAGAAGTCAACGCACTTTTTAAATATGGCCTTGGAATTATTTGTGAATAGCTGCAAATGTCTATTGCAGCAGAGATCGATAATTTTTAATTTATTTTGTACATTATTTCTGATTGCTTGATGTGAAGAGTTGTCACAATGCTTACTTCCAAATGCAAGGCTTTCACTGACTGCACTATCTATGTTTTGCTGGATTGTATCTTGGGAGTTGTTGGGGAAGTTGAATCTAGCATCTTCATTACGTGTTGCTGGCATGGAGTCAGCGCTTTCTGTTGGATCTCCATAATAGATACGCTCATCTCCTGTTTCAACGGAGGCTATACATTCAGTATTTCTTCTGAAACTGCTTTAGAACATAATATATGTACATAAGGAAATATTGCTTGGCGAAATTGCTGACTCGCTCAGCGACTTGTAAAATGGATCTCGACGCTACTTGTAAATGAAGCAGTGTCAGGATTCAATTATCTAATCTAATCTAATCTAAACTAATCTAAACTAAACTAATCTAATCTAAAGACTTCTATAGCGTCGTTATCATGATGTCCAAGGCATCAGTCGATGGTCGCTTTATTCTGGTGTTAATAGCTAAAGACTTTCATGCAAGAATTTCCTGTCGCTTTTATTTCTGACGGCGGCGATTCAGCTAGGACTATTTACAGTTTCTCACATAAATATTAACGTATACTATGTGCAATTCGCATACTACTACAGGTCGAAGATATCTCATCAGTCGGTGTTACTGTGTGTTGCGGGTACTCGCCAATGGTACCAGCGTCAGCATTAAGCGCAGGTACGCTTCTAAAAAGGACAAGTTTCATGAACAGCGTATTTTTGAGGTCTTAAAAGACGCTGTTTAAATAGCCGCATACATACAAATCGCCGATTAATCAAACTCGACGATTCGTTGACTTTTAATAAGTCTTTTGATTGCCATTAGCGTTCAACAAACTTTTTAAGCGGTGCTAACATGAATCTTCAAATTACACGTCTGTACGCTTTTATGGTTTAAAACCTGGTTGATCAATTTTAAACTGAAGGAAAAACTCCCTCCCAGGTCATAGAGAAAGTGGGCGCTTCATTTGAACACTGATTTTGGACATTAGGATGAGGTAACACTTTTCAGACCCACGCCATTTTGAGATTCTTTTGTGAAGATACATAAAAAGTACAAACTAAAATGATACATAAAAAGTACAAACTAAAATGATATCCTTAGCCTCCAGGTGCGACAACGTTTGTCGAATGGTCTGCTACTGAAAGGGCACAAATTATAATCATAAATCATCTGAGCTAAATTCAAATTATAACCGAAAGCCTATTTGGATATATTTACATATTACGCATCACAGCCTACCTCGAGTGTTTTCCAGGAATTGGACGACGGGATCGGTAGACGAATTATGAAAACATCCTTTTCATAATGAAGCGCGAATGCAATAAAAATTGTGCGAAAACAGTAAAAAAAATGCGTTCAGTTTCACTGTTTGGTAGTAAACTAGAGCGGTGTTAAGTAAACGCTAAATTTTTGGAAGGTCCAGACCAAAACAGAGTGTCACGTTAAAGAAGGAAGTTTCTGAAAATCTAAGGACAGAATTCATTGTTTTAAAGTGGCAACATTTGAATGACAGTTTATTGTTTATTTTATTTAAAATATTTAAAACTCCACGAAATATTAGATGTTTAAGCCTTACATATAAAAACGTTTATAGTAAATTAAGCCTCATCTGAGAACGTTTCACATTGTGCCTCTGTAAATATATCATGTTACACTTTTAAAATCAGGCAATTGATAGCATATTATGCTCCAGCTGCCTATAGTCTACGAACCAATTACTACTGACTTATTTGCGAATTATATTATACAATTCCACAATGGAGTAAAACGTTAAAGTTAAGGTAAAATTATTTTGCTGCACTATGGCAAAATCAGCAAGCCTAATTGTTTTTGATAATACCTACAATCTAATTATTAATTTTAATTTCAAAAGAGAAGTAAAAATCCTTGAGAAACCTGCCTTGTTCTGGCCTTTTTAACACCTTGAAGCAAATGATAGCAACTGATAGAAGCAGCATAGCCACAACAGTAACTATCAGTGCTACAAGTGATGAATCACTAGAGGGCATCAGAGAAGTGTTATCATTTTCTGTAGATGACAAAACTACAATGTTAGAAAGCAAATGAAAGCAATAAGCTCGCCATTAAAAGTTTTGGTAAATCAGCAGCCCTTTTAATCACAATTCTTCCTCGGCTCAGCTGTATTAACCAAACTAGCTCCTTATTTCTGATTCTCCCAAGTCTCTCGGACTCGAACTTCACTGTATCTACAAAACGATCCCATCAAAATCATCCACGCGCTTCATGCTGCCACCATCTGCAGGTTAATCTAGTCTCTTGCTCTGCCTGCGTGTATAATTATCTGCTCCTATGTCTCTGCCTTGCATCCATTCTTTCACGCCACTTTTCAGGTCTCTGTATCATTTCATGCTATGGTGACTTTACGTGGCATTCAACTTCTGACCGTTCTTTCCCGCTTTATCGTAGTCTTTATATTAAGCAGGCGTTAATTCAGCTAAGAGTGCAGGCGTACGAAGTAAAGCTAAGAATTCAAATGGCAAACAAAACAGGCTAACGTGCTGGTGACGAAGCAGATCCTAATCATACATTACTCCAGTCGCAATGTAAAAGCCAAACTATATTCACTGGTGGTTTTTCTAATGTTCAGCATTGCACTCATTGAGTTTAAAGAAGGTTTTAGGTAAGAGACCACGTTCCAAGACCTCTTCAACTGGTTAGAAAGTTGAATCGTCAAATCACACCTTTAAATATCTTTCGAGAAGTTAGCATTATAGAATTAGGAGCACATAACAAAACTTCAACAGAAGCATAGATGAAGAGAGAGTTTTATTAAGGTTTTAAATTTTTATCATATAAACGAAAGCAAAAAGTAAAAGGAAGATTGAATATCTTTCTCATATTTCATATTTACACACATTTCTTTCACCTTCTGGTAATACTAGAAACACAAACAAAGCTGTTGCTGCCAAAAGAATTTTTGAAGGTGAATGAATTTGGTGACGATAAACAATTATTCATACACAATAGGCACCAATCTCTTTGTGCCAATATATTTCTGAACGGATTTTAATATATTTTCTTATGTTCATTGTTAGACTCACCAATTGTTCGAAAGGTAATGACTCTGCTTGCAGGTGTAATTCTGCATATGCAGTTGTTCTGTTCTAAAATTAATGTGCTAATCAGTTAGTTTTAATCTTAATTTGTACTTAATATCGTTTATTGAATTTAATATAATCGTATGTTATTCAGTTTCAAATGAGCAATAGCTTTCGAACGCTTTTGCAACTATTGTGAAATGAGTCATTTGCCACTGAATATTTTACATGTACAGAATAAAAGATACAGTGTATTTCGCCTTTAGGTTTTCATAATTTAACACTGCTGCAAATGCAATTATATACAGACAGATGCATGATGTAGAGATAAAATTTAGTTTGTTCATAAAAATTTCTTCTTACGCGAAGTGTTCATTCTTAGTGATATCCATGTGTTCCTGTAGAGTGGAACATTCTTCGCGGCGTAACGTTCATGAGTAAAATTGTCCACGATGTTGACAACACTTGTTGAATTGAAATAAGTAGTACAAGAAAATGTGACTCCATGATCGTCACATTTAAGTTTTATAATGAGCTCAGATTTTACGAATCTGTTTGGAATAATATTTAGTTGAGAAGAAATAATTTCTCCGGTGTTTTCGTTTCTCCATTCCATAGTTGGGTGAAAGTTTCCTCTGAAGTCAACGACGCAAGAAATCAACAAATAGTCATCTTCACACAGAGAATTATCCGATTTAGTCAGGTTTGTGCTGCATTCAGGATCAGACGCTGTGGCAGAACAAAGAAAATAGATGTGACTTAAATTTAAGGTATAAACAATATTTTTATTTTTTGAGTAAATACTATTCGACTATAAAACTATTATTTTATGGCCTGAAATTAAACTACAAAGAATCGCACCGGTAACAGGACAATAACCCCCCGGACAATTACCCCCCGGACAATTACCCCCCGGACAATTACCCCCGGACAATAACCCCGGAACAATAACCCCCCATGCAAATAACCCCCCGGACAGTAACCCTTGTACTGATACAGTACATACAGTAAAGAGTAGACATGAAAGACTTTACCATATATCAAAAACTAATTATTAAACAATTATTAGACAACTGGGCACAGAGTAGACATGAAAGAATTACCAAACATCCAAAACTAAATATTGGACAATTATTAGACAATTCAGCCGAACGTCGGCAGTTTTCATCCAACCATTTGGAAGTTCATTGGATTTATTCAAAGAGAACAAGCATTACAGCAAGTTCACTGCAGCCAATTTCTGGCTGGTCACCCATCACAACCTCCAAGGAAGAAGTATGCTGACTCCAATGCACGGATTTTGGCCGTCTTTAGCAACTACAATGAGCGCAATGTTCTTGACTATCTACGTGGAAGCTCACAAACTTTCCTTTTAAGTTCAATAAACTAATAAACAATGAACAGCACTTTCTGTTACACATTTTATTTCATACTGTGACGTTGCTTGGTTCTCCAATATATGTCTAATAAATTAATATATAAACTGTATGATTAATATACATTATTTGTATATTTATAAAATTAATATATCAGTATAGGGGGTTACTGTCCGGGGGGTTATTTGCATGGGGGTTATTGTCCCGGGGGTTATTGTCCGGGGGTTATTGTCCGGGGGGTAATTGTCCGGGGGGTTATTGTCCTAGAACCATCGCACCATAGCTCTTCCACAGAAAACTCGATAACATATTGTTTTTTCATTTCGCCCACCAAAGAAATCAAAGACAATCTAAACATCACAATACAGAGTGTTAGAACATAATTTAGACGACTGTCCTTATAGTTTTGCGTTCTTCTCTTCTCGAGTCAACTATCTACAAGTCAGTCGGTTGCTATTTTTGGTATGATGCTGGGATCATCGTCATTATTCGCCCCTCGCCGCAGCATTACCGTGTTCTATGCTTTTGATAACCGTAGCGGTCATGGGCTCGTCTCCGCCTGTATAGCCCAAAGTTCAGTAGATGAAGTTCGGTCTCCATAGTTTTGGTCGTTTTTCGTCTTACTCGTCTTTTCCAAGCCTCGGGAGGCCGAAAATTAACGCTACGAGGGTCCTATTCGTGATCCGGTCTGCCATCGCCCCGTGCAAAGTGTCCAAACATCCGGAGTGCTCTTCTTTCAGTTATTCGCGTGTCATCCGTGTCTGTCTCATGCATCTGTATATTTCTGCATTGGTGATGTATGCATCATATGGATTTCAAGTAATTCTTATCAAACACCATTGTTGGAAAGCATTCAACTTCTTCTCTCAGGCCACAGTGAGTTACAGGTCACAATCCATAAAAGAGTACATGTATTATGTAAGATGTAAACAGGCGGAATTTTGTACTCAGCAGAATATTTCACTCCTGATTACCCGAATAGGGCTGTTCGTACAGCAACGGGCAGTTGCTATTTGCCGCCGCATCTCAGATACGCTGCCGCCATTAACCTCGATGTTTGATCCAGGGTTTGTGAACCATTGCAACAAGTGATGAATCAACCCTCTTACCAGTTCGAGCATGTTTCATGCAACCTGTATGTAATCCAACATCGGAGGTAATTCCGACGCAGGCTGTAAAGAATTATTTCTTAATAAAACCTACTCACAGACTCAAATTTCAACTGCTACTGCCATTCTTTACCACACACTTAAAACATTTTTAATGTCACGCATTTAATAAATTTAAATAAGGTGGGACGACGTCAACCACCAAACAGATTTCCTATCCAATAAAATTTGCTTAGAGCCTACGATTAAGTAAGGCACTTGGCTAAGTAATTTCACTGCACTCAATTAAATTACTGTCCATGACTCAATTTACGATAGCCTAAGCGTGAGGCGGCAAAAATGAGCTTTGAAATCTCTCTACGATACTTGCTTTCAACAGCCCGAGCTTGTTGAGCAATCACGAACAATAAATTTGCCTCCACGTTACTCAATCACTACATGGTGTTTAGTGAAAACAGGAAATAAAGAATGTCGCATGCGACATTTCTTAGGGCATATCTGAGATTACTCGAATGCATAGAATTCATTAATTAAAAAAAAAAAAGAACCGCCGTGCTACGACGCTTTTGCTTATCACCACTTCGTTCCTCATAATAGCATTTCGCCCTAAATGGGATTTACGCGTTAATATTAAAAATAATTCGTCTCCATCAAGAACATATTTTCTACAGAACAGATTTTGACGTAGACGGTGAGTAATTTGGTTCTTCCAAGTGAAATGTACTCGGCAGACATTAATTTTGCTCCAGAACGCATTTCATAATATATCTGCAATCTGTGAACATGTGGGTGATCGTAGAGGGTTCTAAGGCCTGAAGTGAGATCCATTTGTTGAGATTGGATTCGCAAAGCCTATGAGTTGGTTCAAAGGTCTGCAGAAGACCTTCTTTATTCACACTACGGCAGCTGACATACGAATGTTTTTCTGATTTAGTAATGCTCTGTTAAATTGCTCCAGCTGCCAAAGTGCGCTATAGAAATTCATCGCATTACTTAATAACTAAACAAAATACATTACGTTACAATAGCAAATCCTAATTAAGTACAAATCTTTTTAATGTACTTTGACAAAAATGTATGTGGTGCCTACTCAGTTATAATATTAAGGTGCATTTGAAGAATAAATAAATGTTCTAATTTCATTATCACAACATAGAGACATATATTAGATTAGCTTATGAATGTTTTACTTCATGCTTTAAATATCACAGAAATTTCTAATTTGCCATTCTAAGTCTCCTCTAGAACTTTCTAATGTTGCCATCAAATTCACGGCCATTTTTATTCTATTTAAAATTATGCGTGGTGGTTAAAAATCTTATTCCTCAGGTCACTGTTGTTTTCTTAAAATTGCACAAATAAAGGCTTACCAATGACAATCAATTCCGAATAGTGTTTTGCAGTCACTGTGAGATTTGTCTCGTTTAGGAATGTTTCAGTGCATAAGTAAGTTCCTGCATCTGCCTGTCGTGTGTTACGTTTGATTAAATCAAACTGCTTTGGTTCACTAGAATTCATAGTGCATCGATCACAGTCATCAGAGAAATTGCCTTCTTTAAAGAGAACAACATCTCGTTTAAGTTCAGCTTTCGCTTTGTATTTCCACAATATGATAGCTTCTGATCGACAGTGAATTGTTGTCTGTTGTCCGGCAAGAACAGCTATGTTTTGTGGAAAGTCAATCTCCAGAAGACATTTGGCTAAAACGAAATAGGTAAACTTTTATAAACAGCAGACGTTTTGTGTTTATGCTATGCTTTTAAATTCAGATGATCTAAACAAACTATGTATTGCAATACGTTTAATGTGAATCACTCGTGGAAGGCATCTGCAAAAGCATAGAATCTCTAATTTTGACAATCTGTTCTAATCTAATATAATCTTATTACTTCTAATGTAAAGTAAATTATTAAATCTCTAATTTCTTGGGATGGTGTGATCTGATCTAATCTAATCTAATTGTGTCTCTAGTTACGTTGGCATGATGCACATTAAATAGTTTCACGGCAGTAGGGTTGAAGATGAAGCAGAGTAATGATTTTGGGGACGGATGATCAAAATGTAATACCTTGTAGAAAGCCACGTTTTAAACTGAATTCTTTGCTCGATAGGCACTCAATGTAATGACGCAATATGGAGTTATATGAGGTCATTTGGGGCCTATGTTATGACTCTAGCCAGAGAATTCTGAGACATTTATAGTTTCTGCAAATTTAATTTCAAGATACTGATGAGAAGTGGATTGTTGTAGTAGATTCAACTAGCAACTAGGAGATTTGAATGCTGAGAATTAAAATAGAACAAAAAGCAAATACAATAGACAAACGAAGAGAGAAATAGAGATACAAGGACAACCGCAAAACTGATACAGCAGACAGCCAGGATCAAAGAGAAAACGCAGAAACATTCAACAAATAAAAAGGCGGAATCGGCCTTAAATGCTTCAGGCCAATTATCTTAATGCATTTATGTTTAAATTAATTTTGCGGATTTATTGGAAAAGGATATGACAGATGAAGCATAGGCTATATAGAGTTGTAACAGTAAAAGTCATACGTTACATTACTAATGTTTTATCTCAACATCCGTTCTGTTATACTCTAATGGATCAACTCATCTCACTGTGCAATCTCGCATTTGTTTTAAATTATCAACCATAGCTAAAATGACAAATAATTATACTCTGCAAGAGTTGTAGATGTGTGAAATGGTTCGGATGATATAATGTCTCAGTGGACACTATCACAGCCTTTAAAAAATAAGGCAGTAGCATTCACGGTAATTTACAATGGTTCTAACATACATTATGTGTCTTCTGAAACACTTAAAACCCTAGTTATATTATATTCTGTCAACATCCAACTAAGCTTATGTAACATAGTTAGTCTATGCAATTCAAGCAGCCGACAAACTGCTACTAGAATGTTCAGGCTCGAGTTAAGCAAGTTCGGCAATTATATGCAATAGTCGACTAATTGAGCATCAAAAGAAGAATTTAAATCTTACTGTTAATAAAATAACCTACTCTTGGTAATAATGGGATAATTCTGGACCTCCATTTTGTTGCAGATCATCAAATGTTCAAGTAAATGAGATCCATGTTAAGGTTTTGAGTTGGTAATAAGGTTAGAAAATAATTGGTTTTCTTTATGCATAAATTTCTTCGTGTTCTTATACAATATTTTGACAAATCTGCATGCTTTGAATCAATATAATGCGCTTTATAACAATCACAAAATTGCGATAATGACGCTTTGGTTACTAGGTATTTAAGTGCTTTTATGCCTGGTACAATAACAATAATAATATTCTGGAATTTGGCTTATAGACGGAATTTGCTTCACAGTGACCATCGACTGATGAACCGATCATTATTACAGTGGCGCTATAGAAGTTCTTAAGTTATTACTATTATGTTATTGTTACAACCGATCTTTTGTATAATTTAGTAAAATACAGATAATAATAAAGGTAATATAAGAATCAGTTTATACTAAGAAGAGTCTATAACCTTGGCTGTAATATATCGGTTTATTATTAAACTATTCCTAATTTGTTACAAAGTTTGCATCCATCTAAAATAAATGTTGTAAATGGAAGTTTTCTAAGAAAGTTGATACGTGACCTAATAGAAAGCTTTGGTGGATATATTTTAAAACTGTTCTTGGATATATTTGTGTTTGTGATCTAATATGAAAATTTTGGTGGATATATTTTAAAACTGTTCCTGTGTAAATGATGCAAATACACTAATTATGCATAGGCCTACATGTTCTCATGTACAGTCGACGAGAGAATAAGTCAACGCTTAGCCATAATGTATACAGAAGTTGGAATGGTGAGGAAGATCAAAAAGCATATTTTATGTACTTATAACTCTTGCCAAATTAGCAAATATATTTTTATTTATTATGTAAAACATTTAACATAGTACATTTAGATACCTCAGTTAAAAGCCCCTGAGCTAACCTAAATGGTACAAAAATTCATCAAGAACAAATGTTTATTACTTACCCGAAGCAACTATCGACATACAAACAAATAGTAACTCCATTACAATGCCACATCCAAGTTTAACTGAACAACAAAATAAATGAAGTTGTTATTCCTAAGATTATAGTAGTAGTATTATCTGATGCAGCTTAAAATGGACCAAAAAGGATAACTTTAATGCATGCAGACAAGTGAAAGCAGACAGCTAAAAAGGAAACTAGGTCTCTTTTATTATACATAACTCTTAGAGCGGATGTGTACATTCACGCTTATCTACGGCTCGCCCGTCTTTAACCCTAAACTTCTCTCGGATGAACAACTGTAGAAGAGAACATATTGGAACATATTAAAGCTGATTGCAATACGTTAGAAAATATTAAAACATACTTGCACGGCTTAGACAGAACAGAGCAGATGACTTCAGACTGTTTAGTTTATATGACAGAATAATTACCCGCAGTACAATATCAAGCCTCTCCTCATAAACTTTTCCATGGCATAGAATGCACTGTTAGGCTGAAGAAAAATTCATCATTCACTTATTAACTGTAGCCTTTTTAACATTTTCAATTATCTTTGACTATCGTACTCGGGGATAAGCTGCACAAATCAATCCATAGTTTTGCATTACTGTGTTTAGTTATTTTTAATACTACTCAACTACAGAATAGTTCAACATTCAGTGTGGTCTCGTTCCAATCGTTTCATGAGCAAATTTCCCTTCTTTAGCTTCATATCTTTTTCGGATGACTAGTCGCATTATGACTTAGATTCAACTAAAAGTAACCGCTAGTCATATAGGCCCACATATAAATATATATATATGTATACATACATATCGCACTTCACTTTGACTAAGGCGAACTTTCCATCAAATTTTACACACGCTCGAGACCATTTATATACGACAAAAGCATACTCTTTACTAAGCACCCACAAATATATAGGCTTATATACTCTGAATACCTACACAATTTCACACTCAATATATATATACAGTACATATATCTTCACTTACGAAACGAAGATTAAGCGACTCTAAGCTCTTCTCAGCTTCTCAGATTCCCATCGCTCCTCCAGTCCGAATCGTTCTTCGAATTCCCCAATTCTAGCTCCTGGTCCCTCTTACCGAAGACACGATTCTATGGACACTCCTGAGAAGTAGGCCTATAATTATCCCCAACATTGAAAGATCTTTTGGCTGAGGCGCAAACTCGACAACATCAATTCAATGTCACAGCACCTTTTAATCTCCCAAATTGCGCTGATACTCATATGCCAACCCCAGAGAGACAGAGGACTTAGTTGATCTGGTATTTGATAAACTGTCAGTTATCGAAGAAGTAACAAATCAAGTTTTGTATTCAGCATCACTGTATTTGCTAACAGCGTCTTGTTAACAGCAGCTAGCGCCCGCCCATTATTTCTACTTCTGTGTAAATGGGGACGAAAAATTAAAATGACATGTAGGTTAGATGTCTTTATAGCCTACTGTGAGATAATTGTCTGCCTTTCATATAATGAAACCCTTTTATGCGAATTTGTCATATACTTCCTTTTATTTATCAATCATTCCGGGACATTTATTTAACAAATTGTACTGTAATTAATTATACTAAAATTATCAGAAAGTTAATTCGCTAATTGAATTTCATTTTTTAATTGCACATCACATTACTCCTACATATTACAGAAATGACATGCCCATTACAAAGGCGATATTTAGACAGTTTTTAAGAACTATTTGAAGCGATTATAATCTATGCCGAGAACGCATTCGAGTTGAGGGTGATGCATTTATAATGGCAATAGTTGTCACTTGAATATATATTTGTTGCAAACTTGTGTTAGAATCATCTTGAAAAAGAAGGGAATATAACAAATATGACTTATTTTAACTTCAAATTAGAATTCAATTAAGTTCCCTGAAATGCGAGACTACACACCTACTCTTTAACATCAAGCCTGCAATTTCTTATTAGTTAGCAAATACATTAATATAGTCATTATTCTCTTGCTTTTAATCCTCATGGTCGATGCATTCTGCGCTAGATGCAGGCACTACAGAAGTCATTAAGCTATTATTCTCTAATATTTCCGAAGCTCCAGCGTTTTCGTATATAGAAATCTGAGCTGATCCTTCAGTGTTAAATTTTTCGATCGCGATCGAGTGTATTCAGTTCTGCGTAGTCCACAGCAGATGCTTGTCTGTGACTCAGTGAGGCTCCTGGCAAGATATTGCCATCAGCACGTACAATTTCATGAACGGAGAGAGGCTCTTCTTGCTGGACATTATCATCTCTTACTGAAACGTTAATAATAAAATAAACTATTAAGCCACACCCGAGCAGATAAAATAAAGTTTGTTCAATCTATTGAATTCAGAGTTCTTCTTTAATTTTTTTAATTTCATCGAAAGATAAACAAAAGTTATAATTGGCATATAAAGATTTCATTACGCTATTCTGCCTAACCATCTTTTTATAATGATTATAAATAATCGTCGGTTAGTTTCAAAAGAAGTTGAAACAGGTCAAATGGAAATTATTTCGACAAACAATAATAGCGCTATGATAATGAGTCAAATGATATTTTCGTTTTAGCTTGTTACGGCTTAAACGCAAATGGTGGATTAATACGACCCCTAGAAAGAAAACTGAAGCATACAATAATCATGGAAAAAATATATATTGCTGCTCAATATATAGTCATTTGAGGTTATAATAAAATTATTTTGCTGCATTTGGACAAAATCAGCCAGTCTAAGGTAGTTGGTAATACCTACGTACAAACTCATGAATAATTTCATTTTAAAAATATAGAAGTAGAAATTCTTGAAATATCTCCTTTGCTCTGACTTCCTTAACACTTTGAAGCAGATGATAGCAACTGATAGAAGCAACACAGCGATTACGGTAACTACCAGTGCAACAAGTGAAGAATCAGTAGATGACATAAGAAAAGTGTTTTCACTTCCTGTAGATGACGAAACTACAACGTTATAGAGCAAATGGAAACAGTAAACTCGCCTTAAAATTTTTTTCACAAATCTAGAACTCATTCACGGGGTCTCGATTTTTTGGAGCACAGGCAAACAGATGGGCCTAAGGACTTCGTCTATGTCTTTGTCATTTTTAATTTACCATGTGCTTTTGTTATTGGCCATTAAAGGCGTAAGTGACACAACATTATTAATGAACTTAAATAAATTGTATACGATAAACTGTAATCTATTAAGCGCTTATGGTTCTAGGTTGATTGAGTTTTGCATAAATACTAGACTTCGCAGAGAAAGAAATAACTTCTAAAACAAAGGAGAATATTTAACTTATTCTACATAAACAGCTGCCTTGATCCTTAATAATTTCATCATAAGCCAAACTTGTTGCAGACTAGGAAGTAATGCCACTCAATCGTACTGTGGGCTGACTGACGAAATGACTGCGACGTCTTTTTTAGGTATCAAAAGGCGCTGCATAAATAGCCACACATATATATGGCGTCGATTGATCACACTAGACAATTCCTTGGCTTTTAAAACAAACTAAAGCAAAACTTAAAGTACGATTGAATGTGCTTCTCATATTTTATATGTACACTCATTTCTTTCACTCCGGTAAGATTGGAAAACACAAACACAGTTGCTGCTGCCAAAATGAATTTTGAAGGTGAATGATCATAGTGACGATAATAAAAATTACACTTCACAGACGCCAATTTCTCTGTGGGCGATATATTTCCGTAAGGATTTCATTATACTTTCTTATGCTCATTGATAGACTCACCATTTCTGCGTATTGCCGTAGAGCTGTTTGCAAGTGTATTTCGGCATATACAGTCGTTCTGGTCTAAAATGAATGTGCTACTCAGTTTATTTTTAACCTGTGCTTGATATCATTTGCTGGACTCAATATATCTTTCAGTTTCGAACAAGAAGTATTGTTCGAACGCTTTTGCAACTATTGTCAAATGGGTCATTTGCCACTGAAAAGGATACGTGTAAAGAATGACAGTCAAACTCTACTGTAGCTTAAATTTTCACAATTATATACAGACACTTAAATTAAACTGTGAGTCAGATGCACTCTGCAGAAATAAAATTTAATTTGGTCACAAAAATTTCATCTTACGTGAAATGTTCATTCTTGGTGATATCCAAGTGTTCCTGTAGAGCGAAACATTCTTCGCGGCGTCACGGTGATGACGAAAATTGTTCACGATGTTGTCAACATTTACTGAATTGAAATATGTAGTGCAAGAAAATGTGACTCCATGATCGTCACATTTAAGTTTTATAATGAGCCCAGATTTTACGTCTCTGTTTGGAGTAATATTTAGTTGAGAAGAAACAATTTTTCCAGTGTTTTCGTTTCTCCACCCCATCGTTGGGTAAAAATTACCTCTGAAGTCAAAGACGCAAGAAATCAACAAATAATCGTCTTCACACAAAGAATCACCAGATTCAGTCAGGTTTGTGCTGCATTCAGGACCAGACTCTGTGGCAGACCAAAGAAAATAGATGTGAGTTAAGCTTAAGATTTGAACAATAATTTTGCTTCTTGAGTAAATACTATCTGACTGTAATATAATAATAAGTGGCTATAATATAATTATATCTGACTGATAATGTAATACTATTTATCTTCTGTAATTAACTTATTAGGAATCGCACCATAGCACATCCACTGAAAATTCGCTTATATAAGAAATGAAAAGTAATCTGAAACACACAATACTGAGTGTTAGAACACATTTTGGACGTTTGCCATTATAGCTTTGCATTCTTCACTTCCCGCGTTAACTGTCTACTGGTCGGTCGCTTGGTAATTTTGAAATGATGCTTGCTTCATCAACATCATCATCATCATCATCAGTTGCCCTTCACTGGAGCGTTGCCATTTCCATTGCACTTTGCCAATCGTCAGGTTCTACGATTTTCTTCAGAGCAAGTTGAGAAGAAATAGTTTATCCGGTGTTTTTGTTTCTCTAGCCGATTGTTGCATAAAAATTACATTTGAACGCAACGACGCAACACATCAACAAATAGTTGTCTTCCAAAATTCACTCAGTTTTGTACTACACTAGGTTCGGCCGCAATACCGGAAGGAGGCAAATAATACGACCTTCGTTAAAGATTTTACGATATTTCATTTTCTTCAACTTGGTCTATCAAATGCTTGACTGTGATTAAGCTCGGAGGAATCGCACTCTAGCATATGTCATGTGCTTTTGAGATGTGACAGAAATGAAATTCTGCATATTATTTGTTACCTTTTCAGAACATTAAAATTTTAGCACAATTACTGACTTCTGCTTTTTTCCTCATCTTTTCACACCTGTTTTAACATCAGCACTCCTCAACGTATTATTCAAAGAACCGTGAGCAATGTTTGAGCACACAACTATTTTATTATACTTTTGCTCCCGTTGGGTAAAACTTTCACTGTTAACACTCTGTTGTTCACAAAATCAAAAGATTAAAAGTGCTTACCAATAACAATTAATTCCGAATAGTGCTCTGCAGTTATTTTGAGATATATTTCGTTTAGGAGTGTTTCAACGCAAGCGTAAGTTCCTGCATCTGCCTGTCGTGTGTTGCGTATGATTTGGTTCAGTAGAATTCATAGTGCATCGTTCACAGTCATCAGAGAAATTGCCATCTTTAAAGAGAAGAACATCTCGTTTAGGTTCAGCTCTCGCTCTGTATTTCCACCATATGTTAGCTTCTGATCGACAGTGAATTGTCGTCTTTTGGCCGGTTAGAACAGCTATGTTTTGTGGAAAGTCAATCTCCACGAGGCTTTTGGCTAGAATAAAGAAAGTTTTGCAAATATTTGAAAGAATTTATGTGACTACGGTATAACGAAATTCAATTCATCAAAATGATGAAAGTGATTTATAGCCGAAAATCCATGTTGCAGTTCGTTCAAGATGAGTTACTTGGGTCTTTGAACAGATCGGAAAATGACCTGTACAAATATGCAGCCATAGGCTATACATGACATTTCAATGTATGATTATTGGAACTTCACTTTTAGAGAAGAAATATGGAAAATTGGAGCACAAAAAAACAGGTGCGGCTAAGAACTACGTGTATGTCGTTGTCAACTTTGATCTACAAGATGCTTTTGTTGTTGGTCACTGAAGGCGGAGGTGATACAACATTAGTAAGTAACTTAAGTAAACTGTATACGATAGACTGTAATCTATTTATTTGTTCACGCTTTATGGTTCGAGTTTGAATGACCTTCACATAAATACTAGATTTAACAGAGCAAGAAATAACTTCTGGGGCAAAGGAGAACATTTAACCTATTCTACATAAGCAGCTACCTTGATCCGAAATCTAATATTATCCTCAACCATACGTAATTCAGACTAGGAAATAATGCCATTGAATTGTACTTTGGGAAAACTGACGAAATGACTGCGACGTCATTTTTAGGTCTTAAAAGGCGCGGTATAAATAGAAACACACATACATGCGCCGATTTCTCGCATTAGACGATTCCTTGGCTTTTAACAAAAACTAGAGCAAAACTAAAAGTATGAATGATTATGTTTCTCATATTTTATATGAGCACTCGTTTCTTTCACTTTCTGGTAAAACTAGAAACACAAATAAAGCTGCTGCTGTCAAAAGGATTTTAAAATGTGAATTAATTTGGTGAATATATTAAAAATTAGTCATTCACAACAGGCACCAAACTCTTTTTGGCCAATATATTTCAGCACGGATTCTAATGTTTTCTTATGTTCACTGTTAGACTCACCAAATGTTCGAAATGAAGTGACTCTGTTTGCAGGTATATTTCTGCATATGCAGTCGTTCTGGTCTAAAATGAATGTGCCAATCAGTTTGTTTATTTTTAATCTGCGCTTGGTATCGTTGATTGGACTTAATAAGTACTTCAATTTCAAATGAGAAGTAGTTTTCGAACGCTTTTGCAACTACTGTGAAATGGGTCTTTTGCCACTGATGCGTCAAGCATGAAAGACAAAGTATGTTGTAGCTTAGGTTTTTGAAGCAATTATAAACAGACACTTAAATTAAAGTCAGATGCATGACGAAGAGATTAAATTTAATTTGTTCATAAAAATTTAGTCTTACCCGAAATGTTTACTCTTGGAGAAATCCAAGTATTTTTGTAAAGCGGAACATTCTTCGCGGCGTCACGGTGATTAGAAAAATTGTGCACGATGTTGTCAACATTTGTTGAATTGAAATACGTAGAGCAAGAAAACGTGACTCCATGATCCTCACATTTTATTTTTATAATGAGCTCAGATTTGACGTCTCTGTTTGGAGTAATATTTAGTTGAGAAGAAATAATTTTTCCAGTGTTTTCGTTTCTCCAATCCATCGTTGGGTAAAATTTACCTCTGAACTCAACAACGCACAGTATCAACAAATAATCGTCTTTACACAAAGAATTATCCGGATTTGTCAAGTTTGTGCTGCATTCAGGATCAGACGCTGTGGCAGAACAAAGCAAATGTATATGGCTTCAGACACATATTGCAGTTCTTTTAATATGTCACTTGCGTCTTTGAACAGATCGGAAAAGGAGCTGTACAAATTTATAGCCATAAGATATAAACAATATTTTTTATATTAAATACTATTCGACTATGCTATTATAATTTTACGGCCTTTAAGTAATCTACAAGGAATTGCACCGTCGCTCATCCACAGATAACTCGCATTCATATTGTTTGTTCATTTAGCCCCACCAAAGAAATCGAAGACAATCTGAAAGGTACTATACAGAGTGTTAGAATATAAGTTAGACGATTGTCCTTATAGCTTTGCGTTCTTCGCTTCTCGCGTTAACTTTCTACAGGTCAGGTGCTGCTGTTTTGATATGATGCTGGCATCATCGTCATCAATTACCCCTCTCCGGAGCATTGCCGTTTCTATGACTGTTTGATAACCGTACCGGTCATGGGCTGAGCTTGCCTTTGAGCTGTGTTTAGCCCCATATCCTGTAAGTGAAGATCGGCCTCCACCGTCGGGGTCATCTTGGTAGTTCGACTGGTCCCTTCCACTGCTCTTGTGGAGATTAACGCTCTGAGCGCCCTATCGTGACCCCCTCCTGCCATCCCACCGTGCGAAGTGTCCAAACATCCAAAGACCTCTTGCCCTGATCAACTTCGAGACTGGAGTGTGTCACGTGCGCCTGACATTTGTGCATTGGTCTTGTGCGCAAATTATGGATTTCGCTTGACTATCCTCAAGCAGTATGCTGGCAGGCAGGCTTCTTTTATATGGCCACAACCATCAACGTTCCAGGTCAGAGCCCATAAAGAGCACAGGTGATATGCAAGATCTAAACACGCGGATTTTTCTGCCCGGCCAAGTATTTGTACCACAAATTCCCCGATTAAATCTGTTTATACAGTCATTGGCAAATGCTATTAAAAGACGAACCTCCGGATCGCTGGTGCCATCAACCTTGACATTCAACCAAAGGTAGATGAATTCTCCTATCAAGGACAGTGCCAGATTCTTCTGAATTTTAGAAAGAAGGGCTACATCATCGGCAAAGTCCTGGTCAGAGATGTCCAATCCAATGCGTGCACCTGCGTGACCCTAGGCGACAGTCTGTTCCATGACCTGATCCATCGGCGGTAAGAACAGTGTTGGGAAAGTTTGCAGCCCAATCGTTGTTCACTCTCTACGCTAAACCAGTTTGATGTCACACCGCAAGCATACACAGCATATATTGTCTTCATGTAGAGCTGTCATAAATTCCACAATTTTGTCCGGAAAGTAATGAAAGAAGAGCAATTTCCAGATAGCTGGGCAGTCTACAGAATGAAAAACCGCATTCAGTTCTACATAGGTAATCCACAACAGCTGCCGTAACTCCCTCCTTCATTGAATCTGGTTATTCAGCGGTAAAATACGATCAACAGTGGATCTACCAGAAATTATGCCGCTGTGTTGAATACGTCTCAGTTGTAACAGTATATCCTTTATTCTCGCTAAGAGAACACACGCACAGGCCTTTTCAGACATAGATAGGGAGGCAGCCTTTAAGTATTTTAATGAGCTCAGATTCTACGATTATGCTTAGAGCAATATTTAGTAGAGAAGAAATAATTTCTTCCGTGTTTTCATTTGAATAGTCCATTGCTGGGTAAAATTTATATATGAATTCAAGGCTACTTCAAGAAAAGCCATCTGCTAACCTTCACTCAAGTTTGTGGTGCCTTCATGTTTAGACGCTATGGCGGACAATTGCAATCAATATGACCTTCGTTTAGAATTTAACGATATTTCAATTTCTTGATCTTCGTCTATCATTCTCTGCCTGTAATTAATCTCTGCGGAGTCGCACCCTAGGACACATCAGATGTCTTACAGGCGTTAAAGAATAAAGAAAATCTAAATGTTAATTTTATCGTTTCAGAATATTAGAATTTTTTTACAATTATTTACTTTTGAATTTTCTCATCTTGCCCTATCAGTTTAAACAATATAAGCACTCCGCGAGGTATAATTTAAACAACTGAGAGAAGTCTTGAACACAGCCATTTTATTCCACTTTTGCTCGTGTTGGTTAGAACTTTTATTCTTGACACTGTGGTTTTATATGTTGCAAAATGAACGCTTACCAATAACAATCAATTCCGAATAGTGGGCTGCAGTTATTGTATGATTTGTTGTGTTTAGGAATGTTTCAACGCAAGCGTAAGTTCCTGCATCTGCCAGTCGTGTGTTGCGTTTGATTTGATCAAACTGCTTTGGTTCAGTAGAATCCATAGTGAATCGTTCAAAATCATCAGAGAAATTGCCATCTTTAAAGAGAACTACGTCCCATATATGTTCAGCTCTCGCTCTGTATTTCCACCATATGTTAGCTTCTGATCGACAGTGAATTGTTGTCTGTTGGCCGGCAAGAACAGCTATGTTTTGTGGAAAGTCAATCTCCAACAGGCTTTTGTCTAAAATGAAATAAGTAAAATGTTGCAATTATTTGAAAGAATTCAAGTGACTCAGGTGTAAATCAGCTAATCTAAAAAACGGAAATAAGTTGCAGGTGAACATACAAATAGCAGTTCTTTTAATGTGAATCACTTGTGCCCTTGAAAAATTCTGTAAAGCGCGGTACAAATGTGCAAATATACATACCTCTTAAATGTGTTTATTAGAACCCCAGTTTTAGAGAAGCAATATGGCAAAAATTTTAATTGCATATTGGCAATCACAAGTAATACCAAACCCATTCAAGGTACTGAATTTAAATTTTTTTCGATTTTAAGAGTTTTATTTTAATGGATTATATAGTTTGAATCATCAGCTAGCTTATTATTATTATTTTTCTCGGTTAAAACAGTCGGTTCTGCTAGTTTTTTTGGCCAGTTTTCCAGTTAGATGACAGAGTCTTCTGACGTACTTTCCTGGATACCTTTTTGTTCGATTACTTAATTGACTTGGCGTTCGAAGTGTAGTTTTGGTGTTGGCGGTATGGACACACCCCAGGTGTGCACCTGCTCGTGTACAGTTCTGAGTCGTTGAGGCTACTCAACCGTGTAAGTCTGCCGGTGCTACGCTCTGTGAGGAAAACGTTGTTTACGTTGCGCATCTGGCGGCCGAGGTCTCAAAGAGATCTCTACGCGTCTGCCTCCTCCTCCATCGTCAGACGATAGCAGAACCCAACCGACTGGACTTCGGTTCGGGGCATGGAATGTCCGAAGCCTCGGCAACAAGTCCACGACGGTTGCTGATACTATTACTAGCTAGGCTCTTGATATCCTTGTTGCGGTCGAAACATGGCATCAGTCGGCTTCGGATGTCGCACTTCAAAGGGCCGCGCCTAAGGGGTACCTCCTCGTCGAGTCGTCACGGCGCAGTTCTGACCTTCTCACTCCTTATCGCGGTGGAGGAGGGATTGCAATCTTCCATCGTACAAACCTGCGGGCGAAACGAGTAAGTGAAGTATACTACATCCGAGGTCATCCTCTGCTCGTTCTCAACGTCACGTGGCCCAGTTGCGGTTGCCGCTGTCTACCGCCCGGGCTCTCTGCCTCCATCGTCTCCGTACATCAAAGAGTTCACTGTCCTCTTTGAGGCATTAGCCACATTTAATAGCCAGATGGTTGTGACAGGTGATCTCGATGTTCACGTGGAGGATCTCAGCTATCCCTGGGCGGAGCAGCTGAGGAAGCTGTTTGCTGGCTTCGGCTTGAAACATACTTTCCCTGAGAAGGCTGGGATAGGACATGGATGTAATAGGCAACTACCGACCGATGTCAAACCTCATGTTTTTATCAAAGATCATTGAGAGACATCCTATATTGCAGTGAGTGAACAGCATTTCAAGTGTCATTTATGTCTGTTTAACATCACCTTCACTGAAACATAGTCTAGTCTAATCTAATGACTTTTTGGCACCGTTATCACAATACACATGGCTTCGGTCGATGGTTGCTTCAACACAATACAATACGACTATAATTTAATAATGCTGTCGCTACAAAGTTTAGAAGTGCACATTGAAGCCGGGAAACAGGAAACATTAAGAGCCACAAACAGTCTGAAATTTTCAGGTTAGCTCGGAAGATAATTTTAAGAGGGTCACGAACACAAGTTGCTGGCAATATGTTGTTAAAACGGCATCACTTTAGAGAGGGTCACTACATATATGATGATGATGAATCAGGCTAATTCAGCATTCTTTCATCATTATATCCTTCCTTTACGTCATTAGTTGATGGTCTCCCTCTTCCATGTCATAAATAGGCACTCCTGTTTTTATGACCCTAATTCCATGATCCAACTGACCCGTGTATTAATCTGTCGTCTTTTTATTATCATACTACTTCTGAATATGTTAAGCCTAAATTTTCATATGGTATACTGTCAATACCGAAGAATCTTGTGCCTTGGCTAACTTGCATGACACAATGGCCTACTGGTCTCACCCTAGCCTTGCAAAGCGGAGTGTGCACGTTTAAAGTTCCTCTGAGACTGTAATTGTTTGGGATTTTGAACAAGTCCTTTACCCACGATTGATCAGCGACATCGATCAATACTTTGTCTTTAGATAGTAGCGCTAAATAAATAGATAATCTCAATGCAATCTTAGAACTTCTATAGCGCTATCATAATAATGCACTTGGCATCAGTCGATGACGCTGCAAAACAGATTCGCAATCCAGTAATTTCCAAGGGTCAGTCGTGTGAGACAGAAATGCAACTCAAGGATGATAAGCAGGATGAAATAAAAGCGTCGAGTCGAAAAAGGATACACAGCAGAGCTAACAGATTCTTTCAGTGTTTTGCAGAACCTTTGGCCAGCAACAGAAAAAGAAACAGAAAAACTATGTCCTTTTTAATCATTAAATGATCATTATTCAAGAGAAAAAAATACGAATCATTCTAATCTGGGAACAGGGACCAAGCTTTTCACCTAATCCTACTGCATTGTTTCTGTGAAATAAAAATACTGTTGCTGTGAAACTTTCATAAATGCAAAAACACCATGCATCTAGAATAGTAAGCAAGTAGACTTGTTTCTCTAGCGCATTTCCCGTTTCCAGTTTCACCTTTCCCCAAGCAAGGCAAAGAATTCAGAAAAATTACACAAGGATAAAAAAACAGAATTTGACAACAAAACACAAGAAAACAGCTTAGTAGTAGTCGACTCCGTAAAACTTGCACAAGCTAAACCGCTGAATAAATCCAGTCGTAGTGAAACCATAATTCCAGTTCGCACAAGATTTTTACAGAGTGGCCGAACAGCCGGCATTAAGTACCCCGCTTAACGACGAGTATGAGAGTGGCATGTGTAAAAATCTAAGGCAGCAATATTAAGGCGTCTTCACGTAATTGAATAGACGAACTTTTGCCTGTTTGTCGTTCGAACGATAGTTGTTAATGTTCATGATTGACAAGTATATTAATTAAAAGAGGAACATCGATTATATATAAACGACCAGGTGAAGAAGAAGCTGATCGTGCAGTTGTCCGCAGTTGGACTGCAGTAAATAATAAATAATTACGGCAGTAAATAATAAATAAATAATGTTCAACTGACACAAACAAAGCTGTTACTTGACAATATGGTAAGCAGGTGACGTCTACACTGGTGGAGAGGGACTTGTCAGGCCATACAGTAAATCGGATCGGGACGATATAATTTGATTGACAGATCTAGCAGAGACCTATCCTTGTGTCAATGAACGCTTAAAAACAAAATTTGAGAGTTACAGAATGACTACAGATTCTGCCAAGTTTCATTCTCTAGTCAAAGATTATTAAAGGGATGATTAGTTTTTGTTTAAACGTGTTAGATAATAACCGTTTGCCTATCGCATTTTGTTATTTTTATCAGATCTGAACGATGAGCTCAAAACTACAGAAAGCCAATCAACTTCTGTCATACCTGCTGTTATACCAGTAATTCTTATCGTAGGTTTAGTTGCTATTATAATCACTTTATCACCGCTGCAACAAAAGGAATCCACTGACATCTGAAGGGGAAAGTCAAAACATTTACATATCCGGTAATCGTGTTGCTTAATTGCTCAATGTTTTAGTATTGATGTTAAATACGCTCAGGTTAAACATAAATGTTATTGGGAAGGGAGCAGAAATGATACATGTAAAACAGAAAATAATCTTTTTTAAACAATATTTTTTGGTGATTTCTTTTGTGTGACTATATCGCAGTTGTTTTTAATTATGTTTAAGGGGGACCTGTGTAAATTGGAAATTGCAAATAGACATTGTAAATCAAACGATCGAAAATAGAAACTAGTTTTTTGCCAGTTATTTGTAAACGACTTTGCGACTTGAGGTTAGCTGCGAAATAAACGACGATTCATCGACCAATAAGCAGTCTCTATCAGAGTGCGGTAGAGTGGCGAATGATGTCGTCACCCCGTTAAGACTACTGTGGTGCCTAAACACCCAATGACGTTACGTATGACATGGTGAGTGAAGGCCAACATTCATTAAGTAAGCCTGGCCCTTATTGACTAGCAGGTGATTAAAGATAGAAAGAAAGCTGCGGGAGAAAACTCACAGATGAATCCGGCAGGGCGATATGTAACAAAAAAAATCAACGGTTATATGAAACTGGCCAGTCATCTTATCCCACGCTTTCCGGCGAGTAGCTAGGTACACAGATTGCTGATGATTGTTTTTTTATCAAAACCGGCAAACAGTCTTGCATACACAATCGCTCGTCGCACGTTTTAAAAGGAGCGCGCATTCTACTTAGCCTCCAACGGCAAAGTGTGTTAAATGAATTAAATGGACTGTGGTGGATGAACCTACTGGAGCAAACGCCCTAACAGACCGTTAAGTTTGCCACTGAAGAGAGAACGTAAATTGCTGGTGGTCGTGGTTTGGGGATTTGAGAAATTTTACACATACATTTGAAGGGCACACTTTAAATAGCAGACGATGAAGCAAACGGCCTGGATGTGCATTCGCGTTAATTATCGTGCTGTTTGCTTTATAGATCAAACCAGCAAGGACCAGCAAGTTTGATCCAGAATTGGTAACACTGAGAAACGTATTTTATAACGATAGACCAGTCATAAAAATGAATATCTCAAGATGTTAGAGACGTTTGGCCATACCGCCAAAGAAACTTATTTCCGATAAATTTAGCTGGGGCAGACTTAAGCGACGTCGCTTGTTTACCGTTGGAGAGTAATTAAACATCGTCATTATTTTTTTACGCATCTATGCAGACAATTCACAAAATGCGCTCTCTCTGGCTTAGGAAGGTAAAGAGAATTTTTACAGATGGATCCTTTAGCCAAGCATCGAGATACTCGCTGCATTGCAATACAGCTACAGATTGCTACCGATTGACGTCCCATCAAATCAGTCAGTCATTCCTATTTCCTATAGCGATATTTGCATCTTGAATGACCAACTCTCGCTTTGCAACGTTGACTAACATAAAGGTGAATGCCGCAGTCAAACTTTACTGCGGCCATCTGGCGATTAATCAGAATCTCACTTTTTTCAAATACTGTGTTCATTGTAATAACTCGTTTGTTGTCTATTTGAATTGTATTTATTAATTTACTTGGTTATTCATTTGTTTTATTCAATGTCACCCTCTGTTGCATTACCACAGGGCATCGCCTGTCGTCTATTTGAGTAAAACACTCATGTTTTTAAAGGACATGTTTTCACATCACCACCCTATCGGCTTGTACTTTGATTCTACTGAAATACTTTTTAGAAGGTATATATGGTGCAGCAATTTTTAATATTTTTTATCCTCTTGCCTACCTGAATACCCTTATATGTGACGCAATTCGAACTGATTTACCTATCCCTAACCATAACCACAGCCATAACCCTAACACAGGCCCACGCAAGGTTTATTTTAAACATTATTGAAAAGAAATTACAATTACGTTTAATTATAATTTTAATCCTATTTAATTAATTGTAAAGATTAATATAATTTTATTATATTCATATTTATATTTTGAACATTTTTTATTTTTATAATAATTGCTGAATTTCTTATTACTAATAATTTTTCTCAACCCACTACCATCACCACAACCACCGCCACAACTCATACTTTCATTTTCACTAATCTTCCAACTGTCAGAAAAGGTTGATGTAGCAGAACACAAAAGTTACCCTAAAATTATCATATGACGCCGATAATTAGTACATCTCTTCACAGCTATTTAAAAGGTTCCTAGAGAGATGCTATATAGATGATCCCACAGATATATCGTATGTGTACGTACATCACATTATATCTTCAAATTTTATTCTAAAAGAAACACTACCACCACTATTACTACCGCTACTTGTATGAACAATTTTAATTGCTAGTTATCACAAATCTGTGTATGTTTTAACCTTTACTTTGGTGAGATATATTTGGCTTACTCCGGTCCAATGTTACGGACATTATGACATTTAATGCGGACAGATCGTTAAGTAAGTAAGTAAGTAATTCATTTGTTAACATGCCATATGTCCATCAGCAGAGCGAGGAATCGTAGGCGTGGGTGGGTCACAGCGGTCAGACTACGAAAACAATACGATACAAATAGGTCTTCAGTCGCTTTACGAATGTGTCTAGCGAGATACTGTCGTGAGTAATGTAAACAGGAAGACTATTCCATATGGTTGATGCAGAATTGCTGAATCCGCGCCGTGAGAAATCGGACCGATAGTCTCATGTCAGGGAAAGTTTGGTGTAGCTGATAAATTTGTCCAAGGTTTTGCATGAACGCGACATCGCTACAAGTTTGTTTATTGTTTGTACTATGTAATGATTAAATATCCTTCATAATTAGCAAACATACTATTTGCTAAGACATTTCAAACTCAACATTGTCAAATATTGTGTGAGTTAAGCAGGTGTTTGTTAGTTTAGGTCAGTAGAGAAGAATGTGAAGCTTTCAAAGGAAATACTCTGTATAAGTGTCATAGCAATATGATTATTTGACGTAAACTGACTGCAGTTATGGAGCAGCTTAAGCCACGCACCTCTCTGCTTCTGTGGACGAATGGAGAAGGAAACTGGACCATGTGATTGGATTTAAAGATTCGCATGAGCTTTTGGTCACAAATGGATGCATGGATAGAATCACTTGTTCCACAGAATACAATGTGCTCACAATACTTTACTATTTGCATTTAATTATTTAAATCGATCAAATTCAATTGATTATGTATTAAATAGCAATACGTATTTTTCTCGAATCATCTGTTCCATCGACACAAAGAATCGACTTATGGTGTAAATAGTTATTCCCGATTGTACTGTAATTCTCTGTCATGGCTCAGAGTAATATACCTTAGGCTACATACCTTGATTCAGTGTTTGAAGGCAAAATTTGTATATCCCTCAGGATTACTACTATACTCAAAAACACAATAACAACAGTCACAGTGAAGTAAATAATAACTATCGCTGGAAGGACATTATTGCTTGCACAACGCGTGAGCCTTGTAATCAAATTTAGCCCAAGAGAAAAGACTATGAGATTCGTTTGGATTCGTCACTGTATGAACAGCATATAGTTAAGTCATCGAATACTAAAACCTGCTGAGAGATACCTACCTGTCTCTAATTGTCCGCTGGCGTCGAGCAATCACGCTGTTCTACCAGTGATCAGTGGGAGTGGGTGGTATTGCATAAGTCCTACGCCAGTCTTAAATCACCAGTCCTGTTATTATACTGTGCAGAACAACACGAGCGTGTCGTTAAATAACAATAACATTGAAGCATAAAGCCAACTACTTGCACACATGCCTATTTACCTTCTTACCTACCTACATAGATGCATACATACATACATACATATTTACATGCATGCATCTGACTGATAACCATGCATAGATTCTGAAGCATTTTAGTATGAACTGCAGAGAGCTGTTATTGTTCTGCCTCACTTCCAACTGGGCGATGATGCAAGGTGAAAGAATGAGAGGCTTCCTTGTTGACGAATTTTTCTTAGCTCTCAACCAGCATCGGCGTCGATAGTCCATACATCATGTTAAGCCGGCCACATGAGCCCACAAATTAAAAAGTCCCAATAATGATCTCAGATATCAGTAAAGAAAATGATGTTCAGTTCCATAGTTTACTCTTAAGTGATATAACTTATTTAGTAAGTAGTCTGTTAGTATTGTACAAAGTTTCTTATCAAGAAGACTGGATGGTTTACTTTCATACATGTAAAAACCTGGACCATTTACAAATACTTACATTAATCTGCAAACTATTGTGCAATCGTGAACTACATAGTAGCCTGCGCGTTTTTGCAATTATTTGTACTTGTTTGCAAACATAAATATACGTACTTAATACAAACTGCATACATACATACATGCATACATGAATATATGCATGCCTACATACATACATACAGTACGTACTTATATACATATGCACGTATACATGCATGCATGTATGTTTGCCAATACGTATGTATTCGTCTGTATATTTAGATATATGCCCTGTCATCAGATTGATATTGTGTTTGAGTCTCAGCCGGTTGACTCTATCAAGCATCAGTTCCGTCAAGAAGATACTGTTCGCGTATTATTACTTTGGGTTGACGTGGTGGCGGTATATTGTGAACCGTGTGGTCCATTTGTGCATAGACTGATGTGTTGAACAAAGGTTCGCGTTGTTGCATTATGGGAGGCCCGTGACTTCCTCTTGCTATGCTGACTTCCGTGTAGATAGTTCCGTCCATGCCAACATTCTAAAAGATTGTAAACACACAAGTTGAATTCTATGAACTGGTATTAAGTATTAAGTATTTTCAGGCTTAATCTGCTGTTACACTAATCCCATATCTAGAAACTTGCTTTCTCTTTTTGGTTAATACCGGTATCTATAGCACCGAATCAGATAAAAGCATTTCGAGAAAAATGCTAGACAATTAACGAGACTTTAAACCGTTCAGTTGAACTGTAAATGCAAAATGGTGACGACATTAGGATTATTATGTGATCACGTACACAGAACCAAGTAGGAGAAATGATATAGGCTTCCATTATGGTTCAAAGGTTCTCATGCATCTGCAGAAACGTTGGTGAAGTATGCTCATTTCGTGGTCTAGTTAATCGCCAGATGGCCGTCATAAAGTTAGGCCACAATGTTCATCCTTATGTTTACCACAATTGCAAAGCGAGTGCTCATCATTCAAGATGCAAACATTGCTATACGAAAGCGGGATGACCGACTTTGACAGTACGTTATTCGGTGGCACTAAACAAGTAAGTTGTTTCAGAGTGGACTTGCTCAATTGTCAAGTGTCCGCCTCAGAATTAGCTCCATCCTGCAAACACCGCTTTCATAAGCCAGTTCTCATATCCAGTCCGCTACAATTAGACTATAAATGCATCATACTCTGGATCCCTCAGTTGTCAAAATCGATATAAAACTGAAGTCAACATTTGGCTTCTGTCCATGATCTTCTGTCCTGAAATATCGTCCACTGCTCAGGATTCCGGGAAGGAACAGCTGGTGATATATAGATGTTTTTTGCTTATTTATTTTTTAAACTGATGCCTAGAAACGTTCATCCCTTTTCGGAAAAAGTTATTTGTCTCTAAAGCAACGAGGGCATTTCAAAAATGGGAGGCAGAACTGGCGGTATATAAATGTTATCATATTACATATTTATTTTATCAAGACCAGCACTTAGATAACCATGTTCCAGAGATTGTGAGAGATTCGTTAAGGCTCTACAGAAATATCCAGTTGCATACCGTGATAAATTCACAATAAATGCATACGGTAACGGATACATGAATACATAATAAATTCCTGTAACTGCTATTTGTGCTTAACTTTTTTACAATAGGCAATGCTTAATTAAAAGTATTATTTAGAGCGAACCGTAATTTAATTTTACTTAAGCAATTATCATACCTAATTGCACTTGGAACAAAACTAATAAATCACACGACTGCGTTTAGATGACATATTCAGGAAACCAGTTTTCTTGGCTCGAAGTAGCTCGCTGGATGGCTGGGACAATATAGTAGTGCACTTATTGTGTGTTTTCGTATAATTTTGTATCAATCTGTGTAAGATGCTAGGACTCAAAACTTGACCTAGATTTATAACTATTTTAGCTTTCAAGTATAATGAATTCAGTATCATTATTAGACAGCTCTTACTAATAGGTTGTTTCCAGGAATTGCAAATGTCGTTTAAGCAAGACGAGCCTAGATCAAAAGGAAAAGTTGCCAACCAAACTGAAAGGAAACTGATCGCTTTAAATCATTTAACTACATAAGCAAACATCAGCCGCACACGTAAGTACTTAAAGTGCTTAAGTACTTAAACTCATAAATATGCACCTAACCTAAAATAAGCATGCACCTAGAAATAGAACACATTGATAATGTTTCACATTTACAATGACTGCAAATACAACAGCTGCACGACGAAAACGCTACTAGATAAGGTAAAACGTTCACAATTTCAATGTCTCCATCTAAAACAACCGTTGTATAACTTTAAATATCTATAAGTGCATTCGAAGGGGTATGAAGGCGCCACATGAATCTCCAACACGTTTGAGTCAAGTGGCAGATGTTCGTACAATACACGCATGCTCTCTTACTTAGATCAAAATAGTAGCACGTAATATGACGTAATATGTAAAACTTGACGTAATATGTAAAACTTCATCAGTTTATATGTAACACGCATAAATATTGAAGCAATGAAAAAAATGTCTGATATAAAAGTTGGAATGGTCAAAGTAACGCATTTGCATGCTTGAACTCATTTACAGAACCTTTTAGAAGCATAGCTTTCTGGACGACAGCTAGTGAATTATTCCACGGATTGCTTTCCATCCAAATAGTAAACAGTTTCAGCACCGGTTAGGTTCTCTGCCGCAAATGCCTCCCATAGAAAATCAAACATGAATGTTGGCTTATTGAATAACTTTTTAGTGTCACTCTCAATCTTCCTAAGACCCGAGGCCTCAGAAAAGCTGCGAAATATACCTGCTTACTTGACAACAATCGTATATCAACTTACAATTGCTGGTCTTTCTGTTGTAACTTCGGGAACTGGAATAGCCTGTCTCTGTTGGTAACCAAAGCTCCTTAGATGATCGATGGCTATGTAGTCGTAGGTTCCAACACTGTTCCCTGCTAAACCTACAAACAGAAAAGTAAACTACAGTGCAGGAATGTCTAAGCGGCAGATCCGGAGGAGCCTTATCTTTAGATACAATTTCTGAAATATATCACTCTAGACCCAAGTGTCAGTATAATATATAATAATAGCATGCCGTGACCTGCTGGGTCCATGTTTTGCGTGAAAGTTAAAAGTGTTGAGGACTGGGTTCTTCCGTTATTTAGGCTTCCAAACGAATTCTGACTGCATGTTTGGCCCAAATCTTTATAACATACCATGGTGCATCCCTATTTCCTTCATTTTACATCAAATCATGCAATTATGGAACATTTTGGAATAAGCTTTAAATGTCTAAAGAATCACAAATATTGCTTTTTAGAGAACTGTATTCCTGTCAAAACCTATCTGCCTCATCACAAGTTCATAAAAGAATGTCTAATTGAGCAATAGTCAAGTCTAACCGAACAAGTAATAGTAATTGAACAGCAGTGTCAACATTGAGAGCAGCTACGCTTCCAAGAAGGAGAGGTTCTATGGGCAAAATTAATTAATTAATTATTACATAGTAAGTAAAATAATTATGTATCCGGAAGCAAACGCGATTACTTTGACTGCTGTGTATGTCTTGTTTATCGCGTGTATTGAAGAAGTCAACTCAGTTTTTAAATATGGCTTTGGAATTATTTGTGAATAGCAGCAAATGTCTAATGCAGGAGAGATCGATAATTTAAAATTTATTTTGTAAATTATTTCTGATTGCTTGATGTGAAGAGTTGTCATAATGCTTACTTCCAAATGCAAGCCTTTCACTGACTACACTATCAGCGTTTTGCTGGATTGTATCTTGGGAGTTGGATCTTCCATCGTCATTACGTGTTGCTGGCATGGAGTCAGCGACTTCTGCTGGATCTTCATAATAGATTCGCTCATTTCCTGTTTCAACGGAGGCTATACATTCAGTATTTGTTCTGAAACTACTTTAGGACATAACATATGTGCAAAATGAAATATTGCTTGGCGAAATTGATGAATTACTCAGCGGCTTGTACAATGAATTTGGACGCTACTTGTAAGTGATGTAGCGCCATGATTCAATTATCTAATCTAATGTAATCTAATGTAATCTAATGTAATCTAATGTAATCCAATGTAATCTAATGTAATCTAATGTAATCTAATGTAATTTAATCTAATGTAATCTAATCTAATCTAATCTAAACTAATCTAAACTAATCTAATCTAACGACTTCTATAGCGTCGTTATCACAATGCCCAGAGAATCAGTTGATGGTAGCTTCATTCTGATGCAAATAGCCATAGCATAGACTTTCATGCAAGAATTTCCTGTCGATTTTATTTCTGACGGCGGCTATTCTGCCAGGATTATTTACAGTTTCTCATTGCAATACTAGAGAATACTGTGTGCAATTCGCATACTACTATAGGTCGAGGATTTCTCATCGGTCGGTGTTACTGCGTGTTGCGGGTGCTCGTCTATGGCACTAGTGTTACCATTAAGCGGAGCTGCGCTTCTAAGAAGGACAAGATTTATGGACAGCGTTTTTTTGTAGTCTTAAAAGATGCTGTTTAAATAGCCTGATATACACATATCGCCTATTAGCAGTGCCAGGATTCAAATATCTAATCTAATCTAATCGAAAACTAATCTAATCTAAAGACTTCTATAGCGTCGTTATGATAATACCCAAGGCATCATTCGATGGTTGCTTTATTCTGGTGCAAATAGTTAAAGACTTTCATGCACGAATTCCCTGTCGATTCTATTTCTCACGGCGGCCATTCAGGAAGGATTATTTGCAGTTTCCGCTAGTGATACCAATGTGTATTGTGTGCAATTCGCATTCTACTAGAGGTCGAGGATGTCCCAACGGTCGGTGTCACTGAGTGTTGCGGGTGCTCGCCGAGGATATCAGTGTCAGCAATGAGCGCAGCTACGCTTCTAGGAAGGACAAGTGCCATGGATAAGTTTCATGAACAGTCTTTTTGAGGTCTAAAAGATGATGTTTCAATAGCCGCAGCGTGCATGTCGCCGATTACTCACAATGCATGATCATTTGACTTTTAATATAGCTTTTGATTGACATTGGCCATTCGCAAAATGCTAATTTGAATCTATAAAATACTCGTCTGTACGCTTTTGGGTTTTTAAGCCTGGTTGATCAATTCTAAACTGAAGGAAAACTCCCTCGCAGGTCTTACAGAAAGTGGGCGCTTCATTTGGACACTGATTTTGGACATTAGAATCAAGATACACTTTTTAGACCCACGATATTTTGAGATTCTTTCATGAAGATACATAAAAAGTACAAACTAAAATTATATCGTTAGCCTCCAGGTGCGACAACATGTGTCGAATGGTCTCCTACTGAAAGGGCATAATATAGGCCTAATCATAAATCATCTGAGCTAAATTCAAATTATAACCGAAAGCCTATTTGGATATATTTGCAGATTACGTATCACAGCCTACCTCGAGTGTTTTCCAGAAATAGGACGTTTGGATCGGTAGACGAATTATGAAAACATCCTGTTCACATTGAAGCAATAACAATTATGAGAAACCAGTAAAAATAAGTTCCGTTTCACTCTTCGGTAGTAAACTAGGGCGGTGTTAAGTAAACGCTGAATTTTTGGAAGGTCCAGACCAAAACAGAAAGTGTCACGCTAAAGAAGGAAGTTTCTTAAAATATAAGGATAGAATTCTTTAAACTGGCAACATTTGAATGACAGTTTGTTGTTTATATTATTAAAAATATTAAACACTCTACGAAATATTAAATGTTTAAGTCTTATATATAAGAACGTCTATAGATGAAAATTAAACCTCCTCTGAGAACGTTCCTTGGTCACATTGTACCTCTGTAGATATATCATGATACACTTTTTAATTCAGACAACTGATCACTTATTATGCTCAAGCTGCCCATAGTCTACGAACCAATTACTACTGACTTATTTGCAGATTATATGGTGCAATTCCACAAAGTAGCCAAAAGTTAAAGTTAGGGTAAAATGATTAGGTTGCACTAGGGCACAATTAGCCAGCCTAATGGGCTTGATAATACCTACAATCTCATGACTAATTTTAATTTTAATAGAGAACCAAAAATCCTTGAGAAACCTGCCTTGTTCTGGCTTTTTTAACACCTTGAAGCAAATGATAGTAACTGATAGAAGCAGCATAGCCACAACGGTAACTATCAGTGCAACAAGTGATGAATTGCTAGAGGGCATCAGAGAAGTGTTATCACTTTCTGTGGATGGCGAAACTACAATGTTAGAAAGCAAATGAAAGCAATAAGCTCGCCATTGAAAGTTTTGATAAATCAGCAGCCCTTTCAATCACAATTCTTCCTCGGCTCAGCTGTATTAAATAAACTAACTGCTTATTTCTGATTCTTTCACGTCTCTCGGACTCGAACATCACTATACATACAATATGATCCCTTCTTTCTACACCATCAGTGCCTGGAGGATTATCTAGCCTCTTGCTCTGCCTGTTTGTATATCTGCTCCTATGTATCCGCCCTGCATCCTTCCTTTTACGCCACTTTTCAGGTCCCTTCATCATCTCAATTGCTATAGTTACCTTACGTGGCGTTCTACGTCTTACCATTCTGGCCCTCTTTATCGTAGTCTTTATATTAAGCAGGCGTGTATTCAGCTAAGGGTGCAGGCATACGACTAAGTAAAGCTAAAAATTCAAATGGCAAATCAAATACGCTAACGTGTTAGTGAAATAGCAGATCCTATTCAGACATTACTCAAGTGGCAATGTCGAAAGCCAAACTATACTGATTCCTGTTTTTTTTACATCCAGCATTACAATTCGTTGAGTTTAAAAGTTTTAGGTACGAGAAGTAAGCAATTTAGTTGTAGAAGTAAGCATTTTGGAATAAGAAGCATATAAAAGTTTAGCAAAAGCATAAATAAAGTGGAAGTTTAATAAACGTTTCAAGTTTTTATCGTTAAACTAAAACAAAAACTAAAAGTATTATTAAATAGGTTTCTCATATTTCAATTGTAACCTCATTTTCTTTTGCCTTCTGGTACTACTAGAAATACAAAGAAAACTGCTGCTGTCAAAAGGATTTTAGAATGCGAATGAACATGGTGACGATAATAAAAATTATTCATGCGCAACAGGTACTAATCTCTTTGTGGCCAATATATTTCCACACGGATTTAAATATGTTTCCTTATGTTCACTACTAGACTCACCAAATGTTCGAAATGTAGTAACTCTGTTTGCAGGTATATTTCTGCATATGCAGTTGTTCTGTTCTAAAATTAATGTGCTAAACAGTTTTAATCTTAATTTGCAGTTAACGTTGTTTATTAAATTTATATGTTCGTCAGTTTCAAATGAGAAGTAGCTTTCGAACGCTTTTACAACTCTGTGAAATGGGTCAATTGCCACTGAAGACTATACTGTACATGTACAGTTTGAAAGACATTGCGTTTTACCTTCAGGTTTCAAGGCTTGAACATTGCTGCAAATGCAATTATTTACAGTCAATTAAACTGTGAGTCAGATGGACGATGTAGAGATAACATTTAGTTTGTTCATAAAAATTTCGTCTTACGCGAAATGTTCATTCTTGGTGATATCCAAGTGTTCCTGTAGAGCGGAACATTCTTCGTCGCGTAACGTTGATGAGTAAAACTGTTCACGATGCTGACAACACTTGTTGAATTGAAATAAGTAGTGCAAGAAAATGTGACTCTATCATCGTCGCATTTAAGTTTTATAATGAGCTCGGATTTGACGACTCTGTTTGGAGTAACATTTAGCTGAGACGAAACAATTTCTCCGGTGTTTTCGTTTCTCCATTCCATCAGTGGGTGAATGTTACCTCTGAACTCAACGACGCACCACATCAACAAATAGTCATCTTCGCATAAAGAATCATCCAGTTTAGTCAGGTTTGTGCTGCATTCAGGATCAGACGCTGTGGCAGAATATAGCAAATAGATAAGGCTTCAATTAAAGGTATAGACAATATCTTTGTTTCTTTAATAAATACTATTCGACTATAATATTTAATTTTCATGGTCTGCAATTAATGTACAATAAATAGCACCATAGCTCATCCGCCGAAAACTCGCTTACACATTGTTTGTTCATTTGGTCTCACCAAAGAAATCAAATACAATCTTAAAATCACTATACCAAGTCTTAGAAAATAATTTAGACGACTGTCGTTATAGTTTTGCGTTATTCACTTCTCGCGTTAACTAGCTACAGATCAATCGCTTGCTGTTTCTGATATGATGCTGGCATTTTCGTCATAATTTCCCTGTCTCCTGAGCATGCCGTTTCTACGACCATTTGATAACAGTACCTTTCATGAGCTCGTCTCCAGGCTGTTTAGCCCAAAGTTCAGTAGATAAAGTTCCGCCTACACCATCCTGGTCGTTTTTCATTTACTGTTCTCTTCCACTCCTCGAGGGGCTAGATACTAGCCCTCTAAGCGCCCTATAGCATGATCCGAGCTGCTGTCGCACCGTACATAGTGTCCAAACATTTTTGTTTCATTCATCACCGAGACCCATGCCTGTCTCGTTCGCCTGTATATTTATGCATAGGTGATGTGTGAGGGAAACTGGATTTCTCGTAAATCTTCTGAAACACCATTGTTGAAAGGCATCCTGCATCTGCTCTAAGACCATCGTTAGCGGCCAGATCTCAGCCCATAAAAGAGCACATGTAGTGTGCAAGATGTAAACAGGCGGAATTTTGTGCCCAGCCGAACGTTTATACACCTGATTACCCAATTATGCTAAATTATGTTCTAACGGTCAGTTGCTATTGGCCGTCGTATTTCAGATTTGCTGCTGTCATTACCCTCGACGTTCGACCCAAAGTTTGTGAACCAACCCTCCTACCAGTTTGACCATGTTTCCTGTAACCTCTATGTGATCCAATATCGGAAGTAATTCCGACGTAGCCTTTAACTTGGTTTTGGCCCCATTTTTCTCCATTCCAAACTGGCTTACTTCCGGTCCCAATATTTCAAACGACAGAACCATCGTGTCCAGAATTTCGACAAGAAGGGCCACAGCATGGGCACTCTATGATGTCTCTGCTGCCTTTGACACGGTTGATCATAATCTTTTGTTACGCGGTCTTGAGCTATCTTTTGGCCTCCATGGTACTCCTCTTCACTGGTTTCATTCTTATCTTAGCGGTCGAACACAGATGGTTATTCTTGGGGACTCCCGTACATCCTGGGTGAAAGTTGATATTGGTGTTCCCCAGGGCTCGGTCCTTGGTCCTCTTTTATACATTTTATATACTGCTGATATCCCTTCTCTCTTTACTAAACACTTGGCTGTTGGTCAATTGTACGCTGATGATGTTCAGGCTTTTTTTCGGGGACCTCCATCTGCGCAACTTGCTCTTGTTGGTAAGATTGATGCCCTGACTCACGATATTCAACATTGGATGTCCTGCAATCGTCTTCGCTTTAATCCTGCTAAGACTCGGTTAATCTGGTTTGGTTCTAAATACCGTCTCGCTCAGATTGACTACTCTTGTTTATCTGAAGCTTCCCCTAATTTATGTTTTCGTCTAGTGTTCGTAACCTGGGCGTATTACTTGACTGTAACCTTACCTTCGCGAACCATGTCTCTAGTTTGACTCGGTCTTGTTTCTACCAATTAAGCCGCTTAAGAGTTGTTCGTCGTTCTGTTTCTTCCTCTGTCTTTACTACTATGATTCATGCCATGATATGCTGTCGCATTGACTACTGCAACTCTGTACTTGCTGGTTTTCCTAAGTATCGACTGTCTTCCCTTCAATCAGTACTAAATTCTGCGGCCAGGTTAATATCACGTCTTCCTCGTTTCTCTCATATATCTGATTACATAATTCAGCAACATCATTACCTCCCTATCCAATCTCGTATTCAGTTTAAACTATTATCACTGGTAATAAGAGCTCGCATGGGCCAGGCTCCAAAATATCTTTGTGATCTTATTCGGCATCCACACTCTAGTACCCGCCCTTTACATTCTTTAGATCGCATGGATCTATTTATTCCTTGTGTTAATTCCTCTCTTGCTCAGCATAGGGCTTTTGCTCTTGTTGGCCCATCTCTCTGGAATGAACTTCCGCTATCGCTTCGTGCAAGGGTCACTGTTGTTGATAGAGCTCAGTCAGCTCGTTGTTTGAAGACGTTCTTGTTTCCCAGTGGCTCTCACGCTGGAAGCGCCTCTGAGTAGTTTGTTCTGTAAGAAGCTCTATATAAGTTATCAACTACAATACAATACAATACAAAGTCCAGGTCGAAAAACATCTTATGTCCAATGGTTCCGATGCAAAATACATTTTGATTCCGAAAAATTGTGCAATTGGTTAACACGACATATAACGCCAGATAGTAAAATAAACGCTCAGTCCAAGACTCAAAATATGGTGAGGCCAAATATAATGATTAAACATATATTATACTATATAAAATATAAAGAATATAATATATATAAATAGATAAGTATTTAGGTAAGTAGGGTGTTCGTTCAACAAGTGAATAAAGTATGTGAGTATGCATGTACATAAATGAATGAGTAGGTAAGTAATTAAGTATGTAATAAAGACAATCGTAGGGAAGGAAATGCTTAGTGAATGTATGTAGTAAGCAAAGAATTACTCGTGAAAAAAACTATTAGCAGATATTTCAACTACTATTGCTATGCTTTACCATGCACTCACTTAAAGCAATTTTAATGTCGCGCATTTTATAAATTTAAATAAGATGGGAAGATATCAACCACCAAATATATTTCCCCTCCAGTAAGATGTTCTTATAGCCTACAATTAAGGAAACGCACGTGGCTGAGTACTTTTGCTGCTATCAATTAAATTTCCGCCTACTGCCCAATTTCCGCACGGACTAAGGGTGAGGCGGCAAAAGTGAGCTTTGAAATGCCCATATGATACTTGCTTTCAACTGCCCGGGCTTGTTAAACAATCACGAACAATAAATTTGCCTCCACATCACTCAATCACGGCATAGGAAATAAAAAATGTCGCATGCGACATTTCCTAGGACATATTTAACAATACTCGAATGCATAGAATTACTTTATACAAAAACTGCGCTGCTGCGACGATGTTGCTTATCACCGCTTTGTTCCTCGTGATCGCATTTTGTCCTAACTGGGATTTGCGCGCTAAATAGTATTAAAATATAATTCGCCTCCATCAAGAAATTTTTTTCAAAGGAACAGATTTTCAAGTAGATGATGAGCAATTTGGTTCTCGCAACGGAACTGTACGCGACCGACACGAATTTTGCTCCGGAACGCATTTTACAACATAGCGGCGATCTGAGCACATGTAAGTGGTCGTGGAGGGCTCTAAGGCCTGAATTGAGATCCAGTGGTTAAGATTTAGTACAAAAAATCTTTCAGTTGGTTCAAAGGTCTTTATTCACGCCAAGGTAAATGTCATATGTATGTTTCTCTGATTTTGCAAAGCTGTGTTAAATTGCTCCAGCTGCTTAACTGCGCTCTATAAATTCATTGCATTACATTTTAGCGCAGCACAATACATTATGTTATAATAGAAAATCATAATGAAGTTCAAATCCATTTAATGTACTTTGATGAAATGTGTGTAGTGACTAAGTTATAAATTTAATTGTGCATTTGAAGAATATATAAATATTCCATTTTCATTACGAGAACGTTAGACGTATGTTAAATTAGCTTATGAATATTTTACTTCATGCGTTAGCTATTACCAGAATTTATAATTTGTCATGCATATGTGTCCCCTGGTAACTTTCTAAAGTTGCTTTCAAAATAATACACGGTCATTTATTCCATTGAAAATTGCGCGTGGTGGTTGTCTTATTCCACCTATCAGTGTAGTTTTCATAAAATTAGAAAAATAAGCACTTACCAATAACAATTAATTCCGAATAGTGAGCTTCAGTTATTGTAAAATTTGTTTCGTTTAGGAGTGTTTCAAAGCAAGCGTAAGTTCCAGCATCTGCCTGTCGTGTATTTTTTATGATTAGATCAAACTGCTTTGATTCAGTAGAATTCATTGTGCATCGTTCACAGTCATTAGAGAACTTGCCATCTTTAAAGAGAACAACTTCCCGCTCGGGTTCAGCTCTCGCTTTGTATTTCCACCACATGTTGGATTCTGATCGACAGTGAATTGTCGTCTTTTGACCGGTAAGGACAGCAGCGTTTTGAGGAAACTCAATCTCCAAGAGGCTTTGGGCTAAAATGAAATAAAGTTTTGCAAATACTTAGTAGATTGTTTGTGTCTGTGCTATGCTTTCAGATTCCAATGATCTAAACAAATACATTTTTGCAGTACTTTTGATTTGAATCACTTGTGGAAGACATCAACAAAGCGTAGAATTTCTAATTTCGACAATCTGTTCTAATCTCATCTGATCTTATCACTTCTAAAGTAAATTATTAAATCTCTAATTTTTTGAGATGGTGTGATCTGATCTGAACTGATCTGATCTAACTTAATTTAATCTAATCTTATCTAATAGTGTCTCTAGTTACGTTAGCATGATTCACAATACACAGTTTCTTGGACAAGGGCTGGAAACTGAGCAGAGCTCGGTTTCGAGGTCAGACAATCCAAATGCAATACCTTCTAATAAGTCATATTTTAAACTGAATTCTTTGCTCGATCGGCACTCAATGTAATGACGCAATATGGGTGTAATATGTGGAAATTGGGGTCTTTGTTATGACTCTAGTCATAGAATTCTGAGACATTTATAGTTCCTGCAAATTTCATTTCGAGATACTAATGAGAAGTGAACTAGGATATTTGAGTGACGAGAATAAAAACAGAACAAACAGTAAATATCATTACAAAAACGAAGAGAGAAATAGAGATAAAGGACAACCGAAAACTCATACAGCAGACTGCCAAAATGAAAGAGAAAATGCAGAAACAATCAACAATGAACAGACGAAATCAGACTTTAATGCTGTGGGCCAATTATTTTAATACATTTGTGTCTATATTTGATTTTGCGGATTTTTTGGAAAACGACATGACAGATAAAACCTAGGCTAATTAAAGTTGTAACAGTAACAGTCACTTCTCTCATTGCTAATGTTTTATCTCGACATCCTTCGTACTGTTATACCTTAATGGGTCCAGTCAATCTCGCATGAGTTTCAAATTATCAACTATGGCTAAAATGACAATTAATTATACTCTGCAAGAGTCGTAGACCTGTGAAATGGTTTGTACGATCTGTGATGTCTCAGTGGACACGATCACAACCCTAAAAAGGAGCTAAGGCAGACGCATACTAGGTTAATTTGCAGTGGCTGTAACACATATTATATGTCTTCTGAACCAGTGCTATGTTATATCAACGACAAACTGGGCCTAAGCTAATCTAACGTAGTTTGCCTATGCAATTCAGGCAGCCAACAAACTGTCACTAAAATGTGCAGTCTTGAGTTAAGCAACTTCAGCAATTATATGCAGGAGACGACAAATTTAGCATCAAAAGAAGATTTGAATATTACTGTTAATGAAATAAACCACTCTTGGTAATAATGGGATAATTTTGGACCTCTATTATGTTGCAAATCATTAAATGTTCAGTCAAATGAGATCACAGTTAAAGCTATGAGTTGGCAATAAGGTTAGAAAATAATCGGATATAAATTTTCTACATGCGTAGATTTCAACATGTTCTTGTACAATATTTTAACAGATCTGCATGCTTTGAATCAGCATAATACGCTTTATAACAGTCACAAAATAGCAATAATTAGGCTTTGGCTGCTATTTAAGTGCTTTTATGCCTAGTAAGAAAACTATAATAATATCCTGGAATTTGGCTTATACACTGAATTTGCTTCACAGTGACCATAGACTGGTGAACTGATCATTATCACAGTGGCGCTATGGAAGTTCTGAAATTATTGTCATTATGTTAGTGTTATAACTGATTTTTATATAATGTAGTAAAATTTAGATAATAATAAAGATAATATCTGAATCAGTTTATGCTAAGAAGAGTCTATAACCTTCGCTGTAATATATTGGTTTATTATTAAAGTATTCTTAGTTAGTTACAAAGTCTGCCTTCATCCAAAATAAATGTTGTACATGGAAGTTTTCCAAGAAAGATGATACTTGACTTACTAGAAAGCTTAGTTGGATATATTTTTATACTGTTCCTGGATATATTTGTGATTGTGACCTCACCGAAAACTTTGGTGGATATATTTTGAAACAATTCCTATACAAATGATGAAAATACACTAGATATGCATACTATAGCATAGGCCCACATGCTGTCATATACAATCAACGAGAGTAATATGCAGCGCTTATATAATGCATACAGAAGTTGGAATGGTGAGGCAAATGAAGGGCACATTTTTACGCACTCTCATATTCTTAGCAAATTTATAAAAAATATCATTTGTTTACTATATACACTCTTAATATATTGCCTTTCAATACCTCACATAAAATACTTCCTGAGCGAACTTAAATTATGTTAAAATTTGTCAAGAACAAATGTTTATAACTTACCCGAAGCAATTATCGACATATAAACAAACATTAACATCATTGCAATGCTGCATCCAAGTTTGAGTGAACCGCAAAATTAATGGAGTTGTTCTTATTACTACGATTAGCAGTAGGAGTAGAATATGATGCAGCGTATAATGGACCAAAAACTGATATCTGTAACGCCTACAGATGAGTATAAGCAGACACCTAAAAAGGAAACTAGTTCTCTTTAAATATACATAACGGTTTTAGTACATGTGTGCATTCACGCTTATTTACTTGCTTGCACGTCTTTAACCCTAAATTTGTCTCGGCTGAACTTAAAAAGAACATATTGGAACATAATAGCGCTGATTACAATAGGTCAGAAAATAAAAAAACATACTTCCACAGTTTAGACAGAACAGAGCAGATGACTTCAGACTGTCTGATTTCTATGACAGAATAACTGCTTACTGTACAACATCAAGCCTGTCCTTATAAACTTAGCCATAGTTTAGAATGAATTGTTTTTCTGAATAAAACATTCATCACTCCCTTATTAACCGCAGCCTTTTCTAAATTTCAAATTGCCTCTGATTATTGTAATCGGGAATGAGTCAATCCATAATTTTCCTTTACTTTATTCAGTGATTTGCAATGCTACTCAACGTCAGCGTAGTTTGACATTCAATAAACTCTTATTCCTATCATTTCGTTAGCAGAGTTTCCATCTATAGCTTCATTACTTTCTCAGTTTATTCTCTGCATTATGACTTAGATTCAACTAAAGCTAGCGGAAGCTTATGCTTATTTAATGGTCGCTAATATGCGCATATGCACCTTTGACCCCAGAAAATTTATACTGAATTTTAATTAATTACCTCCTCACTTATGAAAAAACACCATGGAAAAGCCAAAATAAGAAAATCCAAGTGAACACTTTCAGTTTCAGTTTAAATACTATTGGTCACCTAGAATATGTAAAAGACAGCACAAGGTACACGTAAGTTGGATCATAGTTACCTGAGTGTGAACCCAAAATGGACACCACTGTTCTGTTGGCAGGTCGCTAGAGTTTTATGTTTAATTACAAGAGGTGGCATCGTTGCTTTAAGTCATCATGTCATTGTATAATACAACAGAAATGAATGAAGAAAAGATGTATGAATACTGTTTTTATACGTATTGTAAGTTAAGAAAAAAGTAATGCTAAAGTGTGCACACATGTTGATACGATTCTATAGACACTCCTTAGTTTACAACGACATTGAAGAATATCGGCTGAGGATCAAGCTCGATAACATTAATCCAATGACCCTGCACCTTTTAACCTCCAAACGCGCTGATACTCATATGCCAACTCCGGTGGAATATGACTTAGTTGTAATTGTAATTGTAATTGTAATTGTAATCTGACATTCATAAAGCGCCACTTCAAGAATAGACTCACGGGCCGAAGCATTGGAGTTCCCGGTACAGAACAACCCAAAGATCACGGACTTTGGAACAGAATAGAATGTCCGGAAACCTCTGGCGTAAGGATGATGAATCAATCTTTGCCAGCTGAGCACGACCACCAAGCCAGATGAACGGGGTCTTAGCAGAGTTTAGTCGGAGGCGATTGGAGGACATCCAGAGACCAAGGGCAGATGTTGCGTCAAGAATACTCTCAACCAGAGAGGAAGCCGCTTCCGCTGGGTCATGAACGAAAGCCTGAGTGTCGTCTGCATACTGATGGACAGCAACACCCATGGGAAGGAGAACCATATAGTCCGGCATGAGTCTCGGAGATATTCCCCTCGGGCAAATGCACCCGGAAATTCCCCCGCCATCTCCCCTCATGAATTTTCCCCCCGGGTAAATGCCCCCGGACATTTCCCCCAACCCCAAGTCATATATTGTATATCAATAAACATTACAATTAGTTTTATATAGGTCACAAGTGAAAATAACAAAATTTTTAAAATTAATTTAAGTGATATAAGGTAAAAAACAGTAAATTAGTACTTGTGTTTATAGCAAAGGTTTTTAGTGTTAAGTTTAAGTTCGGTTTATAAGCAATACACAGAGAGGCTGTGTTCATAGATTAATGTTCAAAGCAATTTCTTTCAAGTAGTCTTTAATATCACGTTTACCGAAGTCTGCAACGAGATTGGAGATTTTTGTAGAACAATCTTTGTACTTCTTCTTGGGTTGTTGTGGCATATGTCCGCCGATGAGCTGGTTCAAGTTGACGTTATTCAGACTCTGTTCACGCTTAAGGGTGCGAAAGAATCTCCAGATATTTGGGTGATGACATGACATAGCGGATTCCAACCCTCAACAGCATTGTTTGTACGTGGCAAGGGTTGACCACACGTGAGTGCACATTCCAAATGCTTTTATCGAACACTGGAATTGCTCGGCGATTAGGCCTACGCCTAAGACGACCGATGTAGTTATCTTCAAAGTAATCGACGACAGTAGAGATTTCTTCAGGCAGTTAGTCCTGAAGTGAATCGAATGCTTCGAGAACCATATCCATTGGAACAAATCCTAATGCAGGAATCATCGGTATTGACAATGACTAGTCTTCGTCATTCTGGTATCTCTCCTTCTGTCCAACGGCTTGAACTTTTCTGAAGATATTCTCAACCAGATGGAAGAAGCATCCACGTATTTCTACGTTGGAAAAGCTTTCGGTTCCAGCATTAATGGAAGCCTTTTCGAAATCCATCGTAATCGTTCGAGGATGCACTTGAGGCTGCAGCACCTTAATTTCATAAAATAGGCGACGATAAGTAACGCGTTTTGTTCGGAAGGAGAATGTGCAAACATGGAACAATCGATCTGAACACAAGAACTTGTATTGTATACAGCTGAAAAACAGTTCAGGTAGGACCTTAAATGTTCCATCTATGAACCAATGTTTCGAATCTTTGAGCAATGTTATCGTACGTTCTGTTCCAAATATGATGATTCTGTTGAGATCGTCGCAGCCGCTGTCGTACAGTAGAAAATTTTCTCCATCAAATAAATGCTTGTACTCGTCAGGAATTTCAAATGTGCGGTTGGCTGGAATAGGATTAACCGCATTCTTCTTGTGTTTAACTCTTCTAATGTTTCGTGTCAAATGTCGTCTCGGTATCATCTGAACAGCAGCTTGCTGACTGAGTTGCTGTATTTCTTGACCCAGAATTTGCTGCGGTGTTTCTTCAGTTTCCTCTGCCTTTCGTTTAATACTTGCCCGGACCTTCAACGCCTCTACATCGTAATCGTAATCCCAAGATTTCTACAGCGCCCAACTAAAGCCACGCCGCGGGGACCAGCTGATTCACAGGCGGTCAGTCAAAACAAAATCGATAGGCAAAAGGGTTAGGTTCCAGGTCAAGATCCAAGAGTCAGGCAGAGAGACAGCGTGGCAACTACGGTGGGTGATGTTTGGGGCTGGAGAGCAGAGGCAGATAACAGGTAGAAGGGGTGTCAGGATAGGATCTGCGGAAGAGGAATGTTTTCAGTTTTGAGTGAAAGGCCGAAGCAGAAATTGCAAGCGGTGGAGCATCGGTGAGTTTGTATGATGGGTCAGAAAACTGTCGCAGTTCTGGGGGGAGTATATTCCAGAGTGATGGGGCAGCTATGGCTATTGAGCGATTACCAAATTTTAAGGATGAGGTGACTGGAGGGCGGAGAAGTGTTAGGGCAGAAGAAGAGCGGGTTGAGCGAAGCGGTTGTATTGTAAATAAGTGACGAAGATAGGAGGGTTGGGAAGATTGAAGTGTGTTGTATGTAAGTGATAGGACTTTGTACCCGATTCGTTCAGGTATTTTAAGCCAGTGTAGTGATTTAAGAACAGGAGTGAATTTGATGGTGTTTGGGGGTTTTGGTAGCAGCACGAGCAAGAGCATTCTGTATGTTTTGAAGGCGGCTTATTTGAGTGGAGCCTATGTTCAGGAACAGTGAATTGCAATAGTCTAATTTAGCATGGACTATGGATGTGGCGATGGTTGATGCAGTTTTAAAGTTTTTTTTACATGAACCGAATCGGCAGCATGAGTGTGTTCATGCAGGTAACTAACAACTGATAGGTCTTCATTTAATTTGTCCTTTGCCTTACACTCACTTAAATTTATCCCTGGAACTCTACGACGTTTGCACTCATAACTAATTACGTTATTTGCTAATTTTTTTGTTGAACGTAAACAAAACTGTTTAAAATAACTTTGTTTTTTCCGCGTATACTAGCTACAGTTACCTATTCCATCTCTATGGTATTCTTTCAACTGCTTTTTAAACAAATTTATGCCAGATTATATAGCAACAGATTGAGTAAATATTAAAACTTTATTAAACATTTACTTAAAGCAAGAAAGTGAGTAAGCATTAATTAATTAAGACTCAAAGCATTAAAAGCTTGGTTGTTCAGCAATTAAATTTAAAAAAAAATAAATAAAGTAGATGTCTAATAAAATTGGAATGTTTACGAAATCTTTTGCTATATTAGCATCAATGCATTAAAAGTCTCTAGAAAATTGTTTACTCAATTTGTTGCTATATAACAAGTCTTTTCTAAAAAAATGTTGTATTTTCACCCCTAAATTTTTCCGGGGTGGAAATAAAAAAGTCCATATAGATAGAAATTGTTTACATTTTGTGGACATTTGGGAGAATATCCAGAGGGTTTTGTCCTATTGAAACGCCCGGTGGATGAAATTCAAGGGGGAGATGACCGGGGGAAAGTCCGGGGGAATGTCAAGGGGGATTTGTCCGGATCCAGTCCGGCATTTCATGGATACTCCCTTTTCTAAGATGTATCCAATCAAGTTTTGCATAGCATCATTGTATTTGCCAGCAGCGTCCTGTTAACTGTCTATTATTCTTATTGTTGTCTAATTGGAGGCGAAAGTTAAAACTACGTGTGAGGTAATTGTCTGTCTTCATATAGTGAAACATGTTTGAATTAGTAAGACACCTACTTTCATTTATCAATCACTCCAGTACATTTATTTAACAAATTGTACTGTAACGAATTATACTAAAATTATCGATAATTTAATTCGCTTATTTCTTTCATCCTTTTAATTGCACATCACATTATTCTTTCATTTTACAGAAATGACACTGAGGTTACAAAGGTGATATTTAAACAGCTTTTATAGGCTATTTGAAGCGATTACAGTCTTTGCCGAGAAAGAGTTATATTGGCAAAGGTTTTCACTAGAATATAAATTGTTGCAAACTTGTAGCAGAATTATCTTGGCAAAGTAGGGATTATACACAAATATGACTCACTCACTGTAAGTCCAAATTAGAAATTAAAGAAGTTCCCTAAGATGCCAGATTCAACACCTACTCTTTAACACCAAGTCTGCAATTTCTTATTCCTTAGCAAATGCATTAATATAGTCATTATTCTCTTGCTTTCCATCCTCATGGTCGATGCATTCTGCGCTATATGATGGCACCGCAGAAGTCATTAGGCTATTATGCTGTAACATTTCCGAAGCTCCAGCGTTTTCGTATATAGGAATCTGAGCTGATCCTTCAGTGTTCAAGGCTGCGTAGACGTTTTTTCGATCGCGGCCTCGTGTATTCAGCTCTGCGTAGTGTACGTTGGCTGCTCGGCTGTGACTCAATGAGGGTCCTTGCAAGACATTGCCATCAAAACTTACATTTTGATGAACGGATAGAGATTCCTCTTGCAGGTCATTTTCAGCTCTTACTGCAAACGATTATAATAACAAAACAGAATCTGTTAAGCAACACCCATGCAGTTTAAATAAAACCGGGCCAATCTATTAAAATTAGCGTCCTTTTTACAAAACCATAAATTACATCGAAAGAGAAGCAAAAGTTATATGTGGGCATAAAGGGTTCAGTGTTTCATATGCCACTATGCCTAAGCAGCTATTTCATCAATAGTTTATTTTTCCTGATTATTAATTTTCGTCGGTTTTTTTAAACTGGAAGTGAAACAGATCAAATCGAAATAATTTTTTGCAGTCAATAATAGCGCTATGATGACAAGTATAAAGATATTTCCGTTTTGTTTTGCTACGGCTTAAAAGCAAACAGTGGATAACTACGACGCCTAGAAAGAAAACTGGAGGAAACACCATGCGTAAAACTATACACTGTTGCTAAGCATACATTTGAGAATTAAAACAAAAGTACTGTAGGAAAAGGTTTCATTATTATTTATAACTCGCAAAAGTGAAGTGAAACCGCCTGTGCATTTGAGATGTCATAAGATGTGATATAGGACTTTATAAAAGATGCAAAGAGGAGTATAGCAAAGGCAAAAGGAGTAATGACATCCTTATTAACAAATTATGATGGTGGAACAATTCGTTGAGCTATACCAGTAGTGTGCTTAGATGCAGTGGATAGGAAGACATACAGACATAAACAGGAGTCTGTTAGGAGACAGCACGAACTAGTGACGGTGAATTTTCTATTTCCTGACTACACAAATCGCACTCTGACTATGGCTCAAACTAACTATGCTATAATTGTAATTTGTAATTGTAATTGAAATTTTATAAAGCGCCGCTTAGAGGATAAAGTCAATAGGGGCGCTCCCGACCCGAACAAGTAGAGTCACTATTAAACAGTACAGTCTTCAGGCGCTTGCTGAACCCTGAGAGGGATAGGGAGAGGAGCTCAAGGCGCAGTTCTCGAGAAAGACGGTTCCACCAGGTAGGATCAACATAGGCAAAGATTCTGAACTGGGCGCTGCAGTTCGTATGCGAGGAACAGAGAGGAGTTCCTGGGTGGCCGAACGAAGTGCAGATGTCAATGAAGTAAAGGAAGAGGTAAAGGAGGGGCATAAGAGTTGCGCATAAGAGTGAGGATCTGAAAAGGACACGCTGCAGGATGGAAAGTCAATGAAGAGTGTCTCGAATGTAGGACGAGATGTGACCATATCTGGGAATGGCCCCAATGAGTCGCGCTGCAGTATTGGCTAGGTATAGGCCAGTGAAAATGGCGTGGCCAAGTCAACCCTGGTACAAATGAGGGCATGGACCAGAGTCAAAATAGCGTGGAAGGAAAGAGTACGGCGAATAGTACGGAGCTGATGAAGATGGGAAAAAACAGGAACGAGAGACGATGTTAGTATGAGCAGATAAGGCGATCTCCTAATCTAAAACAAACGCCGAGATCCCGGACCGTAGTAGAGAAAGAGATATCCCGAAATCTTTGGCGTAGAGAGGAGAAATCAATCTACGCCAGCTGCACGCGACCACCAAGCCAGATGAACCGGGTCTTGCTACAGTTCAAACAGAGGCGATTGGGATACATCCAGAGGTGGCGTTAAGAATCCTCTGGACAAGGGCAGAGGCAGTCTCAGACGGACCATGGGCATAAGCCTGGGTGTCATCTGCGTACTGTAGGATGGCAATACTCAGAGGGAGAAGGGTCCGAGCTAAAGCAGAGGTATATAAAATATAAAGGAGAGGGGTCAGAACAGAGCCCTGGGGAGACCATAAAAGACTGGGGGACAAGGGGACCGTGAAGATGACAGATTGAAGGAGTCTGAGAAGAATGATCGAAACCAGGTGAGGACAGAGCCAGTGATGCCAAAAGATAGCTCCAAACGCTCCAGCAGGATGAAGTGATCAACGGTGTCGAAAGCGGCACTAACATCATAAAGGGCGAAAAGTGTACAATCAATAGCCGAAAACATGTCGGCAAGAAGGCGGGCCCTCGATGCAAGTAGAACTTGAATATGTGTAAAGTTTAATAGCTAGAATTCTGATCAAGAACAGCCAGAGGGCAGATATACCAGTATTAATTTTCAATCATACTGTTAGCCCTAACAGGTTTAAAACTGGAATTTTGAAAACAGTTATTTCCATTACAAAGACATCGTTGTTAATGAAGCAAATACAAATGTTGTAATATCTTCCAGTTAGTAGCAGTTGTTCTTGATGAATTCTCTGGACCTAGATTTTAGAAATCTCTTCCTGTATTTGTTCGTCCTGTTCAGTCGCTTGTGTCGTTTCTTTCTGAACTTAAAACTTACCTTTTCAAATGGTTTCTTCTGAGTATTAACCTCATTGCGACTTAGCTTTGGTATCCCATCGGTTGATATCTTGTGCATTAGATTCCGGTGCGATAGACGTTATTAAAAATAATTAATAGCAAAAATCTCTAATTTTTGTAGCCTGTTTTATAAAAGATTTGAGGTCTAGAACCTATATACATGTGATCATTGCATTATTCATTCACTTAATGGCGCCCAAGAGTCAATTGTTTCTGAGTGAAACCTATAGCCAAACTCTATTTCAGGAGAAGTATGGGGGTCAAAAAAATCCATGAGAGATGACAAAGAAAGAGGGAAAGAAGAATTGTGATGTGATTTGATTCATGCTCTAAAAGCTAGTACAGAGTACTCAGTAGAGTGAACATATAGGTGGACAGTTACATGAAGACCTGCAGATTCCAATCAAGAGCGTATAGATTGTGAACCACTTCTGAACTATGCAAATATCAAACAATTCGCGGCATGTAAAAACGTGATGTAATCCTACCTCGTGATGACTTCGCTAACACAATGCGGTAGATGATAACAACTAATAAAATCGACACAAGGGCAGCAGTGATTAATAATGCCATGGCAGAGGAACCAGATGGCAGCATCGAAGATGTCACAATATCCAGATTTTTACCAACTGACGTAGCTAAAACGTCAAAAGCAAACGAAGCTGTCACAATTTTCAGATCGATACTATACGAGCTAACAAATATACAACATTTGAAGCAAAGATAACACTGATATCTTGTTTAGATCTGGTAATAATTCAGTGTTTAATACGAATAGAGTTTGGCTTACATTATACAACCCGGAAGGAAAATCCACATAATACTAAACTTAACTGAGGCTACCTGTGGTTGAATTTTCCACAGGGATTTTATTAAAAAAACACTCTAATATTTATAATTATACTTACCAACTGTAGGAAAGCTGTTTGCATGTGCATTGCTGCATTTCGAGTCATGCTGGCCTAAAATTAATGTTATATTCAATTAGTCTGGTAATCATTGAATTGACACTGGAATCGTTCAGTGAATTTCGATATCCTTCGCTTTCAAATGAGAACGAACTTCCAGTACCGTGACATGAGTTCTTGCAACTATGGTGAAAGACGGGTACAATAACATTTTATTTTATGACATGTGCTGTATTAAGAGCAAATTGTATTTGACGCACATGCTTTAATATGTTTACTTATATTCAATGTGTGTAATTACAAACATTCTTTTAAAAATCGGATCAAGCATGTTTATGTCGAAAGCCAGAACGAATTGAAGGATGTAAAAGCAAACGGCTTCAAAAATATTGAATAAATAAATCGACTATTAAAACCTATCTAAACTTGAAGATGTAGAAAGTGGCAAAAACAAATTTATGAATTAGCGATATTAAAAATGAATGAAATTGTGTCCTATAAAGTTTCGTCTTACACCAAACTTACTCGAATACGCTAATGCAGTGATGCACAGACATCTAAATTGTGAGGAAAACACGTGATATAATAATGAAATTAGTTGATATCAAACATTCATCGACGTAAAAATGTTCATTTTTACCCATAGTTGCAACTGAAATTATATGCAGACACTTAAATTGTGAGAAACCTGCATGATACAGAGATAAAATTTAATTTCTTCATACAAATTCGTCTTACGCGAAAGATTTACTGTTGGTGAAATCCAAGTGTTCCTGAAGAGCGGAACATTTCTCGCTGCGTCGCGGTGATGACGAAAATTGTTCACGATATTGTTAACATTTGTTGAATTGAAATACGTAGTGCAAGAATATGTGACTCCATGATCGTCACATTTAAGTTTTATAATGAGCTCAGATTTTACAAATCTGTTTGGATTTATATTTAGTTGAGACGAAATAATTTCTCCGGTGTTTTCGTTTCTCCATTCCATTGCCGGATGAAAATTACCTCTGAATTCAACGGCGCAAAACATCAACAAATAGTCATCTTCACATAAAGAATCATCCAGTTTAGTCAGGTTTGTGCTGCATTCAGGATCAGACGCTACGGTGGAATAAAGCAAATAGATCAGCTTCAATTAAAGGTATAGACAATATCTTTATGTCTTTAGTAAATACTTTTCGGCTGTAATGTTATAATTGTAATTAATTTACTGTAATCAATCTACAAAGAATCGCACCATAGCTCATCCACCTAAAACTCGCTTACATATTGTTGTTCTATTGGTCTCACTAAAAAAATCAAATACAATCTTAAAATCACTATACCAAGTCTTAGAAAATAATTTAGATGTTTGTCCTTATAGCTTTGTGTTCTTCACTTCTCGCGTTATCTATCTACAGATCAATCGCTTGCTGTTTCTGTTTTCGTCATCATTTGCCTGTCTCCTGAGCATTGCCGTTTCCATGACTTTTTAATAACCGTACCTGTCATGGGCTGGTCTCCAGGCTGTTTAGCCCAAAGTTCAGTAGATAAAGTTCCGCCTACACCATGCTGGTCGTTTTTCATTTACTGTTCTCTTCCACTCCTCGAGGGGCTAGATACTAGCCCTCTAAGCGCCCTATAGCATGATCCGAGCTGTTCTCGCGCCGTACATAGTGTCCAAACATCTGTGTTTCATTCATCACGTTCGCCTGTATAATGTGTGAGGGAAACTGGATTTCTCGTAAATCTTCTGAAACACAATTGTTGGAAGGCATCCTGCATCTGCTCTAAGACCATCGTGAGCGGCCAGATCTCAGCCCATAAAAGAGCACATGTAGTGTGCAATATGTAAACAGGCAGAATTTTGTGCCCAGCCAAACGTTTGTACACCTGATTACCCAATTAAGTTATAAGGAGATATATCTAAATTATGTTCTAACGGGCAGTTGCTATATGCCGTCGTATCTCAGATTCTCTGCTGTCATTAGCCTCGACGTTCGACCCAAAGTTTGTGAACCAACCCTCCTACGAGTTTAACCATATTTTCTGCAACCTCTATGTGATACAACATGAGGTAATTTCGACGCAGCCTTGATCTTGATTTTGGCCCCGTTTTTTTTCATTCCAAACTGGCTTACTTCGGGTATCAGTACTTCCAACGGCAGGATCATTGTCTCAAGAATTTTGGCAAGGAGGGTCGCAGCATGGGCAAAGTCCAGGTCGAAGAACATCTTAAATCCAATGGTTCCGACACAAAATACTTTTTGATTCCGAAAAATTGTGCAATTGGCTAACACGACATATAACGCCAGATAATAACGTAGACGCTCAGTCCCAGTCAAAATATTTTGAGGGCAAAAATAATGATTAAGCATATAGCATGCTATATAGAATATAAAGAATAAAGTATACATATCAGTAGATAGGTATTCAGGTAAGTAGGCTGTTCAGTCAACAAGTGAATAGAATATGTGAGTATGCATGTACAGTTAGTATATGAGTGAGTAGATAACTATTTAAGTAAGTAATTATGGCAATCGGTACGTAGGACAAGAAGTGTTTTGTGAGTGCATATAGTAAGTAAAGAATTTCTAGGGAATAAAACTTGCTCACAGAAAGAAATTTCAACTGCTATTCCTATTCTTTAGCACTCACTTAAAGCAGTTTTAATGTCGCGTATTTTACAAATTAAAATAAGATCGGTCGACGTCAACCACCAAACAGATTTCCTATCCAATAAAATTTGCTTATGGCCTACAGTTAAGGCTGAGTAATTTCACTGCAATTAAATCATTTCCGTCCATGACCCAATTGCCGACAGCCTAAGCGTCAGGTGAAAAAAATGAGCACTGAAATCTTTCTACGATACTTGCTTTCAACAACCTGAGTGAGTTATACAATCACGAACAATAAATTTACCTCCACATCACTCAATCGCTACTTGGTGTTTAGTGAAAGTAGCAGATAAAGATTGTCGCATGCGACAATTCTTAGGCTTATTTTACGTTAGGTGAATGCGTAGAATTCATAAATAGAAAATTGTTACTCCGCTGTTGCCTATCATCGCTTAGTTCCTCATAATCGCATTTTGTTCTAAATACCACTTGCGCGTTAATTAATATTAAGAATTATTCGTCTGCATCATGAACATATTTTCACGGATCAGTTTTTCACGTAGGTGGTCGTTTATTTGGTTCTGGCAGCGGAAGCGTACGAGGCCGACACGAAGCGCATTTCGCAACATATCCGCAATTTGGACACATGTGGGTGATCACAGAGGGCTCTAATGCCTGAATTGAAATCGAGTGGTTGATATTTAATTCGCAAAATCTCGCAATTAGTTCAAGGTCTGCTGAAGACCTTCCTTATTCAGGCAACGGCAGTTGACATACACATGTTTTTCTGATTTTGTAGCGCTCTGTTAAATTGCTCCAGCTGCTGAGCTGCGCTTTATAAATTTATTGCATTACATTAAAATGGTGCACAATACATTACCCTACATTAGAAAATCATAATGAAGTACAAAACTATTAAATATTCTTTGATAAAATGTGCGTGGTGGCTACTCAGCTATAAATATTAAGGTGCATTTGAAGAATAAATAAATGCTCTATCTTCATTATCATAATGCCAGACATAATTATATTAGACTAGCTTGTGAATGTTTTACTTCATGCGTTAACTGTCACAGAAATTTGTAATTTGGCATGCTAAGTCCCCTCTGGTAACTTTCTAATGTTTCCATCAAATACATGACCATTTTTATTCTATTTAAAATTATACATGATGGTTAAAAATCCTATTCATCCTGTTATTGTAGTTTTCTTAAAAGTACAAAAGTAAGAGCTTACCAATAACAATCAATTCCGAATAGTGTTTTACAGTCACTGTTAGATTTGTGTTGTTTAGGAATATTTCAACGCAGGAGTAAGTTCCTGCATCTGCCTGTCGTGTGTTGCCGATGATTAAATCAAACTGCTTTGGTTCAGTAAAATTCATAGTGCATCGTTCACAGTCATCAGAGAAATTGCCATCTTTAAAGAGAACAACTTCCCGCTTAGGTTCAGCTCTTGCTTTGTATTTCCACAATATGTTAGCTTCTGATCGACAGTGAATTGTCGTCGGTTGGCCGGAAACGACAGCTGTGTTTTGTGGAAAGTTATACGCTAACAGGTGTTTGGCTAAATTGAAATAGGTAAACATTTGCAAATACTTGAAAGAATTTATGCGACTACGGTATAACGAATTTCAAATATGAAAATGATGCAAGTAATTTATAACTAAAAACAGACGATGCAGTTCTTTTAATATGAGTTACTTGCGTCTTTGAGCAGTTCGGAAAAGGAGCTGTACAAATATCCAGACATAGGCTATACATGCCTGTTAAATGTATGTTTGCTGGAACTTCAGTTTTAGAGACGGACAATGGTAAAGATGTTAAATGCATGCTCTTAATCATATAGAACCCAATCTCTTTCAGGGTTTTGTATTCCAATTTTTCCGATTCAAACCTTTTACTTTAATCATTTATTATGTTTGAATCAGGATGCATCGTCGTCACCTAGCTTAATAAACAAATTAATACAATAATTTTTACCTAAAACTGGCCTGAAATTTGGAATACAAGTTAACATAGAAATATAATAGACCTAATGCTTTTAATAGCCGAGATATTATTTAACTAAATTTGAACACGAACTTGATAAGTCAGTCTAAATTTATATTTATGTAGCTCTTTATAAAAATCCTCTAAGTTCCTGAAACATGGCTGTCTAAGAGTCTTACAAAGGAACAACTTAACAAAGCGCTGCTTGAATTCGCGTTCTGTTTCTACGCATCTGATATATCTGATACAGGTACATCGTATTTGGCACACAAAATCGAATACTTCAATCTCACCTTTAATCGATGATAACAAAGACAATTTACCCGAAGTAAATATCATCAATAACACAAATGAGATTTCCATTATTATTCACTTGACGCAACGCATGTGAATAAACTCTTGCTTGCGATTGGGTTTAAAGCAGCGCTTCAGATACTTCGACCTCACAACTTGCGGTTTACTCACTTCCTAAATCGACCATAACTAATGTTTATATTAGCGTTCATAATGCAAACTATAGCAAACTTGAAAGCGGATATGTCACACCTATTCTTATAAAAACAATAATTGGAAGAGAAACTAGGTTTCTCCTACATGATTTAATACTGCAATACAATATATGCAATCTAACGTACATTCACATGCGCAGGTTAGCCTGTGGGCCTATGTTGATTTCCTAGTAGCAAGTCCATGCACTAGTCACGACAGCACAAGCCACAAGCAACATAATATCTAAAGGAAATGTAAAGGAGAGAATGACAGTAGTAAAATATTATGCTGTATAGACCTGGACCTTACAAGGCCTAACTATTGTTTATTATAATTAATCAGATGCATGTATCGCGCTAAATTATAGATTCACCTCAAAACGTGTGTTGCTGGAAAAAGGAATAAAAGAAGCGGTAAAGCATCCTAGAAGTGATATCCTAAAATGAACAGTACATATGGTAAGTTTCGCACCTATTCAGATGCGGACACCATTCACCTGTGTAATTTTACAATCTAAATTCAATCTAAATTTTGACTACCGGCAAAAGTTTTACATATTTTACAAATCCAACCCAATTCAACATGACTCAGGTCAATTTACCGTTCTACCTTAACATGCGGTTATATGAATCTTGTACAGCCAGTTTTTAACGGCTATTTAGAAGCCCGATTGAGGCGTTGTACAAATGTTCAACTAGCTACAAGCACACACATAAGCGGTTATGTATCTGTAGATATAAATATACGCACACATCTAACAATAAATTCTTCAGTGACTTTGTAGCGAAGAGTTTCTGATGATCCGTTGCATTTTGTTGCCGTCAGGCGAATAACATAGAAATGAAGATATCTAAACGAGTTCCTTACAACATGAAGCAATTGGGACGCAATGAAGAAAACATCGCTCAACTTCCGCCTCTAATAAAACAGAAACTGTCAACGTTAGCTATAATACCCGTATTCAAAGAATGCTTGTCCCATTATAGTATGGAAAGATAAACAAATACCGACCCATCCCAATGCAGTGCGAAGCCTTGTGCACTGGTCCAGGTTAGGAATTGGGATATGTCCGTATTTATTTCTCTGTCTCAATATAATAGAACAAGTATGCTGAATAAATAAATAAATAAACGCTGAATTAAGAAAAATAAATAACTACATTTATTTATTCATTCGTCAATTTGTTAGGCATTCATTGATAAATGCCAAAATTGAGCAAATTTCTAGCAACACCATTAAAATTGGCGCTAAAGGAATGAACTGAGCGGTTTAAGTATATATGTTGTTGCTTGTTTGATAGGCTAAAACAGAAATAGTCTGCTCGCGGCCAAATTTGATCTTGTACATTTCAAAAATGGCCTTCGAGAAGCTCGCCATTTCTCTGATTAAAATTACAACGTGCGTGTTATTAATCATTTTGCAAACTTTTTCAAGGATACGATTTGGTAATTCATTTATTAATTTGGTTAACGTTGAATAGTTTAGGCAACAGGACCATGGATACGCTATAGCATACAAGTTGTAGCTAAGTCTCGATATAACCAACACAGAATTTCCATTGTTCTGCTTGAGGGGTGCGCAGTAGTCTAGTGGTTAGCGCGCTGCACTGGGGACCGAGAAGTCAGAGTTCAAATCCTACACAGGGCTGAAAGACGTACGAGATTTCTGTTCCTCTTGCACACACTGAGCGAACTCAGCTACAAAATGAGTACATTGTCAGTACACGTATGGTGGGACAATCAGACGGCGAGTGAGAAAACTGGATATCGGCCTTTATTTGCCGAGACTGAGAAAAATGAAGTCGCTAACATTTCATACTCATGACTGCTGTTCTCTGTTTGCCGTGAGTCACACATGCCATCTGTACAGCGCTTTTGGAAAGCTCTCGATATATAGGTTATGTAAATGCATATTTCTATGTACATACATGCATGCATGCACATATACACTCATATGCATGTAGAATTAATGTTAAATCTACATGCATACATATATACATACATATAATCATACATATATATACATATATAAATACACAAATGCATTGCATGCATAATGTAGAATTAATGCATGCATACATGACTCTTTTATGAACCGTCTATTAGCCAGGCTAGATCTCTCTTCTTTCGTTCCATTCTTAAAGTTTATTATTTCGTATTGATCGTTGATTTTTGTCTTACTTTATGGGTTAGCGTAACTCTAACATAGCTCTAATTCTAACATAGACCTGGCACTTTTTAATTACACTGAGCTTGCTAATTGGCCCATAAAGCTGACAATTCTTGACTTTCTATCGGTAATTAACTCTCCTTTTCAATTCGCTGCGTGGTTTTGGTTTACGTTCCAAAGCTTTTGTACACTATGTCCTGCTATATATGCATTTAACTGTACACGCTGTTCATACAGTATATCAGACACATCATTCAGCAACTTCATTGGCTCCCTATCCAATCTAGTATTCAGTTTAAACTATTATCACTAATAAGAGCTCGCATGGGCCAGGATCCAAAATATATTTGTGATCTTATTCGGCTCCACACTGTAGTACCTCATCCCGCCCTTTACGTTCTTTAGATCGCATGGATCTATTTGTTCCTCGTGTTAAGTCTTCCCTTGTTCAGCAGAGGGCTTTTGCAGTTGTTGGCCCATCTCTATGGAATGAACTTCCGCTATCTCTTCGAGCTAGGGTCACTGTTGGTGAGAGAGGTCAGTCAGCTCGTTGTTTAAAGACGTTCTTATTTCCCAGGGGTTCTCACGCTGGAAGCGCCTCTGAGTAGTTTGTTCTGTAAGAAGCGCTATATAAGTTATCAAATACAAATATAAATATAAATACATACGTGTACTTCTGTCAGCCAGCAAACCCATTGTGTTACAGCATTGGCGAATTCAACCATTCCAATGTGAGTCTCTTTCATGCATATTCATGTTATCTCATTCAGCCAGCTGTAAGTAAAATACCAAAGCGTCTCAATTTGGCTGGTGTCGGTCATGCTTCGTATTGCAGTGAGTTCCCATCGGGTTCCATATCACATGTTAATATATCTTTTCACTTGCTCTTCTGTCTGGTGACATAGAACTAAATCCGGGTCTCATCTTAACATGATTGATTTCTGCTCAAAAACATCTGCTCCATCCGAAAAATCTCCATCTCTTACAAATTATACATACCTTCATCCCACTGATATTCTTGTTCTAAGCGAAACCTGGCCCAGCTCTATTGGATATCATGTAGACTTAATTAATAAAATTCAATTTGTTGCAATGGTTTGCAATAGTGGTGTCCAAAACACCCTGCCTCCTGCCTCTACATTTTAATATTGTGCTTTTTGCACAGGCGTGCATGGAGAGCTCACAGTTTTTCCGGTTGATACAGCTGTTGAATTTGGAAGTGATGTGAGATTCCACTGTACGACTAGTTCCAGTAAACCAGTCAACTGGCAGCATGGGAAAGACCTCTACAGAATGGCGGACGTCTACATCAGTGGAGAAGGACTTTTCAGGCCATATAGTAAAACGAATAGGCATAGCATGGACGAAGATCCAAACGCAGGACGATATGATTTGATTGTAAAAAGTGTTACTAGAGAAGACGAAGGAATTTACGTCTGTAGTGAAAAGGCAAGTCGAGATAATCCTCCTCAAGCAAGACTCACTGTGACAGGTTAGCTATTGATTATATGTTTCAAACTATTAACCAGCGTCGCTTGAAAGACAGAGCAGCACTAAATGAAAAAAATCGCCCAATTATTTGCTTGATAAAATGCTTACATGCTTACAAATCCGCTTGCTTGCTTACTCACCAATGTATTTTACTGCATTTTTTGCCTTTCTTCACTTAATGACTAGCTCAATGAATAATTTACTCATTTAAGGTAATTAATTTGCTTTACTTCCTAACCTGTTCCCGTACTTTCTACTATATAAATTGCCACCGAGTGATAGTTGATATCACCAGGGCTAACTGACACTTAGCATTTCCAATTGCGTCCATTCAAGGTTCAAATTCCGATGCCAGATGTGAAACCAACAAATTATTGCCAATAACATGACACCTGTTAGGAAAATGTTGTCCAGGTTGTTGAATTATGTCTTATTCACTTGATCCTGATTCATGGTAGTTGTTGATCGAAACCTTGACTCACTCGTTGACTCTCTAGCTTGCTGACTGATTGAACTGAGTGACTGAGTGAATGATTTCTTTCCTCATCTTCCCTCCCACCCTACTTCCTTTCCATCGTTCCGTCCGTCCGTCCTTAACTCACTTACTGACTCACCATTCGCCCAATCGGTGACTCGCTCAATTGCTTACCTCTCATTCTCTCGCTTGCTCGTTCACTCAGTGGCAAAGTGAGTAGCTCAGTCAGTGAGTAAGTCAGTAAGTCATGATTGAGTCATGAGTCGATAGGTCAATAAATAAATAAATAAATCAATCAGTCAGTCATTCAGTCAGTCAGTCAGTTAGTTGATCAATCATAGACGCAATCACTCACACATCCACTGCTATTTCCACTCATATTCTCGCCTATCCATTCTCCATTTCGCTTTAATTTTGTTTTAAACTAAAAACCTTAAGATGGATCAAACCATTTGATTCAATGCCTTTTTAGCAGCGATATTTTAATTTTTCGCATAATACTAGCGTTTATTTTTAAAATCACCTCTATCAATCTTTACATTCTCTATCATATTAGAGCACATGTATTAAATTTGTAGTCTATGGGTTGAAAGGTTTGGAATTTTTAAAATGGTAGAATAATTATCTGTTTCCTGCACTTAGGCAATTAACCTTTAACACTGTGCTTAAAGACATACTCAGGAGACATACGGGGGACATACTCAATAATGGGTGGGCATTTACATCCAGGCCTATAGTTGAATTTTATACAGCATCATTACAGCCACTAGTATAGCAAAAAATTATGCAAGTAACATAAATGAAACAAGAACTCAAGCAATAATAACTACCTGCGTATTTTAGGAATAAATGTCAGGAATGTTACGTGCAAAGGTTAATGCAACGGTCTAAACTGAAACCTATAAAAATTCAAAGCAGACTTAGATATCTTTAAGCTCACCATGTGATCTTTCTTGTCACCGGTCGATTCACTGGTTTAATGGCAGATTAATGCATTGCGAAAGCTCATATTGAAATCGGTTTCCATATCCAGTTGCCGTCCACTACCGCTTGCTTTCTCATCCAATTGGTTTTCCACGGTAAAACAAATCATATTGAAGAGTCGGATGTGCTACCAATAACCCAATCTCCAACTTACAAACTTGCATTTCAACTGTGTGTAAACCGTACGATGGCATATGTTCTTTTAAATGTCTGTACCTTTAAATGTCTTAGTGGAATTACCGATGAAGTCATTTCCTTCAAAAGCGAAACTATTATTTGGTCTGAATGATGAAATCCAGTCATCGATAAGGCATTTCTAAGCATTTTGATGCAGCTATTAAGCGCAGATATACTTAGAATGCCATTCACTACAGATTCAGTTATAATATTTTGATGTCTTACATGCTACTGTCGGTGGTTTAGCTTAAGATGACCAACGGTCTATTTTATGCAAAAAAAAAACAAAGCATTTCCACTTGAAAGTGAAACAAATTTAACGCATTGATCTTCTTTTACCTTTACTAGCTAAACTGACGGCGCAATATAGATTAGTGAAACAAGAACGCAAGTAATAATGACAATCCGCGTATTTTAGGAATAAATGTTAGGTATGTCGCGTGTAGAAGTCTATAAAACGGCCTGATCTGAGACATAAAATTCGAAGCAATTTTAGAAATCTTTCAAGCTCACCATGTGATCCTTCTTGTCATTTATTCGAATCACTGGTTCGCCGTTCGCTCCACACTTGCTTTCTCATCCAGTTGGTTTTCGACAGTCAGAAAGTTATTATCCTAAAGAGTTGGGAATGCTACCGATTATTCAATTTCAACTAAGATACTTGAATTTCGATCATGTGTAAACCGTACGATGGCATACTTGTCTGTTTAATGCCTGGACGTTTAACTGATGTTAATAGGAATACCGACGATGTCGCTTCCTTCACAAGCGAAACTGTTCTTTCAACTTATAAATATGACATCTAATAATCAATTAGGGATTTCTAAGTATCTTGAAAAGGCCGTAAATTCCAGCTATAGGCCTAATTATAATGTCATTCACTGCGAATTATGTTATGATGTTTTGATGTCTCACCTGCTACTGTCGGTGGTTTAGCTTAAAATGACCAACGGTTTATTTTATGCTAAAATCAAAGTATTCGCACTGAGAATTGAACAAATGTAATCGAATTAATCGTCTTTTACCTCTACTAACTAAACTGACAATATAGAGTAATTGGAGTGCACGATTTATTATAATCCTTGTTTTGATTTAAATCAGTTTTTTTTTACAAAGATGTTACTAAACAGACACTAGTGGAAAACTAATCAACATTTTAACCAATGTTCAGTCAAGTCGGCAGCGTAAATCTTACTCTATGAAATTCATGCAAGTATGATATTTTCAAATGTTTTCAGAATTTCTATTTGTACACAATATGCCACAAATTTACACTTAGTCTACACTAAAAATAGAACCGACTTTAATAAATCCATTTAAAAAACTTCAATTATAGTATTAACCTTTGACGAAGAGAAATGCGCTCTCAAACCTAACTACTATTAAACAAATAACCCGTAGAAGAGCTAAAATGATATACATGGAATATGGCTGAAGTCGTTATTCAATTTAGAGCATTACAGATTATTGCCGAAATTTGCAGAAGACTATTACTATGATAATTTAATAATAGGAATCGTCAGAGTTTCAAAATTTTTATCAAGAGGAAATACTTTAAACCCAAATCTCTTCAAAGCTTCCTGCTAAGCGAGGTAATTAGGGTTAAGATATTTTGCAATCACCTTATTAAGGCATATGTCTTACGATCTGTCTTATACAGGTTCTATTCCGCAAAAGCCAAGTTGTCAAAACTGCGAAATTTTCAAGGCCGGTGAAGAAGCTAAGCTGGAGTTTTCCACTTGCGTCAACAAACCATTCTACATGGACCACTTTCCAGTGGGTAAAAGCCATGCAGATGAAGTTTATAGTAATGGCTCAACGATTATGCCAAGTCTGGAAGATTCCGTAATAACGATTCCGGAGACTTCTGTGTGTTATACATTGCACCTGTTAAAACCTCAGACGCAGGGACTTACACTTGCAGAGAGAAGTCAGGGCTCGGTCAGAGACACGACAAGGAGCTCATCGTATATGGTAAGCAGGAATACGAGCTCTTTGATTTTACTATCTGAACACTATGATTAAAATGCTGCCCAGTCTGTTTCTGTTAACCGCTTGGCACCACTTGTCTTCATCATCATCAGCGTCTCCTTATTTTTCTTCTTCTTCTTCTTCTACTACTACTACTACTACGACTACTACCATTACTATTACTACTTCTATTTCTTCTTATCTTAGCAACCATACGTGTACGTTAAATATTTGGATTTTTAGGAACTCTAATTATTCATCATAATAGTCTGCCTGCTTGATCTTTGGATTTTATCCTGAACCGAGCCTGAACCAATCAGTATCGCAGATTTTTTTTCCATAACTTAACTCTTTGGACGATGGAAAATGCTGAGCAAGCGATTAAAATTGCGATGTAATTCACACATATTAACATTAATATGATGTTTTATTTGACCGCAAACTCAATCTCAAAGTTTCAAATTGTTTTGTTCTTTTATATAAAATGTTACCGTACGGAGCAAGAGAAGAATAACAGCATAAAAGCCTACTATATTGGATAGCATGAGCATTTTCCAGCTGGTCACTTCTGACTTAAATGTCGTAAACAAATTTTAACAGAAGAAACATGTGCTAGTACCGATGCTATCACCTCGAGGCCAGGAGCAAACGAGGAACTGGAAGGCAACTGCACAATGAACTTTGTTGGCCATCGTGATCCTCTCATCAGATGGATAGAATTAAATTGCAACGGAAGCATTTGCTATGTTAAAAACGTGACAAGCGGCAACTCTCAGTTTTGCAAAATGCTTAATAGAACATCGGAAGGTATTCTGTTCTGCAAAATGGTTGATCCAACATCGGAAAGCATTCTGTTGTTTCACTGTGAATTTTCCTGTAAGAGCGGTGAGTAACATACTTCCGCAGCTACTCAATTTCTTGTTACCAGTCACACAACAGCTAGAAGAGGTCATAATATAAGAGGTCATAATTACGTATAACAGGTCTACAGAGGTCATAACCTATAAGAAGTCAAAACAAAGTATAGTTATTCTTCTTACCTTAAACGGATATTATGTCGGCACCGTTGCATAAAATACTTTGTTGTTATTCCTAGCCTACTACAAACACATGCATGCAAAACTTTGGACCGCCAAGGCTTCAATATCGATTTGTTGACCTTGACAAATTGTAAAGCTCATGATATTTGAACACTATGCATCAAAAGCTGATCTAACGGTCATCGTCTAGTTATCAGCGAATCTTTTCTTATTAAACTCTTCATCCTCAACGTAATCGATATTGTCTTAAATGGGACCCGAATTCTTTTCTGCCGTGTTTTCTTCTGGGACAGTGGATGCGAGTAAAAGTGTCGGATTCCGGCTTTCCTTTTTTGGTCTATAAACAGCGTTTCAAGCATCGTGTCTGTCTGTTTAATACCACCTACACTGTAATATAGTCTAGTCTAGTCTAATCTTATGACTTTTGTGGCGCCGTTATGATAATACACAAGGCTTCGATCGATGATCGTTTCAAGGTAAAGCATAATCACAAAGCACAGTTCGTTGGACCATAGGACCATCTATATTTGAATACCACATTCATGTTAACGTTGAAACTTTAAAATACTATATCTACGATTCTACTATTTCGTCGTACAAAAGAAAGAACATTTACATTGAGTTGTCTGGCCTATCAGCTGATAATGAAAGGATGCAAGTTAACGGAATTTTTGTCATCGCATTCACAGAGTATAATGGGATAAAACTGCTATATTGTTGAATTTTAGATCATAATGGTTCAGATGCTTCTCCAGAAAGTCATAAATGGACCGGTTTATGGGTGACACTTTTGGTGATTTTCGTAGTGGCTATTGTGCTCTTCCTAATCATTGTTTATATTAAAACACGGTCTCAAAATTGTCCTACAACAAGTACAGACAAAGTAGACGAAAGAATCAGAGTTCCTTCGCGAACCTCCTAACAGCGGCGTTCAGGTAATTAATGTGTTTATATAGATATTAATGAAAAGGGGATAAAGATAATTCATTTACATTTTACGGAACAGTTCAGAATATCAGCGGAAGACTGTTTTAGAAAGAGCATTCAGTTAACGAGAAAGCTATTTGTATTCCACAGAGTTTTAAAAGGAATTAAAAAACGTCGACATGCAGAATATTGTTTGCAAAAATCTCAGTCTTTGCTTTGACACATGCATTGTTCATTGGGCTAAGCGACTACCATTACACTACATCTAACGTAAGGCTATTTAATCAGCTCCTATCACTAATGTTATTGCAAAAATAAGCTATTTTCTTATCTTTCGTTGTAACAACTGATCGGGTGATGGGTTTTTCCGGCTTCTAATCACTACAGCACCACAATAACATTAAAGAACCGCTTGAACTTTTGTTTCAAATGGCATTGTATCACATGCAAATGTGCCTAAAAGCAACTGTATCAAAGTGATTCCACTGTTTTGAAGATTCAGCGAGGCGACGGTGAGGCAGAAGAGGAAATCGACGGATGAGGAATAATAGAATCACGCCATATAATACATCTTCTCAGATATCGACGACACCCACAATAATTACAAAGTATGCTGTAGTTCGTTATACCAAAGCAAGGTTCAGTACTTGCTAGCTCATTAAATCCAAAACGTCTATTATTCTGTAGCTTCTTATATCAAGTCAGTATTCAGTATTATCGTACTATAAGTAACGATTTTTGTTAGTATCTGTTAACAGTCTTAATACGTTTTGAAAAAGAATGTTTATTATAAAAGATTAAATGTCTTTCGCGAGCAAAGTTTAACATTGTATGAATTTCTGAACCCTTTTGAAGTTGAGATCATCATAAGAAAATGAACACGATGAGTGGTTATGTATATTGTATACATATTGTTCGACTTATGTGATCGTATTAACCATTTATGTGTAGAATCATGCAATGTATGCTCGCTGATGCTTACTCATTTAAATACATTCGTAAAAGTTTAGCATAACATCGCTAAATTATGCAATTCAAACTACTGTTGCAAATAAGCTGCGCCATTTCAGGTAAATGCTTGTCATTAGCACCATAGTAGACAAATTTTTGAGTAATTTGTACTCCTAAATCCAATTAGAGTTGGCACAGATTTACTCCGCAGCCCTACCTATGTATTTTTCCCGCTGCCAGCTTACTAAACCGATTAAAATTTGCACTCCACACTTTAATTTTGTTGACTGATTGTGAATATACTATCATACTGTTCAGTTGGTACATCTAGAACTAACAAGCACTCATTTCGGAGTTCTAAAACTAAATTTTATCTAATAAATAATAAATAATAAAATACAGCGAAATTATTACAACAGTCGCCGTCCATAGTCTTAATGCAATCAATATTTCAAGTCATCGGCTCACTTCTGCCACTGATTATTTATTAAAAGATGCTGTTATAAGAATCATCTTGGGGGGAACTTATATACTATATCAAAGTTTCATTTGCGAGTACATATTGACGTCTCTGGCCATTTAAAATTAAAAAGTGGAGAACCAAACAAACCTGTGACCCCATGCATTAGCCTTGGTGTTTATCTATTCTTCTTTACCTACATACTTGATTAGATGTGTCTATATGAAGTGGATTTTAACTGTAAATGACACGCTTCCTCTAACTTGTCGCCGGACCCACTGCGTGGAACAGTCTTCCTGAGAATGTGACGAATGCCCCATCCCTGGACACATTCAAGTCACGACTCAAGACACATCTTTTTAGGATATCTTATGACTGCAGTTGATTTTTGAACCCTTGTACAGCGCCCTTTTCTTCGGCCTCGGCTGTGCTACGGCGCTATATAAATTGTCTTATTATTATTATTATTATTAGCATTAAAAAGTGAGTACCCAATTCATATACAGACTGACTTGGTATCCATATGTATGCAAGCACAAAGGTTCATTCTCTGCATTTTGACTTAGTTTTAACTAGAACCAACAGAACCTTATAGGCCTACTTACTAAATGGATGGTGAAAATTCGACAACGTCCGTCCAACGTCACTTCACTATTTAACCTACCAACTTGGCTGATACTCAAATGCCAGCCACAGAGAGACAGAGGACTAAGTCGACATCATTTGGTCGCACTTTTGTTGGATAGTCGCTTATCCAAGAAGTTACCAAGCAAATTTTAATTAGGATCATTGTATTTGCCAACATAGTCCTGTTAACAGCACCGAGCCACCGCCCATTATTCTTATTGCTATTAATTGGACATGAAGAATTATATTTAGGTGTTGTATAGATTGCTTTAAGGTAAGGTAATGTAAGGGACAGGCTAGCCGATTCGTTAAGCGCTCAGTCTGTAACGCGGAGAGCATAGGTTCGAGCATACCCTGAGACGGTGCAAGGACCTCCATCAATTCCTTTACTCACAATTGCTCAGCGCCATCGATTGATCCTTATACATTAGTTAGTGGCGCTTAATAAATGCAAAAAATAATAATTAGATAATTATCTTCTGCTTTCATTTAATGAAACCAGTATATGTGAACCACTCGTGATTTTTTTTAACAATCGCTGCAGTACATTTGTTTAGCAAATTGTAGTGTAAGGAATTACACTAAAATTATCAAGTAAATAATTTGCTATATGATTTTCCATTTCAATTGCACATCACATTGCTCATAAATAATGGAGGAATGACATGCCGATTACAAAGGTGATATTTAAAGAGCTTTTATAAATCATTTGAAGCGATTACAATGTGTCCACCAAGTCAACGAGTGGTGATTAATGCATTTATATTGTTATCAAGTAATTATTCACATGGCATTTGAATATAGATTGTTGCAAAATTTTATCAAAATTGTCTTGACAATGTAGGGTTTATGCACAAATATGACTGAATCGTTTTAAGTCCAAATTAGAATTTAAAGAAGTTCCTTAAAATGCACCCCTACTCTTTAACGTCAAGCCTGCAATTTCTATTTCCTTAGCAAATGCATTAATATCGTCATAATTTTGTTTAAACAATATAAGCACTCCGCAAGGAATTATTTAAACAATTGAGAACAGTTTTGAGCACAGCCATTTTATTTTACTTTTGCTCATGTTGGTTAAAACTTTATTCTTGAAACTGAGGTTTTTATATGTTGCAAAAATAATCGCTTATCAATAACAATCAATTCAGAATAGAAAACTGCAGTTATAGAATGATTTGTTGTGTTTAGAAACATTTCAACGCAAGCGTAAGTTCCTGCATCTGCCTGTCGTGTGCTGGGTATGATTAAATCAAACTGCTTTGGTTCAGCAGAATTCATAGTGCATCGTTCGCAGTCATCAGCGAAATTGCCATTAAAGAGAACAACATCCCGTTTAGGTTCAGGTCTCGCTTTGTATTTCCACCATATCTTAGCTTCTGACCGACAGTGAATTGTCGTCTGTTGGCCGGTAAGAACAGCTGTGCTCTGTGGATAGTCAATTTCCAACAGGCTTTTGGCTAAAATGAAATAAGTAAAATTTTGCAATTATTTGAAAGAATTCATGTGACTAAGGTGTAAATCAGATTCCAATTATCTAACAGACGGGAATAATTTGCAGGTGAACATACATATTGCAGTTCTTTTAATGTGAACCACTTGCACCTTTGAAAGTTCTGAAAAGGTGCTGTACAAATATGCAGACGTATACATACTTCTTAAATATTTGTTTATTGGAACTCCAGTTTAGAATAGATATATGGTAAAAATGTTAATTGGGTATTGAACACACAAAATCAAAATTCACTCGATGTACTGAGTTTGAAATTTTCCAGATTTTATGATTTTTATTTCAATGGTTAATATAGTTTGAATCATCATCTAGCTTATTAAGCAATAAATAATACTTTTAATTTCTACGTACATAAAACTGGTAGCAATTTTGTAAAAGAAATTTAACATGGAAAAGGAATGTGGCTAATAACGGACTTATTGATGTTAACAGCATAAAAATAAATGATATATTTGGCCTACTTATGAAATAAATTCAGCCACCGAATATGATAAGTCTATCCAAATTTGTAATTGTATCTGAACAGTTACATTGCTCATTATAAATCCTAAGGCCCTAAACATCGCTATCTAACAGTTTTACAAAGGAACGGCTTAACAAAGGCTCTGCTGCTTCGAGTGAATTCGTGTTGTATTTCGACGCAGCTCAGACAACTGACACAGGTACGATGCAAGTGGCAGACTCACAGCGTTTTTCTTTTTAAATATGTCAATTTCTCTGACGACTGTGAACGATGATGCATCTTGAATTCTACTGAACCAAAGCAGTTTGATCTAATCATAAACAACACACGACAAGCAGATGCAGGAACCTACGCTTACCTTGAAGCATACTTATATCTCACCTTCTATTGAGGATAGCATGGACAGCTTACCCGAAGTAAATGCCATGAATAATACGAATGAGATTTCCATCATAATGCTTTATTCGCTTAACACAACGCCTGTGAATAAGCTCATGACTTACCATTAGTTTTCAAGCAGAACTTCAGAAGCTTCGACTTCAAAACTTGCGATTTATTCAGTTCTTGAATCGACCGTAACTATTGTTTACTGTGTGCTAGCTTTCATAATGCTGTATATAGCAAACTTGAAATCGGATATGTCCCATCTATACTCATATAGGCCATAAAGAAATAATTGAAGAGAAACTAGGTTCCTCTAAATGGTTTAATACTGCAATACAGCACATGCAATCTAACATAAATTTATATGTTCAGGTTGGCCAATGTGGCCTATGTTTGATTTATTTGTATCAAGTCGGTGCACTAGCCAACGACAGCACAAGCCCCAAACAGCATAATTAATACCTAAAGGAAAAGTAAAATACAGAATGTAAAAATAATATGCTGTATGGACCGGGACCACTACAAAGTCCATTTAAAATTATTATTTAATAAGATACTTATATCGCACTAATTTATGGATTCACCTTAAAATCACGTGTTGCTGGAAAAAGAAACACAAGAAGCTGCAAAGCGTCCTCGAAATGATTTCTTAAAGTGGACAGTAGCTATGGCAAGTTTCGCGCCTATTCAGATGCGGACACCGTTCACCTGTGTAATTTTACAATCTAAATTTTTACCACCAGCAAAATTTTAAAAATTTACAAATCCAACCCAGTTTAGCCTGACTCAGTTCAAGTTAGATTTTTACCTTAACACCCGCCTATTTGAATCTTGTACAGCAAGCTGTTAACGGCTACTCATAGACCCAACCAAGGCACTATATAAGTGTGCAGATAGCTACAAACACACGTACATAAGCGCTTATGTAGTGTAGATATAAATATATGCACACATCTAACAATAAATTTATAGCGTTCTTCAGTAACTTTGTAACGAAGAGATTCTGAATCCGTTGTATTTTGTTGCCGTCTGGCGGATAACCTAGAGCTGAAGATATCTAAACGAGTTCCTTACTATTGATCCTACTTCGACACAATGAAGAAAACACCGCTCAACTTACGCCTCTAGCAGGGATGGGCAAATTACACAGTAAAATATAATTGAAATACAAATTACTTTTAAAATATAATTCAATTACCAATTACAAAGTACTTTAGAATTTCGATCGAAAATACAAATTACAAATTATGTATTTTCAAACTACTAAAATTACAAATTACAGCAATTTTATTAACTTGAAACAGGAAACACCTGCTTTCTTTACACATTTTATTTTGTAATACACTGTCTGAAACTGTTCATTTAATTTTCTTGAAGAAGCAACAACTGTTCAATCAATTTTATCTGACAAACGGCATCTATTACGTAATTTCAATTACATCAATTAAACTACGGCCCATCCCTGCCCTCTAGTAAAATAGATACTGTCAACATTAGCTATACTGTCAGTTTTTAATTAATACGGCATAGTTGTCCTATTAGTTTGGAAAGAGAAACAACTACTGATCTATCTCAATCCAGTGCAAAGCTCTGTGCACTGGTCCAGGTTAGGGACTGTGATATGTCCGTATTTATTTATTAGTCTCAATATATTAGAACAACTATGCTGAATTAGGAAATAAATAATTAAATTTATTTATTTATTCATTAATTTATTTATTCATTCGTTAATAAATGCCAAAATTGAGTAAACCTCTAGCGACACTATATATAATTGCGCTAAAGGAATATTGGTTTTTGCTTGTTTGATAGGCTAGAACGGAAATAGCGCCAAATTTGATCTTATTCAATTGAAACATGGCTTTCGAGAAGCTCGTCATGTTTGTGATTTCAATTAAATCGTTCGTGTTATTAATCATTTTGCAAACTTTTTCAGGGATACGATTTGGTAATTCATTTATTAATGTGTTTAACTTTGAGTAGTTTAGGCAACGGGGCCATGGATACGCTATAGCATACAAGTTGTATCTAAGTCTCGATAATACAATACAAATTTTCCATTGTTCTGCTTAAGGGTTGCGCAATAGTATAGTGGTTAGCTCGCTGCTATGTCAACCGAGAAGTCGGAGTTCAAATCCTAGACAGGGCTGAAGGACGTGCTAGATTTCTGTTCCTTTTGCACACAGAGCGAACTCAGCTACACAATGAATACACTGACGGTGGGACGATCAGATGGTGAGTGAGAGAACTGGACATCGGCCTTCGTATGCCGAGGCTAAGCAATATGAAATCGCTATCTCTTCTTACTGATGACTGCTCTTCTCTGTTTGCCTTGAGTAACACCTGTCATACGTGAAGATAAGTACATGTACTTCTGCCAGCCAGAAAATCGTGTCGCAGCATGGGCGAAATCAAACAACCATCCTGTTTTGAATCCCTTTCATGCATATTCATGCTATCTCATTCAGGCAGCCCTATGTAAACTACCAAGGCGTCTCTATTTGGTTGGTGTCGGTCATGCTTCATATTGCAGAGTTCCCAGCTGTTTCTTGAACACGCGTTAGTATCTTTTCACTTGCTCTTCTGTCTGGTGACATAGAACTAAAGCTGGGTCTTCATCTTAACACCAATGATTTCTGCTTATTAACTTCTGCTCCATCCGAAATACTCCCAACTCCCATAAATAATATGTGCAGGCGTCCTACTGATATTCTTGTTCTAAGCGAAAGTGGGCGAAGATCTATAGGGTATCTTGTTGACTTAATTATTAAAATTCAATTTTTTGCAGTGGTTTGCAATAGATGTCCCAAACTCCCAACCTTCCGTCTTTGCATTTTAACATTGTGCTATTTATACAGGAGTGTATGGAGAGCTCACAGTTTTTCCGGGTGATTCAGCTGTTGAAGTTGGAACTGACGTGAGATTCAACTGTACGACTACTTCCAATAAACCAGTCAACTGGCAGCATGGGAAAGACCTCTACAGAATGGCGGACGTCTATATTGGTGGAGAAGGACTGGTCAGGCCATACAGTAGAACGGGTAGGCATAGCATGGACGAGGATCAAAACTCGGGACGATATGATTTGCTTATAAAAAGTGTTACCAGAGAAGACGAAGGAATTTACGTCTGTAGTGAAAAGGCAAGTCGAGATAATCCTCCTCAAGCAAGACTCACTGTGACAGGTTAGCTATTAAATATGTTTAAAACTATTAACCAGCAGCGCGTGAAAGACAGAGCAGCACTTTTGTAAAACTCAGAGTAAATGAAAATCGTGCTGTTATTTGCTTGATAAACTGCTTACATGCCTACAAATTCGCTTGCTTGCTTACTTACCTTTGTACTTGCCTGCATTGTTTGCCTTTCTTCACGTAATGATTAGCTAAATGGCCAATCTACTCACTTAAGGCCCTTAACTCGATATACTGCCTAACCTGTTACCTTACTGCTTTATCAATTACCACTGAGTGATAGTTGATGTCACCAGTGATAACTGATAATTAGCATTCCCTATTGAGTCCATTCAAGATTCAACATCCGATGCCAGATGCGAAACCAACAAATCACTGCCAATAAGATGACACGTCCTAGGAAATGTTGTCCAGTTGTTGAGTTTTACTTCAGCTAAAATATATCTTATTCACTTTATTCTGATTCATGGTAGTTGTTGATCGAAACCTTGACTCACTCGCTGACTCTCTAGCTTGCTGACTGATTGAATGACTGACTGAGTGACTGAGCGAATGATTTTCTTCCTCATCCTCCCTCCTCGCACCCTACCACCCTCCCTTCATTCATCGTTCCGTCCGTCCGTCCTTAACTCACTTACTGACTCACCCATTCGCTCAATCGCTGACTCAATCAATTGCTTTCCTTTCATTCTCTCGCTCGCTCGTTCATTCAGTGGCAGAGTGAGTAGCTCAGTCAATCAGTGAGTCAGTAAGTCATGAGTGAGTCATAACTCGGTAGGTCAATCAACTGATCGATCATTAAATCAATTAATCATTAATTCAGTCAGTCAGTCTGTTTTTTTCAGTCAGTCAGTCAGTCAATCAGTCAGCCAGCCAGTCAGTGAGTTGATCAATCATAGACGCAATCACACACACACATCTCCATCCTTATATCCACTCATATTCTGGTCTATCCATTCTCTCATTCGCTTTAATTTTGTATTAAACTAAAATCCTTAAGGTACATCAAATCATATTAGAGCACATGTAATAAATTTTTACTCAATGGGTTCAAAGGTTTTGGATTTATAAGATGGTTAAATAAATATCCGTTTTTTGCAATTGAGCTATTAATCTTTAACACTAAGCTCTAAAACCACGGCTAACTGTGATAGGGAGACACACTCAATAATGGGTGGGCATTTTCATGTAGGCCTATAGTCGAATTTTATACAACATCACTTACTTAGCAACACAACGACTACAGTAGAGCAACAAGTTCTGCAAGTAACAATTGTGAAACAAGAATGCAAGTACTAACGACAATTTGCACTTTTTAGGAATAAATGTTACGTATGTCACGTGTAAAAGTCTATAAAAAGGCGTGATCAGAGACATAAAAATTCGAAGCAATTTTAGATATTTTTAAAGCTCACCATGTTATCCTTCTTGTCATTGTTCAATTCATTGGTTTAATGGCAGACGGTGTGCACTTCGAAAGCCCATATTGAAATCGGTTTCCATATCCAGTTCGCCGTTCACTGCCGCGTGCTTTCTCGTCTAATTGGTTTTCCACGGTAAAACAAATCATCTTGAAGAGTCGAATGTGCTACCAATAACTCAGTCTCCAACTTAAACTTGAATTTCAACCGTGTATACACCGTACGAAGCCATACTTATCTGTTAAATGTCGTACCTTTAACTAGTCTTAGTGGAATTATCGATGAATTCATTTCCGTCAAAAGTGAAACTATTATTTGTTTTGCATAATGAAATCTAGTCAACGACAAGGTATTTCTATGTATTTTGATACAGCCGTAAAGCGCAGATTTATTTAAAATGCCATTCACTACTCAGTTATGATAGTTTGATGTCCTATATGCTAATGTCGGTGGTTTAGCTTAAGATGACCAACGGTCTGTTTTATGCTAGAAAACAAAGCATTGCCACTTAACATTGAAACAAATGTAACGCATTAATCACCTTTTACCTTTACTAGATAAACTGACAGTGGAATGTAGATTATTAGAAGCGCAAGATTTATGATATTCAAGCGTTGATTAAAATAAGTTTTTTACAAAGCTGTCACTGAATTCACACTAATTTGGAAACAAATCAACATCTTTACCAATGTTCAGGCAAGTTTATAGCGTGAAACTTACTCTATAAAATTTTCATGCAAGTACATATGCGTTTTTAAATTATATTTTCATATATTTGACGAATTTTAATTTGTGTGCAGTATGCGACAAATTTACACTTAGTCTAGACCAGAAAAAGTACGGACTTTAAAAAACCAATTTAAAAGAAACAGCTGTAATTATTCTGCTATTAACCTTTGAAAATGAGATATGCGCCTTGTACCTAAATACAATTGAAGAAATGAAATACATAAAATATGGCTGAAGTAGTTATTTAACTTAGTGCATTACTGATTGTTGCCAAAAATTTGCAGCAGACTATTACTATGGTAATTTAATAATAAGAATAGTTAGAGTTTCAAAATTTCTTTCAAGCGCAATACTTTAAACCCAAATCTCTTCAAAGCTTCCTGCTAAGCGAGATAATTAACGTTAAGTTGATTTGCAGTCAATTTAGTAAGGCATGTGGCTTTTAAACTGTCTTGTACAGGTTCTACTCCGCAAAAGCCAAGTTGTCAAAATTACGAAATTGTTAAAGCTGGTGAAGAAGCTAAGCTGGAGTTTTCCACTTGTGCAAACAAACCATTTTACATGGACCACGTTCCAGTGGGTAAAAGCCATGCAGACGACGTTTATAATAATGGCAAACTGCTCAACGATTATGCCAAGTCTGGAAGATTCCGTATTAACGATTCCGGAGACTTCTGTTTGTTATTCATTGCACCTGTTAAAACATCAGACGCAGGGACTTACACTTGCAGAGAGAAGTCAGGACTCGGTCAGAGGCACGACAAGGACCTCATCGTACGTGGTAAGTAGGCATACAAGTTATCTGATTTCACGGTCTAAATACTACGCTTATATATGCTACCAAGACTTCTTCTGTAAACAGCTTGGCACCACCTGTTATCATGTTCATGATCATTATGATCATCATCATCTCATGATTATCATCATCTTCATCATCATCTTCTTCTTCTTCTTCTTCTTCTTAGTCTTCTTCTTTTGCTGATTTTTCCTTTTTTTCTTTGTTCTTTTTCTTCTTCTTCTTCTTCTTCTTCTTCTTCTTCTTCTTTTTCTTCTTACTCTTAGCTACCAGACATGTACGTTGAATAGTTGCAGTTTTAGGAACTCTAAATATTCATTGTAATTGTCTACCTGCATGACCTTTGAATTTAATCCTGAACCGAACCTGAACCAACTTGTATTGCAGATTTTTGTTTTCATAATTTAACTTTTCGGATGATGGAAAATTGCTGAGTTTGCGAATAAAATTGCAATATAATTCACACATATTGACATTCTTATGATGTTTTATTTAACCCGAAACTCCATATCAAGGTCTCTAGTTGTTTCGTTCTTTCATTTAAAATGTTACCATACAAAGCAACAGAAAAATAACACTCTGATCTAAAAGGTTATAGTATTGACTCGTAATGTATTGGATAGCTTGAGCATTTTTCAACAGGTAATTATTTGTGATTTGAATGACGTCATCGAATTTTAACAGAAGAGACATGTGATAGTACCGATGCTATCACCTCGAGGCCAGGAGCAAACGAGGAACTGGAAGGCAACTGCACAATGAGCTTTGTTGGCCATCGCGATCCGCTCATCAGATGGATAGAGTTAAATTGCAACGGAAGCACTTGCTATGTTAAAAATGTGACAAGCGGCAACTCCCAGTTTTGCAAAATGCTTTCTCAAACATCGGAAGGTATTCTTTTCTGCGAAATGATTGATTCAACATCGGAAATCATTCTGCTGCTGCACTGTGAATTTTTCTGTAAAAAAGGTGAGTAACATATTTTCGCTGCTAATCAATTTCTTATTACAAGTCACACACCAGCTAGCAGAGGTCATAAAACAAAAGGTCATAATTTCGTATAAGAGGTCATAACCTATACGAGGTTATAAGAGGTTATAATAACGTATAGTTATTTTTCTCAGCTTGAACGCATATTATGTCAGCACCATTGCATAAAATAGTTTGTTGTCATTCCAGGCCACATGCATGCAAAACTTTGGAACACCAAGGTTTTAATTTCAATTACTTAACCTTGACATGTTGTAAAGCTTAAGATACTATGCATCAACAGTTGATCTTCTAACGTTGTCATTGACAGCAAATATTTTCTGATTAAATTCTTCGCCCTCAACATCATCGATATTATCTTAAATGGGACCCGAATTCTTTTCTGCCGTGTTTTCTTCTGGGGCAATGGATGCCATTAAGAGTGTCGGATTATGGCTTCCTGTTGTAGTCTATGAACAGCGTTTCAAGCGTCATATCTGTCTGTTTATTATTATTTACACTGTAATATAGTCTAGTCTAATCTAATGACTTTTGTGGCGCTGTTATCACAATACATATGGCTTCGATCGATGGTCGCTTCAGTACAAAACAATGCAGTATAACTATAATTTAGTAATGTCCTCCTTACAAAGTTCAAAAGTGCACATTAAAGCCGGGAAACAGGAAACATTAAGAGCCATAAACAGACTGAAAGAGATACGTTTTCAGCTTAGAGCGGAAGACAGTCACAGTGAGAGAGTTGTAAGGAGGGACCAGAAACAGTGAATGAACCCCGGTCTAACACAAGACTTGTGCCAGGAGCAACATACTTTCTAGAAGAATCTGATTGGAGAGAGGACCGGGCTTTAAGAAAGCTACAAGATGTAACCATGGGTGATAAGTAAGATGGCAGACGAGTTGACTGCACTTTGTAGATAAGAAGTGCTAGTTTGAAGAGGATGCGTTGATGTGTAGGAAGCCAGTGTAGAGAGCGAAGAGCAGGTGTTTTATGATCTCGGTAAGTGATCCCAAATCACAATTGTGCGGCCTGATGCATGACCTTAGGCAAAGGAAGGAGAGAGCAATCATGGAGACCATGAAGTATAGCAGAAGCGTAATCACAACTCGCAGCCCGTTGGTGAAGCCCAATCGAAATCAGGATCATCTAGATTTGAATTTCCCTGTTATATTAACGCTGAAACTATAATATACTGTATCTATGATTCTAATATTTCGTCTTGCCTTTTAATTGGTAATGGGAGGTTGTAAATTTGCGGAATTTGTGTGATCAGAATGTAATGGGATCAAACTGCAACATTATTGAATTTTAGATAATAATGGCACAAATGCTTCTGCACAAAGTAATAAATGGATCGTTCCTGTTGTCGTGGTGATTTTCCTAGTGGTTCTTGTAGCCATCTTAAGTATCGTTTATATGAAAAAGCGAGCTTCCTGTGAGCATCAATATGGGACCCCCAGCAACCTTCAAATGAAACCTTCAAATGACGGTCAGGTAATTTGTACGCTTATTTAGAAATTAATGAAAAGGAGATAGAGATAATTGAGTTACTTTTACAGAACAATTTAGATTATCATAGGAAGACTGTTTCAGAGACAGTACTCAGTTGACGAGAGAGCCATTTGTATTCCACAATGCTGTAAAAGGAACTAAAAACGTCGACATGCAGAAGTATTGTTTGGAGAATCTGAGTCCTCGCCTTGACACATGCACAGATCATTGTGCTAAGTGACTAGCATTACTCTACATCTTATGTGAGGCGTTTTAATCAGGTTTTAACAATAATTAATGTTATTGCAAAAGTAAGCTATCTTCTTATCTTTCGTTGTACCTACTGATCGGGTGATGGGTTCTTCTGGCTTCTAATCACTACGCACCACAATAACATTAAAGAACCACTTGAACTTGAGTTTCAAATGTCATTGTATCACATGTGAATGTGTCTAAAAGCCAATGCATCAAAGTGCTTCCACTGTTTTATTGATTCAGGTAGACGATGATTAGGCAGAAGAGGAAATCGACGGATGAGGAATAATAGAATCACGCCATATAAAACATCTCGTCAGATATCGACCACAACTAAAATTATGAAAAAAGATCTCCATACTCTAGTTCGTTACACCAAGGCAAGATTCAGTATTTTCTAGCTCAGTAAATCCAAAAGCATCTAGTATTCTGTAGCTTCTTATATCAAGGCAGCATCAAGTATTCTTGCTCTATTGCTAAAGTCATGGGCTCCGGAACCTTTTGTACCGATGCCTTTGGGTATACCGGCATTGTTCCTAAGTCACTAATAAAAAAATAACATGCAGTGCATTAGTTGACAGTTTTTAATGTGCGCTTGTAGGTTTTGTATATGCTTCGTTGTCTGCTTCTTACAACACATAAAGTATATTTGTAGTTTTTTCGAAGCTGCTGTACGTATGGACTTTCTTAATTAATGAAACTGGCAAACAGAAGTTTGCATTTGTTAAGATCAGAAAATTGTGGTCTCTCTATATTAATTATATCAAATTTTATATGAATCAATTCTTTAAAGATTTTTAAAGATATTAGTGAAGAGATTAGTAATTATTAGGAAATTGTCTTGTGTCTAATATTAGCCCTTGTGCTTAATTGCATTTTATTTTTTTAAACTATTTTATGTCCAATATATATTTTTCTATAGCTATTTTGGCGTCATTTTATAAATGTGATGCTAAAGCAATCTTAGCTGAGTTGTTTTTATGTGAAATTTATCTAAGAGGCTTGTAAAATATTTTGTAAAATTCCGGAACAGATAATTCGCAGCTTGGCTTGAGTCTGTATGTCAGCAAATTTTGTTATCACTAATATTCTTATTAGATTCCAACAGTATATGCAAAATAAAAAAATCTTTAAGCGTTTTCGTAACGTTGATGTCGCCATAAGATAAAATGCTGCATTTCTTTAGTTGAAAAGCTGTGTTCACTTTCTATGCAATAAATACAAAACTAATCGCTCTTTAAGTAAGGTTTATATAACATTGATGGTGTTATTAGACATTGCAAGATGTTGCATTTCTTGAGTTCACAAGCTGTGTTCATTTTGTTTTGCATTAACTACAAAATTAATCGGTCATTTAATAACGTTTACATAACATTGATGTTGTTATTAGACATTGCAAGATGTTGCATTTCTTGAGTTCAGAAGCTGTGTTCATTTTTATATGCAATAAGTACAAATCGTCCTTTAAATAGCATCGTTTACATCTTAAAAATTGCCTTTCTTTGGTTATTATGCTTATTTTTATTGTTACTTTTAACCATATTGGATATTGTTCAAATTATCTTTTCTAACAAAAGTACTTGGGGTAATTTTTAAAATGAACATGATGATAAAAATCGTTTTCTGTGAAACGATCAAATATGATGATGAAGAAATGTCAAATGAATTATCGTTTTACGTTAAATGTATCGAATGGGTAAACAACTTGGAGATAACTCACAGGTTCGCTTGCGTCTGCCACTGACTGTTTTGAAACAATATTCATATTAGGTGCTTAAACATAACTTTCACTTACTCCTTTGATTAGCACTAATTATGCATTTAACACTAACCTTAATAGTTACCTTTGGATGTAACTCAGATGCTAACTCTCCAGCATGAGCGCAAATGAGGATTTTGTTATCATTAATGTTCTTATTAGCATTCATCGGTATATGCAGACTTTGCCAAAAGTACCAAGGTTGGGTGGCATGTCAGCAAGTTGCCTTTGATAATACACTTGTTGCACTTATGCTTTCTTACTTCTAATCACAGATCTCTTTGTCTTGCCACAGGTTTCTTGTTTCCACAGGTTGCTTGTTTTCCAATTAGAATTTCCACGAGAACTTTGCTATAGTTGGCCTGCCATAAGAGAAAGACGCTTTGAACCTTTTTCACCTTGGTATCGACAAAGTATGAAAAACGTTTTTGTGTTTCATGGAGGATTGGTGTTGATGGTTGGCAGCGCTGCTGATGAATAGTCTTCAAACGGCGCTATATAAATACCCGTTTATGTCACTGCGCAATAATTTGGCAGTGACCACAGTCATTATATACGACAGGTACCTACGTGTCACTTGAGCATGAATTGAGGGCAGCTATTTGTATCGATTTATGGAGATTCTATTGGTAGACTTAGCTGCATACATCCGAGGAATTTATTAATCTCAATTCGATGCGCCGATACAAGTTATGGGCTTTTCGCTGTTTAGCCTGCATCAATTCCGCAGTCAGTCTCTGTCTCAGCGGGCTGGCTTTCTGGTTTTTCACCTAATTGCGGCTTGGTTTTGGTGCGCCATTGATTGATGCATTGAGCTATAGACACGGGAGCTATAGAAGTTTATATTATAATAACAATTCCAAATCCCTCAAACAGCGCGATTTCTGACTGTGTTTTGTCAACATAATCTGGTGTGATTGTCCGCGATTCGCACCGATATGTGCCAGGGTTTTTTGTATGTCCGTTAGTGCACTCATCGTAACTCCTTATGTTTCGAAGCATCTCTAGTTTACGATAGACAAGAACACTACAAGTGGGCATTAAGATCACGTGGCTCATTTTCGAGAAGCGATCTCGAGAGGTTTAGGAAACGCTATACAGGTATATGAAAATTGTCAATATACTTGTATATAGAAATACAATCATATCGCGCCGCACAAGCCTACTGTGTAAGGCAGTGTTATCGTAGTGACCCAGTTCTATTAGTACATACAGGTAGGAAGAGTTGCCAACATATGCAATCGTCCTATGTGTTTTGTTCTCCTGTTCGGTTATCCCTTTAGCTTTAGCTGCCTATGATGAACCGAAGAAATCAAGACCTTGCATCAGTACTTGTAATTCAAAATGTCTCACAAAAGTCCACATCAAGACAAGTATTTCCTTGGAAGAAGAACTTTGCTTGCTGTCCAGATAAAGCAGTAGGTATAAGCCTCGCTGGATTAGCGCAATGCTGAGAAAGCTATGTATTGTAAAATTGCTACTGGAGCTGAAAGTGTGAGTGCCTTACACAGAAGAGCAGGCTATTTAAAATCAGAAAACTTATTAAATTTGTAATGTTACAAGTCCAAAATATGAATTAAATGAGGTCGTTACATTAACATCTGAGTGATGACCTAATAAATATGTGAACACCTGTTCTTCTAAGCATTAATAGACCATATTGGTCATACAGATTCTCGTGCATAATAGACCTCTTATAATTTTTTCTTGTTGTTCTCTTTTATAATATTGTACAAGTGCCAGTTTCAGTTAATATATGAATGAGCAAACGTCGGAACAGTGAGCGGGAGGGAAAAATAAATTTTTATTTAACGGAAAAGGATGTGGCGCGTAGACCAGTCTTTGTGCAAAGTGCAAATAGATTCAAATTTAAAAGACACTCAACCAGGCACTATACCTTTATGAGTACATTGTGTAGACAGGCTTGAGAACACACGCTAGCACATGAGGGCCTCGCCTGACTCTACAAACACTCAATCAAAGCGGGACAGCAGGCCTGTCATCTCTCACCTGTCATGTTGCATACAAAAATAACTCATTCGTGTACCTCAGCACAATGTGATACATATTCATTTCTTTACGCTAACCGTACATTTAGAATATGCTGTGCTGCACGTAGTCTATATAAATTACATACTGAACAAATGTGATGTTGTCAGTCATTTCGTAGTGAGCTATTAAGATTAGGGGATATGTTAGCAAAGAAACAGATACATAGAGCAGCTGTCTTTAGATTGGACACGCTTGTAGTTAATTGTTGCAATAATTCGTTTAATGAATTCACAAATGAATAACTAAAGTTTTGCCTGTCAGCTACCTGGACCATTCAGCCGACTATGCCATACAAAGAAACCAGCGGTCTGTCGGGTTTCATGTTAGCTAAGCTACTGGCGCATTACTGCTATTTATATAGCGCTCTTTAGGATAGCTCTTTAGGATAGCTCCCAGGCAAGCTCAGCCCAGCCCAGTTAGTGGTACGCAGAATCCTTTTGGTAGCCGGTCCCACCATTAAAAAGCTAAGGCTCTGCATTGTCGAACTGGGTCCAAACGAAGTATACAGACATGACGTATTGCTACAAGTAATTAATTTGGTTGTGACCACAATTATTGCATACGATAGGTATCTCTTACCAAATCACGCGCCAGGTCACGTTTACAAACACTTAATTCAGTTATTTTTTTCTGTATCGTAAGTCATCTGCAAGCACCTGCATATGAAGGCGGGTTTCACAAAAGGCCATTCAAATTTTAGTTATCTTTCTATTCAGTTCGTTATTGTTCAACGGTTTTTGGAGGGAACATAAAGTAGGCGGAGGGTAGCTTTTCTGTTTGTTCTTTTAAAAATCAAACCACCGTCGTTAAGTGGCTATTTGAAAATGTACCCTCGACAAAGGTCATTTCCGAGCAAACGTTTTATTTAGATATAAAAAGGAGACAAAGCACTAGTGACACAGTGGCTAGATAAGGGATCTTTGAAGATGCCGCAACTACCATTAATTCTGCATTTGTAATTTCTGTATCCATTAAGCGCCACTATTTAATGAATAAGCATCAATCAAGGTCCCTACACAGAGATCATCTCAGAGGAGGCTCGAACTCGCACTCTCCGCGTTACAGGCCGCGCACTCTAACCATTCGGATACCGTGCCTCACTTAAAGAAACCTTTTATATATTACACATGTATTTTATGAATATATGGCGTGTCCCTCTTTAAAGCGTTGCCGCTTGTATAACATGCTGCAACCCGTCTAAACAGGGCCACGTCTCCCGGGCCTGTGTAGTCCGATTGTCAGTGGGAGCATGTCGAACTTCACTGCTCATGTCCATGTTTGGCAAGGGCGTCCATCTGGTCTCTTCTAATGTAGTTTATCAGCTGAATATGTGAAATATAATACAACACCACAATTGAATTGTCTTGAGATTTGCATATAAATTTTTGCAAATGTATACAGATATTTATTGCACAAAACTTCGCTCGACTTTCCCAAAATAAACCAGAAGTATCGCACTCACAACTGATTATTTTTAGAATGGAAATTTGAAAGATACTCTACCCTGCTGACATTTGGTGAATAAAAACGAAGTAAATAAATTATATATATATATATATATATATATATATATATATATATATATATATATATATATATATATATATATATATATATATATATATATATATATATATATATATATATATATATATATATATATATATATATATATATATATATATATATATATATATATATATATAGTACAACAGGACCATTGAAGTAACCCATACAAAACGCAGTGAGTAAAATAGACTCTTCGACTAAAGTTACTGACTTTGTTTTCTATACTTTCGGTCGTAATCGTCGGGTTGTTATTGACCAAAAATTCAGTGTTTTGGGGGCGCATTAGGTTCGTTGAGCGCGTGCTTTGCGAGACTGCAAGACTTGTTGGTATAGCATTTCCAATTCTGACCATGTGTCGCATTACATGCGTGATATACTTCATTGACTTCCGGTTTCAGAGGGCATCGAATTTAGAATTTTTGTGTGTGTCTGGTGATGTCAATTGGGGATAAGCCTTCCTACTTGCGTGAGCTTTGTTGCCCCGTTTCCAAATTGGCTGGACGCGGAAATCTTCGTTTCACGAGCCGATACGAAATTGTCGTTCCTTTTGCACGCACTACAGCAATGCTACGTCGCAACTTCTCGGTGGTTGGGCCCTCTACTTTGAATGTCCTGCCTGTTAATCTGCGTATCATGAAATATCCTTAAATACACTTTTCACTAATAGTTACAAACTGTCTTCTTTCGTCGGAGCTGAGCCGGGTGCGAATCTGGGTATACTTCTTGCTCTGAATGAATGAATGAATGAATGAGTAGAGTGGAAGTGGGGTATCGATTGCTGGCAAAAAAGTTGTTTCCTTTACAGCCATACAATCTAACTGATTTACTTAAGCAACCAAAGTTTTCAGCTGGGCCCTATCTGGTTCCTGCTTTCAAAGCTTTAACACAGCTCTCCTTCAAGTTATGTAATCAAAAGCGTTTCCACCCGAGCTCCATCGAAAGAGGACAGTTTTAGCAAGTGTTGGTGAAACATGCATTCATGCTAGAACACCATTTAGACTGCTATTCCAAAAAGATGGCTCAACCAAAAGAAATATTACACTTTATTAGAAGATAATCTGGCTACAACGAGAAGCACATCTAGAGCATGGTCATTCTACATAGATGGCTCAACCAAAAGTAATATATTGCACTTTATTAAATAAACCTTATACGTACTGCAAAATAAATCGACAGCATCTTTAAGTCATTAGGTCATTAGTGCAAGCATTGTAGACTTGTTAAATAGTTCGGACGAACAAAAGTCTTGAACACAATCTTTGCATCGAAAGGAAAATCAGTTGACTGTTGGGTAGCATCAAGTACTCCAGTACACCAGCAACAGCGAGACAACTTGTAAGGAAAGGTCCGACATATGAATTGCTCCGGAAATATCACCGGCGGTGGTACTCACATTGCGGTCCGTGGGAACACCTGGAAAAAAGAAAGAGGACGATGAATTAAGTCATGCCTTGTACTTATTTGCAATAAATAGTTTTTTACAGTAAAATATGAACATTTGTACAACCGTTTTCAAGTTGCTAAGTCCGCTTTTACTTTGGCCTAAAGATCTCGTGTTCATTGCTATCTAGCAAAAGTTACAGTACACGGTAGCCGGAGATTGAAGAACTCCAATAACATTCCATCAATGGAACTTCCTTCCAATTTCTTCATGCTGTGCAAAAATAAAATCAGGACTAAGCAGAACTAGCATGACATTGCCAAGAGTTTAATTTTATACAACACATTCTGACCACCGCCCCACATCAAAACGACGTAGTAAATGAATAGTTCAGAACAGTGGCGGTTCTAGGTTTTCCCAACATGTATAGGGAGATCCACACCTCAAGGTGGAGTCCTTTGGATCTAATATGTTTGAACAGTAAATTTCAATTCGCATTGACAAGATATATGAATTGGAGTTACTAGATTCACTTTATTTTAAACATGTGGAATATGAGCCATACATATACCTAAAAAAGTGCAAGTTAGCGATGGAGTCAAACGCGTCTACAAAAGCATCCATATTAGTCAACTCTGCACGAACCGATTCAATTGAGAGCATCGCTTTACTGCTTAAACGGATGTCGGACATAGTACTTAGTGGATATGACTTGCTTTAATTAATTTCAGAACAGAAAAACTTCACTTGCAGTCTACTGATGTTGTTGATTAAATAACGACTATTCAACAGTTTGTATAATTCATGGAAAACAATTTTATATGGTTCTAAAAACAAGCAAGGTCTAACATTGTAGTCTTATTGGTTGTACTTGAACCTGAACGTTGTAAAAATGCCTCATTTGCGGAATTTCATGGCCGAGGTCTTCAACATTACTGCACATACAATGTGTAAAAGCTTCAATGTTGTCATAATTTAAAAAAGACATATGTTTTGGTCTCAACGCTTGTATACCGATCATAAATGTGATTGTTTAAAGAAAATTATACAATCAATAGCAGTATAAAGACACCTGTTTCGACTGTATTTTCTTTGAAAGAGGAAGATCAGTTTTTACAAGATCTGCAGCTGCTGATGAGTCAATACTCAAAGATTAGAGCTGACCTGACACAACATGTATATTTCTCAGAAAATCACAAATAGGTGTATAAAAGCGCAAATTTAAAGTCTAGCAAGGACAACAATCTTCAGCAATATATTCTCTAGCACATATACCAGCGCACCGAAACGTTCACAAATATTACGACAAGCACTTCATGGCACACCTATCTAGTGTCATTGAGCCGCTGAAGTTGCCTCACTGGTTCACTTAGTTATATAATTCACGCCATGCTTCAACACATTTCTCATGCATAAGAGAACTTAAAGTAAAAACATATAACATTTCGAGTAACGCAAAACCCTTGGCTTCTGAAACAGATTTATAGGCATAAATAAAAGTCAAATCCGGTTTATGTGCATAATAAATGCACATACGGGGTTAATGAAGCTGATTGCCTTATCAAGTGCTGGTCAACATCATTTGCACTGCTTACTACACTAACACCATAATTATTTTGACCAAATAAACATGAACTGATGGCTAACCCACATGACTGCATGGTTTCTTTCATAAGCCCTGACGATGATTGGACATCTAATCCAATTGCAGGTTCGAAAACTATAAAGCATTCAATAACTTTCTTGTTATAAAAAAATCGCATAACAAAATACAGTTGTTCCTTTATATTAAAGTCTTTGTTTTCACCGTCAAGGATAGAAAAATAAACGGATTCCTTAATCCCTTCAATTATTATCTGATCTCCAATCATATCTGTCGTGGTAACCAAGATGTCTTTTGGTAATTTCGTATGTCTTCGCTATAGCGATTAACTAGTATACCTATCTGTAAATCTTTCCGATACTGAATTATCATGTCTTATAACTAGCTGTTAAATTTTTCTAAAATTCTCAAAATTTTCACGAAGGACAATAGCTAAGTCGACATGTCCTCTTTGGTTCATATGTAGATTAGCACTACGTCTCAGCCACAGCTTTATCATAATGCCTATTTTCGCTTATTAGTTTAGCAGTAGCTTCACTTTGCAACTGAACTACACTGACCGTTTATATTTTGCACTGCTGTATACTCAGTCCACATAATCTTAGAGCTAACACGGCTGTCGCAATTTAAGCGCAGCTGAAAGCCGCAGCCAGTTATTGAAGCCTACTGAAGTATATGCCGCTTCAGTTTCTCTATCTAAACTGGAATACGGGGGCAAACAAAGCAAAGGCATCATCTAACCAAGGTTACAATGCAAACCAGTCAGATCTAAAACAATGGTTCTGCCCAGTTGGTTCATTCAGCGGATACAATTATAAGATGGGTTGAGATGGCCCATCGTCAGGTGTTGAAGACCAGTTCCGACGACCTGTCATTCATCTACGTTGACAATGAAGTTCTAGAATCGTCTTTCATCTGAACAAATGTCATCAAGTAACAAAGAATTATCAATTTGCAAATAACTTATTATTAATGCAGCTAATCAGCAAAACAGAATGAAATGCATCCATGTGCAATATGTTTACGAAATGATTATTGTACAAGTTCATCAACACGAGAATGTATTACGGGTGCTGATTGTCTGTGATGTCGATATAATCGATGTTACTCTACACAGCTGGATTTTACCCAATTCGGTGAGACCAAGCCGGATTTTACCCACAACCAAAAGTTTCCTGATAGCTCAACGCCCAGAAATTGTAAACCGTAATAATAACCTTTCGATTACTAACCTCCGAATCAATAGTATTCTCTGCAGTGATTTCGTCTTCCGTCCGCTCGTCATCCACCAACGCGCCCGAATTCTAGTATTCTCTGAAGTCACCGATAAATGTGAAATCGGTGCAGAACACTCATTTTCGAAGTTGGACTCAGCTAAGATTCACCTACAAATCTTGACCTATTTCGGATTATTAAACATTTGCCGCATCTCGATCATTTTGCAGCAAATTTACAACACAGAGAAACCAAATTTACCACATGACATATTCGAACTATTGTTTTCAAATTTCCGATCCTAAAGACTAAGCGAAAGTAGTAATGTCTTTTATAATATTAAGAGCCTTGATATATAGTATCATTAAGAATCTACTAAGAACATAAGTAAGGCGCCAAACAAGTAAATCGCGCCTGTGAAAGTATCAAAAATAAATAATATCGGATTTGATAACTGATCGGGTTTGTATATGAGGCCATGGGGGACCAGACACTATCTTGGGGGCCACTGGCCATCCAGGCTGCCCCTGTCGAGCCGACACTGGTTCAAAAGGCATTTAACCTTCCCTGAACAAAATCTACATACTAGGCGTCAATTGAAGTTGCATTAGATCCATTTGTTCGCAAAGAACTCACATGACACATTCATCGGAGGAATCTCACTGGTGAGGACAAGGTTAGGGGCATTGGTTGCAGAACCTGGCAATAAGTTGCCTACTGGTTTTTCAAACCATGTTCGACATTGCATCCCAGAAAACATGGGACATGATGCAGTCTGATAGAATGTTGCCGTTGCTGTAATCTGTGATTTCGATTTGTTCAACTGCGGTGAAGTAGCGTTATCTAATAGTTCGTAGGTGCGATATGCAGAAATATTGAACAGATAGAAAATCGGAGTGATGAATGGATTTCCAACGTAAGTCACGGAGCAAGATAAGCTGACAACATCTCCATCGTTAAGGCTTTCCGACGCGTCAGAAGATATAGGGAAGTTATCTGAAACCAAAACATAAATATGAATGACTGGAAAAGAACTTACCCTAGGTATCTTCACGAGACCTTGAGGTCGAAACCGAGATGAGACTCGAGACGTCTCACTCAAGAACCGAGATATGACCGAGACGTTCTTGTAGCGACAAGGTCGAGATCGACATCATGGGACTGCTAGACGAGAACGAGTCCGAGTCATCCATGAAAGTGTATTTTATTGTGAGCAATCAGCAGGCTTCTTACTGTTTGACGGTAGGCATATGTTACCTTCCTTCTTAGAAGATTTCGTAATGAATTTAAAATTTTTGTATAATTGGCCCAGTATCGTTTTATTATTGTTTTAATTACGGTTGCAGATATATTACGTTACTTCGTTTTTATTTATTCCAGTCTTGCAAAGTAGTCGGCAATCTTCAAATTTGTTTATTGTGCTTATATTCACAATTATACTCTTACAGCTGTCTCCTAGCCACTTGTGTTTGGCAACATGCTCTTGGCCCTACCCAGAAATCGCTCAAAGAAGGCTTTAAACTGAAGGTTTTAATTTTTAAAAGCCAAAAAGAGCGAACAATATTAAAGTAGTTAAGTTCACAAATAGCCTGAATTGTAACTAAAGAGACCTACTATTTAACTAGGGCGACGAATATAAACTATATATTTCGCCATTGTTATCAACTAGACAAATTAGTTGCCTGTTTTTTATATGCAGAGGCGTATGAATAGCAGGACACAGAATAGTAAGAATCATTCTTACATTTATCACGTACTCAAATGAAATAATAAGCAAGCGACCACTGAGTTACCTCACTGCTCTTGCCAATATAGAAGTATACCTTGAAGGTGCCAATTGGCCATACAACTGGTTTGCGAGTTTCGAAATGTATTTCGACGTTATTGTATGCATACAGTAAAAATTCATATCTAGCAACACTTTCTTCTTCAATTTCACCATCTACGACTGCACAATTTGTAACCTACTTAAAATATGATAGTTAACTGTAATACAGTCGTAAAAAAGTATTACTTACAGATCAAAACACACTCAGCGCTTGCCATCATTTCTTTGTCTGCACACACGTACGTCCCAGCCGTTAAATTGGATGGCTGAAAGACAATAATATTGGATGCATTAGGCGTCGGCTGGTCGAGCCAGTAGAGTTTTGTATAGGCTTCATCAATTGTTGACCCATTAGCAATCGTAACATTGGTAGTTTCATCCACCGGGATAAAGTACCAGTTAATGGCAGCGGATCCGAAACTGGACGAACAGTTGATGCTGTGATTGCGCCAGAACCACATTGTTGCCGTGTTGTTCGGCGTTGTTATCAAACGCCCCAATGAACCACTGCCTGGAATGTTTGTAAGAAAAGAATTAAATGCGTTGAAGTTCAGCTGATAAAAAAGTGCATCAAGATTTAGTCGTATGCATATAAGCTAATTTCAATGATATAGTAATAGTACAACTGATTTTTAACCCGTCAAAACAAATTATTTTGTTTTATCAGGCCGAGAAAGCATTTGAAGAGTTTTCCTTGCCTTGAAGAGGCGCTACACAAATCTACGCTTACAATTACAAAATACAGTCACAACTGCGAATGGCTTAAAGGCCTGGATAAGTTTTCATACCATTGCTAAAACCAAGTCAAACGATATTTCAGCAATCTTTTCCAGCAATGAAACAATGAAAATGCGACGCGTCCTGGATATAGAACAGCCGGCCTAGATCGCTAGAAGGAGAAGAATGAAACAACCATACAATTATAATGAAACAAGGAAGACAAATAAGTGGCGTTTTTCTCATACATACCAAGAGTTGCCAACCAAAGAGCAAACAGTACTACAGATTTATTCATTTTAGTGTCTGAAGCTATCTCATCAAGATAAAATTGTTCTACATCACAGTCACTGTAGATTTAAAGGAACAAACAGGAAAATCTATGCAATCCGTCGATGTTTATCGCCCGATTGTAGGGCAAAGATTTGGCTGTACTTACTGGGCAGCATTTAAATATCGACATATGTGGACTGTTCTCTGTACCACCGGCTTTTCTTGAAAACTTAAGTAAACATAGCGTGCAGGACCTGCAGGTGTTAATATTAAATGGGCCTCGGCACAAATTACACTACATTAATGTAGGTTATGTCACATGTGTTACAGGTCTAATCTAAACACTTATATGGCCCCTTTGTCATCATGCACTTGGAGTCAACCAATGATCTTTTAAAGTGAATCCGTAAATTTAAGTCGAAATCAAATATGTTAAAGAAACCGAAATGTAGGATACGGTGGGTTACTTGAGCCTTCGTTTATATATTACACATTAAGTCGCATTACATCAAATAACATCACATTATCACGTCAATTTTTTCAATAAAATATCTTGCAATGTCACATTTACATTCGTAACATTTCATTACAACATCACTATATATGCAATTACAAGGCATTTTGTTATATTCCGAAACATCACATTATATTGGGTTACCGATTTACAGAAATAAAGAATATCGGTAACTAAACCGTAGCAGCAGTCTGGGCATCGATTGCTGGCATGAAATCAGTCGGTTTAGTTTGCAGCCATACAATTTAACTCATTTACTGAAATAGCCAAACTAGCTAGCTATCTGGTTGTATGTATGTATGTATGTATGTGTGTAAGTGTGTATGTATGTATGTATGTATGCATGTATCAAGACTTTTATAAAGTGCATTTTGAAAACTCCTGAAAAAGGCTATGAATACTGCAACTCAGCCGATCTAAACAGGTTAGATTTAACTAGGGACGCAAATGTTAATTGTCTGTTGTCCAGAAATAGACTACGAATGTCAAGTGGGAGACTATTCCAGAAGAAAGGGCCGACACAGGAAATAGCTCGATATTGAAGTGAAGACGTAGGCCCCTCTGCGGCAGCGTGGAACCAGAAGTTCATGGTTAGTAGAGGAGCACAGCGCCTCCTGGGCTGGAACACTTCACAGATGTAGTCAGGAGCATTTCCGGCGAGAGAAGACCTTGCGAAGAGTGGAATGGTCCTGGTGCCTGCATTAGAGGCCTTCATATAGCGCTATTCTAAATTATCTCCTTAAGAGCACTCCCTACCGAGAGCCGTCGAAACAGAACAATTTTGACAAGTGTTGTTGAAACGTGCATCCAGCGTTCTTGGCTAGTATACGACACGTAGATCTAGATCGTGCGTCAAATAGACCGCATTGGTGACTTGAGCTGTTGAGGAAATGCGCAGAATTTTCCTCAGACGAGATAGGGACCCAAGAACCAACCCCATTTTGCTACCTGTCTATACTGAATGCGATACATTATTGGACACGAGTCCATTATCGTCTTGATTTTGTCTTGGCCCAGTTGATTTCAAGCCCGAACCTGTGCATCTTTATTCGATAATATTGTATATATGTATATGAATATATATATATATATATATATATATATATAGATATATAGATATATATATATATATTATTATGTACTAGGACAGAGCCAGGACCTTGAGAATTTTATAGTCCAGATCAGTAAGGCACTCTGATACAACACATGCATCCGATTGCCTCTGTTCAGTAAAATATAGATATATATATTTATACTACTGAACGGAGGATATATATATATTGCAGTTGATGACAACCAGGAGCATTGCAATAAACCTATGGAAAACTGGGGCGCAGTTAAGGCACAGGTGTGTTACCTGACACAGGTGTGCTTTTTGGCGAGTAAACACATAATGTATTCTGTTTGGTGCAAGTTTACAAATCGCCTCAGTTTAGGTCTGTGAGATGACCATGTTTTAGCGATTAGCATTTCTTTAAACGCGCTGCATTAATGTTCAGCTACATACATTCTGGCATCGGAATAGATAATTATTAATGCAACTAGTTTCGCAGTTTCACAATGAGTGTTAGTAGCAATGCAACTGAAATGGCATATGTGAATCAAGAAATATTTATCGGCATAATGCTCAATATTTTCTAACCTTATTACTGGTAATTAATCTGCCCCAAAAGTAAGGTTTAGAAAGTATAGACAATTTTTTTTATAAATGTATCACTTGTAAGTGAGTAGGTAAGTAGCCTTTGTTTACAGCTGACAAACAAACAAATATGCACTGCGAGATATGTTACAATTAAATGAATCACAAAACGTGTAAATATAATAGACACCATGCACAACTAAATATAACAGACAATGCATCTGTTAATAAAACTACTTTACATATGTATGATTCTAACATGCAGCCTGTAATATTAAAGGTTATCACCTCTTCTGAGGGGTCGATTGTAATGTGCCCTAGGTAAACCTTTCCACCAAAAACACCCGTGAAACTGGAAACTTGGCTTTTAGAAGAGTAGAGCCAACCAGCTATCGTTTCGGATGATGGCAAGGATTTTGCAGTGCGTTTTAAATTACTGTACAGAGATGTTATAAAGGTGGTGCATGAAGCATTAATTACCCCACATTACCCGCATCATCGTCTGTGGCCTGCCGCGCTCCGAAGCGTAGCCATTCCTCAACTCGCCACCAGCCGTCACTATTCTTGGTAAGTCTGCATGCCATGTGTATAGTCCGAAATTCAATGAGGCGCAGGTCGGACTTCACCACTCTTGTCCATGTGTGGCAAGGGCGTCCAGTTGGTCTCTTCCAGCCTCTAGTGGAGGCAGATATCATGGCTCGTAGAGCCCTGCTATGGTCCTTTTTGCTGTCTCAACGTGCGATGTTACTTTACAAGATATTAGCTTAAGCCATGATGACAGGTAGTCGGCGTTTCTGTCTGTCGCTTCTTTTCCAGCGGCACAGATGGATGACGATGACGAGTGCAGTAAAGTTGACGAGAATTAGAAATCCGAGTTGTTGAAGACCGGGCTCAAAGGGGTAAACCAGATGAACGCGGACGGTCAGGGTTCTGTACCTCATGCAGATATATTCGTCGTGTTTGTAGTCTAAGCGAAGCTGTAACATAAATATTCAGTGAATTTAGTCAGGACAAAATGAAATTAATTTGCAGTTTTTATAATTTTATGCTTACCTAAATTACTCTATAAGTCAATCACAACATTTTATAAGTTCAGCAATTGGAAAGCGCTCAAATATAGGTGAAGCCTTACTGATATATAACTACTAGCCTTTTCAGTGTAACTATTAGCCTTTTCAGTGCACACTGTAACCAATGGATAATAATTAATTACCTGGTTCAAAGTTTCAAAAGAAAAATCTTTTCTGATGACTGTTCTTGTTAGTTGCATGGCTGGATTAGGTAGAGTTGAACTGTTATTTTCAACAGCAATTAACAACGTTTCGTCTCTAGTAAAATATTAAAGCAAACAACACATTATCAAGCAAGTCTAATAAATACACTAATAACAGTACATTATCTTTGTATTTATTAAGCGCCTCTATCTAGCGGCAAAGGATCAATCGATGACGCTAAGCAATTGTGCGTGAGGTATTTGCTCAAGGCCTTCAAACAGCATCCGTTTCTGGGATGCTTGAAACCGTTCACTCCAGTTCAGCGGACTGACTTTCTGGATATAGAAGCGCCTAATTAGCGGTAATAACAGTAATAATAATCCTCGGTAATAGATGAGCGCTCAAACCAACCGGCAACTTTGTTATCTGACATAGGCGTATAATAAAAACCCAGTCAGCGAATAACTTTCTAATCCAAAAATACCCGCAACAGTGGCACGTCGATATAGCTTTTATTCTTTGGTCGAAGGAAATCATAGTACTTGTTGGAATAGTGATGCATCGGAGGCCTTTATTATATCTCGGGGAAATATATCTCAATTTACTTATAATGTGCTGACTATTGCTGTTTTGTAAATTTCAGGCCACGCAAGCAATATTTAATAAAAGAACGTTAACAGGCGAATACTATGGTCTATTTTGCAATAGTTTTATTAGATGCGATTTTGGAGTTGTTGTAATCTTCAATCACTGTCGAAATTTGTTAAATTTGGGCCGTTTATAACTGGAACCGTGCGTCTGGCAATTTCTTTGATATCAATTCTAATGATCAAGAATTAAATCAATCTGAATACGCTGTAGACATTAGGCCAGCGACTCTATCGGATACAGTATCGGATACTGCGTAGCGACATTGGACAAGTTGCTCACTCACAATGGTTTGTGAGGAAGGCATCTCATCCCTAGGTGGCATAAAGCCAATGGACCGACCTTCGGGCAGAGAACTCATCACTATCATCATCATCATCGCCATCATCATCGTCATCGCATACGACATGCGTGCATCAGATAGCAGCACCACTTAAGTCATGAGAATCAGTGAGAATAAAAACATACGAGTCGCTAAAGTGGCAAATGTAGACGTTCTCTTTATCCGGTTTTTCGTGATAGGTAAAAAACTGTTTAAGGCTGAGGTTGAATGGTCCCGGCTTAAGTTCGACTGTTATCGGCATCGGTTGTCCAGTTGATACATTCATTGCATTTGGTGTCGTTACCACAAATTCAAGATGGCTGCTTGATCTAAAGATCATTTCAAATTAGTTAACATAACAAAAATTAACTATAGACTATAATATTAGACTTATAAGCGTACCTGTGTGGTCTGGCTGAGTCAGCGGATATAGTTCATATAGATAAGAGGAGAGGAAACAGGTTTGACATCTAAAGAAGAATATATCTGACCATGTTATTCACACCACAGGCCAGAACAGTAGCCCATCCACAGACTGGTAGTTAAATAATTCGGTCCGCTGTTATTCGGCTGTTAAATAGTTGTATCATAATAATTTGTAGCTAACCGAGAGTAACAGTGATTTTTTCTAGAAAAGACATTTTCCAAACTTGCGCGCAGATGCTATAAAAGACTAGTCAGTTATAAGATTCAAACTGCTAGGTTGTTTGGTGAAACACCTGAATACGCTGAGTCATATGATATAAAACTTACTGAGGGAGACAGTCTGCCCAAGAAAGGATTGCTATAAGAAGAATTTCAGTAAGTGCTTTGCAATCAACATTGAGAGCAGTAAGTAAAGCTACCCTGTCCCTATTGGAACATTGAGTAGCCGCTCATGTCAACGCCCCCGACAACAGTAACCCTAAAGGAAAAATTAGTTGTAGTCCTATGATAGAAAATCATACATTCCACATGAATTTTGTCTGCTCTCACTTACCTGAGACGAAGATTGGAGTGTAGTGTTGCCTTAAGCTTATTTCCAAAGTAAACGGCAGATATATTGGCAGTCTGTTTCCAAGAAGCTGTGATAGTTATCTGGACTTCAGTTCCTCCAGCAATCGGTCCATGCAGAGGTTTAACCCAAGATTCAAAGTCTAATCACATTTACATATGCGTCGTTTTAAATCAACAGACACTGCTTGCCAACAAATTTTCTAAGATTCAGATAAAACAAACAGAAACAAATCAGAGACCGATTAAAGTACTTATTTTGAAGTTAGACCTATGAAAACCTAACTTTGACATGTCGTTTAGACAGCATAAGATTTTACCCTACATTGCGCCAACATGTGGCACTTTAAATATACAGCAACTAAATATGTAGCTCTTTAAGTTGAACGGATAGTCATTTAATGGTGGCAGGCTTGACTGCACTGCAGAGGCGGCGGTGGGGGTAAGCATGGTTGATGGGCCATCATTGACATAATGTAAATTCACCAGCATAATGGAACACAAGCAACCTCCAGCGAATTCACATAAATTCACAGCGTACGTGACACTGATGCACTCCAGTGAATTCACATAAAATCACAGCCTACTGCTCTACTAGCGGCCTCCAGCGAATTTATATAAATTGACAGCGTATGCTATGTTACACTAACTCACTGTAGCGGTTATTGAAAGGCAAAATCACTTAATAGCCTATGATAGAAGGTAATCGGAATGACTTGCTTTCGACTGTCAGATCTGATATGATCTTTAAAGCAGTGTTCCACTGCCCATTTAAGTAGTTGGATGCCGTGCATTGGTAGGAACCGTCATGCCACACCGTGAGACGTGGTCCGGAGCTGGAATTCCCATACGTAATATCAGTCCAAGAATAGTTGGCTGGCGGATTGGATGTTACATGGCATACCAAGATCGCTCCTGAGTATACAATGCTACCAGAAACAGCTCCGATGATTGTCATGTTATTGGGCCTAGGAACACCTACATAGAACAATAGACAAACCGAAATTAATATTGAGACATTTTTACTACGCCACAATGTACTGCATATAAATTTTTCATAGACGTAGCAGACTTAAAACGATGTTTATAAAATGGTTCACATTTACACTGCGAAAATACACTAACTTATACAGTCTTTGTCCAAAGAGGTTTCAAATGTAGAAATTTAGAGCAAGGCTACCATAAACCACTTGATATAATATGTCAAACGCCTTATGGTATACTATACAAAAAATGCAGAAAATAATGGGGTTGAAATAAAGTTATTGTGTGCGCAATTATTCTAAAAAGCTGGCAGAAAAAGTCGGGCATTTTCCCTAAATAGTAGGCCTATAACGATTGTCAAGAGTGAACCATTATTTCTCTTCTGATACCCTTTAAAGTAAAGCTCACATTTCTTTAAATATATTGATCAATCTGTAGCTGATCGAAATCTTTTACACACGGTCAGTAAGCAGTAAATTTTGGATTCATTACTGCCTACGCAGTTTACAATTAATTCATTAAAAATGCACTTACAAGACACATTTTCATGGAGAAATTCTCGTTGAAGAACGTGGTTTGGGGCGTTGATTGCAGAACCGGGTAAGAGTTCTTTAGGTTTCCCAAAGAAAATATTACATCTGAACGACTTCAACTTGGAGCAGAATGCAGTCTGGACGAAAGTTGCAGTTGCTGTAGTCAGAGTCCCTTCTTTGCTGAGGAGCGCTGAAGAAATGTTATGAGTCAGGATCGGATTGTCTACAACGTCGATGTCATAGACATAGAAAATGGGACTGATGAAGCGATTGCCAAAGTAGTTGACGGTGCAGGACATGTTGACTAAATCTCCGTTGGAAATGTATCTTGATGACAACTCAGATGATGTAGGAAACTCATCTAGAAGAGAAAGAGATGACAATTTGAGTAAATGTAATCTAAGTATTTCATAAAATTACATTGTCATAAAACGCAACAAACAGGACTAACTAAATTAGCCTTACTTGAAGCAACATCAAAAAATTATATTCGATGTACTTAATAAGCAATTGACTAGCATAATTTATGACATCAATTCAGGGCAATTCTTAAAATTTGTTTCATTATTTATTTTGATAACAACTACAATTTTATAGCTGCCTATTAACCACTTGGGTTTTACAACATGCTTATGGGTCTCACGTAGAAACGGCTTTGAGAAGTCCTGGAGGATTTAATCGTTCTGCTTATAAATGTTTTGATTGTAACTGCCATATTCTTGAACTAGGTCACCACTGTCAGAGTAAGCAAAAAGGCCTCTATTTGTAGCTGCAGGGGCACACGAATAGAATGGAACAGAATGCTTAGAATGATTCCTACAATTATCACGTACATAAACGAAATAGTATGCAAGTGAGCACTGCTAAGCCTAATGTTAAACTATAACTTGAAGATGTCAATTAAGCTTGCAACCTCTGAAATGTATGCCGGCGTTATTGCATATACTCAGAATACATATCGTTCAACACTTTATCGTCATTACCACCATACTAGACTGCTCACCTTGCAGCCTACTTATGATGTTATATTTAAATATATAGTTGTCAACAAGTATTACTTACAGATCACAACATACTCAGCCCTTGCCGTCATTTCATTGTCTGCACACATGTACGTCCCAGCCGTTAAATTTGATGGTTGAAAAACAATTATATTTGACGCATTAGGCGTCGGCTGGTCGATCCAGTACAGAGTTGTATAGACTGCGTCAATTGTTGACCCGGTGGCAATCGTGACACTGGCAGTTTCATCCACCGGGACGAAGTACCAGCTAATAGCAGCTGATCCCAAACTGGAAGAACAGTTGAGGCTGTGGTTGTACCAGAACCACATTGGTGCCTCGTTGCTCGGCGTTTTTATCAAACGCCCCAATGAACCTTTGCCTGGAACTATTGCAAGGAAAGAATGAAGCACAGCTTAGGTTATATAAAACTATCTCTATCACGAGTTATATATTGAAATAAAAGCAGTTTCACACTTATTATATTATACAACTCTTAACCCGAAACAACTAATCTTGTGTTGTTAGGTCGGGAACGTCTCTGAAGAGTTTTACTTGAAGAGGCGCTATACAAATTTTCGATTGCAATTACAAAATACAGTCACAACTGCGAATGAGATACAGGCCTACACAGACTTTTATTCAATTCCTAAAACCAAGTCAATAGATATTCTAATGATTTTCCCTAGCACTGAAACAATAAAAGCGCAGGACAGAACACAGAGGAGAAAGCCTAAACCTTCAGAAGAATAATGATGATGAAACAGTCATAATTACAATAAAACAATGATGACAAAAGCAATGACATTTTTTCTCATACATACCAAGAGCTGTCACCCAAAACGCTAAAAGTAATACAGTTTTATCCATATTAATGTCTCAAGCTACCACAGTAAGCTAAACTGGTTGTACACAAACCAACGTCACTGTATATCTAAAGGCACTGATAGCAGAGCTTGTGTAATCAATAGAGGTCTGTGGCCTGAATTTAGGTCAATTCAGCGCAGTCATTTTATTAAGAATTTGGCTATGCATACTGGGCGGCGTTTAAAGATCGACATGCATCGACTGTTCGCTATACAAGCTGCTTTTCTTGAAAACCTTACACCACGCACTGGCGCATAGGCCAGTACAAATAGCGTTTAGGTGTGAATATTAAATAGGACTTGGCACAGATTACACTACATTAAACTAGGTAAGGACCGTTCAATGAGCTGCATTAATGACGTTGCTCACCGGATGAAATGCAATCGGCTCCAGCTGAATTTATCTAAGTCAGAATTTCTTTGGTGCTTATCCTCACCTAGGGTGGACAAATTAGACATCAGCCCTATCGCCATTGGTGAATGTGCTGTTGAGCAGCGAATGAGGTTCGTGAACTTGGCCTCCTACTTGACAGAAATCTCTCGATGACATCACATTTTACAGGACTTATGAGGACCAGCTTCACCATTCTGAGGCAGCTAAGGTCTGTCTCTCGGTCCCTTACAAAGTACGAATCGACTACTTCATCGTTGCCTTCTCTGGCTTGACCCAATGCAGAACCCTTCGGCTTCAGCAGTCCTCATTGCCGCTACTCGTCTGGGCGCTCGGACTAGAAAGTCCGATCATATCCCGTGCTTCAGGACCAATTTCAGTGGCTAAGGATTGGCAAGCGCGGGAAATTCAAACTTTGCCTTCTTGTGTACAAATGCCTGAACAACTGTGCACTACACTTACTTGCAGACAGCATCAGGCCGCTATCTGACTACCCCAACCGACTGCGACTGCGATCATCAAAGTCCGCCAATGTATTTGTACCGTCAATTAAGACTAGAGTGGGTGATCAGGCCTTTCGGGTTGTGGCCCGCGTGCCTGGAACAGCCTTCGGGCATCCATTCAGGTGTCCAAAAGTGTCAACCTCTTTAACAACACAGCTGAATCTCTATTTACTGCATAACTCTTAGTACCTGGGCAGACTTTTGACTTTGTAAAGCACCCTAGAAGTAGCCTGCTACTTACGATGCTATATAAATTGTCGTCATTACATTACATTAGTTAACGTCACATTAGTTAACGTCACATGCCACCGCAGATTTAATCTAATCACTTATATGGCGCTGTTGCCATGATGCACAGCGCATCGGTCGATTGTCGATTTAAGTGAAGTCGTAAATTTCGGTCGACAAAATCGAATGAGTTAGAGAAACCTGAATGTAAGGTGCAGTGGGTAAGTAAGTTGAGCCTTACATTTATATCACATTACGTCAAATAACTTCCCATAACTACATCACATTATCAATACTTTCCATAACTACATCACATTATCAATAAGTATCTTGTAATATCGCATTTACATCTAATAGAATCTTATTACAACACACTGCACCACATCACAATACATACAATTACATGGCATCATGTTACATTCCGAGACATCACATTACAATACATCACAGATTTACAGAAAATATCTTTAACATTTGTAGCTAGTCAGTATACGTTTTGCAGTGTGGGCATCAATTGTTTGGTACGAAAACAGTCGGTTTGGTGTACAACCATGCAATCTAACTGGTATACTTCAACAACCAAACTAGTTAGCTATTTGTTTCCTACATTTGAAGCCTTCATACAGCGCTCCTCCAAGCTATCTACTCAAAAGCGCTGCCAGCGGAGCCCCGTCGAAAGAGAACAGATTTAGCCAAGAGTAATATGTTGGACTTTATTACAAGAGTATGTGGTAAAAGTTACATAAGATATCGACGGCATCCTTAAGACAAGGAGTCATCAGTGCAAGAGTTGTTGACTTGTTGAATAGCTCAAAATAGATCCGAAGACTTATGTTGTGAATGTTCGTGACTTCCTGTTACTTAGTCTTATCCGTCATAGATGAGTTACACAGTTTAATTGTAAGTGCAACGCAGCAAAGAGTTGGCAACGTAGTAATATTCATCTGTAATCTAATTTAATCTGAAAATAGTTATAGTAAGTAAATTTAACGAGCATCAATCGTTTTTAAGCAAATCCGTATTCCCAAAGAATAATCCAGCTGAAGAGCGTTTGTCAAAATTAATCAAGTTCTAAAGCAGTATAATCATGCGACTGATCTGTTGGTTGATTATATTTTTCATATGCGGAATCTGTTTTTGTTTCTAATTGATCTGCTGGTTGTAAATAGTCTTCAGGTACGGAATCTGGGTTTGTTCCTAACTGATGTGGTTGTTGTACTTCTTCATTTGCAGAATCTGGGTTTGTTCCTAGCTGATGTGTTGGTTGTATTTCTTCAAGTACAAAATTTGTTTTTGTTCCTAAAGTATTGTCAGCCGGCCGGCGATTGTTTCTGTGTCTCTTGCAACACAAGACGATTGCGATTATCAAAAGAACAATAACGACGAGAGACGAGAGTCCAACGGCCATTCCAATTGTTAAACCAACTGATGAGGATGGAGTTGAGTATTTCATGCAAGCATATTGATAAGTCTTGAAACCTAAGTTTATACGGAAAAAACTTAAAAGTGATAATCGTACAAACGTTACGAAGTACTTTTTATTTTTCTCTGTGCTGCTGAACTATTTTGATCACCAAAATTTATTATTCAACCGAAATATGTTCAAATAGAGTTTGATTTCATACATGATAAGCGTGTTCAGGCATCGAAGCCCATGCCATTTTAGTGACCCATCAAGGTTATACTACTTTCTTTATATAATATTCATTTCTGCATATATGTTTGCGTCACAGAAGTTAAGGCAACAAGAAATGAACGATTATGCGAACACCTGATAAATAGTCAAATCATTTGAAGCTCTTGGCAAATCTGAAGTGCCGCTGGGGCTTGAAAATGCACTATAATAATCGCACATTATATGACATAGCATTATGAATATGAACAAAGTATCTACAGTGTATCACACACATGAACACTGAGGAGCTGATCGCAGTAATAGTAATCATTAAAAATCATCAATAGTAATAATTGTAAATTATAGAAAAATAAATTACATGTATATGAATTGTAGATCATTATAAATCATTGCAAATTTGAACCAACATCGGCAATGTTTGACATACGTAAACGCTAAAGAGCTGATCGCATCGGATCGAGTCGTTTTGGGTCGACTGTGGTGTTTGCTTCGGCGGTCGACATCTCAACTGGTCATCACTTATATCAATGTTTTCGCAGACCTCAGCACCAACCTGGACCAGATAGTCATTCAAACGACAACCGCGGGTCATTTCCTCACCCTTAAAGACAAAGTAAACTACAACTCTTTATAAATTGAACCTTTTTAAGCAAATCACAGCAGCTAAAACTTCCCTGCTCATGAATCAAGGTGAAAACTAGCTAAATACGTAAATGCAACTTAGAATGCAATTTCGATTGCAAAGTCAACTGCAGCATGGATTCACGCCACGGACTCCAACCGGGATTCCCAGCAGGTCACGATTTGTGACTACATTTCACATGAAGCGACCATCGGTTGAAGGATTGTGCATTATAGTAACAGCGCTCTAAAATTCATTAAATTACATTATAACTTAATACCTTTACGAGCCAGGAATAAAGATCATGCAGACGTTATATAGATGTAGTTCTTTGTAACCTATTAACCGGGCGTATGCAGAACTTCCAAAGTTATATCGCATCTTAGCATTTCCAAGTTGCAGGCTTAATAACTTGCATAATTGAATACTAATTGTTAGGACATACTTTGTAATTGTGATTGTAATCATGAAATTGCCTAAGCCTTTTATAATTTTGAAATTCCTCGGAGGTTCCACGACCTGATAACTAACACAACAACGGTGATGTCTGCGAGTGTCAAACACGTTGTGACATATCATGTGAGCAAATGTAGGCCTACCTTTATTGAAATCAAGACTTCCGTGTTTGGATCAAATTCAGGAAAATCTGTTGTGGAATTGATTTCCGGAGGAGAAAAGAAGAGCAGTTGAGTTTCTGGTAGAACGTCGTTAATGTTCGAGTATTTCCGATATCCATCTAGGATGAACCCGACATAGATGACAACTCGATCGACTCCATTTGGTCCAATCAAGGACAAAGTACTTATGTATCGTTTATGCCTGGCCAGTGGGAATAGATATTCTGTGTCTAAATGGTTCATGGACTTCGTATCACGTGTAATACTTTTATTGTATTGTGAGTCTAAGACTTGGAGGAAAGCTTCGGGTATCTTTATTGGTGGTAATCGACAGATCATTTTACTACCATCTTCAGGGTTGACTTCGCAAGACTGCAAGCAAACAAACAGGAAATACGATCGTTATGACATTAATGACTATAATCATGATCAGTGGCAGGTCTTTGATCATAAGATTCTACTGACTCATTTAGGTGTAATGCTAAAGATCCCATTATCTCGTAATGAAACCATCACTAATCTGAATGTTAATGCAGATTCCCATCTGAAAATTTGAAAATGAGCCATAAAATGCCTGTGAAAAAACAATTAGCACAATAGCCATGTTTCCAAATCCAATGAATTTATCTAGAATCAAGGACAGAAGTGTTCCGAGCAAGATTTGAAGTTGTGTAATTTCATCGACTCTGTTTACAGTGATGTGTGTTTGTTCCATTTTGTCTTTATCGGAACAGCTCTGGGAATAGATTTTCCTTGCCTATGCATAATGTTTCATTGACTCTGCTCAACATGCATTTTCAACATACCTGAAGTCGAACCTGTTTAGATTAGTTAGGAGATTTCAAAAGGCGCCATATAAGTATATTTATACAAGCAGACATACTCAAACACATACATGCATACACACATTAATATTTGCTGTTTCTGTAGAATAAAAATGGTTTGCAAACTAAACAAATTGTGTGAAATTCAACTGTTTAGATACCCACCTGTACCCAACTTTCGAGAGGTACTTACAAAGCTCTATATCGAGCTCATATATATATATATATATATATATTGTATTTGAGGGTATATGTATCCAACTCGCGTGCGTGTATTCGAGAGATTCTTATTTCATCTATTGTTCCAATCTGTAAGATCGATTATGCTACAGAGAATATTAACGGTCGCATTCAGATTTTATTTCCATTTAATTTGTACTTTGTTTTTCTACCTCGAACGATACTACTGAAGTGGTATTTTTTCGATTCCTCTTTCAACGACGATTGTGACTTGAATAAGTGGATTAGCTACAGATGACAGCTGAATCCCTGTTACATTCACAGGTGTTCCACCCCTATGAATTAAATGCCATGCATATTACATATTATAATTACAAACCGCAATCAAACTTGAGAGAGAAAAATTTGAAAATCTGGAAAACTTTACCACGATGGAAGAGTTTCTGGACCAACATTAATACTATACTTTTATAGAAGAGTGAAGCAATACAATAGTTCTGTGAAGAATTAAAGACTTTGGGCTTCTTTTAATTAATTTATTTGCTTGTTTATGTCTATATGTCCTTGTAAACACACTCAATGAAACTCACGTGACTACAAATGTGGATGGACTGATGCTAGTTATTTCTGGGTTGCCTTTGTAAGTGAAAGATAAATTGGTACTTATGTTGTACGATACGGGTGCAAATTCAATTGTTATGGGCAACGGTTGTCCAATTAGCGCTGGTGTTGCATTTAAAGTTTTCATCACAAAACTGTTGCTTAATCTGAAAGTGAATTTGCGAAATCGAAGATTCAGAAGATCAAACGGCAAAGATATTGATTATTATTAACAATTATGATCACTCGTTTGCGCAATTATTTCCATGGAATATCTTAAATTTTACAACCAAATGACATGATCATACACATGATGCATTGCACGCGAACGCATTTGAAACAACTCAACAGTTTAATAGTTAACCCAATAAACTTGTAAAGATGTCTACTTGTGTATCGTCACAATGTACTAATCTCTGAGTCCAAAGCTTGACCAATTTTTGCAATAGGAATAATATTCACATCTTTGAACCCATTGAATTTGTCTGCCTAACCAATATAATGTCGGTCGACCTATAGGTTGGTTAATGACCAAGAGAATTGAGCGAAGTACTAAAGTATTTCCTAACCAAATGTAAATGATCATATAGGGTTCTGTGCTAGAGTCCAGCAATGTGTGCTTTTCAATAATAATAGTGCTATAACAATGAGCTAAATTTGGCTTTGATTTAACACGAACGCTCACGAAATTTGGGTGCTAATAGAAAATTGTGCCCATTGTTGTCAAAGAGCACGCGCACAGCTTAAAGGGAACTTGGGTAGCTTCGGTGAGAAATATCAATTCAGAAGGTTTGAATAAACGGGAGCTGATCAAAGAGCTGAAGGAATATAAGATTTGGAGAAAGTGAAGGTGGAGGGGAGGAAGTGAATGTAGACAAGCCAGGTGAAGCTCAAAATGACTGAAGCTGAAAGAGTTAGTATGGAAATGGAGCTGGCTGTTTTGCGTAAGAAAGCGAAGTTGGATTTATTCCAGCCAAATGATTTCGAGGCTGACTGTGACGCGATCGCTGCATCTGCTTATTCAAAGTTACCTAACATGCACAAAGGAGAGGGACCGGTTTCATATTTCCATTCCTTTGAGTAAGTTGCTTTACTTCATGACATTGAGAAAAGTAAATGTGCAAAATGCTTATCGACCGTGGGCTCTTTCTTAGTGGACAGTACTTCTGGACATTAAATTGATTACAGTTTGTTTTTGGAGCGGTATCGGTTAATTGACGCCTTTGTATATTAGACAACCTTGCTCTAAAAGTTCCTATTAACAATAATAATAGCAACTCCAAGGTTCATTCACGGGTTGGACTTTTCCAGTCTGAGACAGACGAATTGTGCGAATGGCTCAGGTGATGAGGTCTTCTATCTTACATTAGCTACATATAAAACGGATTCTTACTGCTTAGTATGAATTCTGTCTAGCCTCGGTTAACCGTTACACGTTCTGCTGGATCTACATGTGCTAGTTTTGAGTTGCCCCATTCTTCCACTTCTGCAAGTTTGTTATAACAATCTTTCGAATGCAGTAACCATAACTGTGATGTTAGCCAAATGTAAAAAAGAATGCTTAGTGCTTCGCGTGAATTCTATTTAGTCTGCCGTACCTGTTTTTACCACCTTTGCCACATACGCACAATCCGACGCTCCCCTTTCTACCCAGGCCTCCATCACTCTAGTCCACGCATTTATCTGCTCCAGAATTGACTTTGGAAACACGGTTTTTGCCGGTCTTGGATCCTCTTCCCTCTCCCAACTTCAGTCTGTCCTAAATGCTGCAGCTCGCTTGATTGGCGGTATTCCAAAGTTTGGCCATATCTCCCTATTCATGCTGGAAAAACTCCACTGGCTTCCAATCCGAGAACGCATCCAGTTTAAAATTCTGGCCCATGTGCGCAGCTGCCTTGTTGGCAGTGCACCTATTTATCTAAGGGAACTCTGTGTCCCTGTTTCTTCTGTCCCTGGCCGCCGACTGCTGCGATCGGCAGTCCAGGGAGACCTGGTAGTTCCTATGGCTCGCACTACTACTGCACAGTGTCGCAGCTTCGCCGTTGTTGGCCCTGCCTCATGGAACAACCTGCCTGGTGACCTTAGGCGGGAATTCCTCTCTCTTCCTCCCTCTCTTTTCCGCAAGCGTTTGAAGACCGTGTTATTCCCCATTAGTCATGGGAAATTGGGCCGGGAGCGCCTCTGATAAGTTTTATCTTGAAGTGGCGCTTTATAAGTTTTTGATTACGATTACGATTACGAACAATCTTTTCGAATGCATAACTGCGAGGTTAGCCAAATGTAAAAAAGAATGCTTACTGCTTCGCGTGAATTCTATTTAGTCCCGGTTAACCGTAACTCATTCTGCTGAATGTACATATGTGCTATTTTTGTGTTACCGTGTTCTGTAAGTTTGTTATATCACAATATTTTGAAACTCAGTAAGCATAACTGTGAGATGCAACACCTCTCATCTTCTTAATTCGACCTACAGTTGCTCCAGTACAATATTAGTGGGTATACATGCACATCAATAAGCTAAAACATTTAATTGAACTCAAGTACAAAAGCAACGTAAATATCAATGCTCATATCTTACCGTAGATAATGGTTAATAGCGTTCTTATTATCAAACGTTTCCCCATTCTATTACTTATTCAGCGATACTTGAATATGAAAACTGCCTTCATCTGCATAGCATTCACGTACTAGACTATTTAAGCAGGTAAATCTACAGGTGTGTTTACTTCCTCCATAGCCATGCATTTATGATTTACTAACGCATGTTTCAAAAAAGCTGCATCAAATTTGATTGACCTCTATATACGACATTTACTCTCTTACCGAACTGTCACGATCTGCATTGTGACGAGAACCGTCTTTGATACGATCTTTGAAGACGCTCTACAAATATACTGATACATTCTTTATATATACATCATCATCATATCATCATCATCATCATCATCATCATCATTTATATACAGTATATATATAAATGCACTTATACATGTATATATGGATACATGCATATATACATACATACATAGAGATGTCTACACACATATATACACACATACAGACATATATACACACATACAGACATACATATATGCATATATATGCATACAATCATATATACCCACAGTATGACCCTTCTAAAATGTTGGTTCTTTATTCTCTATTGAATTTTCCGAAACACCGCTAACGAAGCGTTTACATCCGGGATCCCATAGAAAAATCAGATACTCTTGAAAAGGCAAAAAGCAATTGTGCAACGATGTATGGGTATACCGATGGAAAAGTGTCATTCTAATTTTTAACACAATATCATTCATTATTTAATTTAAAAAATTGTTTTACATGAAACGTCTCGAAACGTTTTTCCGTTATAATAGTATGCACTTTTGGTAAAGCACAAAAGTTTGACCTCATACTCGTGTGAAACAAATAGGCCTAAGTTCAACAACTACACTGAACAACATAAATCTCCGTTGATTACCGATGGATGTGTCAAAGGAAAATTATTATTATTTCTGCATTTTAAGAGTCACTATCTAGTGACCAAGTATTAAACGATGGCGCTTAGCAATTATTCAAGATTCCTACACAGTAACCTTCTCTGGGTAGGCGCGAACCTGTTACTCTCAACGGTATACAAGCCGACAGCTTTAACTAATTATTCGGCTATCATGCCCCATTCAATAGACCATAAGTTCCGTTAGCTGACTCACGATATTTTCACAGTATTTAGGGCTACACTTTAACAGATGAAGACTAAATCGCTGTACCGAGAAACAAGTTCTGCTTTTGACAGTATTGATGCTGCACAGCAACTTCAATGTCTGCCGAAAATGAATGTCTGCTGAATATAGCCTTCAATATTCTGCGAAAACGGATTTTTAATCTGGCATTTGAAGGGTTGATTTGACAGTTTAGATGCCGTCAGTATTAAGTGACTGCACAAGACGTGTTACGCGTGCTGTGGAAAAATTTTATACATATACCACTACTTGTGGAAAAGTGTCCAGGATAAAACACATGCTTTTTAACATTTGCTACAGTGTTAAGATTATGTTAGCAGTAATAATGGCACTGTTTAAATGGGACAATGCATCCCTATATGATTAATCAATGGGAATATTCATACGTAGTCACTTAACTGCTTTAACTCAGAATGGTCATGGTGTGTGCGTCTGTTGAGGCAAATTTTTAACACATGGCTAAAACCAGGACAAACAGCTCAGGTAACTGTAGGTGTAACTTTCAACAGTGACGGTGGAGTCCTGTCACAACCAGTTATTGAGATGCACTTACGGTATTTTGGTCATACACGTTTCACAGTGGTTGCTGTGATAGTGAATTAATGTCAAATATGTCACAGTTTATAAAGAAATGCTTGTGGCTATGTAATACAAATGACAAACGGGTATGGAATTTCGTTTTGCATGCAATGACCAATGTCTTTGGAAACATGTGCCGATCCTTGGTGGTAATTAGTTAAAGAAAGACTGATTACGTTGTACTGTACGTCTGACATTTTTAACATGTGAGGTCATTTGATATTTAGTGCAGGCAAATAACAGAGGGCATTAAGCACAGTCTACAGTGTTCAGTCAAAACGATTTCGCTAGGCCTATAGAGCTAGATCACCTCTCTCTATGCACACCTATTTCAACATATTACGAAACCTGAAAATAATATTATTTTTATAAATTAGCTGTAAGAGGAGGAATAAGATTTCAGTATTTTGGGTAAGAGTAATCAGCAGCAGTCAAATAACTTTCATTTGACTGTGAAGCGTTATGGTATTTTATTCTCGGGTATTTATCTTCTTGGCTTAATGCAGATCGTGTCATATTTAGCAATAAAATTCAACATGATTTCCGTAACCATAATAGTTAAACACACCACAGGTTATTTCTATGTTAGTAATTTACACAGAATGTAATAGTCAAACAAGAGTTAGTCAATTATTAGATATTGCAGGTTTATACTTTGTTTTTGATCAATTTAGTATTAATTATTATTTAACATTTTCTACATCTCTGATTCAGAGAAGTAAGATGTTATAATATTTTTGGAGTTAATAATGCACTTGTTAAATATTATGTTGATTTTCTTAATAGCTTCACAGAACTTGGCTTTAGTTTCAATATAAAGTACTCAATATGAATTTAGGAATACTTATGTTTGCACAGCGTCTCTTTTCAATACTGTACAAACAATCTCGTTCAACAAAATGGCAGCAATGCACACCGAGAGTGCCCAAACGATTTATATGACATGACATCGAGAGAATTAAAATTCCGTCTAAAGCAAGTGCATGAATTGAAAGATTAATTGCTGTAAAATTCGTCAGCAGAAATAAGTTATCTTTCGTTTGGCAATATAGAGTCCCTGCATTGCTGTCTCAAGTACACATCGTCTTGGCGTGATTGGAGCTGTATAACGTTATCATAGTGTGGATTTCTGATTTCCTGTATTCCAGAGTTATACTGATTGTCGGTTTGTTTACTTGATTTTCTACTGCAGCATCTGACGATGCAAACAATCAAAATGGTGAGAAAAAGGAAAAATCCGGCCAACCCCACGGTGAGCCCAATAATGAGGGCGACTTTTGCTGCCGATGACTGATCGGTGTAAGTGAGACAGGCATAATGATACTGTTTGAATCCAAGAGTTATCTGAAAAAAGTAATAGAATTGTATGTAATCAGTACAGTGGCATTATCTTGCGCCATGCAATGAGTGATGTTTTCTAAATGTAAGGTATTCAATCAACTCTATAGAATTATAGTATATTGATTATTCATAGCGACTCCAGTCTATGTCCAGTTCAGGCGGATGGCTAGCGACAAGTCGATGCGTGATTTGATTATTACTGGTTCTATGGTGAAGAATTCAAACGGTTTTTGGTTAAAAGTCTTATTGTACAATGATCACCAGATACAAGATTCCTGAGCTGGAGGCCCTTTGATTGAAGCAATCGCAGGAAAATTCTCCTTTCTATGTCGACCTCAGTATATACAATATCAACTCATTATTACATTGAACTCATGATTTCCACTTTCCTACTATCAGCTGCCTTTGTACCATAGCATAAATCGTTAACTATGACATACTGTAACGCTCAGATGTTGATCACAGTGGATTGTATCGTTCAATGTTGACGTTGGCTTTACTTTTGGTGGTCGACAGCTCAGCTGATTGTCTTGTAGGTTGTTATTTTCGCAAACATCACCACTAACTTGAACCAGATAGTCAGCCATACGACAACCGCGTTGCATGTGTTTGCCCTTTACAGACACAGCAAAGTATACCTCTTTATGGGTTGAAGCTCCCACTACCACATCACGTCAGTTACGAATTCTATAGTCATGATTCAAGGTAAAAAAATCAATAATTACATGAATGCAACTTTGAATGTCACATATATTCAACTAATTTGATTTTGACCGGGTTTCTCAGGCTGACTACGCTTTTGTCTACGGTTTCATCGCAATCGTAATCGTGAATTTGTAAAGTATCGCTTCAAGGTAGGCTACCTTTAAGCAACAGAGGCGCTCCCCGCCCGTCGTCCCAGAACTGGGGAATAATAGGTCTTTAAGCGCTTACGGAAGAGAAAGGGGGTGAGAGAAGCTCCCGTCGAAGGTTGGCAAGTGAGTCATTCTAGGAACCAGAGCCAGCAATAGCAAAGCTGCGGCGCTGAGCGGTGAAAATTTCTGCCAGAGGGACGGCGAGATCGCCTTGAACCGATGAACGCAGTGAACTGCGGCCAGGAATAGAAGAAAGGGGAAGAAGAGCTCCCTTAGATAAAGCGGAGCACAGCCAACAAGACAGTTCCGCACGAGGGTCAAGGTTTTCACTTCAAGCGATCATCGATGGACGCCTTGTGCATTACGATGAAGGTGCTATAAAATTTATTATATTAAATTTAAACTTTATACAATTATTAGTCAGAATAAAAAACATGCAGGCATTCTAAAACTGCCGTTCTTTGTAACCTGCGATCCTAACGTAAAAGAACTTTTAAAGCTACAGTTCAGTGCAGCATAATCAAGCTTTAGGCGTAACAACTTGCAGCAATGACTACGATCAGAAATGATTAGAGGTGGACATATTTTGTTACTATGATTCACGAATATTTCACGTAATCGTAATCACGAGTTTGCGTCTTGTATCTTAAAGACAAACTCCTTAGAGGCTTTCCCGACTTTTTGACACAACAATCAGAATCTTTGTTATTGTCAAATAAGTTGTGCAACGTTTTCTGGTGCATATGAACAACTGTGAGCCTACCCAAACTGAAATGAATTCTTCCTTGTTGGCATCATATTCAAGAATGTCTTTAGTGGAATTAATTTCTGGAGCGGAATGAAACAGAAATTGAGTTTTTGGTAGAACGTCATTGATATTCTCGTATTTCCGATATCCATCAAGGATGAATCCGACATATATGACAATTCGATCGGTACCATTTGGTCCAGGCAAAGACAAAGCACTTGAGTATCGTTTATGCCTCGACAGTGGAAATAGATTGTCTGCAGTTATATGGTTCGTCATCGAATTCGTATCACGGGTGCTTCTGTTATGGTATTCCAAATCCAAGACTTTCAGAAAATCTTCAGGTATATTTACTGATGGCATTCGACAGGTCATTTTGCTACTATCTTCAGCTACTACTTCGCAAGACTGCAAGCAAACAAGAAATACGATATCTGTGATAGAAGCAACTTATTCACCTACATTGATCAGTTACAGATCTTTATTCAGAATATTCCACTGATTCAGTTAAGCATAATGCTTCCGGTAAGTATCTCATTATCTTCCAGTAAAACCATACCTATTCTAATCGCATCACTGATAATATGTTAATGCGAGATTCTCATCTAAAAATTTGCAGAATGAGCCTTTGAAAACTTATTTAGCAAAATATGCATATATCCAAATTCAACGAATTCAACGAAATCTATTACAGGTATGTTCCGAGTAAGATTTGAAGTTACGCAAACATTTCAGCGACTTAATGTACAATGTCTGCGATTGCTTTCGCCTGATTCGGAGCATCCCTTTATAGAAAGATTTCCATAGCTTTTAAAGTAAAAATAAAATACCCCATATTCCACGAGTGAGACATAGGGAAGTCGCTCATTTTCTTTTCTGTAGAACCTTGAGCCAGCGATGGATGCTGTCCTGGATACGGGGACAGTGCATCGCAGAACTTGTCATAACTTCCCAGCTTGCGCCGGTACCAAATTAAACTGCTTGATGACGGAGGCACGGTGTGCGCAATTTGCCTAGGTTCGTTACACGTAGTCGAACCCGCATCCGCATGATCATTGACCAAACGCGTTACCGATATACCACCGTTCCGCACACCTTGCTTGTACGTAGTGTTTCATTTAATTTTACCTTAAGTTGAGTATTGTTTAGTTTAGTTATACAGTTATATATGCAGAACTTTAACAGATTTTTTAAAAGGCGCTATATAAGTATCTTTCTGCATACATGCATGCGTAGTTATTTCTGTAGTATAAAATGGGATTGCACACTAATTAATTTATATGCAAATAAACTTTTAGATGACCACCTTAGCAGCGCTTTTAAGAAACTAAAGACTCTTTATTAAATGCCTGGATATATACATACATATATAATGGGCATGTATACGTGAATACATTCGTGCCTAAATACATGTACATAAACACATGCATGCATATGCATGCTCACATACATACATACATGCATGCTCACATACACACATACGTATATTCATATGTAAGTACTGGAAAGAGTATCCAACTCACATGCTTATATTAGAGAGTTTCTTTTTCAATTAATCAGTTTAGACAATCTTAGATCTAAGATCTATTATGCTGTAAAGAATATTAACGGTCGCATTCAGATTTTATTTCTATTTAATTTATAACTGTTTTTCTACCTCAAACGATACATCTTTAGTGGTATTTTTTTCGAATCCTCTTTCAACAACGATAGTTACTTGAATGAGTGGATTAGCTACAGATGACAAATGAGTCCCTGTTGCAGTCACCAACGTTCCACCTCTGTGAATTAAAATTAGCCGTGCATATTACATAATATTATAAATCACAATCGAGCTTCAGAGAGAAAGTTGAAAGTCTGGAATAAAGTTTTACATGATTAAAGAGTTTCTTGAACAGCATTAATGCTATACTGTTATAGACGATTGCAATATTTCAATAGTTATGAGAAGAAATAGACTTGTTTTTAATATATTTGCTTATTTATTTATTTATCTACGTGTAAACGCAAACGTTAAAACTTACGTGACTACAAATGAGGATGGACTGATGTCAGTTATTTCTGGGTTGCCTTGGTAAGTGAAAGATAAATTGGTACTTATGTTGTATGATCCGGATGCGATTTCAATCGTTATCGGCAACGGTTGTCCAATTTGCGTTGTTGTTGCATTTGGAGTTATCATCAGAAAACTGTTGCTTGACCTGAAAGTGAAATTGCCAAGTAGAAGATAGAGAAAATCAAAAAGTAAAAGGTATGGAGTTTTAAAGTCAAGGTAATTTTTCTACGCAATTATTTCTATGGAATGTCTCATTCAATACAAGCATATAAACATAATTATACACCTGAAGCAATCTACTCGAACAAATTTGAAGCAACTCAGGATTTTAATCCGTAACACCCAAAACTTATCCAGGGGCTGTTTGTGTGTTGGCATGATGCACTAATCTTTGAGTCTAAAGCTTGACCATTTTTTGCGTTATTCACAATTTTGACTTTTTGGGCCCAGAATGATCTTAGTTTTTTGCATTAGAGTCCAACACTGATATGCTCTGTAAAATTAACACTCTCAATGCCAATGATTAGACTTACTTTACAATTGACTATGCTATTGCTCCATGGATTTTACTTATCATGGTTTTGCGGAACTAAGAAGCTGAGATGAGCTAAGGTGGTAAAGTTGCTGAAAGGCAATAAATTTTACATGAAAGCATTGATGCGTAGTAATTATATCGGGTCAGCCGATAGGTCGTAATGCAGGAGAGACGATAGACGGTGATGTACAGTTCATTAAGTTCATCAAGTTGTTAATACAGCGTCTTTCTTTGTCCACTGTCAAAAATTGCTGTGATTGTCATATCTTTAGCCACTACCTGTATCGACGGTTGTAATTGTAATTTGTAATTGTAATTCCACATTTTTAAAGCACCACTTTATATAAACATTTCTCAGATGATTCTACACTCCTCACGGACGGCTGACCAACATCACTTGACCGTTGGCTATCAGCTAACATCAAGTTTACTACAGACTGCCGTATGTCTTTGTTCGTCTTGAGTACACGACACGAATAACTTTCTTATCTCTACACTATCTACCCATTACTTATACAATTCACTCGCAACTTTAAGGCTCATTGGTATGCAGAAATTCGTCGTGGACTGGGCTGGCTATTAGTAGGGTAAACATGCCGAAAGCAACAAACTCACCAGTGTTGCACTGTTAACTGATCATACTGTTTATGATCTTAGGATGTGTTCTTCTCGTCACAGCCTGGTCTTTGAGTCAGTCTATCTATCTGTCCGTATGTATCTGTCTCACTTCTGTTTTGCTCCAAGTTGTATGTATGTTTCTGGCTATAGATAGGGTGCCTGTTAAGAACCTCACAAATGTTCTACGTATCTAACAGTTTTGATATGATGGGATTTAATATGAGATGGCGGACTACAATTCTCTTACAATTGTATGAGGGACCTGTGCCATAAACCTACTATCATAGAATATAACTTCGATTACTGAAGCGGTTGTTGCTGTTTGATTCTGTTGAAGCTAATAGAATGGTTTAATGCTTAATGTACAGGACTGTCAACCGAGAACTCGCCGGTTAAAAACCTGACGGGGCAGAAATATTTGTCGAGATTTCGGCTATACGTGCGCCCCTTAACGAACTCAGCTATAATCAGTACACTAATGGTTCACTGTCGGTGGTGTCAAGAGGCGAGGGAGAGGACTGGCCAGCCGCCCCCATATGCCGAAACTAAGAAAAATGAAGTTGCTAATACTTCTTGCATCTGACTGCCTATATGATCCAGCTTAAGGAACTGCTCATGATAATCTAACAGGCGAAATTTCAACTAACCTGTTGCTTAGTAAGATTGTAGTTTTAAGAATGCCACCAAGGTACACCGCAGAAATGTCAATTTGTTTTGACCAGTTTTTAAATGTTACTGTGACTCTAGTTCCTCCAGCGATTGGTCCATACAATGGCTTGGCCGTATAAGACAGCTCTGTAACATTAACGAGGAATGTTTAAAAACATGAAATTAGAAGAATCGCAAGAATTATTATTTGTAATAACTGAATGTTGTAAAGTTCTAATAACCTTATTTATAAGAGACCTAAAATATTGTTAACGTCGTTTTTCACTACTAAGAGAATAGGTAGCTTTCTTTTGGGTTGTCTATAGTAAGGCTAAATATTAGGTCATACATCTTGCCTAATGGCTTCATTGAGTAACGGGTAAATCAAGGCGTGTCTGTGTTTCAGTGCCGGTTCCCATACCAATCGTGGTTTTATTTAAGAGATATTAATTTCGGGCTAACACGGTCCTTACGTGTGGACCTTAAATGGCTTGGTACTCATTCAAAAGGACAGCGGTGGTGATGGATCTCATCCTCTCAATTGGTTGGAAAACGAGCATGGTCTAGGCAATACAGTCGCTATAGAAAAACGTGCATATTTATATTTACATTTTTGAAGCGTCGAAAACAAGGATGAACAGTCTAAGAAAACAATGAAATCTGCTGAACAAAAAACTAAAGTGCGCAAGAACCTAGTACAGGAAGACTTTACAAATATATGTTCATATTGTATGGCATCAAGTTGATTTGAGCAAAGTAAGTGTATCTAATGAACTTCTAGTAAGTGTTCCTAAGGCACAACAGAACACATTGTCTATGACACAAACAAAACAATGTAAATTTGAGCGTGTGATGTATTTTTAGTACGTAGTTACTGAATTTATTGGTTTATTGATGGCTAAATAATAGTTTATGAAACACTGAGTTGCAACGGCCCACAACAGATTTCCAATCGAGTAACTTACTCTCCACGGTCAGGTCATAAACAGTCTTTGATGCTGAGTACCAACGTCCGCTAATGTAGACTGAAGCCGTGCATTGATATGAACCACTATGCCACACCGTCAAATGAGGTCCATTGATCGAGTTTCCGTAAGTCAGGTCGCTCCACGAGTAGTTGGCTGGAGGATCGGAGGTTACATGACATGTAAGCGTACCTCCAAAGTAAAGCATTGCCCCGGAAATAACACCGACGATTCTCACATTGTCGGCCGTTAGGACACCTGTTAAAATGAAAGAGACCAATGAATTAACTTAACTATCCGCATATATCATGCCTTTCAGGTAATCGCAAGAAATAGATTTTTACGTGATTATATCAACACTTGCACAACCATTTTCAAGCTGCTAAATCCGGTTTTATTTTAATTTATTGATCGTGACTCCATAGCCTTCTATGAAAAGTGATAGCCGGAGGGGATTGAAACACTCCAATAGCATTTCATCATATGAACTTTTTTCCTATTACTGAGTAGTATCAAAATCATGACTAAGCAGAACTTGTATGGGATTGCTAAGAGCTAAATGTAGTACAAACTATTCTGCCCTCCAGCACAAATCAACACGCCGTAGTAAATGAAAAGTTAAAAATGGCTTCGAACATTCCCTTAACAAAATCTACATATTAGGCGTAAATGTAATTGCATTAGATCGATTTTTTCGCAAAGTACTTGCATGACACATTCTTCGAAAGAAGCCTAGCTACGGTAGATGTGCTAGGAGCATTGTCTGCAGAACCTGGCAGTAGGCTGCCTTCTGGTTTTCCGTAAAATATACCGCAATGCATCTGAAGAAACTTGGGACATGACACAGCCCGATAGAAAGTTGCCGTTGCTGTAATCCGTGAATTCGATATGTTCAACTCTGGTGAAGTATTGTTATCAAGTAATTTATGAGAATGTGCAGAAGTATCGTACAGATAGAATATCGGAGTGATGAATGGATTTCCAAGGTAAGTCACAGCGCAAGATAGGCTGATAACGTCACCATAGATAAGATTATCCGAGGCGTTAGAAGATACAGGGAAGCCATCTAAAATCAAAATATTAATATGACGGACTGGAAAAGGAAAATGCCGTAGATATTTTCCTAAGGATACCTACGAGACCCGATGGGCCGAGAACGATACGAGACCAAGACGTTCACCTAGCGGTCCAAGACGAGACCGAGTGTATTTCATTGTCAGCAATGAGCAGATTTGTTATAGTTAAAAAAGGAATGTAGGTTCAAGGTGACTTCCACTTCAGTAGGTTTCGCAATGATTTTCGATATTTTTATAAATGGCTAGATCTCTGTTTAGTGTTAGTGTTGTTGTAAGTACGGTTTTGTTTATGTCACCTTAATTCCTTTTTTGTGTTAATTCCAGTCATACAAGGTAGATAACAACGTAATACATGTACGTTTACTGTACGTTGCTAGATCTAGTGCAGCCACAGAAAGACATTACTACACAAAGTTGCAAGATTCCGCCTATCGTGCACAGTCATCCAGGATTAAACCCAATTTATTGAAATAACATAGAGTAAATTTATTTGAATTAAAACCAAATTAAGTTTTAATTTTAATTTTTAATTTTTAATTGAACATTAATTTTAGAAATTTTATAGCATCCCTCAAATAAAGCCTTATCATTCGAAAGTGCCTTTGGGAACAATTGTGCCAGTGCATATTTGAAATGGGCGGACAAGCGATGTGTTTGAGAGATGATTGCCGAAAGTCTACCCGAAATAAGAATTTTTTTATCTCTGCTTGTCATGATTAATGCATCAAAGTCACTACATTTAACATTTAATAAGCATTAAAAATGTTAAATTTAAGGTACAACGTTTGGTTCATTATATGTTTGAACAAAATATGTCCCGCGACTACAATCTGAAACATCTTTCTAACCCGTTTCTGAAAATTTGCATGGTGAAAATTAAGAATCACTTTGTCAGGACTATGCATATTCTACGTGGAGTAATACAGACAGGCAGCATTGTGACTATTTCAACTTGTCAGAGACTTGACATTAACAGGCGAGACCGATTGGAGACCAGAGACGTCGAGACCGAGACTGTAATCTTCCATTTACAACTCCAACAACTTAACTCACATAAGTGTAAATAACATCAATAATGTATATCTATTTTGAGCACACATCAATATGGAGCGTGTTGAGGATCACTTAAATCATACGGATTCCTTCTATTTGCAACGTAGGGTTTTTAGACCAAGTGTCTCTTATGCATAATATAATTTAATTTTTCAGTTAGAAATGACTCACACGTGCTGCAAAAACTTATTACTATACAAAAAATATTGTCCCGAGATCGGAGGATCAACCTAGTCAGGGCAAAGAGAAAGATAGCAGCCCAGTGGCAAGACACCTTTGTACCATCTCATCTTTCTCTGCTACTAATTTATCGGCCCTGTAATGAGGACTAAATGGGCATCACATAACGACTTTATATGATAAGTAAGTAAGTAATGCATTTGTTAACATGCCATATGTTCATCGACTGAACGAGGAATCGTAGGCGATTATTAACTAATATCGTATCATTCAGAGACTTGTTTTACATGTTCACATAATTCATTACACTCCGATTGTGACCGCATTACTTACAAAGTAATAATACTTGCGCGTGTGCTACCATTTCGGAGTCTGCACATGTGAAGGTTCCGGTTGTGGAATTATTTGGTGAGCGTATAATTAGGTTGGATGCAAATCCGGTCGGTTGATCAATCCAATACAGCTGAGTAAAAGCCGGGTAAACAATTGACCCCGATGCAATGGTAGCGTTGATACTTTCACCCACTGGTACGAAGTACCAACTAATGTTATTGGATCCCAGAGTAGAAGAACAATTCATGCTAGTGTTCCACAAGACCTCAAGTAGCGCTTGATTTAAGGGCGTTGTAATTAAGCGGCCAAGTACAGCATAACCTAAGGAATACAAAACACATGGTCAAAAAAGAAAAATTACATCGCTGATGTTGATGCTGACAAGATAGATAACCATTCACATATACATGTTACAATGCACTCGTGAAATTCATATAAAATCTCTTTCGGATGAAACTTCTGACACATGAACTAATAGGATATAGAAATAAAATGGGTAAGCCCCCATAACACAGCTTTCAGAGGTAACAATAAGTGTAAAGGTTTTACTGAAGCCATATACACAGTGGTAATCGTAATTGTAATCGTAATTCCGAGATTTCTACAGCGCCCAACGAAAGCCGCGCCGCGGGGACCAGCTTATTCACAGGCGCTCAGTCAAAACAAAGTCGATAGGCAAAAGAGTTCGGTTCCACGTCAAGATCCAAAAGTCAGACGGAGAGACCAAAGTTATGACCCCGAAAAAGGCCTATATGAAAGAAAAGCGATAGGTATAAGCAACACAGGAAAGAGAGAAAAAATAGCAAAGCTACAAAAAGAACGTAAGCGACCCTTGCATTTATTCGTTGCTAGTCTTCAACCACTTCAAAAGCAACAAGCCTGTGCCATCAAGCAGATCAGAACTTGAATTAATCGATGATACAGACATATATGATAGTTCAACTCAATGCTTTTATAAGTTTATGCCGAGACCTCTTGCATACGCAATACAACGCAATATAGTCTCATTAAATTATAGTGTAATTATGTTTATTACTGCTTCAGCTTGAGTAGGCAGAGCGCCTACACTACACGAACGCACACCAAGAGAAAAACAGATACGTAGACAGAACAGGTGAATTGACGTTAATTCGGGGTAACAGTCACGAACAAAAGGATAGAATGTCCATAAAGACAACATAAAGTGATGAGTTGGAAATAGTAAAGCAGTTAGAAAGACATGAACTGAACTTCATACTTCGATCGACCACTGTTCCACAGTAGTCTCTACTTGATGGTGAGTCTGATATGGTCAAGATCCTTCCTGGTCATCGTTAGAATATAACGAAATAATGCGGACGTCTTTCCGCTTGAAACACGATCCTGGGACCAACTCCCAGAATACTGTCGAACAGCTTTTCAAAATTGATATTGTATATGCCGCTTCCATATGGTTTAGGAAAGTGTCCGCAGCCGTCGCTGCTGGTACCGAGAACCGTCCCATCCAACCACATTTAAATCGTTCAAACACAACTGTGGCGCTTCCTTACCTCTGTACCTTTTGATGGCACAAAGATGCTATATTAATTAGCACAGATGCTTGAAAAGCGCCATGCTTCAATTTCGATCACAAAATGAGTGCACATAATTCAAGCAACTGTTCTTTACGTATGACTAATCTAGATACTTGGCTCGTTAACAGATAGTCACAGTTTTAGTTTGAAAGATTCGCATGTATTGTCAAATCGTTCTTCAGCAATGTCATCAACAATCAAGCATTTAGTAGAACACTTAGCTAACTACTTATGGCCAGCTACTCTAACTATATATACAGTTTATATTACTTCCCTTCCCACGTGCGAAGCTCTTTCTGGAGTCTAGTTTCCTTAGTCCTTGGATACCAGTTCACTAGTTTGAAACAACCGCAGAACTGTGTAGAATTCCTCTTGGTTTTCTCTGTGTGTGTGGCGATGGCGAAATCCGCAAGCGGTTAGTCCTTCTTCTGGGCGAAACAACATCAAGGATTGGCGTATAATCACTTTATAATCGCTCTGGACAATTAGTCCGATGTCTAGACGCTCTCGTATGTAGACAGCTCGCCTAAGATTCTCAACGTTCTGCAATTCACTTTTCCTCTGCAATTCACTTTTCCTCAATATTGACACAACCCAGATAAATCGCCTACAAGCTATCCAGAATGCTCTCGCACGTGCTGTCACCAAAACTCCCAAACACCATCACATCACCCCTGTTCTCAAATCACTGCACTGGCTTAAAATACCAGAACGAATAGAGTACAAAGTCTTATCCCTCACCTACAACACACTTCAATCCTCCCAACCCTCCTATCTTCGTCAATTATTTACTATCCAACCACTCCGTTCAACCCGCTCCTCATCTGTCCTAACGCTTCTTCGCCCTCCCGTCACCTCATCCTTAAAATTTGGAAATCGCTCTATAGCCATAGCTGCCCCACCCCTTTGGAATAAACTCCCGCCAGAATTGCGACAGTTGTCTGGTCAATCATAGGAACTCACCAGCACTTCACCTCTTTCAGTTTCTGCGCAGGTCTTTCACTCAAGACTGAAAACACTTCTTTTCCAGAAATCTTATCCTGATTCTTCCTCTTCCCCTTATCTCTCTTCTCGCTTCAATTTCAAACAGCATCCACCGTAGCCGTCCGACTGTCTGAGTGCCTGACTCCTGGATCTTGACCCTTTTGCCTATCGATTTTGTTTTGACTGAGCGCCTGTGAGTAAGCTGGTTCCCGCGACTTAGCTTTCGTTGAGCGCTGTAGAAATCTCGAGATTACGATTACGATTACGAACGTTCGATTGTCTATACGTACTTAGATCAATCGACTACCGCTACGTTGAATATTTTACAGTTTCTCTCAACAGTGATGATGATAACTGGATACATCCAATGTTCAGTTACTTCGTCCGACTCGACACTACTTCGATCGATGAGTCTATGGACTTGTGAATACTTCCATGACGACTCATTAATCACGATTAACGCAACGTTTAATCCTCTTTAAAGTGCTGAAACTTAATTTCATTTCACGAGAAATGTGTAGCCATTTTTTTATCGGTCCTATCTCCACTGTGGCTCAACACAAGACTATACACTAAATTCAACAATAGCAAGTAAGCAAATCTAACACAGTAAAACTCTAACCAAATGCGCAATTAATGCGGTTCGCTACAACAACACTGCAGAACCTTCCTGCTGGTATAATCTAATCTAATGATTTCTATAGAGTTGTTATCATAATGCCCGATGAATCAATGGATAGCCGATTCTACTGAAATCTCATTCAAAAATAACAATCCATTGGAAAAGCCAGGTCGAATCCGAGTCTTATCACCATTGAACTAGGTCATGCGATTGCTTTTCTCTGGCTATGCCTGAAACTTGAAAGGTTGAACACGCTCTCTTGATTGCTGAAACTAAATTTTGAGATTCTCTTCCTGTATTTGTTCGTTCTGTTCATAGCGTTTGTGTAATTTCTTTATTGACTTACCTTTTTCAAAATACTTATCCACCTGGTTTAGTGGACTGACTTTCTAAATATTGATGTGATAAAGGTTTGTTTTGGGGTGCAATCGGTTGTTGGCTTCTAGATAAGACACCGGTGCTACAGAATTTCTTAATTAATAATAAAGATAATGAATATAGTAGTATTAATAATAAATGTGCAGATTTTTGTTATCTCTCTTGCGCCATAGCTTATCGAAAGAATTTTAAAATTCATTTGGATATCCTTTCCATAATTCATCCACTTGTGTTTTGCACAGTTGTGTTAACCTATATTTTATCAAAGTGAGATTTGCAATTATTTTCATTTTAAGATAATTATCAAGTCAATATGAATGCCTCAAATGAAAACCGCCTGTAAAAATATTTTTGCAAATTAGGTCATCCATTATTCATGGGACTTGTACTTTGTTGAATTGCCTTATTGGTGCCTTCAAGTATACGTTTGCTTTATGTGATATTGTTTGTAATGAAATTCATTGTTGAGTCAATTAACGATATCATCCAACCATTCATTTTCACAATAAAGGAAAATTTACTCAGGGTTTCTTTGAGGTTGTAAAGGCGTTTGCATGACTTATTCAACGTTCGGCCACTCCATAGTTGAGTCATTGGTTGGATTTTTCTAAAGTCTGAGATAGGGGTTTGTGTGAATGGTCAGGTCATGTGAGTTCTGCTATCTACTAGCTATGTTAGCTAAATTTAGTGAAAAGGATTCTTTCTATTTCATTTGAAATCTAGTTAGTCCAGGTTAACCAGAACTCGTTCCATTGGATCTACGTAGATCTGCTATTTTGGTAATACCGTGTTCTGTAAGTGTGCTATATCATAATCTTTTGTAACGCAGTAAACATAACTGTGAGTAGAACAACACCACTCGTCTTCTTCATTCAACGCATAGCTGTTCCGACTCATTAATATTAATAGATTATATGCATATAAATGAGCTCAAACATTCAATTGAATTCAAGTACAAAAGCAACATAAACATCATTGCACGCATCTTACCGTAGATAATGGTTAAAAGCGTTGTTAGTATCGGAAGTTTTCCCATTCTGTTACTTATTCAGTGGTAGCTATGTATGAAACGCTCCCTTCCTGTATGGAGAATTCACGTACTAGATAATTTCACTGCTCGATCTGCATGTGTGATCACTCCATGCATAGACTTGCATTTATGATATGCTAACACGTATTTCAGAATAGCGCTATCAAAGCTTGTGACACTTACATGCGACCTTTTCTTTCTTTCCAAACACTGACTATATACATTGTGACGAGAAGCGTCTCTGATAGGTCGTTCTGAGGACATTATACAATGTACAGACACATGATTATACTGGCCTATGCAAATATACATACATAATTGTTTGCATGCATGCATATATAAATACATATATACATACATCCATGCATGTACACATACGTACATATATGCACATATACACACATAATGTGTATGTGTGCATATATGTACTTTGTATGATTGTATATATTATATACAATCGTATAAAGTCATACATATATACACACATACAAACTTACATAGATGCAGATATGCATACATATAATCATGCATACCCGCGGTGTGTCAGTGCAGGTGTGAAGGTACTAAAAATGTCGGTTCTTTATTCTCTATGTGATTTTTCGAAACACTTTGCTAACAGACCGTTTACATCCGGGCTCCGCACAAAAGCTAAGTATTGTTGAAAAGTCAAAGAGCAAACATGCAACGATGCACCCGGCGTACCTATGAAAAAGTATCCTTTTAAAAATAATATTAACGCAAACTGCTGGCAACGTTTTTCCGTTACAGTACTGTGTAATGTTGTGCACCATAAAAAAGCGTGACCTCACCATCGTGTGACACAAGGATATAAATAAGTGCAATAACTACATAAAAACTATTTTGACCTCCATCTCAAGGAGAAATTATTATTTGCAGTTTTGCATTTTTTAAGCGCCATTTTCTAACGACTAACATTAATCGATGGTGTTCAGCAATTATGAGTGAAGGAAGGTTCCGACACAGTAACCGTCTCAGAGGAGGGCTCAAACCCGTACTCCCCGCGTTACAAGCCAAGCACTCTGACCATTCGGCTACCGTGCCGCATTCAAGAGATCATTAAGTCCCGTTTAATAACCTGCCTTATTTTCATTGTATATACACATTTACAAATAAAGACTTCATCAGTGTACTGAAGTAACAAGTTCTGTTTTTGATAGTTTTGGTGTTGCACAACAGCACATCAAACAAACGAATATCTGCTGAAACAGGAGTCAATATTCTGCGAAAACGTATTTTCAATCTGCATTTGAAGGGTCTCTTTGACAATTTAAATGGCCTCAGTATTACATGATTAAAAAAGACGTTTTACAAGTGTTGTGGAGAAATTATATATAAATATACTACCACTTGTGGAAACGTGTCCAGGATGAAACACTTCTAATTTCAAGCATTTTCAACAGTGTTAAGATTATGTTGACAATAGGAGTGTCACATTTTAGCGGGGCACAGTGTAGGCCTAGATGATACACCTATGGCAATATTGACACGTAGTTATGTAGCTGCTTCACACGCGCAGAATGGTCATGGTGTGTGCATCAGAGAGATAAAAATACTCAGGTAAAACTAGGGGTAACTTTCTACAATGACGATGGTGCCTGTCACAACCTATTATTGGGATGTACTTACGCTATTTTGGCATACACATTTCAGAACGGTTGGCATGATTGTTGACTTTATCTGAGCAACCTCACGGTTTATAAAAATGCTTAGAGGTAATATAATGCAAATGACACATACAGGTTTTGCGTTTCATTTGTATGCAATGACCACGTGACCATGAGACGTTCTTGCAACGTGAGCCGATCACTGGCGTTGATTATTTAAAGTTTCAAATGGTATAGCTGGAATTTATAACGTGAGAGGTCACTAGATTTTTAGTTTTTTGAAAATGACAGAACATTAAACAACTAAACATAGTCAGCAGTGTTTGATTAAAACGATTCCGTTATAGAGCTACAACATCTCATTTCTATCCAGAAGTACTTCAACGGATTACGAAATCTCAAAGGAATTAAACTGTTTCTTAATTAGCTGCAAGAAGAGGAATCAGAAATCATTATCTGTGGCAACACCAATCAGCAGCAGTCAAATAGACTTCATTTGACTGTTTAACGTTCTGGTAATTTTTTCCAAGTTATCCATCATTTTGGCTTAAACTATATTGTACAGCGTTGAGAAGTGCTTTTTCTGGTCCCAGTATCTTAGGGTTATAGTATTCTCTCTGTCTCTCTATGTGCAAACTTAATGAGCGTAGCCGTAAGCACGCCTGTCTTATGCCTATCTCCATGAAGTATGCAGCCCAAAAACCATGTCGTTCCAGACCCTTTTCAACTGTTTTGGTCCACTTAACTCCAGTTCTACCAAATGGCCTCTTCCAGCCCACGGATACTTCATTCGTCGCTGCCCGTAGAGCCCTCGCATGGTCCTCTTTATGTGAGGTCCGAGCAACGTGACTGAAGAAACCCAGTCGACGTTCCCGGACGACGGCAGTAGCTGTACTAGCTCTGATCTCTGCGTTGGTGATGTGGTCTCTATTGGAGATCTTGAGAGTCCTTCTGAGGTACCAAATGGCAGTCATCCATCCTCCTATTCAGGACCTCCGTGGTTGTCCATGTCTCAGAGCCGTAGAGCAGCATAGGCAGAAAGTACAGTCTGTAGAGTTTGAGCTTAGTTTTGAGCTCAATGCTATAGAATGCCGGATTACCTTATCAAGAGACCATACATGATCTGGCAATTAACGGCCTGTTCACCTGAATTTTCTATAAAGACACATGATAATGCAAACATTGACTATGGCTACACTACAGGCGTACTAATAACTGATATCCGAGAGTTATTTGAAGTAATGTAGTACAGTTTAATATAGTCAATATATGTTTGTATGGTAATTGGACGTTACTGTAGGAAATTGATCTGACTTCTGCAATGATTTATGATTTCGATTACGATTTCACTTGAAATGACCATCGATTGGTGGAAGCATCGAATTACACGCTTTATTTCGATCCATTAGCGCTGTGTGTATTTCATGGTGTGGTTTGGAGGACGCTTAGTGTATTATGCACTACTTGATTGGTATCTATTTAATATCGTGAAAAATATTGCTTCTCATTGCACCGCTCGCGTGGAGTAATGCGTGGTAGAAAATTTCAAAACTGCATTTCCTACATTCGTTATTGCGAGCGGTAAGATTTTATAAGACTTTTTGACACTATAATATGCCTGTGATTATTATGTTAATTAGGTTAAGAGCCTCACAAAACTTGACTGAATTGTAATATGAAATAATCAATATGAGGTTTAGGTGTACTAAGGTTTGCACAGAGTCTTCTTGGTATACTATATAAGCAACCATATTCAAGACAATTACAAAAATGCAATACACAATACAGAAGTGCCTAAATTAGTTTATATCTGATGGTGAGCATGTAACACACTTAGTGGAGATTTTCATTCCTTTAAAACGACCCAGTAATTGATGCCTTTACGGTTTTAGAATGAAATCAAAATCATTCTAAAGCAGGGTATGAATTGCAGGGTTAGTTTCTGTAAAATTCATCAGCAAAAGTGAAATATCCTTCATTTTGGCAAAATTGAGTCCCTACATTGTTGTCTCAGGTACACATCGTAGTGGCGTGATTCTAGCTGCACAACGTTGTCATATTCCGGATTTCTGCTTTCCTGTGCCACAGAGTTGTAATGATTGTCGGGCTGTTTATTTGATTTTCCTCTGACGATGCAAACACTCAAACTGGCTAGAAAAAGGACAAATCCGGCCAAACCTACGGTTAGCCCAATAATGAGGGCGACTTTTCTTGTAGATGACTCATCGGTGTAGGTGAGACAAGCATAATGATACTGTAGGTATCCAAGCGTTATCTTAAAAAGTAATAGAACTTTATGTAATGACATGATGTTGCGCCATGCAATAAGTGACATTATGGTTTGGTATGTTTTCTAAATGTATTCAGCCAAATCCATAAAATTACACATCATGCAGAACGACTCAACACTCTATGACCAAATTTGGCGCATGGCTGGATTCAAATCGATGCGTGAGTTTATTATAAATAGTTTCTCGGTGAAGAATTAAAACTGATATTTGTTAAAGCCTTTTTGTACACTTATAATCAGGAATGAGATTCCAGGGCTGGAGACCCACTGAGTGAAACACTGACATAAATATTATGCTCTCCGTTTTAAATTCAATATATACAATCGAAACTCAAAATTAAATTTTTCTAATGTTTTCGCTTGCAGCATGGCATAGGTTGTTAATTATGACACACTGCAATGCTCAGATGCTGGTCACAGTAGATCCTACAGTTTAGTGTTGACGTTGGCTTTACTTTTGGTGGTCGACAGCTCAGCTGATTGTCTTTTAGGTTGTTATTTTCGCTCAAATCACCACCAACTTAGACCAGATAGTCACCCATAAGACAAACTCTTGTCATATGCTTGCCATTTCAGACAGAGCGATGTATACCTCTTTATGAATTCAACCTCTCACTCACTTCAATTACGAATTCCATGTTCATGATTCAATATTACAAAAATCAATAATTACACGAATCCAACTTTGAATACAACATTGAAGCGATTGATTAACGAGCTTACATGCTTAGCCAGCGGCATATAAAGGGCAAGACCGAAAGGCTCTGGATGTCCAGACTTCCTGGTATAGTAATAATTTGAACGCATTTTATGAAAGTGGAGAGTCGTTGGACAATAGACCTCGCAACGCATCGAAGACCATCGATGCAGCATGTCTCATAGTCGCCATGTTGTATATCTTTTCAAAGTTTAAAGTGTGCACGGAATTCTAATCAATGCAGTCGCTTATTATGCTGAAAATAGTTCAAAATAGAAAATGTTATAAACCTCAGTTTTACGAAGGAGAGTCGTGGCATTCCGTTCACATTAGTTTAGGCATTAGATCCTATAAAGACTACATCGGGATGCAAAATAAAACTCATGAAACAGTAATCTTTGACCGATATCATTGCTGTCTAAACTCACACGCGTGACCATCCTTCTGACCGAATGGTTACCATGTTTGTATGGGGTTTTAGTTTGCGCTATAAATATATAGACGTCAGATGTGCGATCGAATCACTGGTCTGGCTGTAAAAGCCAGACAAAAGCCCAAAGCAGACCAATGACTGGACAGTCAACAAAAGTAGGAAGAAGGCGGCTTTTGACACAACGAATAAATGAAGGCATTGTATTTAATATGCGCCCTTGACATGAATTTGTCATTTCTAAAACTACAAATTTGCACGTTGAGTTTAACTTTTAGTTTTGATTTGATTTGATTTTAGCAGAAATTAGCTCCAACGACTGAACTGGCAATTTGCGTTCTTACAAATGCTTATTGCAACATTTTATCAACATTTTAATAACACATAAAAAGATTCAAATTAATAAAACTCGTGTTACATCTGTCTGTACACATACTCTTTAGCACTGATTTTGTTATTCTGTTAAATTCATAGCTTAGGACAGCGACAGATGTTTTTAAATCTGTGCCCTGTGACATGTATATGTTGCGATTATCTGAAATGGTAATAACTGCCATGTCTACTTTTATTTTAAGCAATGTACTTAGTTGAATATAGTACTTAAGCAGAAAGTGTTTGGTTAAATAGTGAAACACCAAACGATTTATTCTTTAATTGTAGAAAAGTCTTGAACTTGTAACCTAATAAGTAATTATAACAGTTCTAAATAAAAGTGTTAAGTAATGCAAATCTGCCAGATTATTATATAGGTCAACGCATCAGTCAATCGAGTGACACAGCTCATCAAAATTTACCGAAGGCATACTCGAAGCTTTGAAATCTTCAAAATCATGAAAACTAACGTTAAACACAGCGAAGTTGGGCAACGTTGAACATGGTCATTGCTTATATGGAATAATGCCTTGTAACTTGCACGCAGATGTAGCATAAAATGTGTGCAACTCCTGTTGCAGTTCGACACAATCAAAATGAATTCAATGACTACTTTTGCCTGTGTATTGCTGTGCATAATTATACCAACAGAGCATCATCGAACCAATTTTCTATTAAATGTTTTATAGTCCGTCTTAAATAAACACATTAACATTTAGTCAATTCATGATCAAAATTAAAAGATGTCTGAGTAATTTGTTTTATTATGTATGCTATCGGTTGCAATGCATTTGCCTAATGGTCTGTTTTGATATGGACATTTGGATTGTGGCAGTTTTTTGTCGTGTACCTTAATTCTTCATAATTCTTGCTTACATAATGATAAAAACTAAAAACAGATGTATAAACTCGAATAAAAAGCATCAATATATCAATGCGCAATTCTTACAGTAGAAAATGCTTAAAAGTGTTGTTAATGACAAACGTTTTCCCATTCTACTACTACTCAGTCTGCAGTCCCTCTTGATGAAGCTTTGCCTTCTTAAGTAAATTAAAGTCGTGCAGACTACTTAAACTTATATGGGTCTATATATGTGTGATTTATCCATGCCTAGCCAAGCCTTATGAGTCACAGATCTGTGCCTAAGAAAAGCGTCATGCAAACTTGGCTGTATTACAAAAGCAGTTTCATAAAATCCTTAGCGCATTTTCAAATGTGGTTTCCATTATAATAAATTGTGTCTATTTGATTCAATCACCACTGGATGTTTTACAGTATTATGACATCATTGGTAAAAAAGAGTCAGCATCTATCATTTGTTGTCGATATTTCCTTAGTCGGTTCTACGCTTATGCGAGGGCCTGCCAATTGAGACTTTGCCAGCTACATGCCTACACACGATCATCTCTGCCTTACCACATTGACGATATGCATTACAATGCATAGGACCTCTCTTCGTTTCTATAAGGTCGCTATACAAATATACAAATGCATCCTTACTTACATGCATACAAACCATACATGCACATGCACAATGCATACATATATACATAGGTGCATGCACGTATACATATACGCATACATACATTTTTACATACATACATATATACATGCTTGCAGTCTGTCAGGACAGGTGTAAACAACCAATAGGTTGCAGTAGCATGAGTTCTTTATTCTAAATTTTGGAATTCCCAAAACGGTTTGCAGCAAAGCATATAACATTACATGCGGTACCCCAGACAAACTGCAGGTGCTAATGAAAGCCAAAGACCACAAACTCATCGACGTACAGTGTATAAGTAATCTCAAAAAGACCACATGTAATAATTGAGCCGTCTTCTTTCTATAGTATACAAACATAGTAAGAGTAAGCAAATGAACGTGCGCTGTGTTCAGGGAAACATGTTTTGAATTTGATATTTGAAGATTTGCTTTGGCATTTAAGCATGACACCAGTTTTACGCGATTACCCGTGCTAAAACTGCAGTGGAGAATCATTGCATACATAAAACGTGTATAGAATAAAGCACCTATAAATTCAAACATTTTCTACAATGCTAATCTTATGTTGACAATAAAAATGTCACTTTTTCAGTGAAACACAGTGTACGCCTATTTGATGTACAGGGCCTATATGGCAATATTGAAACATAACCACTTGACTGTTTTCATACACGCAGAGCGGTCGTGAAGTGTGCGTCTGATGCAAGAAAACAGCTCAGATAAATGTAGGCATAAGTTCCTATAGTGACTGTGGAGTCATGTAACCATGATATTTACGAAACATTCGTTTTCAAACATCAAGTGTTGAATCATAGACCAGAATTACACTAGATATATCCTGGTCTCAAGTCAGCAGTAGTGGCGTCATTACTTATGAACATTCAACGTTCATTATCAGATCCTAGCATCCAATCAACACTAGGCTTCATTACTCATGAATATTCATATCTGAAATCGTGTATGAAATGGTAATATGCTATACCCGGCCGGGAAATAAAGCCAGAATAGAGACGGCTGGTAACGTGTGGAAACGGCTACGCTGCAGAACTGGACACGCCTAAATGATGATGATACTGAACCATCTTGTAGCATGTTGAAACCTGCCTAGCTTTCTATCACCAAACCATAATATTCAACTCAGGTGTTTGTCGCGCAGATCGATATTTTTACAAGTTTGAGGGCCAATATGAACTAAGTAATCGCTCATGCGACAGCCGCTCAACATGTGCTTTCTTTAACAACATACACTATGTATTCTTATTCTTATATTCACTATTTGTTTCCCATTTACTTGTTTTTAAATGAATCATTGTTTTACGGAATTATTTGAAACAAGTCCGTGTGATTAATGTTTGTCTTGATATTTGTTTAAGCTCTTCTTAAATTAGCTCAATTCGCCAGCTTGTATAATTATCTGAATCGGTCGATAGCTATTTACTTAAGGCACCTCGTGACACGATTGCTTTAATTGGAGACAGAGTTGAGTTGGACTGCATCACCAATACATCTCGTCCAGTAGATTGGCGTTTCATACATCATGGCTGTATTACAAACGAATGGATAGCTCGCGGCAATAGAACACGTTCAGATATTTCAGACGTCTACAGAATACAAAGTAATGAAGTTGGCCAGTTTGCTCTCGTTTTTGATCCTGTGCTTACAACACTCGGCGGACGATATGAATGCGTTAACGGAGTTAACTTTTCCGCGGAAGTCACTGTTCTAGGTATGAAAATTCTCTGCATCATCCTTATTTATTGTTGATGACGACGGCTACAACGATGATGACGACGACGATGATGATGATGAATTAAATTTAAGATCGCAATCGTCAACTACAGCGAACACAGCTTTGTCGTGGGTTTGTCTTCGCCTATAGCCTAATATATATGTGCAGTAAATATCTTTGTATATCTGTTTCTGAATCTCTATTGCTTTTTCTTTCTCGTTTTCTTATTCTGTCAGTGTCTCTCTTCTTATTGTCTCTTGTGAATCATTGGTGAGTATACAATGCAACTTTTGAGGCGCAGCGACTTAAATTTCTTATAAATCTTATATTTGATCTTTTCAGCATTTTGGTTACTGATTTAGAGTAAATGGTTAACCATTTCAAAGTTTTCAATTTCAGTGTACGCCGGAATTGCAAAAACTCTTTCCATATCTCAATTTGTCATGTTTACATCGTGTTTTTGTAGAAATGAAAGTAATTAAGGAATTAATGTATTATAAACATAAATATATTATATACATAGATCCAATTCCATCTTGTGACGAAAGTGCAGCGTCTCCGTCGAAGAACATAGTCTGCAGTTTTCGTTACGCTGGAAATCTTATCCTAGAACTTGAGTGGTTGAAAACGGAAGACTCTTCTTTGAGTGCGTCATGCAATGGTTCGAATGACAGTGTTCACTGCACATTTGAAAGCTCTTACTTTGTTAACAAGCGATCTGCCAACGCAAATGCTTTCCTGACAGTCTGCAGTGGAGATAACTATACGTGTGAATGGGGTAATATAGTTACTGATCAGTGTTTCAATTTGAACGCAAAGTGAGAAATGCCACACTATTTGCATTCTTCTATTTTATAAAATATAAAATCACAATCTGCGCGAGATACTGCAACGCCTAATCTAGCCATCATAAAACATTTATCGAAAATTAAAACGTAAGGTAAGGTAATTGCCGATTCACTGCACGTTGTCATCAAGCCTCAGAGGCGTGATCGTGCAGCTGAAGTCAAACGACTCGGCAATAAATTATTTTCGTATGGCTATTCCGGATTCGAAGCCTGCATGCATGCGAACGTGCTGGACAAATCATTCACAAGATTCCGCTCTGCCATTTTGGTAGTATATATGTTAATATAGGGTTTTTAAAAAAGGTTATTCCACGGAAATGGAAGCATGACTTCAGATAATTCGATAGAACGTTTTTGAACATGTTCAAGAGATTTCTGTAATGTATGGATCTATTAAACTGAGCATCAGTCATTTGTTGCGCTAGAGAAGGCCTATGTCGTACAAAGATCAGTCGACAATCAGGAAATCGGTCCAAAGGATGCGTGAACTTGCTGTAAACTTAATAATGACAACATAGGCACGTGTAGAGAGATAAAGATCTTGCAAGATGAAAATTGTATGTGATCGTAATTACAGGCAATTATAATTCAAGTGTCGGATTACTGCGTATAAAAGGCCACAACACGACTATTGGAAGTTGGCAGTGTAAACCTAAAGCTGCTCAAGCAGAAACAACAGCGACCATCGACAGTCGAAGTGAGAAAAATTCACTTTATGCATTACATTCCGGTTTTAATTTTTTACCTTTGATCTTTGGGCTTTTTGTCCTTGATCTCACGACTACTGGGACTGGCGAAAGTATTATTACGCTGGCCTGCAATTAATGAGCCTGTTTTCATGGCGTGTCTTTGTTTTCTCTCTCGCCTTTCATCTGTATGCATCTTTCTACCTGCCCGTATGTCTATTTGCCAGGGTAAGTGAGTGAGTGAGGATGAATGCCTGCCTTATTTACTTAGTTTCTTACAATATGTACATCTATACATACATACATAGCTTGTATACATGCATACATGTAAAATATAATTTGTCTCTTATGAAATTTTATTACTTGTTTCAGAAATCTGTTCATGCAACGAAACAGTGGTTGTGGTATTGATTGTCTTCGTCGTTATATTGGGAATAACGACCTTCGCAGCAATTACTATTTGCATAATTGCAGCAAAAAGACTAAAGAATGGTTTGTGAATTCTTATCATTCATCAACAAAACTTCCTTTATAGTCTAAATTCTGAGTCTTCTTCTCGGTTGTCCTAATGTTTCATCGTTATTTGCATTTTCTGTTTTAAAAACAAACAGCATATCATAAAATCCCTCATCACTAGTAGAATCACTCAAAGATGTGATTTAAACATAATTTATATCAAATAGGTGTCTGAACGCATTATACTTTCGCTGTGAAATCCATCTGCATTCGTAGAATGACTCATACGTGTGTGATTGAAACACTAATTAGACCAAATATATGTCTGAACGCGTTATATTTTCTCTAATTTTGAAGAATTAATAATGGATATTGACCTGAATCCTGATTTAATTTGATTCGCCATCCGTTGATGCCTTGAGACACCAGTGCTCTAGAAATTCTAATTAATTATAATTTTGGCATAATTTTACGCATTTACGTCATTGTCTAAGTTTCTGCATGCACGTCATTGTCTAAGTTTTACTCATGTAGCGATTCATTTAGCAACAGTAAGATATGAATTTCGTGACACAAGACTAAGAGTAAAATGCAACCATTTGCTCATGTTACAGCCTCACAGCTATTAAATCAGCTTTTACGGGCCTATAAAAGCAACATCAGGTCTTATATAGTCTTGCACACGCCCATTTATACAGCAGCCATTTATATACTATGGCCTAACAGAAAGCTGGCTCTGCTAAAGCCCTCATCAACTGTCATGAACTCTGTATTTTTGACTATGAGAAGTTTCTGGTAAAACCCAAGATACTGGTAGGCCTAATATGCTGATATTGACTTCTTTACTTACGCCTTTATTTCTACGTACGCCTATGGTTTTATTTATTCATATCAGTCTTCATTTATAAATAATAGGGATTCTTTGCATTTTTGAAAACTGAGTTATACGTAGTAAAACTTTGCCTAGATCTCTATCGATGTTCTAATATACACAACGTGTTCTGTCGAGTGGTACATTTAGCTAACCCTGTGCATATTGTAATAGTTATAATATAGGTATTTTATTATGCTTAGTATGTGTAATTCAAAGGACTGGCTTCATCACACATTGCCGCCGGGACGCAGACAGCAAAGTTAAATTTCAAAAGCGCTGAAATGGAAGCAGATCGGATGCCAAGCCCTTCGATCAATTATGAAAACATGGATCTGCCAGAGAATTAACAAATCTATTTAAATTTAGCAGATCGCCAAACTCAGGAGCCGGTTATCTACACGCCTCTGCAATAGATCTCTCGTCCTGTAAATATGATTCAGTGCAGGCAATTAGGCCTATTTTTAAATCTATAGAGCTTCAACCTTACAGATATCAGCTGCTAAATATGTTTAGCTCATATATTCATAGCTTCACGGCAGACTTAATTTTCAACAGGCTGCCTATAAATGGAGAATTTAAGTATACGTTAGCGTCTAATAATTATGTTATTGATATTTCAGATCAACACAGTTTAACAGAAAATTAAAACTGTTCGCATATAAGTGATCTTAACAAATCTGCTGGCATATGTCAAAGAATATATGCCACAGCTTTAGAATAAATTCTAATTAAGTATTTTACCTACACCGAATTAACATCCGGCTGCAAACCTAAAGCTTAATTGTCAAGAATAGACAGAAATGCGTTCCTTATACTTTATAAGTTACACTACGATTTGGACACTTACTGTTTCTTAAGGACTTTTTCAGGATCCTTCGGCTAGGCAGAAACTTTCAAAATAGTTCGATGTGCCATGCTTTGTTTTGGCAGGCAAGCGCTCAAAAACTAATTCATTGAACTTCAGTTGCATTCCTATGTAATTGCTAAGTGTCTTTGTCATTTTAACAATAATGAAGCATATCACTCATTTATTGCACTAACTTACGATTTCATACATGTCATTTCAAACATTCAAACGCTGCATGTCTCCCGTAGAGGTCTGCCTCTCTTCCTTAGGAATCTAACTCGCAGCGGAATTTGATCCAAGCGACCTTTCCGATTTAGTTTTCATTAAAAGCCTGCATTAAGCTGATTCGTCTTTTCTGGTACTACAGAGAATTCACGCTCACGATACACTGCGACAGTGTCTATTTCATACTGACTTTCACTTATAATGTTATCCGTATAATAATTATTTGGATGAAATCTTTTCTGTCTCATTTGGATGAAACCTGATCTAAAAGTATTGTTCTCAAAATGTGTCAGTCGTGGTTTCATTTAGGTCATTAAGTATTTATTGTAACTGAATAAGTTTAGGCACAAATTAGGCCTACTTGATCTCAATATTAATGCGATAAAGACCACGATATATATAACTTTATATGTGGGCCTATTTGTTTTTTCATGCCTGTATAGAAATTCCTGAGAACAGGATCCCGTTTTATTCGCAAAGCGCCTCTGGTAAATATAACACTAGATTTCAAAGGCTTTGCCCCTTTTGCCTATCGATTTTGTTTTGACTGAGCGGCTGTGAATAAGTTGGTCCCCGCGGCGAGGTTTTCGTTGGGCGCTGTAGAAATCTTGGAATTACGATTACGAATACTATTAGCTAGATTTCAATGTGATAATTAATGCGGAAAAATTAATTCACATACGAGTAAGGTGACGCGCACATGGCAAGTAGTCTGACGCATAAACTAATGCTTACATTACGTCACTCATTATATTGGTGGAAAACGGCTGCAACATCGAGAAATATTAACTCCAGACTGCCTAAAGTCGCTGTGGAGTGCCCAGTCGTATGATTGGGTTAGTGGGTAGGCTCATCACTTATTCCACCGCACAAGGTGGTATTACTAAATCACTAAACAAAGACAGCCTTAATTGGAAAATAAAAACTGAAATTTGATTTGTGTCAGTTTGTAATAATGGTGACTATCGGCAGTTTTTCATTTAGGCTGAAGACGTACTAGAAACAAAGTTCCTATCGGACCGCCAGACGGCCCTTAAATTTTGAAACCTTGCTGGCTCCAGCCTGAAAATCTCGAGCTTTTCAGATTAGTGTCACGTGATTCCAAAACATGACTCCTTTTATAACTAACATGGCGGCTGTAAGGAAGAGTTTATTTTATGTCGGTCAAGTGTTTTAGATCTAACGACTTGGAAAATTGCAAGTAACTGTTTGAAATCGGTAATTTTAGTAATCTTATAATGCTTGATGCTAATACGTTAGAATCCATGAAAATGTATGCGCCGAAGAAAGCTGCACGTGCTACGAATGGTCTGCGACATTACTCACTGCGATTATGCTGCACGTGCGCAATTTTTACCGTGATTTATAGTGGGTTAGGGTTAGCGTTTATCATAAGGGTTAGAGTTAGGGCTAGTATTCCGTATTAGAGGATCGTCTGGCTAGCAACGGCCTACTAGAAATAAGCGTTCCAGAAGTTTTGGGATCTTAGGCTGGATATATGTCGGTAATTCGGAGGTCGTCCCGAAACCCGAATTCCCGAAAGCGCTGAAAATACACATAAGCCCGATTTCCCGATAACAATTTTATAGAAAGCGGTCGAAATTCCGAAAACTAGTATGGACCATCTAATCAGCAAAGTAGCCGAACATATAAGATCAAAGTGTTTCCCCCGTGTAATAACATTCCATCCCGTCGTGTAGACATTGACTTTCAGGAAAAGTCCAAAAGCCGCCATGCAAACGTTATCTTTTTAATTTTCTGAAATCCCGCTTGCACTTAGAAAATCAATTTCGGGGATTCGGTCGAAATTCGTTATGGGGATTCTCTATGCACTCACAAATTACTGGACAGTCCTTATCTAGATCAGGTTTGTAGTAGAGATGTCACGACGGACTCAAATGAAAAGTCTCTCATTTAGCATTATGCAGCATACTTGCCAGGTTTACAACCCCCGAGTGCCAGCCCCAAGCTGTAGAGAAGCATGGTAATTGGACAGCCGCAAAACCGTTGGCACTTTTGTTAGCTAGATGGCACCAGTAGTACCCAATTGCAATGGACCAAAGGTTACAGAGGATATGTATTAGGGTGGTGTATTGTAAGGAGGCAGTCCCAGATTCCTTTGCATGTAGTAAGATCAGGTGTGTGCAGTGTTTTAGTTGTCCAAACAGAGATTAGGGGTCGAACATTTTACATATTACCAAAGTACACGCAAAAGTAGGCCAAAATCTAATGCTGTTAATTTGTTGCACACGAAACAACTGATGACTCGTCAGATATTTTAATTTTCTTTTTGAATTTATACGCAACAAACAAAAATTAGAATGGTCACAACATGTCATAGATAGGTGCCTGCAAAAATAACAGAAGAACAGAAAACATAATTTACAGAACTCACACTTTAATTTACAAAAATAATTTTGAACTATGTTTTGTAGCTTCTTTATTCTTTGGTGTTTAGTAGTTTTGTTCAAAGCACCATTCCTGCAAGCTTTAAGCCAAGAAGTAACATTTTTATACAGTCCATGCTGTGAGGCGGACAGTTGATGCCAGTCATCTACAGTTCATTCACTGAAACAGTTCATTTACTGAAATCACCAGAAGTCTGTTTCTTCTACTAGTGTGATAGAGATTCATTTGACTGAATCCTCGTTCACACTCTGCAGATGAAGCAGGAAGAATTTCCAACAAATTAAATTTTTGTAAACTTAGAATATTCAAGCAAAATATCAGCTGCCTCTGAATTTCTCATTCCAAACTCAGCACAATAATGAAATATGTCTTTCTCCAAACTGTGCTCTTTGCAAACGGTCCTTTGGCCGTGCTGCTTTATATGGAGAATTAGCCTCTAGAAAACTGGTGGATGGAAACCTCTGCTGCAAATTGTCACATAAAATTTTAAAAAGTTTGCTTCTGGAGCTCTTAAATTTTTCCTTGTCATCAATCATATCCTTGAAAAAAATCAACACTTAAAATGTTGTTAACTATTGTAACTGGCAAAACATTTCCCTAATGATCTACCATTCTACTTTAATGCAAGCAACTTAAACTTTATGTCATCAATGTGGCATAAAGCATTAGCAGTTGCAGTATTAATCTGCAAATACAAAGACAACTGTTAAAGGCATCACAAAGAATCTTTATGCATGCATGTCTCACTCAAGAAAATCCATAATTCAAGTTTCTTTGCAAGACCTCTGTGCTTACTTTTCTCCTCTGATGGCCTATTACTGTCATCACACTGCATAAATGGGTGCCAATGCAAAATAATCACGGATAACAGCTTTAATAGAAATAAATGATCAAAAACCCCATCAAAAACTCTATACCCACATCAGCTCAATAGAAAGCATGTCATCCACATATTCCATCTCTCTGTTATGTTTAGGCAACACTCTGTAAACTCTTTACTGTATACAACTGAGCAACAAACATTCTAAAATGTGAAACAATATTTACAGTGTCATTACATAAAGTTCGAGCCTATATGCCATGCAGTGAAAGGTTTTCAATTCTGGATGTATTGCCTTAAAGTTGCTAAACCTCTATGCTGGCTAACCATACAACTTGAACCTTTGCAACAAAATTCAACAGACTGATTGCACAGCACATCATTACTTAAACCAGTGTCATTACAAAACGTTAACAATGGCTTATGAAGACCAGCAGCAGTTGCATTAGCTAGTTCAAGTAATCCTGAAAAGTATTCACATGTTTCACGATCAAATCTGGTGTGTGTATATACAATATGCCACTGATGTACTCTCATCAACCAAAATAGAAAATTTTGACTGTGAATTCGAAATATGGTTTACAAGCTCTTTAAGCATTTCCCTAGTGCCATGATTGATAATATTGCTGCAAGAATTATCGTAATACAAACTATTTCCACAGTTTATGCTGTTAAGAATCAGCAGATCTATCAAACGGCAGCTTTCTGTGTACGGCAAACGAGATTCTGCACATTCATAAGCAGCCTTGAAATCCTTGTCAGTTAATTCAAAATTTTGTTTATGGTGCTTTGCAAATTTTAATTGAGCAAAATGCATAAAATTAACAATTCTGTCATTTTCACGGTCTGTTTGTATCTTCTTGCATGTGCTGTGTGAGAATGAATCACATTGTCAGTTTTCTTTAAAAAACGTTGCACTTCATGAAAGAGCTGGAGGATCAAGACCGGACCGGACCCACTCAACATCTTTTCAGTGATTTAGATGGGAGTTAGAAGAAGAGTTAAGGGGTTGAACCCTCCAATCCAACCCCCGACAGCTAACGAAAGAACTGGGTGTATGATGGGTCATAGTTTATTGACTCAGCTGGGAAAGTGCAAATTGCAAGTAACACACTATCATTGGTGCATTGTTTCACACTGCAGAACAAGAATACTGAAATCCACGAGGACTAAGTGTCTTAATAGAATTTATTGGAACAATAAGGTTTTCATTAGTGGCAGATCATAAACTTCACAGTTAGTTTTCTCCGTTAGGCTTCTTTACTTCTGTATATCACACCAGGCGTACAGAATGGTGGATATGCATTATTACACCGTTGTTTTTACTATGCATTATTATCAAGGCAGTATAAAGTTGCATTAATTTTGTTCAGTTTCCACATATCTGTATATTTTTTAAACATGCCCATAATTTTTTTCAGAGAGCGTGTGACTGATGATGGAAAGAGGTGACCAAATAAGTACCGTTGCTGTTCTGACAGCTGGCAAGATGCAGCGAACATTGAACATGTGTTTTCGTAAGGGCGAGGCGTTCAAATTATACATCGCAGGAACAGGCAATCCAAACCTTCATAATGAGCATATTTTTTATTTGCGAATTGATTGACTTTGGAAGTTTAGTTTTTTTATATATAAAATATATGATATCTAAACGAAACAAACAGGAGAAGGTTTTCGAATAGGACAAAGCGGTATGGAACACTTGTTGTTATGGTATTCCTATCATATTTAGTGTTGCACTGTTGTTTTAGTGTGGGCTGTGCTTGTATCAAGAATTCGGACGAACCTACCTACAACGATATTAGGGTCTACATTATTTAGCTAGCAACCTAGCTAGTTTGTTCGTTTGTTCATTGGTTTGTTCATTCTTTCACTCATTCATTACTTTTGCTGTTCACTCCTTTGATTCGTTTGTTCATTCATTGATTCAATAAATTAATATAGCACCTCTTAATGATATCTGCTTAGTAATGTCAAATCCCCTGCAAAAGTGAACGGTTTTCAGGCTTTGGTAGTAGGTTCGTGAGGCTCCCCATCCAGGGACAACATAGATCTGTGTTGCAGACCCTTGAATGAGACGTTCTTTCCACGGCAATGTATAGAAACTGTTCAACAGCATTGAAAATACTATTTGGGTGCGACGTTGCTTGGTGTTTCTGCATATGCCAGCCACATCTCAACAGAGCCTCGATTGACTTGGTACATCCTTACCTGCCTTTCGATTTTGTTTTGATTGAGTGCCTGTAAGTAAGCTTGTTCCCATGACTTAGCTTTCTTTGAGCACTCTAGAAATCTCAAGATTACGATTATTGCTTGTGTTCCGTGAGCGCTCAAAACCATTTTGGTCCATTGTAGTTTAGCATTATCAGGTCGGGAGTGCCTCTGATGAGTCTCTTTTGAAGAGGCGCTATATAAATCTGTGATTACAATTACAACGTGAATAGTTTTGTTGCAGATTGCGGCCGAATCTCATGGATTCGTTGATGCCGATCTTCAGGCACTTTGTTATGAGGCTGCCAGTCAGCAGATCCGAGAGAACGGAGGACTCGGTCTGCTGACGGACTCCTTGAATCTGGTTATTACTCAGGACAACTTCCTGGTCAGTTTAACTTTAACTACGTTTATAATCACTTGCTAGCTTATCCACCAACGAGACGGATTTTTTAAAATTTAGCATTAAGTTTTTTCAAAGGCTGTCTTTGCAATAGAAAGAATATAATTATAATATATACAGTAGAATAGAAAATGTAGCCAAAATTGGCACATTGGCAGTTTTGACGTGCAGTAATCCACAGAGGATGCCGACATTAACATTTGGGGAAGAATGTGAATTCATAATTTATTCTTTTGGCACAGGTATCCTATAGAGAAGGTCAATGTATTTTGTACTTGCGAATTTGGAAGCCTAGATTTGCCATAGTTCTATCATAGACCACTTTTAACAAAGCACTGACATGGCAAATGCATGTGATCTGGGCACTCTTGTTTTCTTTTTCCAGTCGAGGAAAATGAAAATTAATAAAATGTCATGATGCCGGGTCAAACAGAACAGAAATTCTTTATTAATTAAACTGAGACATAATGTTGCCATAAATTATATTGAAACAGCACTTTTTTATTCAGCAGAGTTGGATATTCTATGTCGAGCTCGGTCTGGCCTGCCCTTCTTATGTCAAGATGACTTTTATCTTTCACAGGAAAAATTTCAGCGTTTTTTCGTTTCTTTAAGTGAGCATTAGTACGCTGAAGAAAGTAAGTTTTCTGTAATGTTACGTGCGATGGAATTTATTTGAATTACCTGAATATTTGCAACTTGACTACTAGTAATTGGCACATTGCCTAATCGCCTGAACCTTTACTTGATGATAGATCTCAGTATAAGTCGTCCAACGCGCCTACTTGCGGCCTTCGCAAATGACATGGCGATTTTCTGTGCCGAATTTTTAAATTCCACATTTACACCAGACTAAATAACGGTGGCCTTTTGTCTGGCAGTGGTCCAAGCAGCAACCAAAGGTTTTAAATATACAGATTTTGAACCTAAGATTGACCCCGTGGTGATTGAGTGTTATTAGTAAAGCTGCATGTTTGCTTTGCAAAAGCTGTAAAGTTATTTTGCTTGCTAGTGGTTCTGGGTGTGCTAAATGCTAAAAGGTTTTGAGACATAATTAAAATAAAAAATGATTGTAAAAAAGAAATCCTGTTTGCAAATTCGAATTGAAAAAGATCAACAATCTGACCCATTGACAGCCATACCAATACAACAACGAGTTGAAAATGATACATTTGCCATCGTCATTTCACTGTTTATTCATAGATTGCCCAAAATCATTTCATGCCTGCCACTAGTCTGAAGTAGGCCAAATCTTTAAGTCTATGACTACCCCTGAACAATATTACATAACTTTATATAAATACACAATAAATATTCACATTACAATATTTTTAAAGATATACTGTTTAGCCACTATCTGTTTGTTCGACTTCATCGTCTTCTGCTGCTCCATCTTCTGCACTGAAAAGACGTAAGCCTGCATTGAAAGGGCCTCCGGCCAAGAAAAAGAAAACAATCTGACAAGAAAAAGGTTTGTATTCATAATCATAATCTCGAGATTTCTACAGCACCCGATGAAAGCTAAATCTTGGGAAACAGCTTATTCACATGCGCTCGGTCAAAACAAAATTGATAGGCAGGAAACATTCGGTTCCAGGTCAAGATCTAAGAGTCAGGGGGACAGTCAGATGGCTGCGGGGGTGGTGTTTGGAATTGTAGCGGAAAGAGAGATAAGGGAAAGAGGAAGAATCAAGATAATCTGAGAGCCAGAGTGGCCTAACCCTCAAATTATCCCATATGCAGTTTATGAGGCCAACGCTTCACTTACTGTCCAACTATTAAATGCCAAACTGGCCTAACCAACATTCATCTTTGTGTTACTTATTCTATGCTGAGTTTGTTCTGGCACCCGCCAAGCGCTGAAGCACGGCCTTCTAAATAGGAACTATTTAGAAGGGCGTGGCTGAAGCCAGAGTAGCATTGAAATTATTCTGCCTGAACTGCCTTGCGATATCGTATACACATACCTTTCCTTGTCTTAAATAAATTACATATAAGTTCCTGAAATTACCTTATCCTACCATTCTTTGCACCTGAGAGCTGCACATTTCGATTGCACTCCCCCACTTGTTGATTATCATTTTGCTTGACAATGTGAAACAGTAAGTGGATCATAGGGCGCTGTACAATTGTCCAAATATCCACAAACATATGGTTCAGTGTGGGGACTGATTAATTTAGCATTAGGCCTACTTTACAAAGTCCCTCATAAGTCGGCAATTCTTCGATGTTATTTTTCTAAGTGCATATGCAATAACTAAATATGCAATGCTAAAACACAGCAACAATTAAAATGTTGAAATTGTTTGGTTGTCACTTTGACCAGAAAACAGAAAACTGGAGGTGGTAACAGAAGCCAAAATAACAACAGTCGGCCAGAATGGCACGATGTCGCCTGCAGCGTGGTTTGTATTATGTGTTTGTGCATGTCTTTAAACATTTGACATAGCATCTTTTAACACCTACCTGGTTTGCATATTATTTAAAGCATTTATAAGCACAAAAATTCAGTAGATTTTGGGGTGCAGATGATTTTGTACTTGCGAACTGATTAAAATTGTAAGGATTGATGTTTTATTTATGAAAATATAACGTTATCTTCTGCAGGACTTTTTACATCATCGGGACCGCAGCAAAACCAGTAAGTTTTCTTTATTGTTATGTGAGATTGATTTTATTTGATTATCTGGACACACAACCAGTTTGAGCATGAATTGATCAATCAGAAGCAAAGCCATCTGTGTCATCAGCAAAAACATAATAAGATGGAGGATGTTTAATAAAATGGCCCTATGATTGACCCTTGTGGTGGTCTAGTGCTAGCTACAATTGATCACATGTCACCATCTTCATTTCACTGTTTATTCATTGATCGCCTGAAATCATTTCATGCGTGCCATATGTCTGAAGTAGGCCTAATCTTTAACTCTGTGACTACTTATAAACAATATCACATAATATTTTATAAATAAACAATATAATAAATAAATATTCACTTTGCAACATTTTTATACTCTTTAGGCAACCTTGACTGGCAATGTTCAAGGTGCAAAGAAAGGCCAACCTACACCCCAACGATCAGGATGCACTGTTCTACAGGTAAGAACAAGCGTTTGTAATCATAAAAATAAGCTCAAGATTTTTACAGCACTGATGAGCACTAAGTTTTGGGAAACAGCTTATTAACAGGCGCTCAGTCAAAACAAAATTGATAGACAGGAAGTGTTCGGTTCCAGGTCAAGATCCAAGAGTCAGGCAGACAGACGGATGGCTGCGATAAGTGGTGTTTGGAATTGTCTCGGAAAGAAAGATAATGGCAAGAGGTATGATCAAGATATGATCTGTGGATGCGCATTATTTGCCTATAAAAGTCAGTTTAGAAGTTCAACTTTTTGCCATGTTTTAGCGTCTTTGAGGGGCTCTTTAAAACCATGTATAAATGACCGAATACTGCACATACACATGCACTCTTACACATACATATATATGCATGCATACAGTGCATGACTGTCATTCTATTTCTCCTCTTTACTTTTCCCATTCTAGATTGTTCGGGATCTTGGAGTCATGTTCAACTCAACACTCTCTCTTAAACCCCAAATAGAGGCAACTTCTCGAATATGCTTGATTCATCTCAGAAGAATCTCAACCTTCGCTCTACTCTAGATTCAGCGTCGCTGAAAACACTGATATACAGCCGTATACTGGCAACAATACTCGATTACTGCAATTCTACACTCATGTGGTTTCTGATTGCACACTGTTTCTTCCTACTAGAGTCATGCACCATGCGCCAAGACTATGTCTTGGACTCTCTTACTGACCCTGTATCACACCTGCTCTTCATTCTCTGAACTGGCTTCCTGTATCTGAATGTATTCGCTTCAGGCTGGCACTCCTCACTTGCAAATCATCTACCTTTATGTATTTATCAATTGTTACAAGCCTTAATGGCCGATCCTAGGTTCTAGGGCAATTCGGAGCGGACAATATGGAGCAGACAATTCGGAGTGTACATATCGGAGCGGGAGAATGTTTTACTTGCAAATATAGAATTGACATTTTAATTTTAATGAAATTTAATCATGTTATACCAGGATAATGCCAAAAGTTACAAAGGGCAGCTTGCAACCATACAATCTCATCACAATACTTTGCTAACTGAAAAACGTCACACGAATTGTTTAAAAACTTTTCTGAAAAAAAATTCTATCTGTTTTGTTTATTCTAACAAGTTAATGTTGTGGCTGCATCCGTGCAAGTAATCAATGGATGTACTTTCAACTAGGTGAATTGTCCTAGTCCAAATTGTCTGGTTACCCTCTGCAGACAATTCGCAGAGAGTACTAAAAGCCCCTTTAATAGTAAAGTAAATAAATAACAAAACCCATGATGTTACATTGTCTATGTGCCCACAAAGACTAACAAACAGCACTTTACATCTTCATAAACATTTTTTGAATGACTGATTCTGCCGTTTCAGTCGTATGCCTCTGGTTGTAGAACAAAAAAGCACTGTCCAGAGAGCAAAACTGCGAAAAATCACCTCGTTAAAAACAGGTGATCATGTTTCATTCCCAACCACAATTTCTCGAATGATGCAACATCACGGAATTGTTAATAAGGTCGCTGATGACAAGAGAGTTGAATTAATACACGTTTCCTCTGCACCAGGCAACAAGTCTCTGTCAGTTAAAGCATCAGTAACGATAAGAAAAGATGAGATCGACTTGTCCGATGCCCTTGCGAAAGGAAAGTTGTATCGTCACGTTTACAGCAAAGACGTAGATCAAAATAGCATTGTCGAGAGAAGCGAAACTTAGGAAAATAACCTCTTTAAAGGCGGGAGATCACATCTCGTTTCCAACCACCAACAAGCTCATCGATGATAAAACGGTGGAATTAATCCACGTTTCGTCTGCACCAGACAACAAATCACTGTTCGTTAAAACATTAGTAACTATAAGAAAAGACAGGATCGACTTGTCTGGTCCCCTTGCGCAAGTAAAGTTATATCGGCACGTATACAACAAAGACGCAAAGACATTCAGTGCAGCTGAAGTGATCCGAAAAGCTGAAAGCATGCTTGGGAACAAGGGCCTTAAAAATTCAGGGTACCATCTATTAAATAATAATTGCGAGCATTTTGCCTGTTATTGTAAATGTGGGATCGCATATTGTCATCAGAGTGGAATAACGCAATAACAGACAGACAGACCGAACGATTAAAGTAGGGTGAACTTCATGCTGCATAGCATTTTATTCTAACGAAGGAAAATTATAGAAAATTAAATTTTAATTAGATAATAGATGGGATCTCAAGTCTCCTAGAAACAAAAACATCCTCTTGTTTGTGGATCGGCTCAATTATTACATGTGGTCTTTTTGAGATTACTTCTACACTGTACATCGATGAGTTTTTGGTCTTTGGCTTTCATTACATGCTTTGCTGCAAACCGTTTTGGGAATTTCAATATTAAGAATAAAGAACTCATGCTACTGCAACCTGTAGGTCGTTTACACCTGTCCTGACAGACTGCAAGCATGTATATATGTATGTATGTAAAAATGCATGTATGCATATATGTAGGCATTCATGCACCTACGAATGTATGTATGCATTGTGTATGTGCATGTATAGTTTGTATGCATGTAAGCAGGTATGTATTTGTATATTTGTATAGCGACCTTATAGAAAAGAAGAGAGGTCCTATGCATTGTAATGCATATCGTCAATGTGGTAAGGCACAGATGATCGTGTGTAGGCATATAGCTGGCAAAGTCTCAATTGGCAGACCCCCGCATAAGCGCAGAACCGACCAAGGAAACATCGACCACAGTTGATTGATACTGACACTGTGTTACCAATGATACCCTAATACTGTAAAACATCCAGTGGTGATTGAATCAAATAGACACAATTTATTATAATGGAAATTACATTTGAAAATACGCTAAGGATTTTATGAAACTGCTTTTATAGTACAGCCAAGTTTGCATGACGCTTTTCTTAGGCACAGATCTATGACTCGTAAGGCTTGGCTAGGCATGGATAAATCACACATATATAGACCCATATAAGTTTAAGTAATCTGCACGTCTTTAATTTACATAAGAAGGCAATGGTTCATCAAGAGGGACTGCAGACTGAGTAGTAGTAGAATGGGAAAACGTTTATCATTAACAACACCAACTGAGCCTGAAGCGAATGGCCCCCTTCTGTTGAAAAGGCGACCAGCCTGCTGCTGAGGAAAATGAGTTCTCCGGACGAGTGGAAAGGTTTCAAATTCCGTTCTGATTGCAAGGTCTTCCGTACAAGAAAACCTCCGTCCCCATAATAAGGCGGAATATTCTTACTCAACCTAACGCTGCGGCGCAATATGGGCAATCTATGCAAGGCTGACATCATCAAAAATCTTCCCAGGTGACCATTTGCTATCTGAATTGACCAACAGATTGAAATTATAATATTCGAAGGCAATTACTTTCAAATTTTCAGCCAAACTCCAATTTAACTAGTTTACATCAGAAATCTTTTTCATCGAATTACTTAGACTCAGAGCATTTAAATTAAAATCTTCTCTTTATTTAAAGAGAAAGCAGCCAAAAGAAAAGCATTTGAAATAAATTCCTGCACAAGAATCCCGACATCAGCCCGAAAACCAAACGACGGCCGACGGTAGTCCCTCATTAGCGGATTTGACTAAGCACTCGACTCGTCACACCCCAAGACGGCGGAAGAACGCTGCAATGAACTCCCAGATAAAACGATTTCAATTTTGTCGAAAGCACATGAATTGGCCGGCAGTGTAGATACAACTTAGGCTAATTCCTTGAAAAGTCGTAAATATATATCGCCCGCATTCAACTAAAGACACTAAGAACCTAAGAAATACGTTTTTCTTAACTACCATCGACGGTCACTATTCGACTGCTGCCGCTCCTTTCTCTCCGCTCGGCTCTTTCTCACTGCTGCGACTATCTCGGCTAAACGACAGTTTCACAACTGCTACAGCTGCCACTCCTGCTCGACTGCTGCCGCTCTGTTCTCTCGGCCCGACTCGACTGCAGCTGTAACTGCACAGTTTCCCACCTGTCTGCAAAAGACCACCCAAGACGAGTCAACACGACATCTCTTTGAAACTGCCGCCTACAGTGCGACCAAGACTTCTTCTCACGGTCGCTCGGCCTAGCGGATGTCACCTACTATCATCATCACTGCCGCCTTACATTTACTTAGCACCAATATAATTTCCGTCCCAAGACCAGCAAAGAATCATCAAAACACATTGTCCAAACACCATAAAACACAAGAAACCAGTCAAATATGGTTCAATTGATCCGATAGTTTTAAAGCATCTGCCCCTCTGGCAACACATTAGTTCATTATGTTAATTTTACGGAAAGTGCGAACTTTAAAATATTTGACTTAACTAATGTACAATTTATGCAAATTATAATAATTAGAAAATACATCTCATTAGTGCAACCCTTATCTCTGATATTGTCTTATTTATGTATATGTTGCGGTTGACAGGTTTTGTGAGTGCAAAGAATCAGAAAATTACATATCGGCAACATTCATTGATTTCCTGTTCGAAGAACGCTTATTAAACTATTCTATACTCATGTTGGTTTCTGATGGCACGCTGTTTCTTCCTACTAGAGTCATGCACCATGCTGCAAGACTATGTCTTGGACTCTCTTACTGACCCCGTATCAAACCTGGTCAATATTACATAACATTATATAAATAAACAATATAATAAATAAATATTCACATTGCAATATTTTTATGCTCTTTAGATATCTGCGACTCAGACTAAGACCCAGAATCGTGTAACAACTAAAACCCCGAGACGTCGAAATTCTAACACCCAACTTGCGCCGTCACCGAAGAAAAAGAAGGATGACGTAAGAACAAGCGTTTGTAATCATAATCATAATCTCGAGATTTCTACAGCACCAATGAGAGCTAAGTCTTGGGAAACAGCTTTTTCTTAGGCGCTCAGTCAAAACAAAATTGATAGACAGGAAATGTTCGTTTCCAGGTCAAGATCCAAGAGTCAGGCAGTCAGAAAGCTGCGGTGGGCGATGTTGGGAAATGTCTCTGGAAGAAAGATTGTGGAAAGAGGAATGACCAAGATACGATCTGCGGATACGCATTATTTGCCTATAAAAGTCAGTTTAGAAGTTCAACATTTTGCCGTGTTTTAGCATCTTTCAGAGGCTCTTTAAAACCATTTATAAGTGACGTATTTCATCTCTTTACTTTCCCCAATCTCGACTGTTAGGGATCTTGGAGTCATGCTCAACTCAGTACTCTCTCTCAAACCTCAAATAGCACCAACTTCTCATATATGCTTGATTCATCTCAGAAGAATCTCAACCTTCACTCTACTCTAGATTCAGCATCACTGAAAACACTAATATACAGCCATATTCTGGCAACAATACTTGAGTACTGCTATTCTATACTCTTGTTGGTTTCTGATTGCACGCTGTTTCTTCCTACTAGAGTCATGCACCATGCTGCAAGACTATGTCTTGGACTCTCTTACTGACCCCGTATCACACCTGGTCTTCATTCTCTGCACTGGCTTCCTGTATCTGAGTGTATTCGCTTCAGGCTGGCACTCCTCACTTGCAAATCATCTAATGTCCCATTTATCATCAATTGTTAGAAACTGAAGTTCTGTTAACGGCCGATCCTCTCTTCGATCAGCATTCTTCTGGAAGGTGTGTTGTGCCTTGTCTTTGGCCGGAGTTCAATCAGAGTTGCTGGTTCCTCCATCTGGAACTCTCTACCTCCTGGTATTCTCAATTCTCTGTTACGGATAATTAATTCGTTATCCATTGCAAATTCCAGCAACTTATCACCGCGTTCGTTTCTATCCCCATATCCAAATCTTCCCATGATTTTCTCGCATCCTGCGTTGTCTGTGCCAATCTTCGCGTTCCAATCGCCTCTAACGATAAGCATTTCTCGTTTAGGCGTTTCCTCGACTGCTGATGTCATATCTCTACAAAACCTCTGGATGTCTTCCTCTGAACTCTCTGCTGTGGCTCCAAACCTTGCCACTAATATTCTGTGACTTACTGGTTGATATCCTACCAAGGCGTCACAAGCTTTGTTGTTTAACAGGTATCCGACACCTGATTCATGTCTGCTCTCATTTCCTGGCCATATGAGTTTACCTCCGTTCATTTCTCCCGCCAGTGTCCGATGCATTTCCGAAATTCCTAGAATGTCGCAACTGTATATTTTCATCTCTTCCTGAAGCAGCTGTACTGTAGTTTGTCTGCCGCCCACTGTGTTCGGACGTTCCTTGTTCCTTCAACCTATATTTATACTGATAACTCGTCTTTAGCAGATTTAATCTTTCTTACATATCTTAATCGTAATTCCGAGATTTCTATAGCGCCGAACGAAAGCCACGTCGCGGGGACCAGCTTATTCACAGGCGCATAGATACATATGCAAAATAAAATGACACTTTATAAAAGCACGGCTACCGGATATTGCCTTTTCATAAAACAAATACATATCTGCTGCTTAACTCTGCAGACAATTCCCAGAGAGTACAAAAAACCCTTTAATAGTAAAGTAATGAAATAACAAAACCCATCCTGTTACGTTGTCTAGGTGCCCACAAAGACTAATAAACAGCACTTCACATTTTGATAAACATTTTTTGAATGACTGATTCTGCCGTTACAGTCGTATCCTCTGCTTGTAGGCAAATGCTCCCAAATCAACGAAGGTGAGGATCCGCAAATTGAGACAACTCAAAAAGGGTGATCATGTCAGTCTTCCAACTCAAGTCTCGGACCTCATATACCATCATGGAATAGTGACACGAGTGGTTAACGGGAGTGCCGTCGAACTGATACATCTGTCGGGTCCTCCGTCGGCCACATCGTCTTCAGGGGCTACCAACAAGTCAGAGGTAAAAGTCCGAAGAGACATAGTAAGCCTCAAAGCCGCAGCGGCGAGAGGAAAGGTCTTCAGACATGATTATTTCGATAATCCTTTCTCAGACGACGAAGTCGTTGCACGGGCAACCACTATGTTGGGAAAGGCTGGTCTGAACGATCAGCCCTATCATGTTCTACTTAACAACTGCGAACACCTCACTACCTGGGCGAAAACTGGGGCAGCATACTCGGCCCAAAGTGGCCTAAGGCAGTAAAGAACCACTTTCAAGCCTCAATAGTCAAGCGATAGCTCAAGGAACTCAATTTGTTGATGTCACTACTTCATTTATTTACTGCATTGAATAATGGATGCGCTTCAGAAGAGCGGGTTTGACCTTTGACTCCGCTGAGTTCCCTTCTTCCTCATCTCTTTTTCCATTGAGATACAAACTTTAAATAACTGTACGATGCAAAATTTCTACAAAGTAGTAGTAAGCCACTGTCCGATAAAGCTTTCGCGCTATATAGGCCTAACAAGAATTAATTAAAATAGCACAGGCCTAGAACGATAATTAAGTTTTACCAACTCACATATTCTTCGTTAAGCCTACAACTATTTAAATTGTGTCTCTTTTGCTATCGTTGTTATTTTTTTCTGTGGCCGTAACGAACTTAAATAACTTACTTTGAAGACTATTATAACCTAATATAAACAATTTCGAGGAAGGGAAGGATTTATTGAGGAAGCTATTACAGCAAGCTATAACTAGAAGCAAGAAACGCATTAAATTTATCACTGGCGGCTCAAGCGCCTAAAGAAAAGAAGATGAGCACCTTCCCTGCGTTTCACTTGTGAGATATGAGACACATTTTACACTTTGCTTTATATGAAAAAATCTAAATCTAAGTTAGTCAGTAATTCATAAGATATTAACATGTATTCTATACTCGTGTTGGTTTCTGATTGCACGCTGTTTCTTCCTAATAGAGTCATGCACCAAATCATGCAAATCATCTACCGCCCTATTTATCATCCATTGTTACAGCATGAAGCTCTGTTAATGGCCGATCCTCTCTTCGATCAGCATTCTTCTGGAAGGTATGTTGTGCCTGGCACATGCCTTGTCTTTGGCCGGTGTTTAATCAGAGTGGCTGGTCCCTCCGTCTGGAACTCTCTACCTCCTCATATTCTGAATTCTCTTACTGAGACTACCTTTTGCTCTAAAATCAAGACTTTACCTTCACCAATCTGCTCTCGGCTTCAGTGTGCAATTCTGAACTTGTAAGGAGGACATCTTCAAATTACTGTTGCATTGTGTCATACTGTAAGCATGCATACATGCATAAATAAATACATATATCATCATCGTAAACCATGGTTTCAGGGACCGTAGGTGTCTGATGCCGTTCTCACTATGTTCCTCCACTTTTATCTTTCCATTGTGACTCATAGCACGTCCTTAGCAGAATAATCTTTGATACATACATACATATGAAAAATAAAATGACACTACAAAAGTACCGCTACTGGACATTGCCTTTTCATAAAACAAAAACATATCTGCTGCTTAACTCTGCAGACAATTCCCAGAGAGTGCTAAAAGCCCCTTTAATAATAAAGTAAAGAAATAACAAAACCCGTTATGTTACATTGTCTGTGTGCCCACAAAGACTAACAAGCAGCATTTCACATTTTTTTGAATGACTGATTCTGCCGACTGGTTGGAGACGATTGTTCCGAACTCCACAAAGATCCGAATATGGAATATCAACAATCTCAAACGAGGAGACCATATCTCGTTTCCTGCGCAACTTTCAACCCTTATTTTCCACCATGCGATTGTAACAAGAATCACAAATGGCAGAGATATCGAAGTCATACATGATACACTACTCTGGACCCCCTTCACACAACAGATCATCAGCAACAAACAAATCTGAGGTTACAGTTCTGTCGCCTCGATTACGAGGATGATGGTACTAGCTACTCAACTGAGGAGGTTGAGAGAGCACAGAGTATGCTTGGCAAATGTGGTATAAGAAATCGCTGGTACCACTTATTAAAAACAATTGTGAACACTTTGCGACATGGTGCAAAACTGGAGTAGCCCTTTCTGAGCAAAGTGTTTACCTGTCATGTTACATTGTCTGTGTGCCCACAAAGACTAATGAACAGCACTTTACATTTTTGTCAACGTTTTTTGAATGACTGATTCTGCCGTTACAGTTGTAGAAAAATGATCGCAAATCTAAAAGGACAAGAATATGGAAACTCAGAAACCTGAAGAAAGGAGACTACATTTCTTTTCCAGCACAACTTTCAAGCCTCATATTCCACCATGCAGTTGTTACAAGAATCATCAGTGGCAGACAAGTTGAAGTGATAACATTTTTCAGGACCACCATCACCCAACAAATCATCACCAATAAAAAATCAGAAGTTTCAGTACGGAAAGAGAAGATCCGTTTAAGCAGGGCAGCGAAGAAGGGAAAGTTTTTCGCCACGATTACGACGATGATGGCGAGTGCTTTACAGCTAATGAAGTCACAGAAAGAGCTGAGAGTATGTTGGGCAAACGCGGTTTGAGTAGTCATGGTTATGGGGCCACAGTCGAAGACTGCAAAGATCCGAAAGATCACTTCTCTGAAGCCTGGCGACCACGTTTCCTACCCTGCAGCAGTCTCATGCATCATGCGACATCATGCCATCATTAGAAGAGTCATCAGTGACACATATGTTATTCTTGTATAGAGCGTACTAGTTTAGTGTTATGATTTGTTCAGTGACCTTTTTGGTTCCCTCATTTTCTGGTGGGAGGGATATTGCAGTGGCATGTGTTGGAGGGAATGGTAGAACTGCCTGTGAGTGCCAGTATTTTTCCATTAACTGAAGACCATTCTGTTTGATCATGGTCTTGTGTTACCAGGTCGGGAAAACTTATGAGTAGTTTTCTATAAGAGGTGCTATAAAAATGTGCAGTTATGATTACAATTACGATTACCTCGCAAAAACTCTGCCTACAAAGATTTGCATTTTATATGCACATGTTTTGGACCGAGGAAGAGAAGGATTTATTGAGGAAGCTATTGCGGCAAGCTACAACTGTAAGCAAGAAATGCATTAAATTTATCACATTCTTCCGTTTTATAGTTATTATCCCGTTATCCCTCTTGATAATTACTTTAAAAAGCAAACTCTCTATATATAGTACTCAAAGTTTGACATATTATTATTATTATTATTATTATTGCAGTTTTAATGTTATTTAAATAATGACGGAGGCACCATCACTAGATGGCTCAGAGCATGATGGTAATTACCATTACTATTTTTTTTTTAAATTCGTTAATAGTTTTGTTCTTGATAAGTTCTATCTTAGCAACTATATTCCACTGATGAATGTTACCGGGTAGTGTATTGAGAAACTTGTTGCTCAATAGTGTTCCAATTAGAAAACAGAGTTTTACTCTGTTCAAAAGCAATGCCGAAATCATAGTGAACATACATCCGAGCCTCAGATGGAGACATACTGATATTGCGCACGTACCAAGTGTTTTAAAAATAAATAGAGAAATAAATAAAGTATGTTGTTGCACAGTAATGTCTCCTCTCATCAGATATTCAAAGTGCCGTTCTTAACACCCGGGGGCAGCACATTTCGACTGCTTTTGCCCACTTGTTTATTATCATTTTGTATGACCTTGTGCAGCACTTTTAGCAGATCATAAAGGCGCTATATAATTGTCCAAATATCCACAAACATGGTTCGACGTGGGGACTAATTAAATTAGGCCTGCCTTACAACTTCCCTCCATCCTCCCGTCAGTCCTATTTTTGTTCTTCCGTCCCTGCATCTATCCATGCATTCATCTGTTCGTCCATCCATCCATTCATGGGAAATGAGTTGATAGTAGCAGTTTGATACACTGCCGAATGTCTTATCGTTTTTAGGTTATGCATTTCCTGCGGGTTCACAACAGGTTGTTACGCCCAAGCTATTACTTTACAGTGCCGCAGTTGTGATTATAGCTGGGTAGCTGCAATTGTATAGGGCATATATGCGTGTGTATTTATACACACATATATATGCGTGTGTTTATATATTATAATTAATCGGATATTTCAATCGCGCAAATTTTTGAATTCACCTCAAAATCGCGGATAGCTGGAAAAAGATGTCTTGAATTGTTTGCGAAATAAAATTATATCCCCCAAATTTGGTGGTAGTGAATTCCATAGATGTGAACCAGCTTGTGAAAAGGCACGTCTTGTTTTGGTAAGTCGGAAAGCCAGTTGGCCAGAGGAAGCTGATCTTAAGTTTTTCCTGATGGGATTAAGTGTGAATGAAATGCAACGGTCAGCAATGTAACTCGGTGCTAGGTTATGACGAGCTTTGTATAAAAGGAAAGTAACTTTAACTTGGACCCCAGCTGGAAAAGATAACCAATGTAATTATAGCTGGGTAGCTGTAATTATATAGGGCATATATGTATGTGTATATATGTGTGTGTGTGTGTGTGTGTGTGTCTGTAACCGGAAATCTTGGAGGAACTTGAAGAGCAAGGCAAGTACTGTAGCTGCACGCAAAACTGATTGTAAGGAGTTTAAAAGATGATCAGAAAGAGACTGTGTATATATTGCAATAGTTGAAGCATAATAAGAATAGTGAACGGTCAAAAGCATAGTTAGCATCCGGTCATGTTCTGCAGGGTTACATGTAGACATATTTGAAGACAGTTAAGCAACTGAGTGAACCAGACAAGATGAATATATTTGGAGGTCGTCAGCATAGAAATAAGTGCACCGTCAAAAGAGCCCTTGACAAATTATTGCACTCCGACAAAAGGGCCCCACCCCGCCGGAAGATTTTAAATAAATTACAGAAATGCAAGAATAATTATGTAAAAACGTATTGACCTAACATAATTTTTCCTTTAAAAGCAGTAGGCCTATGTCATTATGCATGCTAGTATAACTAGTTATAAAATAGTAAACCATCACAGTTCCAAATTGTGAGAAATCCTCCGAAGATAGTGATTGGAACTGTGCTGTATAAAAATAACCAAGGTGATTAAGAAATGATATGACAGAAAGCGCAGTAGCTGTATATAGAATGAACACTAAGGGACCTAGCACGAAACCCCTAGTAGCGCCGCATATGACTGGTGCAGGAGAGGATAGACTACGAAATTTAACATTGTATGATCAACTAGACATGTTCTGTGGTCAACTAGACATGAACTTGACCAGTCAGTCCTTAGTTGGTGGCTAATATTTCAAGAAGAATACTATGATCAAACGTGTCAAATGCAGAAAGTTAATGAGAGTACAGTGGCCACTATCAGCACTATTTACACTACATTTGGTTCTCGTGGATTTTGTTACTCTTGCCCCACAGTGTGGAATGCCTTACTGACTAGCATCAAAGATAACACTCTTAGAATAACAAGTTTTAAAAAGAAGCTTAAACCTTACATGTTGAATAGGTCTGCTTAGATATCTGTACATTCCTATCAGTCTATAAACCATGATATTACTCGATAAAATTCGGTAGGACTTTTTTAGGGTCGTTACATGCAGCTTTGAGGCTGTTGCTAATTTGGCGCCTTATAAATGTCTGTTTAATAATAATTAATAATAATAATAGCACATGTTAACAGATAAGTCAGAGCACGGAGAATGGTAGTTTTGTGGAATAGTATAACGGATAGGCAGATTGATTAGGGGTAGAAGGGAATTCTCATTAAGGTAATTAATTGGCTTATCACACACAGACCTGTATAATAGTTTTAGTAAGAATGTTACCGTTGAAATCACCATGAAATACCTTTGATGAGAAACGTTGGAGCAGGGTCGATGTCACGTGTCTTTTTCTGGAGATCTGTTGATGATACTTAACACCTCAGTTACGCTGACTGGCTGAAATGGGTCAAGTTGACTGTTGCAGGTAGAATGTGTTGGTTGCTGACTGGTGAAATAAGTCAAGTGACTGTTGCAGGTAGAATATGTTGTCTGAGGTTGTCTCTGCAATTGCTGACCTGAGGTAAGTCAGACTGTGCGTTGACTGACGAGCAATGCAGAACCTTTGGCATGGATGTCGAGAGTCGACGAGAATCGAGCGAAGTTTTCGATAGTTCTGCCTCCCAATATGCTGACTGCTCCATGCTGTGAAGGCGATAAGTTGACGCAGTTGAGTGGTCCAGACTTGTATGTCAGACTGAGTTCGAGTTCTTCGACATCTGCGTTCAAGAGTCCGAGTACGCCTTTTCGCAGCTGCTCACTCAGAACCGAACTGCGTGTATGGAGTACTGTAATGGCGATAAATCTTTACTGTTCTCCTGGGCGCACGAGATCAAGTAGATCGTGTAGAGTTGTATCATAAATCTTCCGAAGTTGATCAACAGAGACTGCCTGAAGTTCATATGCAGACAACCGGCATGTGGATGATTCCAGTAGATAAAGCATGAAAGCTTGGTTAGAGAATTGCTTCCAGTATCGCCTGTGGAAAGTTCATTCTAATGTTGGTGACAGGAAGTGACAGGTCAAAAACCACCATCGAATGATCAGAAAGGGTGGTTGTCATTGGTTGAACGTAGTTGTCAGCAGCAGCTAAGCACTCGGAATCCTTTTAATTATTAGATCTAAACTTCTGGCACTGAGATGAGTTGGTGTATAAATTCTCTGAATAACCCAGACGAATGGAAAAGTTGCAAGAAGCTTTCAGTGGTGTGTTACTGGCATTTTCAAGATGAATATTGAAGTCTCTGGTTACGTAGACAGGACATCGGTAGACTACTTTAAAGTTATGAGTTATTTCTTCAAAGAACATTCCATTGACGAGGAGAGAACCAATCCTATAAACATTAATTACGACAAAAGAATGCGAGTTCCTTTTATTCAAAAGAGGTTGGTTGAAAGAAAATGGTAAGTGTCTTTGGCTGTGAAACTGTTACCATAGATGATTGCAACTCGTCTCCACACGAATTCTAGCCTGAGTCGACGCATGTCTATGTACTCGAAGCCGTCCAGATGCAGTAACTTGGCCGGAGAAAGCTCGAGAAACATGCTAGGTTTCTGTAAGCAGCAAAACATTTCACACACATTATCATACAGTACAAATCTGGTTTCTTATTGACCGAGCATTAAGAATGCCTGTCTGACTGTAGAACACAAAGAACGAGAAGAGATACCACTATTTTGCAAATTTATTTTCAGACGTTACCTTCGATTCAGCTTTTTCAAAATTATCCCCCAAAGTTACTATAATAAGTCACAAAATAAATCAGCGTAAAAGGGTTGAATAGTAACAATGAATTGCGTTCTTTTTCTTTAATTTGAGAAAACTCTGCTTACCAAAATTTCTTCGCCCAAATACGCACAAAGACAGAGAGGCCATTTCAACCGTTAAGATGACGTCACAGAATCACAATTAACGTTTAAAGGGCAATGATTACGTTTAACTCATAGAGTTAACATATTCTGGTTTAAGTTCTTTTGATTTGCTACCAATCGTTATCGTAATCTCGACATTTCTACAGTGCACAACGAAAGCTAAGTCGCCGGAACCAGCTTATTCACAGGCGCTCAGTCAAAACAAAATCGATAGGCCAGAGGGTTCGGTGCCAGGTCAAGATTCAGGCAGTCAGACAGTCGGACAGTAACAGAAAAATCTCTTTTTAGTTAGTTGTGTTGCCATATGGATACAAGTTATACGAAAGGAAGGATGGAAGAAAAGCAGAATGAAAAGAGGGAATCAAATAAGGAATGCATGAAGGGAAAAGGAAGGCATGAAGAAATTATGGAATGATAGAAAGAGAAGAATTCGCTTTGTAGGCTAACTGATGCTATTTCACAGAATGTTTTTTTTTTGAGATTGGAGTTTTATCATTGTGAACACAAGGAATGAGTTTATGTTATGTAATATATGTACGTGTGTGTTTTGTGTTTAGGCTTCAAGTGGCATAAAATAATCAAATCTAACCTATTCAGCGCATGTCATCTACCCCTTTAATATTCCGCAAATGTCCCCTCTGTGAGAAATCACCTATAACTCTCCATTTCTGTCTACCTCCATCCCCTCCTGATAACTGTAGGCCCATCTAAATAAACCAGCGACAAACTGCCTTGTAAAACTGTACTAAATTGAAACCTTTATTGACGCCAAAAGGCAAAAAAGCAACAGAAACACAAAGTGCAGCTCAAGTAAAAAAGAAAACAGAGCGTGCTCCCGTTCAACAAATTTTAATGTTGTGCTTGCTGTAGGCAGGACATTGAACTTGGTTATATCTGGCTTATGGCCTCGTGTTTATTTTTCGAATACCGATTTAAGGCAGTTATCGTTATTTTCATTTCCAAAAACATATATTTGTCCACAATATATTTCGTATAGCAACATTTGAGAAAAAGAACAAATGGGAATAAAATTTACAGCTACGTACTTTCGATAAGAATACAAAATTTAATCTGCCCAGTCCAGTAATTCAACTTTTTACCCTTTTCCATTTTTTTAGAAACCAAATATAAGACGAAACTGCAGTGTTCTAGCATACGTTCACTTCATTCAATTGTCTGGCTGAAAAAAGTCAAATCAGGAAAGGCGTACGTCATTAGGGACGAACGTTAGTTCTCCTGTAGATTGAGATAAAGAATCTCATCCAAAATGGAGGCACAAGTCGAAATACAATTACACACATGGTAGAACAACCGTTGCAAGGGATCGACAACGAGCATTAGCTGTTTATATGCAAGCCCGCATACTTAAAGGAGCCAACCCAGTTAATGTGGTCCGCACCCAGTAACAAAGGATCAGTTTCCTTAAAACTTTTACAAACCCGTATGAAATGAGGCTTAGCTCAATCAAACTCAAGAGTGCACTGGTGGTTATATTTCAAACGTATTTGAAACATTCAACAGGACTTGTAGACCAAGTAATAAGAGCACACACGTATCGTCCGCATATAAGAAGCAACCATAGAAATATTTTTATGTAACAGTCAACATCAGTACACTTCAGATTCGCAACGAATACATGAATAAAGGGCTTAAACGGTGCATGAGACAGAGTTCTGCCTGGCCTGACACCGCTGCCAACATGGAACTTATAAGACAAGCTACCACTCCATCCAACATCTACAAAAAAGCTTACCATACCAATTACAGACTATATCAACAATTGTAATTATTAGGACGCCATTATTAAGTAACTGCTTAAACAATTTATAATGGCCCACGCTGTGAAATGTTTTTGTTAGATCAGGCATACAGTACAGTATACACACAACTACTAAGTGGATCAGGGTCCACAGATACAAATTGTATAAGCCTGTTGTGTAACAGATACAAATTGTATTAGCCTTTTGTATTACAGAACTGGAGAACTGGCAGATGCTCTCTCCCCTTTCATAGTTCGCTGAAATACTGCCACCGATCGCAAGTAAAATGGCGTTGTCGTATGGGCCATCAAAGATTTTTCCATAGCTCTTAGTCTGATAAACCCCATCCCCCTCATGACCTACCCTGACAGCCAATTTTGTAGGACCCACATTGGGCTCTTGGCTGACCACAAATTTACACAAGTGACACACTGCGGGCCAGCTGTGGGCCCAATGAGCCGTGGCTGTCTGGGCTTCCTCTACTAGGTTGCAGCATTTTATCATTGTCATTCCCAAAAGTGTTATAGTAGTTTTTCTAAGAGACTGTCCATTATCTAAAACATATTCGTTGTTCTCACAATTAAGTCGTTCAAATTTTCCACTTTTATCCAGAGACATTTATTTACAATATTTAGACTTGTCTCGTCTTGTCTTGTCCATCCTCATTGCTGCGGATCGGAGACCATGGCCAACGACGTCAGTCTTCTCCACTTAGTTCTGTCTCTTGCATTCCTTGTGCAGTCCGCCATCGACATCCCCATCCACTCCGTCACGTCGTCCCTCCAGCGCCTTCTCGGTCTTCCCCGAGGTCTTTTTCCCTCCATATATCCCTGGCATATGAAGGCCGGTAGATTGTCTGCTCTAATCATATGTCCAAAGTAGCCCAGCTTTCTGCTCATCACCACCTCCAGCAGGCGTCGCTCCGGCCTCAGCTCTTCCAGAATCGACTCATTTGTCCTGTGCTCACTCCAATTGACCCTCAGCATCCTCCTGTACGTCGTCATTTCGAACGCTGTTATTCTTCTTCTGTCTTCTTTCCGCAGTGTCCAGGTCTCACACCCATTCAGCGCCACCGACCACACCAGTGCGCTTACGAGCCTTAGTTTCAGCCAGGTTCCCAGAGCCCTGTCCCTCCAGATCACTGCAAGCGAGCTCATGATCGTGCGCGCCATCCCCAATCTGGCTCTTATTTCTCTGCCCCCATCTCCAGATTGCTCTATCACAGCACCCAGGTATCTGAAAGACTTCACCTGTTCCAGGACTGCACCATTACACATGATCGTAATTCTTTCATGTTCTCTGTCCACTACCATCACCTTTGTTTTCTTGGTATTGATTTCCAGTCCATAGTTAATTGACGCCTCGTTGACTCTGTCCAGCAGCTGTTGGAGCTTTTCTCTTGACGTCGCAATCAGCACAATGTCATCCGCATATCGCAAGTTATTTATCGTTCTCCCGCTTATTGTTACACAAATCCACGTAAGTTCGTCGGCAGATTCTCTCATCACCTCCTCCGAGTAGCTGTTAAACGACATTGGCGATATCAAGCATCCCTGTCTCACCCCTTTTCCAATTCTGAACCAATCTGTAATTTCCTTCTCTATGCGGACTGCCGCCTGTTGATTGTCGTAGAGGATTCTAAGTGTTTCCACAACTTGGTTGTTCATACCCATTTCTTTTAGCACTTTCCATAGTTTCCCGTGTTTAACTGAGTCAAAAACCTTTTTGTAATCTATGAAAGCCATGTATAAAGGTGTTTGATGCTCTCTTGCCTTTTCGATGATAATCCTCAGGTTGAGTATTTGATCCCTCGTACCCACGCCTTTCCTGAAACCCATCTGTACATCCGCTAACTCTTCATCCGCCGTCTTCTGCATTCTGCAAAGCAAGACTCTGAGCATTATTTTGCTTGCATGACTGATTAATGCAATAGTCCTATGTTCCTCGCATTTCGTTGTACCTTTGACTTTCGGTATTGTGATGAAAATTGACTTAACCCAGTCCTCTGGCCATTCCTCACTTTCCAATATCCTGTTACACAGTCTACAGAAGACTGCCACTACCTCATCGCTGTCCACTTTCCATAGCTCTGCCGGTAGTTCATCCACTCCCGTAGCCTTACCTCTTGGGAGCCTCTTGATTGCGTCCCTGACCTCATCCATCAGTATCATCATTGGAATCGCCCTATATCCATCATCTCCCAATGCGCTATCTTCCGTCCCTTCCTCCCGGTTTTCATCCTTATACAGCTCTTCTGTGTATTGTTTCCATCTTCTTTTTATACTCTCCATATCCGACAACAACCTTCCTTTCTCATCCTCGATGTTCCTTTGCTTAGATGTCATATCTTGACGGAGCTTTTTTAGCACCTCGTAAGCTCTCTTTGTGTTCCCTCTTTTCATATTGTCTTCAATGTCTCCGCATTGTTGTTCCATCCACTCTTTTTTGTCCCTCCTGCAGTATCTCTGCACTTCACTTTTTGCCTCTTTGTATGCTCTCTGGCCCTCTTTGGTTCTATTCTTTTCTGATTTCAAATTTCTTCTTACTTCAATCAGTTTCAAAGTTTCCAGTGTCATCCAGGGTTCGTTTTTACTCTTCTTCTTTTTCCCCAGCCATCTATCTGCTGTTGCCTTTGTCTCTTTTTTGATGTCTTCCCACAGTACATCCGGAGTCTTCTCTTCCACACATTCCAGTAGTGCCGCAAATCTGTTGCTCACTTCTACTGTGTACTGTTCGCTGACAGCACTGTCCTGGAGCTTGTCCAGGTCATATACAGTTCTATGCTCTGCTCTTCCATGTCTCCTGAATCTCAGTCTCAGATCCGCTCCCACCATGTTGTGATCCGACCCACAATCTGCTCCCGGATAGGCTCTGGAATTTGTGACGCATTTCCGGAATCTTTTTGAGATCATAATATAATCTGGTTCTTCGTGTGTCCATCAGGCGAGTTCCAAGTGCATCTCCTACGCTTGTGGTGCTTAAACATAGTGTTTGTGATGACCAGTTTGTTCTCCAAGCAGAAGTTTATAACCCTTTCACCATTGTCATTCATAGCGCCCAGTCCGTAACCTCCTCCTACTTCCTCTGTCAATTCATCTCCCACCTTGGCATTGTAATCACCCATTACTACCATCATGTCTTTCCTAGGTGCCTTGCCCATTTCCTCCTCCAGCTGTAGATAGAAACTCTCTCTTATATTTTCTTCCGTCGCCATTGTCGGTGCATATATTTGATATATGGAGATATTAATCGGTGAAGCTCTCATCCTGACATATACAATCCTGCTTGATATTGTACGGTATTCCATCAGTCCGCTCTTCACCTCCTTAGAAAGAATGATGGCCACTCCTTTATCATGGGTGTCTCCACCTGAGTACACCACCACTTCATCCGACTCGCTGGTAAAACAGCCCCTGCCTGTCCATCTGGCCTCCGCGATGCCCATTATCGCCACCCCACACTTACTCATCTCTCCAGTGACATTTGCCAGTTTCCCGGCCTGGAACAGCGTCTGCACGTTCCATGTTGTCACCCGCATGTTGTAACGTAGGTTCACTCGGCTCCGTTTTCCCCGGCAATCGTCCGACATCAGCCCTCCTGACTCAGGGTTTAGGCCGACAACATCATCACTTGCCATGTCGTTCAGAGCCTTGCTCTTCCCTCCTCCAGTAGCACATAGGGTGGTCAATTTCCTGGAGGGATCAAAACCACCACCCATAACATTAAACTGACGTCGTCTTTTCATGGTACGCGCTGGGGTTGTATAGTCAGTGGGCCCCAAATCCTCTTCTGACCGCAGTTCAGTAGATACTGTTGTGCAAACCTTTGCCGTTGATCCACGTGGAATTCTTCCGCCAAAGTCGCGCCTCCACACCGCTGCTGCCCAGTGTTCTTATTGACCGAAGACTTTAAGCGGTCTCCATTCGCTCGACATGGCCTCGTCTTCAGGCTTTGCAGGGCATTTTTTATCACTACACATCCCACCCTGGCCCTGTTGAGTGCCACCGCTGTTTGGTCCGGGACTGCTTATTCGTCAGGCAGAAGCCTGCTTATTTCGCAGCTAACCATCAGTACTGATGGCTTTTCGCTATCCGCCACCTGCGACCCGCTGTGTAGCAGTTACAGCTCTGCCCACAGATATTTAGATATTTAGACTACTCGTTAGTAAAATATAACTGATGATGCCAGGAACAGTTTTGATCAAATTGGTCTTTGCCTTGGCTAGCAAGAGTAGCACGTAAGTTCCTTGTGTATTTTTATCCGTATCAACTATCTAGGCCTTTAGAGGAGTTTTAATATGTCCTTCGCCTAAATTTGGTACACTTTCTACCTTATATTTTTAGAAACAACCAGTAGTTTAGAAATTTCGTATTGTGCAGTTAATTAAGTAATAAGGTAACATCGGCAACCAGAAAAAACACAATAAGTAAATTCATGTGAATTACCTAATTCATTTTGTTAGTTAAGTTTTTGGTTCTTGTTACAAAGGATCTGTTTGCTCAAGTCCAGTTGAACTATAGGCCTGTTTGTTAAGTTGATAATTTGTCACTTCAAATAGCAATTCATGTGACGTAGGCGTCCCTAATAAGCGGAACATGGTTCTTGCTTTCTGCCTGTTGTATCCCACATGAATTTTAATGTACTATGTTTTATGCTGTTGTTTTTTCTTGTGTGTGTGTGGAGCAATAAAATGAAACGATGACGATGAAGTAATAATCGTTTTTAGGATGAAACCGAAAATTGATCATCAGACCTACGAATCTTCATAAATACTATGACAACACCTCTCATCTTCTTAATTCGACCTACAGCCGCTCCAGTACAATATTAGTGGGTATACCTGCGCATCAATAAGCTAAAACATTTAATTGAACTCAAGTACAAAACCAACGTAAATATCAATGCTCATATCTTACCGTAGATAATGGTTAATAGCGTTGTTATTATCAAACGTTTTCCCATTCTATTACTTATTCAGCGATACTTGAATATGAAAACTGCCTTCTTCTGCATAGCATTCACGTATTAGACTATATAAGCAGGTAAATCTACAGGTGTGTTTACTTCCTCCATAGCCTTGCATTTATGATTTACTAACGCAAGCTCAAAATAGCTGCATCAAATTTGATTGACCTCTATATACGACCTTTACTCTCTTACCGAATTCTCACGATCTGCATTGTGACGAGGACCGTCTTTGACACGATCTTTGAAGACGCTCTACAAATATACTGATAGATTCTTTTATATACATTCTTATATATATATAAATGCACTTAAACATGTATATATGGATACATGCATATATACATACATACATGCACACATACATAGGTCTACATAGACATATATACACACATACATACATACATGGATATATATGCATACAATCATACATACCCACGGTATGAACCTTCTAAAATGTCGGTTCTTTATTCTCTATTGGATTTTCCGAAACGGGATCCCATAGAAAAATCAGATACTCTTGAAAAGGCAAAAAGCAAATGTGCAACGATGTATGGGTATACCGATGAAAAAGTGTCATTCTAAATTTTAACACAATATCATTCATTATTTAATTTTAAAAATTTTTTACATCAAACGTCTCGAAACGTTTTTTCGTTATAATAGTATGCAATTTTTGTAAAGCACAAAAGTTTGACCTCATGATCGTGTGAAACAAATAGGCCTAAGTGCCACAATTACACTGAACAACATAAATCTCCGTTGATTACCGATTGATGTGTCAAAGGAATATTATTATTATTTCTGCATTTTAAGCGTCACTATCTGCATTTTAAGCGTCACTTAGTATTAAACGGTGGCGCTTAGCAATAATTTAAGATTCCTACACAGTAACCTTTTCTGGGTAGGCTCGAACCTGTTACTCTCCGCGCTACAAGCCGACCGCTCTAATTAACTATTCGGCTATCATGTCCCATTCAATAGACCACAAGTTCCATTAGCTGACTGACGCTATTTTCACAGTATTTAGGGCTACACTTTAACAGATGAAGACTAAATCGGTATATGGAGAAGCAAGTTCTGCTTTTGACAGTACTGATGCTGCACAGCAACTTCAATGTCTGCCGAAAATGAATGTCTGCTGAATATAGCCTTCAATATTCTGCGAAAATGGATTTTTAATCTGGCACTTGAAGGGTTGATTTGACAATTTAAATGCTGTCAGTATTACGTGACTGCATAAGAAGTGTTACAAGTGCTGTGGAGAATTTTTGGCATATGCCATTAAATATGGAAATGCGTCCGGGATAAAACACTTATGCTTTCAAAGATTTGCAATAGTGTTAAGATTAAGTTAGCAGTAATAGTGGCACTTTTAAAATGAGACAGTGCATGCCTATATGATTAATCAATGGCAATATTCATACGTAGTCACTTAACTGCTTTAACTCAGAATGGTCATGGTCTGTGCGTCTGCTGAGACAAATTTGTAACATATGGCTGAAACTATGACAAACAGCTCAGGTAACTGTAGGCGAAACTTTCAACAGTGGCGATGGAGTCCTGTCACAACCAGTTAATGAGATGCACTTACGGTATTTTGGTCATACACGTTTCGCAGTGATTGCTGTGATAGTGAATTAATGTCAAATATGTCACAGTTTATAAAGAAATGCTAAAGACTATGTAATACAAATGACAAAACATAGGTATGGTGTGTGGAAACATGTGCCGATCCTTGGTGGTAAATAGTTAAAGTAGACTTATCACGTTACATTGTAAGTCTGGAATTTTTAACAAGTGAGCTCATTTGATATTTAGTGCATGCAAATAACAGAGAGCATTAAGCACAGCCTACAGTGTTTAATCAAAACGATTTCGCTAGGCCTATAGAGCTAGATCACCTTTTTATGCACACCTATTTCAGCATATTACGAAAACCCGAAAATAATATTATTTTTATTAATTAGCTGCAAGAGGAGGAATAAGATTCCAGTATTTTTGGTAAGAGTAATCAGCAGCAGTCAAATAACTTTCATTTTACTGTACAGCGTTATGATATTTTATTCTCGGGTATTTATAATAATGCAAATTGTGTCATATTTAGCAATAAAATACAACATGATTTCCGTAACCATAATAGTTAAACACACCACAGGTTATTTCTATGTTAGTAATTTACACAGGATGTAATAGTCAAACAAGAGATAGTCAATTATTAGATATTGCAGATTTTTACTTTGTTTTTGATCAATTTAGTATTAATTATTATTTAACATTTTCTACATCTCTGATTCAGGGAAGTAAGATGTTATAATATTTTTGGAGTTAATAATGCACTTGTTAAATATTATGTTGATTTTCTTAATAGCTTCACAGAACTTGGCTTCAGCTTCAATATAAAGTACTCAATATGAATTTAGGAATACTTATGTTTGCATAGCGTCTCTTTTCAATACTGTTCAAACAATCTCATTCAACAAAATGGCAGCAATGCGCTTCGAGGGCGCCTAAACGATTCATGAGATGACATACAGAGAATTAAAATTCCGTCTAATGCAAGTGCATGAACTGAAATATTAATTGCTGTAAAATTCTCAGCAGAAATAAGTTATCCTTCGTTTGGCAATATAGAGTCCCTAACATTGCGGTCTCAAATACACGTCGTAATCGCGTGATTCGAGCTGTACAGCGTTATCATAGTGTGGTTCTCTGATTTCCTGTATTCCAGAGTCATAGTGATTGTCGGTTTCTTTACTTGATTTTCTACTGCAGCATCTGACGATGCAAACAATCAAAATGATCAGAAAAAGGAAAAATCCGGCCAACCCCACGATTAGCCCAATAATGAGAGCGACATTTGCTGCCGATGTGTACGTGAGACAGGCATAATGATACTGTTTGAATCCAAGAGTTATCTGAAAAAAGTAATAGAACTGTATGTAATCAGTACAGTGGCATTATCTTGCGCCATACAATAAGTGATGTTTTCTAAATGTAAGCTATTCAATCAACTCTATAGAATTACAGTACATTGATTATTCATAGCGACTCCAGTCTATGTCCAGTTCTGGGGGGATGGCTAGCGACAAATTGATGCGTGATAGATTATTAATGGTTCTATGGTGAAGAATTCAAACGGTTATTGGTTAAAAGCCTTATTGTACAATGATCACCAGAAACAAGATTCCTGAGCTGGAGGCCCTTTGATTGAAGCAATCGCAGGAACATTCTGCTTTCTATTTCGACCTCAGAATAAACAATAGCAACTCATCATTACATTGGGCTCATGAGTCCACTTTCCTACTATCACCTGCCTTTGAAGCACAGGATAAATCATTAACTATAACATACTGTAACGCGTAGTTGTCGATCACAGTGGATCGTATCGTTCAGTGTGGACGTTGGCTTTACTTTTGGTGGTCGACAGCTCAGCTGATTGTCTTGTAGGTTGTTATTTTCGCAAACATCACCACCAACTTGGACCAGATAGTCAGCCATACGACAACCGCGTGTCATATGTTTTCCCTTTGTAGGCAGAGCAAGTATACCTCTTTTAAAATTAAACTTTACACTACCACATCACATCAGTTACGAATTCTGTAGTCATCATTCAAGGTAAAAAATCAATAGTTACATGAATGCAACTTTGAGTGCCACATATATTCAACTAGTTTGATTTTGACCGGGTTTATCAGGCTGATTACGCTTTTGTCTAAGGTTTCATCGTAATCGTAATTGTAAATTTGCTACCTTGAACATCAAAGGCTCTCCCGGCCCGTCGTCCCAGAACTGGGGAAAATAGGTTTTCAAGCGCTTACGGAAGAGGGAGGGGGAGAGAGAAGCTCCCATCGAAGGTTGGCAGGTGAGTTATTCTAGGAAGCAGGGCCAGCAATAGCAAAGCTGCGGCGCCGAATGGTGGTAGTTCGAGCAAGAGGGACGGCGAGATCGCCCTGAACCGATGAACGCAGTGATCTGCTGCCAGAAATAGAAGAAAGTGGGATGCAGAGCTCCCTTAGATAAAGCGGAGAACAGCCAACAAGACAGTTCCGCACGAGGGTCAAGGTTTTCACTTCAAGCAATCATCGATGGATGCCTTGTGCATTATGATAAAGGCGCTATAAAATGTGTAATAATAAATTTGAACTTTACACAATTATTAGTCAGAATAAATAACATGCAGGCATTCTAAAACTGCCGTTTTTTGTAACCTGCGATCCGAACTTAAAAGAACTTTTAAAGCTACAGTACAGTGCAGCATATCCAACCTTTAGGCTAATAACTTGTATCAGAACTGATTAGAGCAGGAGATATTTTGTTACTACGATTCACGAATATTTCACGTAATCGTAGTCATGAATTTGCATCTTGTATCTTAAAGACAAACTCCTTGGAGGCTTACCCGACTTTTTCACACAACAATCAGAATCTTTATTATTATCAAATAAGTTATGCAACATTTTCTGGTGCATAGGAACAACTGTGAGCCTACCTTAATTGAAATGAATTCTTCCTTGTTAGCGTCAAATTTAAGAATGTCTATTGTGGAATTAATTTCTGGAGCAGAATGAAACAGAAATCGAGTTTCTGGTAGAACGTCGTTGATATTCTCGTATTTTCGATATCCATCAAGGATGAATCCGACATATATGACAAGTCGATCGGAACCATTTGGTCCATTCAAGGACAAAGAGCTTAAGTATCGTTTACGCCTCGAGAGTGGGAATAGATTTTCTGCAGTCACACGGTTCATCGAATTTGTATCACGGGTGCTTCTGTTATGGTATTGGGAATCCAAGACTTTGAGAAAATCGTCTGGTATATTTATTGATGGCATTCGACAGGTCATTTTACTACCATCTTCAGCTGCCACTTCGCAAGACTGCAAGCAAACAAGAAATACGATACCTAGGATAAAAGTAACTTATTAGTCCACATGATCAGTTACAGATCTTTATTCAGAATATTCTGATTCCGTTAAGCATAATGCTACCGGTAAACGTCCTATTGTCTTCTAGTAAAACCATACCTATTCTAATCGCATCCCTTATAATATGTTAATTCGAGATTCTCGTCTAAAGGTTTGCAGAATGAGCCATTTGAAAAATTATTTAGCAAAATATGCATATATCCAAATTTAACGAATTCAATTTTACAGGTATGTTCCGAGCAAGATTCGAAGTTATGCAATTTCAGCGACTTAATGTACAATGTCTGCGATTGCTTTCGCCTGATTCGGAGCATCTCTTGATAGATAGATTCCCCTTGCTTTTAAAGTAAAAATAAAATATACCATATGCCACGAGTGAGACATAGGGAAGGCGTTCATTTTCTTTTCTGTAGACCCGTGAGGCAGCTATGGACACGGTCTTGGATACGGGGACAGTGCATCGGAGGACTTGTCATAACTTCCCAGCTTGTACCGGTACCAAATTAAACTGCTTGATGACGAAGGCACGGTGTGCATCAACAATTTGCGCAGAGTCATTGCACGGAGTCGAACCCGTAACCGCATGGTAATTGACTAAACGCGTTACCAATATACCACCGTTCCGCACATCTTGCTTGTATGTAGTGTTTCATTTGATTCAACCTTAAGTCGAGTACTGTTTAGTTTAGCTATACAGATATATATATGTATATATATGCATATCTTTAACATATTCTTAACAGCCGCTATATAAGCTTTATAAGCATAAATACATGCATTGATTATGGTATTCCTGGGATGGTGCAGGAGAAAGGACAGGGTGGGGTAACTTGAACAGTTTGGTTTTCAGTCTTCACTGAAATGCTACAGGTGAAAAGGATAAGCGGAGGAGTGTTATTTCTGTAGTATATAATGGGATTGCGCACTAATTAATTTTTATACAAATGAACATTTAGATGACCACCGTAGCAGCGCTTTTCAGAAACTAAAGGCTCTCTATTAAATGCCTGAATATATACATACATATATAACGTGCATGTATATCTGATTACATTCGAGCCTAAATACATAAACACATGCATGTATATGCATGCTTACACACAAACATGCATGTATGCTCACACACAAACATACAAGCATGGTCATATACAAACATACATGCACGCTTACATACATACATAGATTCATACATACATTGTAAAGTAGGGTAAAAGTATCTAACTCACGTGATTTTATTAGACAGTTTCTTATTCATTTTATCCGTTTAGGCAATCTTAGGTCTAAGATCGTTTATGCTGTAAAGAATATTTACGGTAGTAATCATATTTTTTTCAATTAATTCGTAACTTTGTTTTTTACCTCGAACGATACTTCTGATGTGGTATTTTTTTCGATTCCTCTTTCAATGACGATAGTTACTTTAATGAGTGGATTAGCTACAGATAACAACTGAGTTCCTATTGCAGTCACCAACGTTCCACCTCTGTGAATTAAAGTTAGCCATTATTTATTTCTGCATATATTAGGCGCCACTAGCTAATGACTTAGCATCAACCGATGGCGCCGAGAAATTGTGAGTGAGGGACTTGCTCAAGGTTCCTACACAATGATCGTCTCGGAATAGATTCGAACCCGTACTTTGCGCGTTACAAGCCGAGCGCTCTCACCAGTATGCTACCGTGGCCCACATTTTATTACATAATATTATAAATCACAATCGAGCTTCAGAGAAAAATTTGAAAGTCTGGAATAAAGTTTCTCATGATTAAAGAGTTTCTTGAACAGCATTAATGCTATACTGTTATAGACGATTGCAACATTTCAGTAGTTATAGGAAGAAATAGACGTTTTTAAATATATTTGCTTATTTATTTATTCACTTATTTGTTTACCTGTAAACGCAATCGTTAAAACTTACGTGACTACAAATGAGGATGGACTGATGCCAGTTATTTCTGGGTTGCCTTGGTAAGTGAAAGATAAATTGGTACTTATGTTGTATGATTCGGATGCGATTTCAATCTTTATCGGCAACGGTTGTCCAATTAGCGTTGTTGTTGCATTTGGAGTTGTCATCAGAAAACTGTTGCTTGACCTAAATATGATTTCATAAGTAGAAGATAAAGAAACGCAAACAGTCATAAGTAGACATTACTAACGCTAGGATCATTTGATTGTGCAGTTACTACCATGGAACATCTCTAATATTACAAGCATATGAATTTTGAACAACTTAGCAGTTTAATAAGTAACCTACTAAAATTATCAAGCGGGACTAATAGTGTAATGGCACAATGCACTTATCTGTCAGTCTAAACCTTGACCAAAGAATTCGTCGTGGGATGGGCTAGTGGAGTAAACTTGCCTAAAGGAACACCCTTATCAGTGTTGCAGTGTTAGCTGATCATGCCTTTAAGATCGTAGGATGCATGCTTTTGTCATAGCCTGGTCTCTGAGTCTGTCTGTCTTCATGTTTCGATTTCACTTCTGTTTTGCTCTAAGTTATGTGTACTGTATTTATCTGGCTATTTTGCATAGCACCTTTTGAAAATCTCACAAACACGCTACTGCTACAGAATATAACTTCGGTTATTGCAGCGATTCTTGATTTTGATTTTTTAAACTAGTAGGATAGTCTAGTGTCAACCTAGACGTCGGGATTAAATTCCCCGCCAGGGCAGAATTATGTCGAGATTTTGTCTCTACCTGCGCACTATAGCGAACTCAGCTATATGGTTTACTAATGGTTTACTCTCTGTGAAGACAATAGGCGAAGGAGATGACTGGCCAACCGCCCTCATATGCTGAAACTAAGAAAAATGAAGTCGCTAATACTTCATGCCCACAACTGCCTTTATGATCTAAATTAAAGAACTGCTCTTCGCTGTCTGAGCCAGCTGAGAGAACTGTCCTTTGTAAGCTAATAGGCTGTAACTTTGACTGACCTGTTGTCTTTTGAGGTTGTAGTTTTAATGTCACCAAGGTATACCGCAGAAATGGTGGCAATTTGTTTTGACCAGCTATTAAGTGTTATTGTGACTTTAGTTCCTCCAGCAATTGGTCCATATAATGGCTTGACCGTAGAATACAGCTCTGTCGCATAAACGAGAAATAATGACAACCTTAAATTTGCAAAATTAGAAGAATCCAGTAATGCCTGCTGGCATTATAAATTGCAATACCTGAATATTGTAAAGTTCTAAAAACGTTAATAATAAAGGCCTAAAATATTGTTAGAGTAGTTTTTCATTGATAAGAGAAATTGTGGCTATGTGCTGGGTTGTCAATTGAAGGGTTAAATGTTAGGCCATACAGTACATCTTCCGTAATTAGTCCCATTGGATAACTAGTTAATCAATGTGCCTCCGCGTTTCAGCGCTGGTTTGTTTAACGGTCGAGGCTCTGTTTGAGAGTTTTCAATATCTTATTCGCAGTGTCCATACGTGTGAACTTTCAATGGGTTGGCACCCACTGAATCGGGCAGCGGTGAGAAGGATTTTACCCGATAAATTCATTCAAAAATGAATAGGGTCGAGGCCACACGGGCGTTGAAGAAATACGTGTGCATTTATACTTACATATTTAGAGTCGAAAACTAGTGACGCACAATCTAAGAAAATATGGAAATATGCTGAATAAACTGAAGTAAGCAATAGCCTGGTACAGGAAAACTTTAGAAAAACATGTTGATGTTGTCTGGCATCAAATTGATTTGAGCGAAGTACCTCTATCTAATAAATTTCATTCTAATAAATTTCTAGTAAGTATTTTTACGGCAGAACAGAAAAGACTGTCTATAACACACATTAACACTGCGGCATGACGATCTAGCAGTTCCAAAGCGGTGCGTCATAAAATGGGCCGACGATGTTTCTTGAGCCGTTAGAGGAGGAAGAGTTAGAAATTCCGGAGGAAGACTGTTCCAGAGGGACGGTCGAACATATTCCGTCGTATAAAAGCGCGGATCTATAAGATTTTCTGGGAAGCGTTTGTCGATCCGGTTTGCATGCAGCTGGAATAAACAGCTCCCTGATGAATTCCGGGATCGATTCTGAATTTTCTATTCAACCGGAAGCCATTGCAGTGTATCTCGCATATAAAGTAGTTCGATATATGCGAAAATTTTGGCAAATAGGCCACGATCCGGGCGGCGCAATTGGGAACAGCCTAAAGTGGTCGAATTCGACACTTTGACAGGCCTGCAAGGACTTTAATTACAATGATCTAAGCGGGTCATGATGAAAAAAATGAACAAGGGTCACTGCTGCGTCTTGCACTGTGTATGACAGGTTATGCCGAATGACCCTGATCTGGTGCAGTTCATGATATCAGGGCTTGCTGAGAGATTTGATTTGTGCCAGCATCAATATGTCTTCATCCAGGAGCACGTCAAGGTCCCGGACGATATATAATGGTTCCCAGCTAGGGAATGCCACCTTTGTAATATCTTTGTCTATCTTTGACCATTTATGTCGGGAGTCAAGCCACATGAACTGATCTTTACCTTGTCACGCTAGTCCGTACCTTGTATGCACAGAAGCAGGTGCATCCGATGGATGACAAGTCGAGTACAGCTGAACATCATCAGCATATTGATGAACTAGAGTTGCAAAAGCTGAGATAATTTGTGTAAAGTGGGCTGTGTACATTATGTACAGAAGCGACCCAAGAACCGACCACTGGGAGATACCGTATAGGATGGGTGCCAAATGCGATCTGTCTAATCCTAACTCCATGTTCATGGTCCGCCCATCCAGAAATGAACGTAGCCATTCCAATAATTCTACCGACAATTCCATAGGAAGCACTGAGTTGAATCAGCGAGATGTTTTGGTCCAACGTGTGAAACGAAGCACTGACGTCGAGCAGAGTCAGCAGCGTGACTTCCCCAGCATCCATGGCATATATATAGCAGATGTCAGAGATAAGTCGGAACATAACCGTTTGTGTTGAGTGGCCCTTCCTTGGACCGGTTTGGGCGTAAGGCGGCACGATTCGAAATAGCGCAATGTCTGCTCAGCCAGTATTTTCTTCACAACCTGCAAGGGGAACGTGAGATTGGAGTTGTTGATATCATCATGGTCCATTCTTGGCTTCTTGAGGTATGGCCGTATGACGGCTCGCTTTTGACCATTTAGATGTCCTTCAGCTAATGACGTATTGCAGAGTCGCAACAAGAATGGAAGCTCATCGACAATTTCTTAAAGGAGGGAAATTAAAATCGGGTCGAGAGAGAACTTTTTTGTGGGTGAAGACAAGAGGAGTAATTTCAACTCAGCATCTGTCACCGTTTCAAAACTTTCTACATAGTACCGAGTTGTCGTGTACATTGGCTCCGAATCTAAGCGGACGTCATCGACTTTCTTAATAAGATGGCGAAGACAGTCCTTTGTTGAGAAAAATGGACTATAAGAGCTACCATTGCCACAAAACATGTAATGTTAGTACCTGAACCCCTGCTGTTCTTGGTGGTAATATAATGCACCTACAGTCTAAGAAGCATTGTGTTGCAACGGACAAAATTAGATTTCCAATCAATCAACTTACTCTCGACAATCAGATTATAAACAGTCTTTGATACCGAGTACCAACGTCCGTTTAAGTCGATTGAAGCCGTGCATTGGAATGAGCCATCGTGCCAAACAGTCCAGCTGGGCCCTGTGCTCGAGTTTCCATTCGTCAGATCGGTCCACGAGTAGTTAGCCGGAGGATCGGAGGTTACATGACACGTAAGCATACCTCCAAAGTAAATCATTGCCCCGGAAATAGCACCGGCGATACTCATATTTTTTTCTGTTGGGACACCTGGTAAAAACGGTAAAACAAAAGGTGAAGATGAAATAAACTTAAAAATCCGTGTACATCATGCCATGCACGTATTCGCAAGAAACAGTTTCTTAGAGTAATTGTGAACTTTTTGCAAAACCTTTTCCGAGCTGCTAAGTCCGCTTTTATTTTAGCCTAATGATCGTCATTCCATTTCTTTTTAGGGAAAGTTGTATTCGCAGTGGATTGAAGAATTCCATTAGCATTTCAGCAGTAGAACTTCTTTTCAATTTTTTATGTTGTGCAAGATTAAAATCAGGACTAACCTGAACTCGCATGGGATTGCTAAGAGCTAAAAGAGCTAAAATGCATTCTGCCCTCCATTTCATATCAACACGACGTTATCTACACAGCTACACATTAGGCATAAACTGAAATTACATTGGAACGATTTGTTCGCAAAGTACTCACATGACACATTTCTCGGAGGAAACTCACTGTAGAAGCTACCGGGAGGGGCGTTGGTTGCAGAACCTGGCAATAAGTTGCCTACTGGTTTCCCAAAATATAGGTCACATCGCAACCTAGGAAATTCAGAGCATGACGCAGTCTGATAGAAAGTTGCCGCTGCTGTAGTCCGTGAATTCGATATGCTCAACTGTGGTGAAGTACAGTTTTCAAGTAATTCGTCGTATGTGGAAAATGCAGAATAACTGTACAGATAGAACATCGGAGTGATGAATGGATTTCCAAGGTAAATGATGGGGAAAGATAGTCTGATAACATCGCCAACGATAAGACTATCCGACGCGTTAGAAGATTCATGGGAGAGACTCAGAACTAAAACATAAATAAACCCGATTGGAATAAGAAATTGCCGTATCTTCCCAAGGATGCCTTCGAGATCCTTGGGGCCGAGATCGAGATGAGCCCCAGACGTCCCTCTCCGAGACCAAAACGAGCAGAGACGTTCACCTAATAGTCCGAGATGTCTATAAAAATGTATTCTACTGCAGTAATCAGTAGTTTTGTTACTATTTGAATGTAATTTTATGATAACTTCCAGATTAATAGGTTTCTCAATAATTTTAAAATAATTTTATAATTGGCTTGGTACCTATTTAAAGTTTGTTGTAAGTACGGTTATGGTTATGTTACTTAAATTTGTGATAGGTTAACTCCAATATTGCAAAGTAGGTAGCAACTTAATGCTTTTAATGGACAATGTTTGATCGTGAACAGACAAACAGGAACACTACTGCATGCAGTTGCAAGCTTCTAACTATCTTCGGCCTAGATGTACAGTCATCCAGCAGTAAAATCAAATAACTGAATATATTATTAAACAGAAAGTAAATAGGACAGACTGATGTTGTGCCACTGATTTCTACTGGTGTTCTATGTCGACATATAACAGTAGGCTATAATCTACTTATATAAGCCTAAAGTTAACAGCTTAGTACTGACAGTTTTCTACTCTGTCAAAATCAATCATTACAAGTATTCATAAGCATCGTTGATCCAAGGTTCCACATGCCAAGTAGACAAAAGGTATGTTATTAATATACTGCGATACTAGTAATTTATATGTATTAAATTTTATTGTGTTACGTAGACTGAATGCTCTTACTGATCATAAAGTTATTACGTTATATTAAATTTGACACGCTAAGTCGAACCAAAAATAAGAATTTTAAATCTGCTTAGCACGAGTAATACATGAAAGTCAGTACATTTAAGAATATATAAGCCTTCTTCTGGGGGGATAGTATAAGTGATGGTAGTTGTATCAATGATGCGACGCCACGCCTTCTTGTCCTGGGGTTTGTTCCATGCAGTACTGAGCCTAAAACCACAACATTCGAGATCTGTCTCCACTATTCTAGTCTATGTAGTTCCTGGTCTGCCACGGGAGGTCTTTTCCAGTCCTTAGGGGCTTTGTACATTACGGCCTGTAGAGCTCTTCGATGGTCCTCATTCGGTGGAGCTCGCTCAACATGGTCAAAGATTCGAAGCCTGCAATCTTTGATGATGGAAGAGACTGGCACATGTACAGTTGCTGGCCTTGCTCTGAGCTCCTCATTGGTGACATGGTCAACATAGGGAATCTTGAGGAAATAAGCGCGAAAAATGTATACAAGCGCGAAAAATTTTTAATTCAAGTTAAGCCATATAGCTCAGGATATGTTTGACCAAAATTTGTTAAAAAGCCATTATGCGTGATTTAATCCTGAAATTGTCTGCAAAATTGGTTCAAATTAAGAATCATTTTGCCAAAACGGGTCACATATCTCGCTGTACATAATCTACGCGTCGTAATACAAATGGGCAGCATTGCGAAAGTTTCATCTTCTCACCAGCAATGAGTCCCGGGACTTCCCAAGAAACCGAGACGAGAACGAGAAGTTGGCCAAACTGTAGGAGATCAGATTAAGAAGAGATGTTAGGTGGGTCCCGAGAACGACAGAGACGTCGAGAGAGAGGCTGTGACCTTCTATTTCCAATAACTTAATTCTCGTAAGAACAAACTACGTTAATACATTTCTATTTCGAGCACTCGGTAATGCAAGGTCATTTACATGTATATCACTCTCTTCAAGCACAATAGATTTTTGTATCGTGTAACTAAGAAGACTTTGTCTTTTGGATAATGTTTCAAACAGAAGCAATTTTAAAATCAATATCATGAATGGTTGGTAGCAAATATGTCAGCAAAATAATCAAATGATTTTATGACCGAAGTACTTACAAATGAATAACACCTGCGCGTGTGCGACCATTTCGGTGTCTGAACATGTGAAGGTTCCGGCTGTGGAATCACTTGGTGAGGATATAATTAGGTTGGATGCATTTTCAGTCGGTTGATCAATCCAGTACACTTGTGTAAAAGCCGGGTAAACAATAGAACCTGACGCAATAGTAAAGTTGATGCTTTCACCCACTGGTACGAAGTACCAACTAATATTATTGGATCCAAGAGTAGAAGAACAAGTCATGCTGAGGTTGGTCAGGTTCTCATATGTCGCATAATTATCGGGCGTTGTAACTAAGCGGCCCAATATAGCATAACCTAAAGATATATCATAAAAAATAGTCAAACAAGTAATATGCACACGTATATGTTGCATTATATTCATAAAATTCATATCATAATCTCTTTCGGGAAAACTACTGACATATGAACTATTTTGAAAATGAAAAAAATAAAACGGGTGAGCCACAATAGTCAAGGTTTTCACAGGTAATAGTAACTGAAATGGTTTTACACTGATGCCATATAAACAACCAAATTTTTAACCAAGAAAAAAGGCCTTATATGAAAAAATGCTATAGGTATTAGTTGCTTAACAAAGACAAACCAAAGCAGCAACGTCATAAGAAAAGCATAAGCGACCCTTTGAATATATTTCATTGCTAGGCTACCACCACTTCTAAAGTAACAAGCCTGAGCCATCGTGCAGGCCAGAACTTGATTTAAACGATGTTATGGGCCATCGATAATAGTTCAACTCAATGCTATTTATACGTTTATGCATGGGCTACTTGCATCCGCAATACAACGTAACATAGCGTTCTTAAATTATAGTGTATGTGAGGTCATTACTGTTTGAGCTTGAGTAGGTAGGGAGCCTACGCTTCACGAATGCACACCAAAAGAAGAGCAGACAAGTAGACAAAATAGGTCAATTGATGTTAATTCATGATGACAGTCAAGAACAAAAGGATAGAATGACCATAAAGACAACATAAAACGATGAGCCTGAAAGCGTACAGCAGTTAGAAATACATGAACTGAGCTTCATGTTCTGATCGACTACAATTCAGGAGTAGTCTACACCTCGTGTTGACTCTGATATGCTCAAAATCCTTCCCGGTGGGGCCATAGTTAAAATACAGCGATATACTGCGAATACCTTTCCGCTTGAAACACATCGCTTGAAACATCGATGATCAATAAACAACATCATTTATCTATCCATTCTCTCATCGATGGAGGATCTTACTGAGGGTTTCTTTAAGGTATGAGAGAAGGTTGGCGGACTTACTCAAGGTTCGGCTATGGCATGGTTCAGTCACTGGTTGGATTTTTCAAAGTCTGAGGTAGGGAACTGTGTGAATGGCTCAGATAACAAAATATATCTTACATTACCTATATATTAGATAAATTTAGTGAAAATGATTCTAACTGCTTAGCGTGAATTCTATTTAATCCCCGTTAACCGTAACTCGTTACAAATAAAGTGATCTTATATATAATAAATTCCAGCTATAAGCCTACTGTGTAAAGTGATGGTTCCAGCGAGAGGATCGGCACAAGGACCGGCACATGCTTCCAAATACATACATATATACATATCTGCAGGATCTACATATACTAGTTCGTGTTACAGTGTTCTTCCACTTCTTCAAGTTTCTTATATCATAATCTCTGGAACGCAGTAAACATAACAGTGAGAATGACAACACCGCTCGTCTTCTTCATTCGACCCACAGCTGCTCCGACTCATTAATATTAGTGGGACGAAATTTACGCACATCAGTAAGTTAAAACATTTAATGGAACTCAAGTGTAAAAGCAACGTTATATCAATGCATACATCTTACCGTAGATGATGGTCAAAAGCGTTGTTAGTATCAAACGTTTTCCCATTCTGTTACTTATTCAGCGGTATCTGTAAATGAAACACTGCCTTCTTGTATGCAGAATTGACGAACAAGATTATTTAACTGGTGATCACTTCGTGCATAGCCTCGAATTTATGATTTTTTAACACCTGCTTCAGCATAGCGCCATAAAACCTTGAATGGCACCTAATTGCGCCCTTTTCTTTCTTACTGAACTCTGATGATATGCATTGTGACGAGGAGCGTCTTTGGTAGGTTCTTTGAAGACGCTCTACAAATGAACCGATACATGCTTTTATGGATGTGCATACATACATAAACGCATGCATGAATATATGAATAAATCCATAAATATACACACATACATATATACATGTACGCACAAATATATATACACAAAAACACACATATATACACACGTACAACCATACATACCAAACGTCTGTCAGTGTAGATGTGAACATTATAAAAATGTCGTTTCCTTATTCTTTATTGGGATTTTCCGAGACATTAAGCTAAAAATGCGCTTACATCCGGCATTACATACAAGAACCAGGTACTCTTGAAAAGGCAAAGAGCACATATGCAGCGATGTACTGGGCGTACCTATAAAAAGTGACATTTCACTTTTCAATATAGACTTATTTTTGTAAATTAAAAATTATTTTATATCAAACCGATGGAAACTTTTCTCCGTTAGAATAGTTTTTGCAACACTCAAAAGTTTGGCCTCATGATTGTGTGATACAAAGACACAAATAAGTACAATAACTGCACTGAACTACACAAAAAAACTCAATTGTACCACCGATGGATTTGATTGTGCACCGTGTTTCAAAAGAAAATCGTTACTATTTCGGGACTGATTAAGCGCCACTATCTAATGACTAAGCATTAGTTGATGGTGCTTAGTAATTGTGAGTGAAGGACTTGCCCAAGGTCTCTACACAGTAACCGTCTCAGGGGAGTCTCGAACCCTGACTCTCCGCGTTACAAGCCGAGCGCTCTTAGTATTCAGCTACTGCGCCATACTCAAGAGACCATAAGCCCCGTTAAGTGGCCTGCGCTATATTCATAGCATATACACATTTACACATGAAGACTTAATCAGCACAGCGAAGTGAGTAAGTTCTGTTTTCCAAAGTATTGATGCTGCACAACAGCATATCAAACAAATTGGATGTCTACTGAAACAGGTGTCAATATTCAGCGAAAACATATTTTCAAACTGGCATTACAAGGGTTGCTTTGACATTTTGAATGACGTCAGTATTACGTGACTACATAAAGCGTGTTACAAGTGCTGTGGAGAAATTTTATACATGCATCCCTACTTGTGGAAAGTGTCCATGATACTGTAAAACGCATAATTTCAAACATTCTCAATAACGTTAGGATTATGTTGGAAGTTACAGCGGCACTTTTTACTGGGGCACAGTGTAGAGTTATATGATATATCGATGGGAATATTTGCACGTAGTTATGTAACTGCTTTACACGCACAGAATGGTCATGGTGTGTGCATCAGAGAGATAAAACAACTCAGGTAAATCCAGTCGTAACTTTCTGCAGTGACGGTGGTGCCTGTCACAACCAATTATTGGGATGTACTTACACTATTTTTGGCATACACATTTTAAACAGTTGCCATGATTGTTGAATTAATCTGAGAAACCTCACAGTTTATGAAAATCCAAAAAGGCAATATAATGCAAATGACACATTATTATAGTTATAGCGTTTCATTTGCATGCAATGCCTACGTGTCCATTGAAGAAATGTTCTTGTAACGTGAGCCGATCACTGGTGTTGATTTGTTTAAATCGCACGGTATATCTTAAAATCTATAATGTGTGATCACTGGATTTTTAATGTATAAAAATGACAGAGAATATTAAGCCATTAAACATATTCAGCAGTGTTTGATTAAAACGCTTCTGATATAGAACTGCAACACCTCACCTCAATGCACATGTATTTGAACATGATAAGAAATCTCAAAGGAATTGAATTTTGTTTCTTAATTAGCTGCAAAAGGAGGAATCAGAGCAATCAGGAGCAGTCAAGTAGACATCATCTGACTCTATTGCGTTATGGTATTTTGTTCTCTGTTATCCATCATCTTGGCTTAATGCAGATTGCAAAGCGATATCAGACGTGCTTTTTCTGGTTCCTATGTCTTAGGGTAGTAGTACTATCTCTGTCTCTCTGTCTCTCTCTCTATCTCTCTATCTCTTCCAGTGAAACCCGTGCAAGGTGTCCGAAAAACCTCAGTCGACTTTTCCGGACGACTGCAGAGACTGGTACAGTAGCTGTCCTAGCTCTGATCTCTGCGTTGGTGATGTGGTCTCTATTGGAGATATTGAGAATCCTTCGGAGGCAGCACATGTCAATGGCATCCAGCCTCTTATTCAGGACCTCCGTGGCTGTCCATGTCTCATCCGTAGAGCACCACAGGAAGAACATAGTCTATAAAGTTTGAGTTTGGTTTTGAGCTCAATTCTAGAATGCCGGATTCCCTTATCAAGAGACCACACACGACCTGACAATCACAATAGTAGCACTGTCGACATGTTCACCTGATTCTTCTCTAAGACACCTGGTAATGCAAACATTGACTATGGTTATAAAGAGGACAAATAAGACCAGTCCTGCTGTTAGCCCAACAATCGTAGTAAACTTCTTATTGACTGCAGGCGTGCTTATATCGCTGGTATCCGAGATTTATATGAAGCAATGTAATACGTTTTAATATAGTCAATATATGTTTGTATGGTAATTGGATGTAACTGTAGGAAATTGATCTGGCTTCTGCAATGAATTATGATTCTGATTACGATTTCACTTGAAATGACCATCGATTGCTGTATGCATCGTATGACAAGCTTTATCCGACCCCTTAGCGCTGTATATATTTCGTGGTGTGTTTTGGAGGGTGCTTAGTGTATACCGTATTACTTGACTGGTATCTAATTAATATCGTGAAAATACTGCTTCTCGTGGCCCCGCGCGCGTAGAGTAACACGGGGTAGAAAATTTCAAAACCTGCATTCCTTACATTCGTTATTGCGAGCGGTAAGATTTTATAAGATTTTCTGACACTATAATGTGCCTGTTATTATTATGTTATATAGGTTTAGAGCCTCACAAAACTTTGCCGAATTTTAATATAAAGTACTCAATATGACATTTAGGTGTACTAAGGTTTGCACTATCTAAGCAATCTTATTCAAGAAAATTACAAAAATGCAATACACGAATGCCTAAATTGGTTTATATCTGATGGTGAGCATGTCACACACTTGGTGGAGCGCCTCATTCCTTTAAAACGACACAGTAATTGATGCTTTTACGGTTTTAGAGTGAAATCAAATTCATTCTATAGTAAGTGCGTGAATTGCAAGATTATTTTCTGTAAAATTCATCAGCAGAAATATATATCATTCATTTTGCAATATAGATTCCCTATAATGTTGTCTCAGGTACACACCATCTTGGCGTGATTCGAGCTCTAGAGCATTATCACATTCCGGATTTCTGCTTTCCTGTACTCCAGAGTTATACTGATTGTCGGGCTGTTTACTTGATTTTTCTCTGCAGCATCTGACGATGCAAACAATCAATATGGCTAAAAGAAGGAAAAATCCGGCCAACCCCACGGTTAGCCCAATAATGAGAGGCCACTTTTCTTGTCGATGACTGATAGGTGTAGGTGATGCAGGCACAGTGATACTGTAGGTATCCAGTGTAGGTATCCAAGAGTTATCTGAAAAATTAATAGAATTTTATGTAGTCAGTGCAGTGGAATGATGCTGCGCCATGCAATGAGTGACGTTAAGTTTTGGTCTGTTTTCCAAATGTAAGCTATTCAGCCAAATCCATAGAATTGTAGCACATTAATAATGCAGAACGACTCAACACTCTATGACCAATTTTGGCGCATGGCTGGATTCAAATCGATGCGTGATTTTATTATAAATAGTTTATCGGTGAAGAATTAAAACAGTTATTTGTTAAAACCCTTTTTGTGCACTAATGATCAGACATGAGATTCCTGGGCTGCAGAACCTTTTGAGTGAAGCACAAACGTAAATATTGTGCTTCTTATTTCAAATTCAATATAATATAATACAATCGAAACTCAACATTACATTGTTCTAATGTTTTCACTTGCAGCATGGTATAGCTCGTTAACTGTGACTTACTGTAACTCTCAGATGTTAATCACAGTAGATCAGTGTTGGCTTTACTTTTGGTGGTCGTCAGTTCAGCTGATTGTCTTGTAGGTCATTATTTTCGCACAAATCTCCACCAACTTGGACCAGATAGTCAGCCATAAGACAACCGCGTGTCATATGTTTTCCCTTACAGACAGAGTGATATGTACCACTTACTTCAGTTATGAATTCCATGCTCATGATTCAATATTACAAAAACCAATAATTACACGAATGCAACTTTGAATGCAACTTTGAAGTGATTGATTAACGAGGTTGCATGCTTAGCCAGCGGCATATATAGGACAAGACCGAAAGGCTCTCGAGCCCAGACTTCCTGGTATGGTAATAATTTGAATGCAAGTTATGATAGTAGAGAGTCGTTGGTCAATAGACCTCGCAACGCATCGACGACCATCAATGCAGCTCGACTCATTGTCGCCATGTTGTATATCTTTTCAAAGTTTAAAGTGTGTACGGAATTCTATCCAATGCAGTCAGTTATTATGGTCAAAACAGTTGAAAATAGAAAACGTTATGAACCTCAGTTTTATTAAGGGAAGTCGTGGCATTCCGTTAACATTAGTTTAGCATTAGACCCTACAAAGGCTACACTTGGGATGCAAAATAAAACTCATGAAACGGTAATCTTTGACTGAAATCATCGCTGTCTAAACTCACACGCGTGACAATCCTTCTGACCGAATGGTGACCATGTTTGTATGGGGTTTTAGCCTGCATTATAAATATACGACAGGCGTGCAACTGAATCATTGGTCTGGTTATAATTCGCCCGACAAAAGCCCAAAGCAGAACAGGGACAGGCAACAAATATCAGTAAAAGGCACCTTTTGATAGAAACAAATAAATGAAGGCTTTGCATTTAATATGTGCCCTTGACATGAATTTGACATTTCTAAAATGACAAATTTGCGCGCTGTTTAACTTTTAGTTTTAATTATATTTTATTTAAGCAGAAATTAGCTCCAACGACTGAACTGGCAATTTTGCGTTCTTACAAATGGTTATTGCAGCATTTTATCAACATTTTAAAACACATAATAAGATTCAAGTTAATAATGTTACATCTGTCTGCAAAGTTACTCCTTAGCACTGATTTTGGTTATTCTATCGAATTCGCAGCTTAGAACAGCTACAGCGTTAAAAAATTTATGTGCCTCTATGACTTGTATATGTTGCGATGATCTATGATGGTAATAACTGCAATGCCTGCTCTTATTTTAATCAGTGTACTTAGTTAAATATAGCACTTAAGCAGAAAGTGTTTGGAGTTAAATAGTGAAAAAACCAAACGATTTATTTTTTAATTAGAACTATTGCAAGGAAAGAATGAACCACAATTCAGGGGATATAAATCTATCCCTATCATGATTTACATACTGACATAAAAGACAGTTTCACACTTATAATATTCTACAACTCTTAACCCAAAACAACTTATTTTGTGTTGTTAGGTCGGAAACGTCTCCGAAGAGTTTCCATTGAAGAGGCGCTATATCAATTAATAAATGCAATTACAGAAAACAGTCACAATTGCGAATAAGCTACAGGCCTACAGAGGTATTTATTACATTCTTAAAACCAAGTCATTAGAAATTTTAGTTATCTTCCCTAGCAGTGAAGCAATTTAAAAGCTAAGAACAGAATAGCGTCGCATTGCGTTGTGGACACACAGAAGAAAGTCTAAACCTGTAGAAGAAGTAAAATAACGAATCAGTCATCCAATTGTGATAAAACAATGATTACAAAAACAATGACATTTTTCTCATACATACCAAGAGCTGTCATTCCAAACGCTAAAAGTATTACAGATTTATCCATATTAATGTCTCAAGTAACCACATTAAGCTAAACTTGTTGTACACAAACCAAAGTCACTGTAGATTTTAAAGCTAATAGCAGAGCACAAATAAAGCACTAATAGCAGAGCCAACATATCACAGGAAGTCGATGGTCTGAATGAAGTCTATTCAGCACAGTCGTTTTATTAATTAAGAAGTTGGCTATGCATGCTGGGCTGGGTTTAAAGATCGACATGCATCGACTGTTCGCTATATAGAAGCTGCTTTTCTTGAAAACCTTAAACGACCCACTGATGCACAGGCCAAGACTCAGCGTCTAGTTATTAATATTTAAAATGTGTCCTGGCACAGATTGCACTACATTAAACTAGGTAACATCACATTCCATTGGGGATCTAATCTAATCACTTGTATGGGCTGCTATGACTGATTGAATCTGATTGATTGACTGACTCTTTTTATTGATCCCAAATTCAACATATCAGGTTACACGTAAGACTTACAGTTTGCCAGGATACAAAAGGCAAACCCAGAAGGGACCAGGGTCCCGCTTAAATAAGATCGCCTATTAACATCGATAACGGCATCGGTGGATTGTTGGTTTAAGTGAAACAGGTAAATGTTGGTCGAAAAAATCGAATACGTTAGAGAAACCGAAATGTTGGCTACAGTGGGTAAGTAAGTTGAGCTGTATGTTTATGTACTAGATTACGACGCATAGCATCAAATAACATCCCATTACTATACATGTTTCAACTTACCATCAAATACCTTGCGCTGTCACATTTACATCCAATAACATCTTATTACAATACTTTGCATCACACCACATTACATAGAATTGCATGACATTATGTTACACTCAGATATATCACATTACAATAAATTATCGAATCACAGAAAAAACACAAGTGCATCGAGTCAGTAGCGTTGCAGTGTGGGCATTGATTGTTTGGTAAGGAAGCAGTCGGTTTGGTTTATATAGCCATACAATGAGACTGAATTATTTAAAGAGCCAAACTAGCTATCTATCTGGTTTCTGCATTCAAGGCCTTCATATGACGCTCCTCCAAGTTATCTGACCCTAAATTATGGAATACTCTTCCACCTGACCTTATTCAAGTGCTTGGCCTTGGTCTCTTTAAGGCACACTTGAAACGCCACTTATTGTTCTCAGAGTTAAATTGTTCACATGAATTATCACTGTTTCGCTCTCCACAACACTGTTCGGGTTTATCATGTACAAAATTAAACTTGACTTTGAATCAGTTATGAGCTTACACACAATGTTGTATTGTTGTATTAGCTGCCTGTATATCAATTATGTGAGAGAGTAATCCATACTGTAGCGGGACATTTGTCCCTCCTGGATTCCCCTTTGACGAGAACACTTGTAATATTTTAAGTGAAACTGTTGTAACTGTTTAGATTGTTGATTGTTGATGATTCAGTAAACAACTTCAATCAATCAATCAGTCAAATGCGCTCTAAGACGAACCCCGTCGAAAGAGAACAGTTTTTTGACGAGTGTTGGTAATACGTGCATCCAACGTTCCTGGTTAGAACGGCACGCAGATCTAGAGGATGGCTATTCCAAGTAGATGGCTCGACCAAAAGTAATACTGTATATTGGACTTTGTTACAAGAGAATCGCGTAAAAATTGCATAAGAAACCGACAACATCTTTAAGACATGAAGTCATCAGTGCAAGAGTTATAGAGTTTTTGAATAGTTCGGAGGAACAAATCGTGAACATAATCTAAGTCTGTGTAGAGAAAGTTAAGAGAAATTGGCTACTGAGTACCGTAATGTACATCAGATTTAAGGCAACAGCCGGACTACCCTAACGGGATGTCTGATAGTGGGATTGTTTGACTGCAGTATTGTTCAACCCAAGTATCACACACAATTTATAAGGATTAATTTTGAAAGAGGTTTTAATATATGTGCCCGGAACTTGTATGATTAAAGACTCGGGCCAGGTTGCGGTCTGAAATCCCTCCCCTCTACTCATCCACTCGTCTATATGAGGTTCCTACAGTATATGACGCTATATAAAGAATACAAGCATACATACATCCCCTTATTTATCATACTCTGCATGTCGTAAGACATAAATTATTCTATTCTATTATCAAAAGGATCTCCGTATCCAGGATCAAAAAACACAATCTTATGCACGCCGTTGTAACAGGTGATGAAATGTTTGCTTTTGTTAAGTGTTCGGTAAACCGGAAATTCCAAGAAAATCAGTGCATCGGGCCGAAAAGTGAATCCATCTTCGGATGATGATGCTCAAAATAGATCTAACGGTGAATGTTCGTGGTTTCCTGTTACTATTTTTGTCGTTATAAATGAGTTTACGCAGTTTGGATCTAATTGTATTGCAGCAAAAATTGGTTACGCAGTAATATTCATTTGTAATCTAATGTAATGTGAAGTTAGTTATAGCGCTGTAGCTATAATGCACGAGCACCAATCGATGATCTTTTCTAGGCAAATCCGTTTTTCAAACCTTATTCCGTCTGAAAAGCGTTTGTCAAAACTTATCAAGTTCTAAAGCCGCGTAATCATGTGACTCGGCTGATGGTTGTTCATATGCTTCATATACAGAATTTCGGTTTGCTACTTCTAAAGTATTGGCAGCTGGTCGGCGATTTTGTCTGCATCTCTTGCAACACAAGACGGTTGCGATTATCAAAAGAATGACAGCGACGAGAGACGAGAGTCCAACAGCCAATCCAATTATTAAAGCAACTGATGAAGATGGGTTTGAGTATTTCATGCAAGCAAAATGATAAGTCATGAAACCGATGGTTACCTGAAAAAGAAATAAATCTAAAAGTATAACCCATATAAACGATTCGAATTGCTATATATTAATATCTGTGTTATTCCACTACTTGTATCCCGAAAATTTATGATTCAACCGAAATGTGCTCAAATAAATATTTGAGACATAATTAGCGTGTTTATGAATCAAAACCTATACCATTATAGTGAAACATCGAAGTGGGCTATACAACTTTCTTTAACAGAATATACATTTCGGCGTTTTTTATTCATCACAGAAGTTAAGACAACAAAAATTGTCCTAATAGATACATTCGCTTCTCTTAAAGCTCTGTGTGGATCCGAAGTGCCTCGGTGGCTTGAAAATCCACCATATTAATCACGCCTTGTATGACATAGAATAATGAATTTGAACAAAGTATCTAGGGTGTTTGACATAGATGAACACTAAGAAGCTGATCGCGGTAATAGTAATCATTAGGAATCATAATTATAAATCATTAAAAATTATATAAAAATTAATTACAGTTATACAAATTGTAGATCATTGTAAACCATTATAATTTTGAACCAACATCGGTAATGTTTGACATACATTAACGCTAAAGAGCTGGTTGCAGAGGATCAAGTCGTTTTGAATCGACTGTGGTTTTTGTTTCGGCGGTTGACATCTCAACTGGTCATCACTTAGGTCAGTATTTTCGCAGACATCAGCGCCAATTTGGACCAGGTAGTCATTCATGCGACAACCACGTGTCATATGCTTACCCTTAAAGAAAATGTGAAGTACAACTTTTTTTCGATTTGACTCGTTTTATCAAATCGCATCAGCTAAAACTTTCCTTCGCATGAATCAAGGTAAAAACTAAATAAATATGCAAACGCAACTCTAAGTGCAACTTAGAATGCAATTTCGATGGTAATATCAAATGCATCATGAACCCAAGACATCGTATTCTGACCGGCCTTTCCCTATCGATTACGGTTCAGGGCTACGGTTTCAAATGAAGCGACCACCGGTTGATGTCTTGTGCATTTCGATAACTGCTATAAATTTCATAAAATGAAATGTTCATTTAATATATTTGGGAGTCAGGAACAAAAAAGATGCGATCGCTATAAAGTTGCAGTTCTTTGTAACCTGTGATATCCCAAAAAACTTCCAAGTTGGATTTCACTGCAGAATAAACAAGCTTACATCTTTTAGTCTGTTTATGGCTTTTAATGTTTCCTGTTTCCCGGCTTCAATGTGCACTTCTGAACTTTGTAAGGAGGGCATTACTAAATAATAGTTGTATTATAATGCATAGTGTTGTTACAACTTGCATCTTTGACTCTGGCCAATATATATTAGGACAAGATATATTTTGTAAGTGTAATAATGAATTTTTATATGGTTTACTCAACAGAAGCTCCACTGAGGCGCTCCCAACCTGATAACATAATTGGAATTCTTGTCTTGTGTGCAATTTTATTATTGTATTCGGAGGAAATCGTCGGGTATCTTCACTGATGACACAAAATTGTTATTGTTATATACGTTATGATAACATTTACTCGTGTATATCAGCAACTGTGGGCCTACCTTAATTGAAATGAACTCTTCTTTATGTGGATCAAATTCAAGAACATCTGCAGTGGAATTGATTTCCGGAGGAGAAAAGAACAACAGTTGAGTTTCTGGTAGAATGTCATTGATGTTTTTGTATTTCCGATATCCATCTAGGACGAACCCGGCATAGATGACCAGTCGATCGATTCCATTTGGTCCAAGCAAAGACAAAGCACTTAAGTACCGTCTTCTCCTCGACAGTGGGAATAGATTTTCCGCAGTTATTTGGTTCGTCAACGAATTCGTATCACGGGTATTTCTGATATAGTATTTGGAGTTCAAGACTTGGAGGAAATCGTCGGGTATATTTATTGGTGGCATTCGACATGTCAGTTTACTACTATCTTCAGCTGTCACTTCGCAAGACTGCAAGCAAGCAATATTCATGATAAAAGTAACTAATTAGCCTAAATGATAAGTTACAGGTCTTTATTCAGAATATTCTACTGACTCAGTTAAGCGCAACGCTTCCGGTAAACAACCCATTATCTTCTAGTAAGACTATACCAATTCTAGTCGCATCACTTAAACTATGTTAATGCGAGATTCTCGTCTAAAAGTTTGCAGAATGCGCTATTTGAAAACATATTTAGCAAAATATGCATATATCCAAATTCAATAAATTCAATAAAATCTGTTGCAGATATGTTCCGAGCAAGATTTGAGGTTATGCAATTTCAGCGACTTAATTTACAATGACTCTGTTGCTGCTTCGCCTGTTTCTGAGCAAGCTTTGATAGAAAGAATTCCCTTTCTTTTAAAGTAAAAAATATCCAATATCCCACAAATGAGACATAGGGAAGGCGCTCATTTCCTTTTCTGTGCGTCCTTGAGCCAGCAATGGGCACGGTCTGGATCCGGGGCCAGTGCATCGCAGGACTTGCCATTACTTTCCGACTTGCGCCGGTACCAAAATAAACTGCTTGGTGACCGAGACACGGAGTGCGCAAACAACTTGCCCAGAGTCGATACACGGAGTCGAACCCGCAACCGCATGGTCATTGACCAAACGCGTTACCAATATACCACCGTTCCCCACACCTTGCTTGTATGTAGTGTTTCATTTGATTCTACCTTAAGTCGAGTACTGTTTAGTTTATACAGATATTTATATATACGGAACTTTAAAAGATTCTTAAAAGCCCCTATATAAGAATCTTTACGTGTACATGCATAAATACATGCATGCGTAAGGAGTATGCATACATACATTTATATATGTAGATGTAAACATCAGAAATGTCTTAGCGACACTCAAAAGCCGCGTCATGTAAACCAGCTCATTTACCGGCGCTATATCAGATCGATTACGCAAGAGCAAAGGTGTTTGGTCAGTTTCAGTACCAGGTCAGAGTCAGAGGGTCAACCCGGTGAGATATCATGGTGCAACGGTGCAAGTCGTTGATTATGGTATTCCTGGGATGGTGCAGGAGAAAGGGTAGGGCAGGATAACTTGAACAGTTTGGTTTTCAGTCTTCACTGAAATGCTACAGGTGAAAAGGACAAGCGGAGGATGTTATTTATGTAGTATTAAATGGGATTGCACACTAATTAATTTATACACAAATGAACTTTTAGATGACCACTTTAGCAGCGTTTTTAAGAAACTAAAGGCCCTTTATCAAATATCTGGATATATACATAACGAGCATGAATATGTGAATACATTCGTGCCTAAATACATAAACACATATGTATGTATATGCATGGTCACATAAAAGCACGCATGTATGCTCACATGCAAACATACATGCATGCTTGCATACATACATACATAAATTCATACATACATTGTAAAGTATGGTAAAAGTATTCAACTCATGTGATTTTATTAGACAGTTTCTTATTCATCGTATCCGTATAAAGAATCTTAGCTCTAAGATCTATTATGCTGCAAAGAATATTAACGGTCGCACTCATATTTCCAATTAATTCGTAACTTTGTTTTTCTACCTCGTACGATACATCTGCTGTAGCATATTTTTCGATTCCTCTTTCAATGACGATAGTTACTTGAATGAGTGGATTAGCTACAGATAACAACTGAGTCCCTGTTGCAGTCAACAACGTTCCACCTCTGTGAATTAAAGTTAGCCATGCATATTACATAATATTATAAATCACAATCGAGCTTCAGAGAGAAAGCTGAAAGTCTGGAATTAAGATTTACTCTGATTAAAGAGTTTCTTGAACAGCATTAATGCTATTCTGTTGTTGAAGATTACAACATTTCAGTAGTTATAGGAAGAAATAGACTTGTTTTTTATATTTGTTTATTTATTTATTTATTTATTCATTTATTACTTGTACACAAATTCGTTAAAACTTACGTGACAACAAATGAGGATGGACTGATGCCAGTTATTTCTGGGTTGCCTTGGTAAGTGAAAGATAAATTGGTGCTTATGTTGTATGGTCCGGATGCGACTTCAATCGTTATCGGCAACAATTGTCCAATTAGAGTTGTTGTTGCATTTGGAGTTATCATCAGAAAACTGTTGCTTGACCTGAATATAATTTCATAAGTAGAAGATAAAGAAACTCAAACAGCCACAGGTACACATTATTAAAGCTAGGATTATTCGAATGTGCAGTTACTTCCTTACTTCCATATCTCTAATATTACAAGCATATGCACATGATCATACACCTGATGGAATACACGCGAACGAATTTTAAGCAACTTAGCAGTTTAATAAGTAACCTACTAAAATTATCAAGCGGGACTAATAGTGTACTGGCACAATGCACTAATCTGTCAGTCTAAACCTTGACCAATTTTCGCGGTAGCAAAAAAAAATTCTGCAATAATCTGTCATGTTGAGTCTTATGTCTAAAGCTTGACCAATTTTTGTGGTTGGAAGAATTTTCCCATTTTTGAACCCATTATAAATTGGGTGCCTAACCAAACCTGGATTGACCTGTGGACTAGTTAACGACCAAGAGAACTGGATGATGTACTGGCATTTCCTAAACAGGGATGAATGATGTCAGGATTTGTATTACAGTCCAGCAGTGTAATGCTCTGCTATACTAACAACGCCAATGTTTCGGATACCATTAAAATTGACTGTATCATTGCACACCAGATCTCAAATGCAATGATTGGGCAGAGATAAGAAACTGATCTGAGGTATGATGTTAATTAATGCAATTAGTTTTATATGAAATCATAATTATGTAGTACTTATATAGCGCTGCAGCCATTAACTTGCAATGCAGGATAGATTGTGATGTTTAATAACACAGGGCATCGTGTATTGTTTTTTATCTGCATCGAGATTTTAACTGTAATAGGTAATTGTAATCACAAAATTATGTAGCTCTACTTTAGCAGAAAATTTATCAGAGGCGTTCAGTGTTTCTTAGAGGCGGTTGTCCAACATCCCCTCACCCTCGGCTAAAAGATATATTCGAGTTTACTGCAGGCTGCTGGAATCTTTGTTCGTCTTGTGTACTCGACTCCACTCGACTTAAATTTACTCTCTATACACTATCTACCTATTATTTATAAAAATTTACACGTTGCTTTTAGGCAATTATACAAGAAATTCGTCGTGGGATGGCTATCGGTGGATTAAACTTGCTTAGAGGAACAGACTTGCCAGTGTTGTAGTGTTAGCTGATCACGCCTTTAAGATCCTAGGATGCGTGCTTTCGTCATAGTCTGGTCTCTGAGTCTCTCTGTCTTCATGTCTCGATTTCATTTCTATTTTGCTCTAAGTTGTGTGTACTGTATATATCTGGCTATTTTGCCTAGCGCCTTTTAAAAACCTCAAAAATACGCTACTGCTACAGAATATAACTTCGGTTATTGCAGCGATTGCTGATTTTGAATTTTAAGCTAATAGGATAGTCTAGTGTCAACCGAGACCTCGGGATTAAAATCCCCGCCTGGGCAGAACTACGTCGAGATTTCGGCTCTACCAGCGGACTATAGGGAACTCAGCTATAATGAGAAACTAATGATTTACTCCCTGTGAGGACAAGAGGTGAATCGATGACTGGCCAACCGCCCTCATATGCTGAAACTAAGAAAAATGAAGTCGCCAATGCTTCGTGTCCATAACTGCCTCTATGATCTAAATAAAAGAACTGTTATTCGGTGTCTGAGCCAGCTTAAGAAACTGCCCTTTATTAGCTAATAGGCTGTAACTTTGACTGACTTGTTGTCTTTTAAGGTTGTAGTTTTAATGCCACCAAGGTACAGCGCAGAAATGTTGACAATTTGTTTTGACCAGCTATTAAGTGTTACTGTGACTTTAGTTCCTCCAGCGATTGGTCCATATAATGGTTTGACTGTAGAATACAGCTCTGTCGCATAAACGAGAAATAATGACAAACAGAAATTTGCAAAATTAGAAGAAACCAGTAATGCCTGCTGGCATTATAATTTGCAATACCCGAATGTTGTAAAGTTCTAATAACGTTAATAATAAAAGGCCTAAAATATTGTTAGAGTAGTTCTTCATTGATAAGAGAAATTGTCACTCTGTTCTAGGTTGTCAATTGAAGGGTTAAATATTAGAGCATACAGTACATCTTGCGTAATTAGTCCTATTGGATAACTAGTAAATCAATGTGCCTCCGTCTTTCAGTGCTGGTTCGTTTAACAGTCGAGGCTCTGTTTGAGAGATTTCAATATCTTACTGGCTCTGCCCATACATGTGAACTTTAAAAGGGTTGGCATCCACTGAAGCGGGCAGCGGTGGTGAAGGAATTTACCCGATAAATTCATTCAAAAATGAACAGGGTCGAGGCCACACGGTCGTTGTAGAAATACTTGTGCATTTATACTTACATATTTAGAGTCGAAAACTAGTGACGCACAATCTAAGAAAACATGGAAATATGCTGAATAAACTGAAGTAAGCAATAGCCTGTACAGGAAAACTATAGAAAAACATGTTGATGTTGTCTGGCATCAAATTGATTTGAGCGAAGTACCTCTATCTAATAAATTTCATTCTAATAAATTTCTAGTAAGTATTTTTACGGCAGAACAGAAAAGACTGTCTATAACACACATTAACACTGCGGCATGACGATCTAGCAGTTCCAAAGCGGTGCGTCATAAAATGGGCCGACGATGTTTCTTGAGCCGTTAGAGGAGGAAGAGTTAGAAATTCCGGAGGAAGACTGTTCCAGAGGGACGGTCGAACACATGAGAGAGAAAGATGTGCCCGTGCCGTCATACAAAAGCGCGGAACTATATGATTACCTGGGAAGCCGAGCGCCACATTTGTCGATCCGATTGGTTTGCAACTGGAATAAACAGCTCCATGATGAATTCCGGGATCGATTCTGATATAGAGGCCCTCCTATGAGGAGAATCTTGAATTGAATTCTTCCTTCAACCGGAAGCCAATGCAGTGTATCTCGCATATAAAGTAGTTCGATATATGCGAAAATTTTGGCAAATAGGCCACGATCCGGGCGGCGCAATTGGGAACAGCCTAAAGTGGTCGAATTCGACAATTTGACAGGCCTGCAAGGACTTTAATTACAATGATCTAAGCGTGTCATGATGAAAAAAAATGAACAAGGGTCACTGCTGCATCTTGCACTGCGTATGACAGGTTATGCCGAATGACCCTGATCTGGTGCAGTTCATAATATCAGGGCTTGCAGAGAGATTTGATTTGTGCCAGCGTCGATAGGTCTTCATCCAGGAGCACGTCAAGGTCCCGGACGATATATAATGGTTCCCAGCTATTGAATGCCACCTTTGTAATATCTTTGTCTATCTTTGACCATTTATGTTGGGAGTCAAGCCACATGAACTGATCTTTACCTTGTCACGCTAGTCCGTACCTTGTATACACAGAAGCAGGTGCATCCGATGGATGGCAAGTCGAGTACAGCTGAACATCATCAGCATATTGATGAAGTATGGTTGCCAAAACTGAGATAATTTGTGTAAAGTGGGCTGTGTACAATATGTACAGAAGCGACCCAAGAACCGACCAAAGAAACGACCATTGGGAGATACCGTATAGGATGGGTGCAAATCCGATCTGCCTAATCCTACCTCCACCTTCATTGTCCGCCCATTCAGAAATGAACGTAGCCATTCAAACGGCTTACCGACAATTCCATTTGAAGCACTGAGTCGATGTTTTGGTCCACCATGTCAAACGAAGCACTGACGTCGAGCGGAGCCAGCAGCGTGACTTTCCCAGCATGCATGGCATCACAGATGTCAGAGATAAGTCGGAACATAACCGTTTTTGTTGAGCGACCCTTCCTAGAACCGGACTGCAGTTTTGGCGTAAGGCGGCACGATTCGAAATAGCGCAATGTCTGCTCAGCCAGTATTTTCTTCACAGCATTCTAGCGTAACGTGAGATTGGAGTTGTTGATATCATTATGGTCCACTCTTGGCTTCTTGAGATATGGTCGCATGACGGCTCGCCTTTGACCACCTAGAAGATGTCCTTCAGCTAGTGACTTAATGCAGAGCCGCACCAGGAATGGAAGAAGCTCATCGACAACTTCTTAAAGGAGGAAAATTGAAATCGGGTCGAAAGAGAACGTTTTGTCAGCGAAGACAAGAGGAATATTTTCAACTCAGCATCTGTCTCCGTTTCAAAAGTTTCTAGATGGTACCGAGTTGTCGTGTACATTGGCGGGCAGAGCCCTCCGAACCTCAGCGGACATCAGCGACTTTCTTATTACGATGGCGAAGACAGGCCTTTGCTGAGAACAATGGACTCTGCGAGCTACTATTGCGACAAAGCATGTAATGTTAGTACCTGAACCCTATTGTTCTTGGTGGTAATATAATGCACCTACAGTCTAAGAAGCATTGAGTTGCAACGGACAAAATTAGATTTCCAATCAATCAACTTACTCTCGACAATCAGATTATAAACAGTCTTTGAAACCGAGTACCAACGTCCGTTTAAGTCGATTGAAGCCATGCATTGGAATGAGCCATCGTGCCAAACAGTCCAACTGGGACCTGTGCTTGAGTTTCCATATGTCAGGTCGGTCCACGAGTAGTTGGCCGGAGGATCGGAGGTTACATGACACGTAAGCATACCTCCAAAGTAAATCATTGCCCCGGAAATAGCACCGGCGATACTCATATTTTTTTCGGTTGGGACACCTGGTAAAAACGGTAAAAACAAAAAAAAGATGAAGATGAAATGAACCTAAAAATCCGTATACATCATGCAATGCACGAATTCGCAAGAAACAGATTCTTAGAGTAATTGTGAACTTTTTGCAAAACCTTTTCCGAGCTGCTAAGTCCGCTTTTATTTTGGCCTAATGATCGTCATTCCATAACTTTTTAGAGAAAGTTATAGTCGCAGTGGATTGAAGAACTCCATTAGCATTTCAGCAGTAGAACTTCTTTTCAATTTTTTCATGCTGTGCAAGATTAAAATCAGGACTAACACGAACTCGCATGGGATTGCTAAGAGCTAAAAGAGCTAAAATACATTCTGCCCTCCATTTCATATCAACACGACGTTATCTACACAGCTACATATTATGCAAAAACTGAAATTTCATTGGAACGATTTGTTCGCAAAGTACTCACATAACACATTTCTCGGAGGAAACGAAATGTAGACGTAACGGCTAGGGGCGTTGGTTGCAGAACCTGGCAATAAGTTACCTACTGGTTTCCCAAAATACATTTTCAATTGTATCCCAGGAAATTCAGGGCATGACACAGTCTGATAGAAAGTTGCCGTTGCTGTAGTCCGTGAATACGAAATGCTCAACTGCGGAGAAGTACAATTTTCAAGTAATTCGTATGTGGAAAATGCAGAATAACTGTACAGATAGAACATCGGAGTGATGTATGGATTTCCGAGGTAAATGACGGAGAGATATAGTCTGATAACATCGCCAACGATAAGACTATCTGACGCGTTAGAAGATCCACGTGAGATATTCAAAACTAAAACATAAATAAACCCGATTGGAATAAGAAATTGTCGTATCTTTCCAAGGATGCCTTCGAGATCATTGGGGCCGAGGCCGAGATGAGACCCGAGACGTCCCTCTTCGAGACCAAAACGAGCAGAGACGTTCATCTAATAGTCCGAGATGTCGATGCAAATGTATTCACCTCCAGTAATCAGTAGTATAGTTATTATTTGAAAGTAATTTTATAACTTCCAGATTAATAGGTTTCGCAATAATTTTTAAAATAATTTTATAATTGGCTCGGTATCTATTTAAAGTTTGTTGTAAGTAAGTTTATGGTTATGTTACTTAAATTTGTGCTTGGTAACTCCAATACTGTACAGTAGGTATCAACTTAATGCTTTTAATGAACAATGTTTGACCGAGAACAGACAAGCAGAAACACTACTGCATGCAGTTGCAAGCTTCTGCCTATCGTTGGCCTAGAAGTACAGTCATCTCTGTAGCAGTAAAATAAAAAATGAATACATTATTAAACAGAAAGTAAATAGGACAGACTGATGTTGTGCCACTGATTTCTACTGGTGTTTTACTAATATACGCTTAACGTTAACAGCTTAGTACTGACAGTCTTCTACTCTATCAAAATCAATCATTACAAGTATTCATAAGCATCGTTGATTCAAAGTTCCACATGCCAAGTAGACAAAAGGTATCATTATTATTATACTCCGATACAAGTAATTTATATGTCTTAAATTTTATTATGTTACGTAGATCGAATGCTCTAACGGATCATAAAGTTGTTACGTTATATTAAAATTGACACGCTAAGTCGAACCAAAAATATTTTAAATCTGTTTAGCACGAGTAATACATCAAAGTCATTACATTTAAGCATTTATAAGCGCTTCTACTCGGGGGGAGCATAGTATAAGTGATGATTGTCGTATCAATGATGCGATTCCACGCCTTCCTGTTTTGGGGTTTGCTCCATGCAGTACTGAACATAAAACCGCAACATTCAAGATCTGTCTTCACTATTCTAGTCCATGTAGTTCCTGGTCTGCCAGAAGGTCTTTTCCAGTTCTTAGGGGCTTTGTCCATTGCGGCCCCTAGAGCTCTTCGATGGTCCTCGTTCGGTGGAGCTCGCTCAAGATGGTCAAATATTCGAAGCCTGCAATTCTTTATGATGGAAGAGACTGGTACATGTACACTTGCTGGCCTTGCTCTGATCTCCTCATTGGTGACATGGTCAACATAGGGAATCTTGAGGATATAAGCACGAAAAATGTATACAAGCGCGAAAATGTTAAATTCAAGTTAAACCATATATCTGAGGATATGTTTGACCAAAATTTGTTAAACAGTCAATATGCGTGATTTCATTCTGAAATTGTCTGCAATTGGTGCAAATTAAGAATCATTTTGCCAAACCGGGTCACATTTCTGGCTGTACATATTCTACGTGTCGTAATACAACTGGGCAGCATTGCGAAAGTTTCATCTTCTCACCAGCAATGAGTCCCGGGACTTGCTCAGGAGACCGAGACGAGACCCGATACGTCCTGCCCCGTGAACGAGACGAGATCGAGAAGTTGGCCAAACTATACGAGACCAGATTAAGAACGGATGTTAGGATGGTCCCGAGACCGACTCAAGACAGAGATGTCGAGAGCGAGGCTGTGATCTTCCATTTACAACGACAATAAGTTATATTTCTCTTTTCAAGCACAATAAGTTTTGTGTATAAAGCGATCACGTAACTAAGAAGACTTTGTCTTTTAGATAACGTTTCAAACAGAGGTAATTTTAAAATCAATATCATGAATGGTTGGTAGCAAATAAGTCAGCAAAATAATCAAATGCTTTTATGACCGAAGTACTTACAACTGAATAACACCTGCGCGTGTGCGACCATTTCGGTGTCTGAACATGTGAAGGTTCCGGCTGTGGAATCACTTGGTGAGCGTATAATTAGGTTGGAGGCATATCCGGTCGGTTGGTCAATCCAGTACAGTTGTGTAAAGGCCGGGTAAACAAAAGACCCTGACGCAATAGTGACGTTGTTACTTTCACCCACTCGTACGAAGTACCAGCTAATATTATTGGATCGCAGAGTAGAAGAACAAGTCATGCTGAGGTTGATCTGTTTCTCAGTTATCGCATAATTATCGGGCGTTGTAATTAAGCTGCCTAATATAGCATAACCTGAAGATATTTTATAAAACATAGTCAAGTAATATGCACACGTTTATGTTGCATTGTATTCATAAAATGTATATCAAATCTCTCTCGGAAAAAAACTACTGACATATGAACTAATTTGAAAATGAAAAAGATCAAACGGGTGAGCCACAATAGTCAAGGTATTCACAGGTAATAGCAAGTGAAATGGTTTTACATTGATGCCATATACACAACCAAATTTGTAACCATGAAGAAAGGCCTTATATGAAAAAATGCTATAGGTATTAGTTACTTAACAAAGATGAACTCAAGCAGCAACGTAATAAGAAAAACATAAGCGACCCTTTGAATATATTTCATTACTAGGCTACCACCACTTCTAAAGTAACAAGCCTGAGCCATCGTGTAGGCCAGAACTTGATTTAAACGATCTTATGAGGCCATCGATAATAGTTCAACTCAATGCTATTTATACGTTTATGCATAGACTACTTGCATTCGCAATACAACGTAACATAGCGTTCTTAAATTATAGTGTATGTGAGGTCATTACTGTTTGAGCTTGAGTAGGTAGGGAGCCTACGCTTCACGAACGCACACCAAGAGAAGAGCAGACAAGTAGACAAAATAGGTGAAGTGATGTTAATTCAGGATAACAGTCAAGAACAAAAGGATAGAATGACCATAAAGACAACATAAAATGATGAGCCTGAAGGCGTAAAGCAGTTAGAAATACATGAACTGAACTCCATGCTTTGATCGACTACAATTCAGGAGTAGTCTACACCTGATGTTGACTCTGATATGCTCAAAATCCTTCCCGGTGGGGCCATAGTTAAAATACAGCGATATACTGCGAATACCTTTCCGCTTGAAACACATCGCTTGAAACATCGATGATCAATAAACAACATCATTTATCTATCCATTCTCTCATCGATGGAGGATCTTACTGAGGGTTTCTTTAAGGTATGAGAGAAGGTTGGCGGACTTACTCAAGGTTCGGCTATGGCATGGTTCAGTCACTGGTTGGATTTTTCAAAGTCTGAGGTAGGGAACTGTGTGAATGGCTCAGATAACAAAATATATCTTACATTACCTTTATTAGATAAATTTAGTGAAAAGGATTCTAACTGCTTAGCGTGAATTCTATTTAATCCCCGTTAACCGTAACTCGTTACAAATAAAGTGATCTTATATATAATAAATTCCAGCTATAAGCCTACTGTGTAAAGTGATGGTTCCAGCAAGAGGATCGGCACAAGGATCGGCACATGCTTCCAAAGACATACATATATACATATCTGCAGGATCTACATATACTAGTTCGTGTTACAGTGTTCTTCCACTTCTCCAAGCTTCTTATATCATAATCTCTGGAACGCAGTAAGCATAACTGTGAGAATGACAACACCGCTCGTCTTCTTCATTCGACCCACAGCTGCTCCGACTCATTAATATTAGTGGGACGAAATTTACGTACATCAGTAAGTTAAAACATTTAATGGAACTCAAGTGTAAAAGCAACGTTATATCAATGCATACATCTTACCGTAGATGATGGTCAAAAGCGTTGTTAGTATCAAACGTTTTCCCATTCTGTTACTTATTCAGCGGTATCTGTAAATGAAACACTGCCTTCTTGTATGCAGAATTGACGAACAAAATTGTTTAACTGGTGATCACTTCGTGCATAGCTTTGAATTTATGATTTTCCAACACGTGCTTCAGCATAGCGCCATAAAACCTTGAGTGGCACCTAATTGCGCCCTTTTCTTTCTTACCGAACTCTGATAATATGCATTGTGACGAGGAGCGTCTTTGGTAGGTTCCTTGAAGACGCCCTACAAATGTACCGATACATGATTTTATGGATGTGCATACATACATAAACGCATGCATGCATATATGAATAAATGCATAAATATGCACAATACATACATAAATGCACACACATTTATACACACACAAAAACACACATATATACACACCTCAAGCATATATACATGCATATATACACACGTACAACCATACATACCAAACGTATGTCAGTGTAGATGTGAACATTCTAAAAATGTCGGTTACTTCCTTATTCTCTACTGGGATTTTCCGAAACATTAAGATAAAAATGCGGTTACATCCAGCATCACATACAAAAACCAGGTACTCTTGAAAAGGCAAAGCGATGTACTGGAGTACCTATAAAATAGTGACATCTCACTTTTCAATAGTTTTATTTTTGTAAATTAAAAATTATTTTATATCAAACCGATGGAAACGTTCCTCCGTTAAAAAAGTGCGTAAGTTTTGCAACACACATAAAAGTTTGGCTTCCTGATTGTGTGATACAAAGACACAAATAAGTACAATAACTGCACTGAACTACAAAAAAAACTCAATTGTACCACCGATGGATTTACGTATGCACTGTGTTGCAAAAGGAAATCGTTACTATTTCGGCACTGATTAAGCGCCACTATCCAATGACTAAGCATTAGTCGATGGTGCTTAATAATCGTGAGTGAAGGACTTGCTCAAGGTCCCTAAACAGTAACCGTTTCAGGGGTGTCTCGCACCCTGACTCTCCGCGTTACAAGCCGAGCGCTCTTGCCATTCAGCTACCGTGCCATACTCAAGAGACCATAAGTCCCGTTAAGTGGCCTGCGCAATTTTCATAGCATATACACATTTACAAATGAAGACTTAATCAGCATAGCGAAGTGAGTAAATTCAGTTTTCAAAAGTATTGATGCTGCACAACAGCATATCAAACAAATGAATGTCTACTGAAACAGATGTCAATATTCTGTGAAAACATATTTTCAAACTGGCATTACAAGGGCTGCTTTGATATACCGGCACTTGTATAAGGCGTTTTAAGAAACTCACAAAGGCGCTGAGAAACTCACAAAGGCGCTATCGGTGTTACGTGATTACACAAGGCGTGTTGCAAGTGCTATGGAGAAATTTTATACATATACCACTTCTTGTGGAAAAGTGTCCAGGATAAAACACTTATAAACTCAAACATTCTCGATAATGTTAAGATTATGTTGGCAGTTACAGTGACACTTTTTAGTGGGGCACAGTGTAGGCCTATATGATATATCGATGGCAATATTTATACGTAGTCATGTAACTGCTTCATACGAGTAGATTGATCATGGTGTGTGCATCACAGAGATAAAACAACTCAGGTAAATGCAGGGGTAACTTTCTGCAGTGACGATGGTGCCCGTCCCAACCAGTTATTGGGATGTACTTACACTATTTTTGGCATACACATTTTAAACGGTTGCCATGATTGTTGAATTACTCTGAGAAACCTCACATTTTATGAAAATCCAAAAGGCAATATAATGCAAATGACACATAATTATAGTTACAGCGTTTCATTTGCATGCAATACCCACATGTCCATTGAAGAAACGTCCCTGTAACGTGAGCCGATCACTGGTGTTGATTAGTTCAAGTCGCAAGGTATAGCTGAAATTTATAATGTGTGAGATCACTTGATTTTGAGTTCATGAAGATGACAGAAAATATCAAACCATTAAACATAGTCAGCAGTGTTTGATTAAAACGATTCTGATATAGAACTGCAACACCTCATCTCAATGCTCATGTATTTGAACATAATAAGAAATCTCGAAAAATGCACATGTATTTGAACATAATAAGAAATCTCAAAGGAATTGAATTTTGTTTCTTAATTAGCTGCAAGAGGAGGAATCAGATTTCATTATTTGTGCAAGAGCAATCAGGAGCAGTCAAGTAGACATCATCTGACTCTATAGCGTTATGGTATTTCGTTCTCTGTTATCCATCATCTTGGCTTAATGCAGATTGCAAAGCGCTATCAGACGTGCTTTTTCTGGTTCCTGTGTCTTAGGGTAGTAGTACTCTCTCTGTCTCTCTGTCTCTCTCTATCTCTCTCTCTCTCTCTTCCAGTGAAACCCGTGCAAGGTGTCCGAAAAACCTCAGTCGACTTCCCGGACGACTGCAGAGACTGGTGCCGTAGCTGTCCTAGCTCTGATCTCTGCGTTGGTGATGTGGTCTCTATTGGAGATCTTGAGAATCCTTCGGAGGCAGCACATATCAATGGCATCCAGCCTCTTATTCAGGACCTCCGTGGCTGTCCATGTCTCATCCGTAGAGCACCACAGGCAGAACATACAGTCTATAAAGTTTGAGTTTGGTTTTGAGCTCAATGCTAGAATCCGGATTCCCTTATCAAGAGACCACACACGACCTGGCAGTCACAATAGTAGCATTGTCGGCCTGTTTACCTGATTCTTCTCTAAAACACCTGGTAATGCAAACATTGACTATGGTTATAAAGAGGACAAATAAGACCAGTCCTGCTGTTAGCCCAACAATCGTTGTAACCTTCTTCTTGACTGCAGGCGTGCTTATATCGCTGGTATCCGAGATTTATATGAAGCAATGTAATACGTTTTAATATAGTCAATATATGTTAGTATGGTAATTGGACGTAACTGTAGGAAATTGATCTGGCTTCTGCAATGAATTGTGATTCTGATTACGATTTCACTTGAATTGACCATGGATTGGTGGAAGCATCGTATGACAAGCTTTATCCGACCCCTTAGCACTGTATATATTTCGTAGTGTGTTTTGGAGGGTGCTTAGTGTATTCCGTACTACTTGACTGGTATCTAATTAATATCGTGAAAATACTGCCTCTCATGGCCCCGCGCACGTAATGTGAAGCGGGGTAGACAATTTCAAAACCTGCATTTCCTACATTCGTTATTGCGAGCGGTAAGATTTTATAAGATTTTCTGACACTAGAATGTGCCTGTTATTATTATGTTAATTAGGTTTAGAGCCTCACAAAACTTTGCCGAATTTTAATATAAAGTACTCAATATGAGATTTAGGTGTACTAAGGTTTGCACTATCTAAGCAATCTTATTCAAGAAAATTACAAAAGTGCAATACACGAGTGACTAAATTGGTTTATATCTGATGGTGAACATGTCACACACTTGGTGGAGCACCGCATTCACAGTAGTTGATGCTTTTACGGTTTTAGAGTGAAATTAAATTCATTCTATAGTAAGTGCGTGAATTGCAAGATTAGTTTCTGTAAAATTCATCAGTGAGACACAGTGTAGGCCCATATTGTATATCTATGGCAAAATTTATACTTAGTCACATAGCTCCTTTCACACGCCCATCATGGTTATTTTCTATGCGTCAGATGAGACACGCAGCTCAGGTAAAAGTAAGCGTGACTTCCTGCAATGACGATGGTGTCTTTTCAATCATTTAATGAGACGCAATGGCACAAATTTGGACATGCACGTTTTCATAATGGTTGCAGTGATTGTTGACTTAATGTAAGAAAGCTCATAATTTATGAAGAAATGCTAATAGTGGATAACACAAATGACACATGTGCTTATGATGTTTCATTTACATGCAATGACCAAGTGATCACTGAGCAAATGTCTTTGAAAACAGGCTGCCAATCCTTGGTGTAATTAGTTTAAGTATCGCTTGAATTATTATTTTTACAAAGTATTACTGGAATTTATGGCACCTGAGGTCACTAGTTTATAAAAATGGCAGACAGCACTAAACACAGTCTGCAGTATTTAAAAACATTTCCGATATAGAGCGATACTACTTCAGTCCTAGGCACACGTATTCATCAGATTGCACAACCTCACAGAAATTAAATTTTGTTTCTTAATTAGCTGCAGAATGAATCAGATACCATTTTAATGCTTTAAGAAACCAACATCCATCAAATCATTTGATTGCATAGGGGTATGGTAATTTATTTTACTTTTCCCATCATATTTGCTTAATGCAGTCTTTACAGCGTTATCAGACGTGATTGTTCTGTTTCCTCTGTCTCAGGGTTGTAGTTTAACCGATGTAATTTCAGTGAGAACGCAAGTATGAAAGTTAGTAGTAGTCGTCATAATATATTACTAGCCTCACTTACTGCAGACATTATTTGAGGAAAGGAGGAAGAGAGAGAAGCAATGCACGTATCTACATTTAGTAGATATCACTTAATACCCGGCCGATGCCAGTCTGTCTGTAAATAAAAGCCCGCAACCTTAAGAATAGAGCCTTCAGTCCACAAACCCATAATGAAGGGATGAGTCAAATATAACACTAGGTGGTGCCAGGAGAGGTCCTTGAGAAAACCACGCACTCTCCAGCGTGGCAGGCTCCTGGTCAAGACTGATAGACAGGGTTAGCCTATGGAAAATAGACCGAGAGAGCCGTAAGCGAGGAAGAGGAGGGGCAGAAGTTTAGACAGACATCACTTCTTTATTGAAATTTTAGACAAATCCAAAGGATAACCGTCCAATCAGAGTTCAGAAAGTATCACAGCAGAAAACTAACATAAGAAGGGCACTCAGAAGTGATAGGACTCCCAGAGAGAGAACTCAGTAAATATGTAGACAGGATATTATCTGGTGTATACTAAACACTGCAGTCAAATCGTTGTGCATAGAATTAGATTTTAAGTTCGTCGAAGGCTAACGTCCTCGCTTCCCTGTAATGGGACTCAATTGAATTAGAATGTACTCGGAATCACGCTGGCGTTACGAAAGACGTTTGTACTGGAGAGACATTCATATGCTAAATGAAAATCGAATAAACGATAGAGGAGTGCAAATCCTTAGAGCAAGGGATTAACTCTTGCTACAGTAGTATATAGTCGGCCAGTCTATCTCATTTTTTTCTAAAACATATGCAAACATTGACTATGGCTTGAAAGAGGACAAATAAGAGTATAAGTATCTGTTGCTCTATTGACTTAAAAGCAAAGCCACCGTCAACACAGATACTTATATTTTGCCGTCCAATGCATCCCAAAATCGTGCAATTCAACATATATATTCTGCCTACTTCAGAGCTATACCTCTTTGAACCAACTGGATAGTCATGAAACAGAACCCTAATTAAAATATTTAAGATATTATATTTGAAATATTGTCATGTTTCATAGGCCAAACTGATCACTTGAACCACCATGGCGTTCTATTGTAAACGTAATCGTAATCTCAAATTTTGCAGTATTGAGTCACCCTGAGACTATTAAGGGACCTTGACGATTCCCTTAAAACGCAGCTGATAAATAGATGCTAGGAAATAATGTATACTAATTGTCATATTCTGTTTGACCTAACTTCTTCAACGGGAATGTTCTGTTTGGCCTAACTTCTTCAGTATGTCATATGTAGCCCATATGATAAAATTTCTATATGAGTTTCACCTGTTATATCTATGTAACGTGAAGCAGTAATGCATGTTTTACTAAGATTATTTACACAAACCGTCAATTTACAACTCAGCGCCAACCAGAATAGAAGATAACTTTGAGTTTAACAACATAAAGAGATGGACTTACTATTTCAGCTGCACGATAAGATATATATTTTAGCTGAAATTCGACTATATAAAACAAACTGAGTGATCAAAATAGATTCCGACTCTTTGAAAATCGTCGCATCAGCAACAACACAAGAACGCACAACACTCGCGAATGGCTGAAGCCTGGGTCACATGGTTTTTGCATGTGTAAGTATCTTTATTATAATCTGACATCCTACAAATGACAAAATGAATCAAAAACGATAATATTGACTTCATGCACTTGTGCACTAGAAGCAGATGATATATTTCAGCTGCAATTACAATAGTTCATTGTTCAAAGACTTTAAAGGAGTAAACTGCCATCACATACTACAGATTCCATAATCAGAAGCCCACTCCAAAGTGATGTTGCATCACACAGTAACGTATGCAGCAAGATCAATATTCTGATTATACGAGTGCTACAATATTTATCTAAGTAATTATAATAATGTAAACGAACTACTTAAAAGTCATTATTTAGCAAAAAGAATTAATCATGATTGTGGCGAATCCCATCTTATTGCGCATTTGGTTAGAGTTATAATGCGTTAGATTTACATACTTACTATTGTTGAATTTAGTGTATAGACTAGCTAGAGTAGCTAAATAAGATTTAAATTTAAGATTAGCCGGCCAGCTATAGAATAGGTAGGGTTTTATTATTAAGAAATTGGCCAGCATAAGTAGATATTTAGATATCAATCAGTTTAGCTGGATATTTGGGTGGTTTTGACTGAGCGTTACGGAGCAAGACAATCCTCCAAATGAATTAATGCAAACGGTGAGTCGACAAAATTGAAAGATACATCGTTGATATTCAAACAGCTGATCACCGTGGGAACGAGATCGGGTGACTGATCGTTTGCCACGTATGCCGATTACGTCACCTGGAAGCAGACGAACTATGATGGCTATTTAGTCGGCAGAACGATGAAGATAGTCAGTCTTGTGTTGAGCCACGGTAAAGACCGATAAAAAATGGCTGCACTTAACTCGTGAAGTAAAATCGAGTTTCAGCACTTTAAAAAGGATTAAATGCTGCGTTACTCTTGGTTAATGAGTCGTAGTGACGATTGTAATAAGTCCATAGACTCACCGATCGAAGTTTGTGTCGAATCGGACGAAAAAATCGAACGCTTGATGTAATCAATTATCAGCACCATGGCTGAGAAACTGTAAAATCTTCGAGTAGCGATAGTCGATTGAACTAAATGCGTATAGATAATCGAACATTGTGAACCCTTGGTGAACTGTCTTTGTACGGAAGAGTATAGACATCGGACTAATCATCAAGAACGGTTAAAGAGGATTACACGCCAACCTTTGATGAATAAGGCCGTCTGCAAACCGCCATCTTTGTATACACAGAGAAAACCAAGAGGAATCATGCACGGTTCTGCTGCCGTTTCAAAGCTGTGAGTTGGCTTCCAAAGAACTAAAGAAACCGGACTCCAGCAAGAGCTTCGCACGGGGAAGGGAAGTAAGATAAACTGTATATGTAGTTAGAATAGCTGGCCATAGGTAGTTAGCTAAGCATTTTAACTGCTTGATTGTTGAAAACATTGCTGAAAGATAATTTGACAATATAATTATACGAATCATCTAAACTGATCTGTGACTGTCTATTAACGAGCCAATATATTAGATTAGTCACACGTAAAGAACAGTTGCTTGAGTAAAATGGACTTAATTTGTGATCTAAATTGAAGCATGGCGCTTCTCAGGCAGCTGTGTTAATTCATATAGCGTCTTTGTGCCACCAAAGGGTTCAAAGGTAAGGACGCGCTACACTGATTTCTACAACCATAATAGTTAAACACACCTCAGGTTATTTCTGCTTTAGTAATTTACAAAGGATGTAAAAGGGTTTGACAAACATAGCCAGATAATTAACCTGTCACAGTAAGCCATACTTAGCAGTATAAGGTGTGAAAAATTATAGTAACACAGTTCTTTTTCTTTTCAGGCGACCAAAATGAAACTTTACGTCAAAGTCAAACAACAAAAAGTCAATTATTAGATATTACAGATTTTTACTTTATTTTTGATCAATTTATTATTATTAACTATTTAACATTTTCTACATTTCTGATTCAGAGTAGTAAGATTTTATAAGATTTTCGCAGCTTATAATGCACTTGTTAAATATTGTGCTGTTTTTCTTAAAGCATCACAAAACTTGACTTCAGTTTCAATATAAAGTACTCAATATGAATTTAGGTATACTTATGTTTGCACAGAGTCTCTTTTCAATACTCTTCAAACAATCTCATTCAAGAAAATGGCAGCAATGCCCTACAAAAGGGCCTACACGATTTATATGACATGCAATATAGAGAACTAAAATTTCTTCTAAAGCAAGTGCATGAATTGCAAGATTAATTGTTATAAAATTCATCAGCACAAATAAGATACCCTTCATTTGGAAATATAGAGTCCCTACATTGTTGTTTCAGGTACACATCTTCTTGGCGAGATTCGACCTGTATAACGTTATCATAGTGTGAGTTTCTGGTTTCTTGTACTTCAGAGCTGTGCTGATTGTCGGACTGTTTACTTGAATTCTCTTTACAGCATCTGACGATGTAAACAATCAATATGGCTAAGACAATGACAAATCCGGCCAAACCTACGGTGAGCCCAATAATGAGGGCGATCTTTCTTGTCGATGACTGATCGGTGTAGGTGAGACAGGCATAATGATAATGTATGTATCCAAGAGTTATCTGAAAAAAGTAATTGAATTTTATGTAGTCATTACAGTGGCATTAATTGTGCCATGCAATGAGTGACGTTACCTTTTGATCTGTTTCTAAATGTAATCTATTCAATCAACTCTATAGAATTATAATGCATTGATTATTCATAGCTATTTTTCACTTTATGACCAATTTTGGCCGAGAGCTGTCGAAAAATCGATGCTTGATTTGGTTATTAAAATTTCTATGGCGAAGAATTAAAACGGTTATTGGTTAAAAGCTTAATTGTAGAACAATCACCGGACATAAAATTCCTGAGCTGTAGTCCCTACGATTGAAGCAAAATAATGAATATTCTGCACTCTATTTTAACCTCAGTATATAAAATAGAAACTCGACATTATTTTGAGCCCATGCTTTTCGTTTTATTACTTCAAGTTGCCCTTACAGAATACCATAAAGCGTTAACTATTACGTACTGTAACGCTCAGATGTTGATCACAGTAGATTGTATCGTTCAGTGTTGACGTTGGCTTTACTTTTGGTGGTCGACAGCTCAGCTGATTGTCTTGTAGGTCGCTATTGTTGCAAACATCACCACCAACTTGGACCAGATAGTCATTCATACGACAACCACGTGTCATATGTTTTCCCTTACAGACAGAGCGAAATGTACCTCTTTATGGATTAAACCTCTCACTCACTCCAGATACGAATTCCATGCTCGTGATTCAGTGTTACAAAAATCAATAATTAAGCAACTTTGAATGCAATAGAAGTCCAACTGATGTGATTTTAACCGGCATCTCCGGCGGATTACCTTTTTTGACTACGGTTTCACTTGAAGCGTCTATCGATTGATGCCTTTTATATTGTGATAAAGGGGCTAAAAAATTATTATATTAAAATAAAATTTTATAGAATTATTAGTTATCTCCAAATATTTGTTGGAATTTTTTGGTTCTCGCCTTTATGAATTAAACATCTCCCTACCACATCATATCAGATACGAATTCTATAGTCATGATTAAAGGTAAAAACAATCAACAATTTCATGAATATAATTTTGAATGCCACATGCCTGTATTCAACTAATTTGATTTTGACCGGGTTTCTCAGGCTAATTACGGTTTTTGTCTACGGTTTCATCGTAATCGTAATCGTAAATTTGTAACAGGTGTAAATTTGTAGAGCACCGCTTGAAGGTGGCCTCATCAGAGGCGCTCACGACCCGTAGTCCTAGAACTGGTGAATAATACGGTCTTCGAGGGCTCACGGAAGAGGGAGGGGAGAGGGTCGAGACTTTCACTTGAAGCGATCATCGATGGATGCCTTGTGCATTATGATAAAGGCGCTATAAAATTTGTTATATTAAATTAAAACTTTTTACAATTATCAGTCAGGAATAAATTGCATGCAGCAATTCTAAAAAGGCAGTTCTTTGTAACCTGTGATCTGAACGTATAAAGAACTTCCAAAGTTACCGTTCAGCTTTAGGCGTAATAACTTGCATCATTGACTACGACCAGAACTGATTATTATGATTCACGAATATTTCACGTAATCGTAATCACGAATTTGCATAGTGTATTTTAAAGAATAACTCCTCAAAGGCGTTCCCGACTTGTTGACAAAAACAATCACAATATTTGTTTCTGTCAAATGAGTTGTGCAACATTTACTGGTGCATGTGAACAACTGTGGGCCTACCTTAATTGAAATGAATTCTTCCTTTTTGGGATCGTATTCAAGAATATCTATAGTGGAATTGATTTCCGGAGGAGAATGAAACAGAAATTGAGTTTCTGGTAGAACGTCGTTGATGTTCTCGTATTTCCGATATCCATCTAGAATGAACCCGACATAGATGACAATTCGATCAATACCATTTGGTCCGTTCAAGGACAAAGCGCTTAAGTATCGTTTGCGCCTCGACAGTGGAAATAGATTTTCTGCAGTTACATGGTTCATCGAATGCGTATCACGGGTGCTTCTGTTATGGTATTGCAAGTTCAAGACTTTGAGAAAATCCTCTGGTATATTTATTGGTGGTATTCGACAGGTCATTTTACTACCGTCTTCAGCTACTACTTCGCAAGACTGCAAGCAAACAAGAAATACGATATCTATGATAGAAGTAACTTATTCGCCTACATTGATCTGTTACAGGTCTTTATTCAGAATATTCTACTGATTCAGTTAAGAGTAATGCTTCTGGTAAACATCCCATTACCTTCTAGTAACACCATACCTATTCTAATCGCATCACTTATAAAACGTTGATACGAGATTCTCGTCTAAAAGCTTGCAGAATGAGCCATTTGAAAACTTATTTAGCAAAATATGCATATATCCAAAAGCAAGATTTGAAGTTATGCAAAAATTTCAGCGAGTTAATGTACAATGTCTGCGATTGCTTTCGCCTGATTCGGAGCACCCTTTTATAGAGAGATTTCCCTTGCTTTTAAAGTAAAAATAAAACACCCCATATGCCAGGAGTGAGACATAGGGAAGTCGCTCATTTTCTTTTCTGTAGATCCTTGAGCCAGCGATGGACACTGTACTCGATACGGGGCCAGTGCATCGCAGGACTTGCCATTACTTCCCAGCTTACTCCGGTACCAAATTAAACTGCTTGGTGATAGAGCCACGGTGTGCGCAAACAATTTGCCAAGGGTTGTTACACGGAGTCGAACCCGCAACCGCATGATCATTGACCTTACGCTTTACCAATATACAACCGTTCCGCACACCTTGCTTGCACATAGTGTTTCATTTGATTCTACCTTAAGTCGAGTACTGTTTAGTTTAGCTATACAGATATACAGAACTTTAAAAGATTCCTAAAAGCTGCTATACAAGTATCTTTACGCATATATGCATAAATACATGGATGCGTAAGGAGTATGCATACATACATTTACATATGTAGATGTAAACATCAGAAATGTCCTAGCGGCACACAAAAGCCGCGTCATGTAGACCAGCTTATTTACCGGCACTAAATCAGATCGATTACGCAAGAGCCAAGTTGTTTGGTCAGTTTCAGTGTCAGGTCAGAGTAAGAGGGTCAAGCCGGAAAGATATCATGGTGCAACGGTGCAAGTCGTTGATTATGGTATTCCTGGGATGGTGCAGGAGAAAGAACAGGGTGGGATAACTTGAACAGTTTGGTTTTCAGTCTTCATTGAAATGCTACAGATGAAAAGGAAAAGCGGAGGAGTGTTATTTCTCTAGTATAAAATGGGATTGCACACTAATTAAGTTTTATACAAATGAACTTTTAGATGACCACCTTAGCAGCGCTTTTAAGAAACTAAAGGCTCTTTATTAAATGCTTGGATAAATGCATACATATATTACGTGCATGTATACGTGAATACTTTCGTGCCCAAATACATAAAAACATGCATGTATATGCATGCTCACATACAAACATACATAAATTCATATATAAGTACTGGAAAGAGTATCCAACTCACATGCCTATATTAGAGAGTTTCTTTTTCATCTAATCAGTATAGACAATCTTAGATCTACAGTATTATGCTGTAAAGAATATTAATGGTCGCATTCAGATTTTATTTCTGTTTAATTTACAACTGTTTTTCTACCTCGATCGATACATCTTTAGTGGTATTTTTTTCGACTCCTCTTTCAATGACGATAGTTACTTGAATGAGTGGATTAGCTACAGATGACAAATGAGTCCCTGTTGCAGTCACCAACGTTCCACCTCTGTGAATTAAAATTAGCCATGCATATTACATATTATTATAAATCACAATCGAGCTTCAGAGAGAAAGTTGAAAGTCTGGAATAATGTTTTACATAAATAAAGAGTTTCTTGAACAGCATTAATGCTTTACTGTTATAGACGATTGCAACATCGCAGTTGTTATAAGAAGAAATAGACGTTTTTTTACATATTTGCTTATTTATTTATTTACGTATAAACGCAATCGCTAAAACTTACGTGACTACAAATGAAGATGGACTGATGCCAGTTATTTCTGGGTTGCCTTGGTAAGTGAAAGATGAATTGGTACTTATGTTGTATGATTCGGATGCGATTTCAATCGTTATCGGCAACGGTTGTCCAATTAGCGTTGTTGTTGCATTTGGAGTTATCATCAGAAAACTGTTGCTTGACCTGAATATGATTTCATAAGTAGAAGATAAAGAAACTCAAACAGCCATAGGTAGACATTATTAACGCAAGGATCATTCGAATGTGCAGTTACTTCCATGGAATATCTCTAATATTACAAGCATATGCACATGATCATACACCTGATGCAATACACGCGAACGAATTTTAAAGAACTTAGCAGTTTAATAAGTAACCTACTAAAATTATCAAGCGGGACTAATAGTGTATTGGCACAATGCACTAATCTGTCAGTCTAAACCTTGACCAATTTTCGCGGTAGGAAAATGCAAATACTGCACTAATCAGTCATCTTTAGTCTAATACTGCACTAATCAGTCATCTTTAGTCTACGATATTACTGAGCTGAGCTAGGATGTTAATTAATGCAATTAATTTATGTCTAAACCGTGACCTATTTTTGTAGTTGGAAGAATTTTCGCATTATTGAACTCATTATAAATTGGGTGCCTAACCAGTTGATCTATGGAATAGTTAACGACCAAGAGAACTGGACGAAGTACTGGCATTTCCTAACCAATGACGAATTATGTCAGGGTTTGTCTTAGAGTCCAGCAGTGTAATGCTCTGCGATATTAACAACGCCAATGATTTGGATTACATTAAAATTGACTGTAATATTGTACACCGCATCTTAATTGCAATGCTTGGGCGGAAATACGAAACTGAGCTGAGCTAGGATGTTAAATAATGCAATTAATTTTATATGAAATCATTATTATGTAATACTTATATAGCCCTGCAGCCATTAACTTGTAATGCAGGATAGACAGAATATGGCGATGTTTAATCAAACACGGCATCGTAGGGTGTATCGTTTATCTGCGTTTTTAATTGTAATAGGCAATTGTAATCACAAATTTATGTAGCTCTACTTTAGCAGAAAATTTATCAGAGGCGCTCAGTATTCTTCAGAGTCGGTTGACCAACATCACCTTACCCTTGGCTATCAGCTATCCTCGAGTGTTCTGCAGGCTGCAGGACGTCTTTGTTCGGCTTGTGTACCCGACTTAGATTTACTCTCTATACTCTATCTACCTATTACTTATGCAATTAACATGCGGCTTTAAGGTTCAGTGTTACGCAAGGAATTCGTCGTGGGATGGGATGGATATCAGTGGAGTAAACTTGCCTAAAGGAACTTGCCTAAAGGAACAGTTTTACCAGTGTTGCACTGTTAGCTGATCATGCCTTTTAAGATCTTAAGATGCTTGCTTTCATCATAGCCTGGTCACTGAGTCTGTCTGTCTTCATGTTTCGATTTCACTTCTGTTTTGCTCTAAGTTATGTGTACTGTATGTATCTGGCTATTTTGCATAGCGCCTTTTAAAAACCTCACAAACACGCTACTGCTATAGAATATAACTTCGGTCATTGCAGCGATTGTTGATTTTGATTTTTTAAGCTAGTGGGATAGTCTAGTGTCAACCGAGAGGTCGGGGATTAAAATCTCCGCCAGGGCAGAATTACGTCGAGATTTCGGCTCTACCTGCGCACTATAGCGAACTCAGCTATAATGAGACACTAATGGTTTACTCTTTGTGAAGACAAGAGGCGAAGGAGATGACTGGCCAACCGCCCTCATATGCTTAAACTAAGAAAAATGAAGTCGCTAATACTTCGTGCCCACAACTGCCTTTATGATCTAACTTAAAGAACTGCTCTTCGCTGTCTGAGCCAGCTTAGGAAACTATCCTTTGTAAGCTAATAGGCTGTAGCTTTGACTGACCTGTTGTCTTTTGAGGTTGTAGTTTTAATGTCACCAAGGTACAACGCAGAAATGTTGAAAATTTGTTTTGACCAGCTATTTTGTGTTAGTGTGACTTTAGTTCCTCCAGCAATTGGTCCATACAATGGTTTGACCGTAGAATACAGCTCTGTCGCAGAAACGAGAAATGATTACAACATAAAATTGGAAGAATCGAGTAATGCCTGCTTACATTATTATTCGCAATACCTGAATCTTGTGAAATTCTAATAACGTTAACAATAAGAGTCTTAAAATATTGTAATAGCAATTTTTCATTGATAAGGGAAATTGTGGCTTTCTGCTGGGTTGTCTATAGTAGGGCTAAATGTTAGGCCATACAGTACATCTTGCCTAATTAGTCCCTTTGTATAAGTAGAAAATCAAGGCCCTTCTGTGTTTCAGTGCTGCAGGTTTGTATAACGGTCGCGGCTATGTTTGAGAGATTTCAATATTTTACTAGCAATGTTCATACATGTGAACTTTAAATGGGTTGGCACCCACTGAAACGGGCAGCGATGGTGAAGGATCTTACCCGATAAATTCATTCAAAAATGAACAGGGTCGAGGCCACATGGTCGTTGTAGAAATATATGTGCATTTATATTTACATTTTTAGAGTCGAAAACCAATGATGCACAATCTAAGAAAACATGGAAATATGCTGAATAAACTGAAGTGGGCAATAGCCTGGTACAGGAAAACTTTAGAAGAACATGTTCATAGTCCATTCTTGGCTTTTTGAGATATGGCCCTATGACGGCTCGCTTTTGACCATCTAGAATATGTCCTTCAGCTAATGACGTATTGCAGAGCCGCACCAAGAATGGAAGAAGCTCATCGACAACTTCTTAATGGAGGAAAATTGAAATCGGGTCGAGCGAGAACGTTTTTGTCGGCGAGGACAAGAGGAGTAATTTCAACTCAGCATCTGTCACCGTTTCAAAACTTTCTAGATGGGACCGAGTTGTTGGGTACATTGGCGGGGCAGAGCCCTCCGTATCTCAGTGGACATGAGCGACTTTCTTGTTAAAATGGGGAAGACAGTTCTTTGCTGAGAACAATGGACTCTGCGAGCTACCATTGCGACCAAACATGTAATGTTAGTACCTGAACCCTATTGTTCTTGGTGGTAATATAATGCACCTACAGTCTAAGAAGCATTGAGTTGCATGGGCCAGAATTAGATTTCCAATAAAGCAACTTACTCTCGACAGTCAGGTTATAAACAGTCTTTGATACCGAGTACCAACGCCCGTTTAAGTCGATTGAAGCCCTGCATTGGAATGAGCCATCGTGCCAAACAGTCCAACTGGGACCTGTGCTCGAGTTTCCATACGTCAGGTCGGTCCACGAGTAGTTGGCCGGAGGATCGGAGGTTACATGACACGTAAGTATACCTCCAAAGTAAATCATTGCCCCGGGAAAAGCACCGGCGATACTCATATTTTTTTCCGTTGGGACACCTGGTAAAAACGGTAAAAACAAAAGATGAAGATGAAATAAACTTAAAATCCGTATACATCATGCCATGCACGTATTCGCAAGAAACAGTTTCTTATAGTAATTGTGAACTTTTTGCGAAACCTTATCGAAGCTGCTAAGCGCGCTTTTATTTTGGCCTAATGATCGTCATTCCATTACTTTTTAGGGAAAGTTATAGTCGCAATGGATTGAAGAACTCCATTAGCATTTCAGCAGTAGAACTTCTTTTCAATTTTTTCATGTTGAGCAAGATTAAAATCAGGACTAAGATGAACTGGCATAGGATGGCTATGAGCTAAAAGAGCTAAAATACATTCTGCCCTCCATTTCATATCAACACGACGTTATCTACACAGCTACATAATAGGCATAAACTGAAATTGCATTGGAACGATTTGTTCGCAAAGTACTCACATGACACATTTCTCGGAGGAAACTCACTGTAGAAGCTAATATCAGGGGCGTTAGTTGCAGAACCTGGCAATAAGTTGCCTACTGGTTTCCCAAAATATAGGTCACATCGCATCATAGGAAATCCGGAGCATGACGCTGTCTGATAGAAAGTTGCCGTTGCTATAGTCCGTGAATACGAAATGCTCAACTGTGGTGAAGTACAGTTTTCAAGTAATTCATATGTGGAAAATGCAGAATAACTGTACAGATAGAACATCGGAGTGATGAATGGATTTCCAAGGTAAATGACGGGGAGAGATAGTCTGATAACATCGCCAACGATAAGACTATCCGACGCGTTAGAAGATTCATCGGAGATATTCAAAACTAAAACATAAATAAATCCGATTGGAATAAGAAATTGCCGTATCTTCCCAAGGATGGCCTCAAGACCATTGGGGCCGAGACCGAGACCGAGATGAGACCCGAGACGTCCCTCTCCGATTCCAAAACGAGCAGAGACGTTCACCTAATAGTCCGAGACGTCCATAAAAATGTATTCTACTGCAGTAATCAATAGTTGTGTTATTATTTGAATGTAATTTTATGATAACTTCCAGATAAATAGGTTTCGCAATAATTTTAAAATAATTTTATAATTGGCTCGTTACCTATTTAAAGTTTGTGTAAGTACGGTTATGGTTATGTTACTTAAATTTGTGTTTGGTTAACTCCTATGTTGCAAAGTAGGTATCAACTTAGTACTTTTAATGCACAATGTTTGATCGTGAACAGACAAGCAGGAACACTACTGCATGTAGTTGCAAGCTTCTAACTATAGTTGGCCTAGATGTACAGTCATCCAGCAGTAAAATCAAAAAATGAGTACATTATTAAACAGAAAGTAAATAGGACAGACTGATGTCGTGCCACTGATTTCTACTGGTGTTTTATGTCGACGTATAACAGTAGGATATAATCTACTAGTATAAGCCTAAAGTGAACAGCTTAGTACTGACAGTCTTCTACTCTGTCAAATTCAGTCATTACAAGTATTCATAAGCATCGTTGATCCAAAGTTCCACATGCCAAGTAGACAAAATGTGTCGTTATTAATATACTGCGAAACTAGTAATTTATATGTATTAAATTTTATTATGTTACGTAGACGGAATGCTCTTACGGATCATAAAGTTGTTACGTTATATTAAAATTGACACGCTAAGTAAACCAAAAATAAGAATCTTAAATCTGCTTAGCACGAGTAATACATCAAAGTCATTACATTTAAGAATATATAAGCCTTCTTCTGGGGGATAGTATAAGTGATGGTAGTTGTATCAATGATGCGACGCCACGCCTTCCTGTTTTGGGGTTTGTTCCATGCAGTACTGAGCCTTAAACCACAACATTCGAGATCTGTCTCCACTATTCTAGTCTATGCACAGTAGTTCCTGGTCTGCCACGGGAGGTCTTTTCCAGTCCTTAGGAGCTTTGTACATTGCGGTCCGTAGAGCTCTTCGATGGTCCTCATTCGGTGAAGCTCGCTCAACATGGTCAAAGAATCGAAGCCTGCAAACTTTGATGATAGAAGAGACTGGTAAATGTACACTTGCTGGCCTTTCTCTGAGCTCCTCATTGGTGACATGGTCAACATAGGGAATCTTGAGGATATAAGCGCGAAAAATGTATACAAGCGTAAAAATGTTAAACTCAAGTTAAAGCATACAGCTCGGAATATGTTTGACCAAAATTTTTTAAAAAGTCAATATGCGTGATTTCATTCTGAAATTGTCTGCAAAATTGGTTCAAATTAAGAATCATTTTGCCAAAGCGGGTCACATTTCTGGCTGTACATATTCTACGCGTCGTAATACAAATGGGCAGCATTGCGAAAGTTTCATCTTCTCACCAGCAAAGGTCTCGGGACTTGCCCAGGAGACCGAGACGAGACCCGAGAAGTTGGCCAAACTGTAGAAGACCAGATTAAGAATTGATGTTAGGATGGTTCCGAGACCGACTCAAGACAGAGACGTCGAGAGCGAGGCTGTGATCTTCCATTTACATCTCCAATAACTTAATTCACATAAGTACAAACTGCATTAATACATTTCTAATTCGAACACTCGATAAAGCAAGGTCATTTATATCACTCTCTTTAAGCACAATAAGTTTTCGTATTAGCGATAATGTAACTAAGAAGACTTTGTCTTTTGGATAATGTTTCAGACAGAAGTAATTTTAAGATCAATATCATGAATGGTTTGTAGCAAATACGTCAGCAAAATAATCAAATGCTTTTAAGACCTAAGTACTTACAAATGAATAACACCTGCGCGTGTGCGACCATTTCGGAGTCTGAACATGTGAAGGTTCCGGCTATGGAATCATTTGGTGAGCGTATAATTAGGTTGGATGCGTTTTCAGTCGGTTGATCAATCCAGTACACTTGTGTAAAATCCGGGTAAACAACTGACCCTGATGCAATGGTAACGTTGTTACTTTCACCCACGCGTACTAAGTACCAACTAATGTTATTGGATCCCAGAGTAGAAGAACAACTCATGCTTCTGTTCCGAAAGCTCTGAAGTACCGCATCATTTGAGGGCGTTGTAATTAAGCGACCAAATACAGCATAACCTAAGGAATATAAAAAACATGGTCAAACAAGAAAAGTTATATGGCTGATGTTGATGCTGACGACATATATAAAACCATTCACATATAGTTGCAGTGCATTCGTGAAATTCATATAAAAGCTTCTTCGGATGAAACTGCTGACACATGAACTAATGGTTATAGCGACGAAATGGGTTATCCCCATAATACAGCTTTCACAGGTAACAGTAAGTGTAAAGGTTTTACACTGAAACCATGTCCACAACCAACCCAGAAAAAAGCCTATATGAGAGAAATGCGACAGGTATAAGCTGCATAACAAAGAGAGAGAAAATATCAGCGCAACAAGAAGAACGTAGGCGATCATTTGCATTTATTTCGTTGCTAGGCTACAACCACTTCAAAAGCAACAAGCCTGTGCCATTATGCAGACAAGAACTTGAATCAATTGATATGGTTTGGTCATACGTGATAGTTAAACTCCATGCTATTTATACGTTTATGCTGAGACGTCTTGCTTACGCAATACAACGCAACACAGCGTTCTTAAATTGCAGTGTGTGTGAGGTTATTACTGCCTGAGCTTATGTAGGCACACTACATAAACGCACACCAAGAGAAAAGCAGACACGTAGACAAAACAGGTGAAGAGATGTTAATTCAGGATAACAGTCAAGAACAAAAGGTTAGAATGTCCATAAAGACAACATAAAATGATGAGTTGGAAATCATAAAGCAGTTGGAAAGACTTGACCTCCATACTTCGATCCACTACAATTCAACAGGTGTTTGCACCTGATGTTGAATCGGATGTGGTCAAGATCCTTCAGGGCTATCGTTAGAATATAACGACATACCGTGGACGTCTTTCCGCTTGAAAAACGATCCTCAGATCCCGAGACCAGCTCCCAGAACACTGTCGAGCAGCCTTTAAAATGGTCCAGGGAAGTGTCCGCAGCCGTCACTGCTGGTACCGAGAACCACCCCAACTAATCACATTTAAATCGCCTCCACACACTACTGAGGAACCCTTCCTGGTGGTCCATTCTGATCTAATGACTTCTATAGCGCTGTTATCATCATGCAAAATGAATCAATCGATGGCCTATTCCATTGAAATCGCAATCAAAAATAATAATCCATTGGATAAGGCAGGTCGATTTCGAGTCTTATCACTATTGAACTAGGTCATGTGATTGCCTTTCTCTGGTCATGCCTGAAACTAGAACGAGTGAACAAGCATTTTTGATTGTTGAACCTAAATTTTGAGATTTTCTTCCTGTATCTTTTCGTTCTGTTCGGTCTCTTGTGCCATTTGCTTCTAAACTCAAAACTTACTTTTTTCAAATTGCTTATCCACCGTGGTCAGTGTCCTCTGTCTAAGTGGACAGACCTTCAGGACCTTGACTTGATTACGGTTTGTTTTGGGGATGCCATCGGTTTATGCCTTTTGCATTAGACACCTTTGTTACAGAAGTTCCTAATTAATAATAAAAAAATAATTATTATAGTAATAATAATAATAAATGTATAGGTTTTTGTTATTTCTCTTGCGCCATAGTTTATCGAAATTATTTTTAATTCATGTGGATATCCTTCCCATAGTTCGTCCACCAGTGTTTTGCACAGTTGTTTTAACCTTTATTTTATCAAAGTGAGATTTGCAATTATTTTTATTTTAAGATAACTATCAAGTCAATTTGAATGTCTCAACTGAAAGCCGCCTGTAAAATTATTTTTGCAAATGAGGTCATCCATTATTCAGTGTACTTGAACTTTTTGGATTGCCTTATTGGTGCCTTCAAGTATACGTTTGCTTTATGTGATATTGTTTGTAATGAAATTCATTGATGAATCAATAAAAGATATCATCCAATCATTCATTCTCACATCAATGAAAAATTTCACTGAGGGTTTCTTTTGAGGTTGTGAAGGAGGTTGGAGGACTTATTCGACGTTCGACCACTCCACAGCTGAGTCCATGATTGGATTTTTCTAAAGTCTCAAATGGGTGTTTGTGTGAATGGCTCAGGCCATGAGTTCTGCTATCTGCTAGCTGCGTTAGCTAAATTTAGTGAAAAGGATTCTCACTTCTTCATGTGAAATATAGTTAGTCCCGGTTAACCGTAACTCATTCCACTGGATCTACGTAGATCTGCAACTTTTGTGTTACCGTGTTCCTTAAGTGTGTTATATCATAATCTTTTGAAATGCATTAAAGATAACTTGAGTAGAACAACACCACTCGTCTTCTTCATTCGACCCACAGCTGCTCCGACTCATTAATATTAATGGATAATATGCACATCAATGAGCTAAAACATTCAATTGAACTCAAGTACAAAAGCGATGTAAATATGATTGCGCATATCTTACCGTAGATAATGGTTAAAAGCGTTGTTAATATCAGGCGTTTTCCCATTCTGTTATATTCAGTGATGGCTCTGTATGAAACACTGCCTTCTTGTACGGAGAATTCACGTGCTGGATTATTTAACTCATAGATCTACTTGTGTGATTACTCGGTGCAGCGCCTTGCATTTATAATTTACAAAAACGTATATCAGAACAGCATCATGGAAACTTGCCTGGAACCTACATGTGACTATTCTTTATTGCCGAACTCAACGATATGCATCGTGACCAGGAGCACCGTTGATGTGTACTTAGTAGATACGCCCTTGTTAGTTTATTTGAGGAGACTATGCAAATTTCCAAATGCATACTTACATGATGTGCATGCATGCACAAATGCATGATTATATGCATATATAAATACATGCCTATATAAACGCATGCATATGTGCACACGTCTACGCAAATATACAGGCATACAAAAACACATACATATATATACGCATAAAAACATACATACATAACCACGGTATGTCAGTGTTGGGGTGAACGTTCTAAAAATGTCGGTTCTTTATTCTCTGTTGGATTTCCCGAAACACTTAGTTAACAACTCGTTTTTTTACATCCGGGATCCCATGCAAAAACCATCTACTCTTGAAAATGCAAAGAGCAAATATGCAACGATGTACTGAGTGTTCCTACGAAAACGTGTTATTTTCATTTTCAATCGTTTCACTTTTGTAAATTTATAAATTATTTTACATCAAACTGCTGAAAACATTTTTCCTTTATAATAGTATGTAATTTTTGCAACAAGCAAAATTTCACCAAGTGATACAAAGAAACAAATAAGTATAATAACTACAATGAACTACATAGATCTTTGTTGACCACTTATGGATATTCATGTGGACTGTGTATGAAAGAAAATTATTATTATTTCTGCATTTGTTAAGGACCACTAACTATTGACCAGCAATTAATCGATGGCGCTTAGCAATTGTTCAAGGATCTACTGTAACTGTCTCAGGGGAAGTTCTAACCTGTACTCTCCGTGTTACAGTACAAGCCGAGCTATTCTGCTACCGTGCCCCACTCAAGAGATCGTCGGTTCCGTTAACTAACTCATGCTATTTCCATAGTATATACACATTTACAAATGAAGACTTCATCAGTGTTCTGAGAAACATGTTCTGTTTTTGATAGTAATGATGTTGCTCAACAGAATATGAAACAAGACATGTCACAAATGCTGTGGAGAAACTTTATACATATGCTACTATATGTGGAGTTGGAAATATGCCCAGGTTAAAAGTCTCATATTTCAAACATTTTCAAAATTGTTAATATTATGTTGGCAATAAGAATGGCAAATTTTAGTGCGACACAGTGTAGGCCTAGATTATATTTCTAGGGCAATATTTATACGTAGTCACGTAGCTGCTTTTACGCGTCCATTGGGCAAATGTCCTTGAAAACGGCTATCGATCCTTGGTGTTATATGGTTAAAATTTTGCTTGAATTATTATTATACAAAGTATAGCCGGAATTTTTAACATCTGAGGTCACTTGATTTGTAGTTTCTGAAAATGACAGAAAGCATTAAACACAATCTTTAGTGTTTAATCAAAGGGATTCCGATATAGAGCGACATCGCTTCATTCTAGGCACACCTTTTTCAACAGATTAGGAAATCTCAAGACGAATTAAATTGTGTATCGTAATTCGCTAGAGAAGGAATCAGGTTCGATTTTTGCGGTAAGAGAAACGAACGGCAATCAAATAGCCTTCATTTGGCTGTATAGTTTCCGAACCTGGGTGAAATGAGCCTGCTCCAGGTTTGCCATGGCTAGATGATAGAATGGCAGAACCTAGAAGCTTTTCAATAACAGTCATACTGCTATCGTTGACACGCCCAGACATGCCCGAAAGCGATTATTCAGTAGATCTTACTTCTTATTTGCTTACTTTCTATTTACTTACTACCGTTGTATAAGCCAAGGATTATAAAGCATGGCATTTACGCAACTACAGTCGCTGATAGGCACATATGTAGGTCACAGGCGCCGCTCTGCGTATGCAAACCGAATAAATGTTCGAATACTCTTGGATCGTTAGTTACCACATGTGTTTATTAATATAAAAGTACTGTACTTATTCTTCCATCTAACACCTCATGTTTCAACGAACGTACAGTCAATTTTCTCAGGCATAATAAATAAAGTATAATTCAGTTTTAAAATAATTAAATATATTCCTACCGCGGCCAGATATCGGAATTAATTTAGTAGGATCCAAAGAGCGGCGCACATCTCCATTTTGTGTATTAGGGATATTCATGATGCACACAATGAAGTTTTGAACTTAAAGTACAGCGTATAAATGGTCGCAACAAGCAAGGCTGCTCGTAAATAAAATGAAGAGCTAACTGAAGAAACATAAATGAAACTGAGACCAGGTGCCATTAACTGAATGACTTTTAGTAAGGGTGCTCTTCTTCGAAAAGAGGTTGGTAACCACTAGTATTGCGTTAAGGCTGTAAAGCGTAATCAGACATGACATTTCTGATTTCTGTGTATTAGGGTAGTAGTATTGTCAGCCTGTTTACCTGATTTTTCTCTAAAACATATAACAATGCAAATATTAACTGTGGCTTGAGAGAGCACAAGTAAGACCAGTCCTACTGTTTGCCCAACTATCAGGGCTACCCTCTTTGTTGACTGGTCTGAATAAGTACGACTGGCATACTGATCACTGATATCCGACATTTACTGCAGCAAGGTAATGCGGTTTAATGTAGTTAGTGTATGTCTGTATGGTAATCAGGTGTTTGAACCGCAACGTCTGATCACATGCCATTTCATTACGCGATGTTTGATTAAAAGCCGTTCGATATAAAGTAAAGTAAACAAATTATAAAAATGACAAAGCCTAAATAATAGGCTATATTATACAATGACACAGTGCCTATTTGGCGTGGCAACTGTTAACTAGTGCTTAATGCAAGTAGGTTCATAGTTATGTAACTTTATTTCATGTTTGGTTAATTCCAGTGCTGTTAATCGTGAAAGCGTCTTGAAGGTGGAAAGAGGCGTGAACGATGGGGAAAGCCTGGTGTCGTTCAAACAATCTCACAACGACGAGTTGTAGCTTCGTTATTAGAATTAATTAGAATTTTTAAAGATATTGTATTTAAAACATTGTTACGTTATATATATATACATGAAGGCAAAACTCATTATTCGGTTCCAGGTCAAGATCCAGAAGTCAGGCAGGCAGACAGTCAAACTGCCATGGTGGATGGTGCTTGAAATTGAACCGAGGCGAGATACAAGGGGAAGAGGAAGAATCAGAATAGGATTTTTGGAAGTCAGTATCAAGCAGATTCTGCGAAAGTCGCGGATATGCATAAAGCAAGAGCGGGAAAGATGGGTGATATGATCAGAAAAGTGAGGTTTTGGTCGAATATTACACTTAAATTGCGGACAGAGGAGTTAGTATTAAAGGTTTGGGTGGAGGAAGAGTCCAAGCTGAGCGAAATAGAGGGGTCAGGAATTTTTTTGAGCTTGTAGCTTAGGTCAGTAAGTATGAATTCAGTTTTAGGTGGGTTATGGCGCAAGATATTAATTGTCAACCAGGAGGAAAATTGTTTGACCACAAGAAGAAAATGGTCTATAGACTCGTTGAAACAATCCAGAGAGAAAAAGATGAATAACTGGATGTCGAAAGCGGACAGGTAATGGTCAACTGATGATGTTTTGATAAGTGAACTGAGTGGGGTGGTGTAGCGGATAGACAGAGGAGGTCCAAGAACGGAGCCTTATGGAACTCCGCAAGTGACAGGGCATGATTGAGAATAGGCTTCCGGAGTTTTAACGGAGAAAGAACGGCAGGAGATATAAGACTGTACCAGAGGAGAGCAGTGTTAGCAAAACCAAACCAGGTTGAAAGTCGTTGGAGTAAGATATTGTGATCAACGGTGTCGAAGGCTGCTGAGATATCAAGGAGACTGAGGCAAGAAACCTGTCGATTAGAGATGGCAGCTTGTAAAAGAGAGATATGAGCAAAGTTTCAGTTGAGTGGTGTCTAGTAAAACCAGACTGGTGTGGGTTAAGGAGGGAGTTGGAAGCTAAATAGGCATTGATCCGAGAGAGGACGATCCGATCAGTTAATTTGGAGATGAAAGTCAGGTTAGAAATGAGTTTAAATGAAACAAACTGGATGATCAAAATAGATTCCCACTGCTTGAAAGTCGTCTCAAATCGCCATTCGCATTGTTGAAGCCTTGAACATACGGTCTTTGCATTTGTACTCTTACTCGTTAGAATTTGACAATCGTTTATTCATAAGGTATGACTCGTGAGATGTCATAGTGAAACAAGAGAAAGTGAACTTTTATATACTGCAGATTTTCACTTTATTTTTTTATCAATTTAGTATTTATTATTATTTAAATTACCTACATTTGTCATTGCGTGCAGTAAATTTTTATCAGGGTTTTGGGCTTATAATGCACTTATTAAATATGACGTTGATTTTCTGAAAAGCCTAACACAACTTGGCTTCGGTTTCAATATAAAGTACTCAATATGAATTTAGGTATACTTAGGTTTGCACAGCGTCTCCTTTCGATACATTTCAAACACTCTCATACAAGAAAATGGCAGTAATGAAAGTGTCTAAACGATTTATATGAGAAGACATGGAGAGAATTAACATTCCTTCTGAAGCAAGTGCATGATTTGCACGATTAGTTTCTGTAAAAGTCATCAGCAGAAGTAAAATATCCTTCATTTGGCAATATAGAGTCCCTACATTGTTGTCTCAAGTACACGTCGTAATTGCGTGATTGTAGCTGCAAAGCATTTTCGTACTCCGGGTTGCTGGTTTCCTGTACTCCAGAGTTGAACTGATTGTCGGGCTGTTTCCTAGATCTCCTTCTGCAGCATCTGACGATGCAAACAATCAAAATGGCTAGAAAAAAGACAAATCCGGCCAACCCTACGGTTAGTCCAATAATGAGGGTCACTTTTCTTGTCGATGACTGATCGGTGTAGGCGAGACAGGCGTACTGATAGTGTAGGTATCCAAGAGTTATCTGAAAAACGTAACAGAATTTAATGTAGTCAGTACAGTTTTCGCGCCATGCAATGAGTGACTTTTTTTGTTTGTTTTCTAAATGAAGGATATTCAATCAGCTCTATAGAATTATAACACATTGATTATTCAAAGCGGCTAAATTTTGGCGGAGGGCTAGCTACAAATCGATGCGTGATTTTATTACTAATGGTCTTATGGTGAAGAATTGAAATGGCTAGTTGTTCAAAGCCTTATTGTACAGTAATGACCAGACATAAGATTCCTGGGCTGGAGACCCTTTGAGTGAAGCACAATCGTAAATGTTGTGCTCTCTATTTTAAACTCACTATATACAATCGAAACTCAACATTGCATTGTTCTAAAGTTTTCACTTTCCGACTATCAGTTGCCCTCGCAGCATGGCATAGGTCGCTAATTAAGACTTACTGTAACGCTCAGATGCTGACCACAGTAGATTGTATCGTTCATTGTTGATGGTGGCTTTACTTTTGGTGGTCGACAGCTCAGCTGATTGTCTTGTAGGTTGCTATTTTCGCAAACATCACTACCAACTCGGACCAGATAGTCAGCCATACGACAACCGCGTGTCATATTTTTGCCCTTTACAGACACAGCAAAGTATACCTCTTTATGAATTAAACCTCAAAGTAGCACATAACATCAGTTACAAATTCCACACTCATGATTCAATGTTACAAAATTCAATAATTACATGAATGCAAATCTTAATGAATGTACATGTAACATATATTCAAGTAAATGGATCGTGACCGTCATCTCCAACGGATTAAGATTTCTGACTACGATTTCACTTGAAGCGACCATTGAGCGATGCCTTGTGCATTATGATAAAAGCGATAAAATTTATTACATTAAATTAAAACTTTATACAGTCATTAGTCATGTCCAACTTTTTTGTCGGAATTTTTTGGTGTTCGTCTTCGCGCAATGTCGACAAACAAGATCGAACCCTCTTCGTCATCGAGCCAAGGTGTGAGGTTCGAGATCTCGGTCTTCTCCTTAACAACGATCTTTCAATGACGTCTCACATGACTACACTTGTGCGGAACTGCTTTTCAATTCTCAGCCAAGTAAAGGCTGCCTAGCAATATCTTACGAAGGACGCCAGTCGCATTCACGCAGAGTCTGGTGTCGAGTCCGGTCGACAACTGTAACGGTGGCTTTGTTTGCCTGCCGCAGCGCTGTATCCTTCGGCTTCAGAATGGTCAATAATACTGCAGCTCACCTCGTTGCACGAGTGAGAAAGTTTGCTCACATCATGCTTCTGCTGCTTGACCAGCTTCGTTGATTGAAATTCAGCGAACGGGCCATATGTAAACTTAGCCTTCGTAACCGTCCATCAAGCTATCTTACGGACGGCATCAAGGCGGTGTCTGATGATCCTATCGATTCCGGCTGCGATCATCAAGGTCTTCTAATGTATGCATACCGGCAACTAAGACTAACTTGGTGATCGTGCCTTTAGAGTCGCTGGCCCCGCGTGCCTTGAATAGTCTTTCTGTAGCCATCCAAGAAGCAGAGAATGTTTCTGTTTTAAGGGACTGCTGAGACCCCATCTGCAATCTACTAGCAACTAAAATTTCATGTTTACTGTCTAACTTTAGTAACAGCATTTGATTTTGTACACCATCCATTTGTTATTTATCATTGGACTCTTTCGCGCCGACATTTGAAACTGAAAGCACTCCTGAAATTATTTTCTTACTGACGAGACTGCTTAAATTGTCGCGATTACAATTACAATAACAATTAGTCAGAAATAAATATATAAATTCTAAATCTGCAGTTCTTTTAAACCTACGACCTGAACGTAAGAACAACTTTCAAAGTTACGTTTCACTATGAACAAGCTTTAGGCGTAATAACTTGCAACTATGGTCAGCAGGCCCCTACTGATTAGAGCAGGACATATTTTGTAACTACGACTGTAATCACGAATTTCCATAGCGTATCTTAAAAACAAACTCCTCAGAGGCAATCCCGACTTGTTGACACAAGTTATTGTCAATATTGTTGCTGTTGTCAAATGTTATGGTAACTTTTATTGTTATGTATGAGCAACTGTGGAACTACCTTAATTGAAATGAATTCTTCCATGTTGGGATCGTATTCTAGAATATCTTTAGTGGAATTAATTTGTGGAGGAGAATGAAACAGAAGTTGAGTTTCTGGTAGAGCGTCGTTGATATTCTTATATTTCTCATATCCATCTAGGATGAACCCGACATAGATGACAACTCGATCAACTCCATTTGTTCCATTCAAGGACAAAGCACTTAGGTATCGTTTACGCCTCGAGAGTGGGAATAGATTTTCTGCAGTTACTTGGTTGTTCGAATTCGTATCACGGGTGCTTCTACTATGGTATTGGGAGTCCAAGACTTGGAGGAAATCTTCGGGTATATTTATTGGTGGCATTCGACAAGTCATTCTACTACCATCTTCAGTTGTTACTTCACAAGACTGCAAGCAAACAAGAAATACGATATGCATGATAAAAGTGACTAATTAGCTTACATGATAAGTTACAGGTCTTTATTCAGAAGATTCTGCAGACACAGGCAGAATGCTACTGGTTAACGTCCAAATACCTTCCAGTAAAACCATACATATTCGAATCGCATCACTTATATGTCAGTGCGAGATACCCGTCTAAAAGGTCAAAAGGTTTCAGAATGCGCCATAAAGGGCATTTGAAAACATATTTGGCAAAATAGGCAAACCCAGTGAATTCATTTAAGTATAGTGCAGAATTGTTCCGAGAAAGATTTCTAGTCATGCAAATTCAGCGACTTATTTTATAATGTTCGTCTTTGCTTTCGCTTTTGTTGGAACATTCCTTAGTTTAGATTTCCCTTGTATATACGTAGGCCAACTGTTTCAGTTGGCTCTGCTCAACATAAATTTGTAACCTAACTTAAGTCGAATCTGTACAGATAGTTTGATTAGTTATTCATCAGCACTTCAAAGAGATTCTAAAAGCACACATACATAAGCACATGCATGCTTATAAGCATCCATGTACACATGTAACTGTAACCCCCGCGAAATTTCTAAACACACACACAAAAGCCGTTTCAGGAAGAGACAAGCTTATTTACCGGCCTATATCAAGTCAAATCCGCAAGAGCCAGTGTTTATTTCGAGTTTTGATGCCAGGCCAGCATCCGGAAAGATCAAGTCGGAGAGACTGCAGGATGCTATGGTGCAAGTCTTTGATGATGGTGCAGGAAAAAGACAGGGTAGAAAAGACTGAAAATTCGGTTTTCAGTATTAAGCGAGAAGCCAAGTTTTTCTGTAGTAAAAAATGGGTTTGCAAACTAAATAACTTTTATAAAATTGAAGATGGCCATACTGTATGTGCAGTTCTCGGTAGAGGAACTTATAATAGTTCATACTAAATGAGTTGATACATAATATATGCATAAATACATACATGCATACATACATTCTTACATACATAAGTCCATGCATACATTCTTATTTACATACATAAACTCATAAATACATACATATATACATGTTCACATACATACAACACATACATACATATATTCATATATCCCTGGACACATTCAAGTCACGACTCAAGACACATCTTTTTAGGATATCTTATGACTGCAGTTAATTTTTGAACCCTTGTACAGCGCCCTTTTCTTCGGCCTCGGCTGTGCTACGGCGCTATATAAATTGTCTTATTATTATTATTATTATTATTATTATTATTATTATTATTATTATTATTCACATATATTGCTTAGAATACTGGTAAGAGTGTACACCTCACATGCTTTTATTGGAGAAGTTCGACTTCATCTAATCTGTATAGATAATAATAGATCTAAAATCAATTATGCTATAGAGAATATAAACGACTGCATTCAGAATTTTATTTCTATTTAATTTGTAACTTTGTTTTCTACCTCCAAAGAAACTTCTGTAGTGGTATTTTTTTCGAGTCCTCTTTCAACGACGATAGTTGCTTGAATCAGTGGATTAGCTACAGATGACAGCTGAGTCCCTGTTGCAGTCACCAACGTTCCACCTCTATGAATTAAATACCATGCATATTACATTTTATAACTACAAACCGCAATCAAACTTGAGAAAGTTTAAAATCTTAAAAACTTTGCCATGATTGAAGTTTCGGAAAGAGCATTAATTTTATTAAAAGAAATGTACATGTATTTCTATTTAGTTGCTTATATATTCATTTATTTACTTGTACACAAACTCATTGAAACTTACGTGACTACAAATGTAGTTGGACTGATGTCTGTTATTTCTGGATTGCCTTTGTAAGTGAAAGATAAATTTGTACTTATGTTGTATGGTCCGGGTGTGATCTCGATTGTTATCGGCAACGGTTGTCCAATTAGCGCTGGTGTTGCATTTGTAGTTAGCGTTGTTATTGCATCTAAAGTTGTTATCACAAAACTGTTGCTTGTCCTAAAAATCAACTTAACAAGTTGATTATAGAGAAAATCAAACAGCGAAAGATAGCAATTATTTCCATGGAATATCTTAACGTTACAAGCATATGCACATGACTATACACCTGAAACAATCTACTCGAACGAATTTGAAGGAACTCAGGATTTTAATCCGTAACCCGCAAATATTATCCAGGGGCTATTTGTGTATTGGCACGATGAGCTAATCTGTGAGTCTAAGGTAAGACCACTCGTTGCGGCAGGAATATTCACTGCACTAATCGTTAGTCTTGAGTCTGGTGTCTTGAGTCTAAATCTTGACAAATTGTTGGGGTTGGAATAATTTTTACTTTTTGGACCCATTAAAGTTGGCTGCGTAACCAATCTTGGATCGACCCATGAGTTAGCTAGTTAACGACCAATGGAATTGGACAAAGTATTCGAATTTCCTAACCAAGCATGAATGATCTTAAGATATGGTGTTAGCATTTGAAGCAGTTTGATGCTCTGCAGTATAGACAATGCTCAATTCTAATGATTCAATTTTGCATTAACATTGACAGTACGATTGCACACTGGATTGTAATTTAATTATCATGATTGGGCGGAACTAAGAAACTGAGGTGGGATGGTAAAGTCGTTGAAAGGCAATAAATTTTACAGGAAAGCATTGATGTGTAATAATTATATCCCGCAGCAGCCATTAGGTCGTAATGCAGGAGAGACGATAGAGGGTGACGTACAGTGTATCGCCTATGTGTATCGACTGTTGCAATTGTAATTCGTAATTGTAATCACACATTTGTGTTTAAAAGAAATTCCTCAGAGGCATTCAGTGTTCCTCAGAGGCGGTTGACCAACATCACCTGACTTTTGGCTATCAGCTTCCCTTGAGTATACTACAGGTTGTCCGAAGTCCTTGTTCTTCTTGAGTACTTGACTCGAATTAACTTGCCTATATCTACACTATCTACCTATTACTTATGCAATTAACACTCGGCTTTAAGGCTCAGCGTTATGCAAGAAATTCGTCGTGGGATGGCTTTCTATTAGTGGGGTAAACATGCCTAAACGAACAAACTTACCAGTGTTGCAGTGTTAACTGAACATAACTTTTAAGATCTTCGGATGCGTCCGTTGGAAAAATAGCCTGGTATTTAAGTGAGTCTGTCTCTCTGTCTTTATGCCTCTGTCTCACATCTGCTTCGATCTAAATTGTATGTATGTATGCATGTATGCATGTAAGTATGTATGTATGTGTCTGGCTATATACAGAGCGCCTGTTGAAAACCTCACAAACGCTATAAAACATGGCTATCTAACAGTTTTGAAAAGGTGCGATTTAATATGAGTTGGTGGTCTACAACTCTGCTATTCTTGTGTGAGTGTCATGTGCCTATTGTCATTGAATATAACTTCGATTATTGCAGCGGTGTTTGATTTTGATGCTGCTGAAGCTAAAAGAATGGTCTAATGGTTTATGTGCTGTATTGTCTGCCGAGAAGTCAGGGGTTAAAATCCCCGCCAGGACAGAAATTTTGTTGAGATTTCGGCTCCATCTTCGCCACCTAGCGAATTCAGCTACAATGAGAACACTAATGGTTCAATGTCGGTGGGAACCAAGAGGCGAGGAAGAGTACTGGCAACCGATCTCGTATTTCAATACTTCATGCCTCTTACTGCCTGTCTATCTCAAGCCACTAATCGAAATGCGCTTTGAACACTAATATGTGAAATTTCGACTAACCTGTCCCTTATTAAGATTGTAGTTTTCAGAATGCCACCCAGATACACCGCAGAAATGTTGGTAATTTGTTTTGACCAGTTATTAAGTGTTACTGTGACTTTAGTTCCTCCTGCGATTGGGCCATACAATGGTTTGGCCGTAGAAGACAGCTCTGTAACATAAACGAGGAATGTTTACAAACATGAAATTAGAAGAGTTGTGTGACGTCTGCCTACATCATTATTTGCAATAACTGAATATTTTAAAGTTCTAATAACCTTATTTATAACACATTTAAAATATTGTTAACGTCGTTTTTCACTAATAAGAGAAAAGGTAGCATTCTTTTGGGTTGTCTATAGTATGGCCTAATATATCTTGCTTTATTAGCTTCGTTGGATAACGGGTAAATCAAGGTTCCTCCGTGTTTCAATGCCGGTTCCGATAATGATTGTGGCTTTATTTAAGAGGTTTTAACCTCGGGCTAACACGGTCCGAACGCGTGGATATTTAATGGCGTGGTACTCATTCAAACGGACAGCGGTAATAATAGATCTCATCCTATCAAATTGGTTGGAAAAAAGCATGTTCGAATCAATACGGTCGCTACAGAAAAACGTGCACATTTATATTTACATTTTTGAAGTGTCGAAAACAAGGGTGAACAATTTAAGAAATCTGTTGAATAAAAACCTAAAATGAGCAAGAACTAGGTAGAGGAAACTTTTAAAAATTGTGTTCACATTTTTTGGCGTCAAATTGATTTGAGCAAAGTAAGTGTGTCTAATAAATTTCTATTAAGTGCTCTTAAGACACAACAGAACAGATTGTCTATGACACAAACAGAACAATGTAGATTTGAGTCGGTGATGTAATTGTAGTACCTAGTTACTGAATCATACGGTTATTGATGGCTAAATAACAGTTTATGAAACAAAAGTTGTAACGGCCCACATTAGATTTCCCAGCGATTTACTTACTCTCCACAGACAGGTTATAAACCGTATTTGATGCTGAATACCAACGACCGTTTACGTAAATTGAAGCCGTGCATTGGTATGAGCCACTATGCCACACCATCAAATGGGGTTCATTGCTCGAGTTTCCGTAAGTCAGGTCGGTCCACGAGTAGTTAGCCGGAGGATCGGAGGTTACATGACATGTAAGCGTACTTCCAAAGTAAAGCATCGCCCCGGAAATAACACCGGCGATACTCACATTGTTCATCGTTGGGACACCTGTAAAAACGAAAGAGCCAAAACTGAACAATCAGTATGTATCATGCCTTAGACGTAATCGCAAGAAATAGTTTCTTGCAATAAAATATCAACATTTGCACCAAATTGTTTCAAGCCGCTAAGTCCGCTTTTATTTTGACGTTATGGTTGTGATTCCATAACTATCTATAGAAAGTTTTAGTCGTTGGAAATGAAATATTCCATTTAACATTTCAATATTCGAATTTCTTTTAATTTTCATCATGATGAGTAATATTAACATCAGGACTAAGGCGAACTGGTATGGGATTGCTAAGAGCTAAACGTGGTGCAACGCCTTTTGCCCACCGCCCCATATAGGCCTATATCAACACGACGTAGTTAATGAGGCTGAAAATGGCATTTAGCATTCCCTTAAGAAAATATACCAGTGAGGCATAAATTGAAAGTTCATAAGTTCGATTTGCTCGCAAGGTACTCACATGATACATTCAGCAAACGAACTGCAACTCCGGTTGCAAAGTTAGGAGCATTGTTTGCAGAACCTGGCAATAAGTTGCCCATTGGTTTTCCAAAATATACGCTGCATTGCATCCTAACAGACCTGGGACATGACGACGCAGTCCAATAGAAAGTTGCCGTTGCTGTAATCCGTGAATTCGATTTGTTCAACTGTGGTGAAGTAGTGTTATCAATTAATTCGTAGGTGGGATATGCAGAAGTGTCGTACAGATAGAAAATCGGAGTGATGAATGGATTTCCAAGGTAAATCACCGAGCAAGACAGGCTGGCAACGTCGCCATATATAACGTTACCCGACGCGTTAGAAGATGAAGTGAAGCTATCTAAAACCAAAACAAAAAATATGACGGAGTGGAAAAGGAAATTGCCGCAGGTATCTTCTATTGGGTGCCCACGAGATCCGTGGGGTCGGGAACGACATGAAACCGAGACTTTCGCCTGACAGTCCAAGACGAGACCGAGTCCGAGACGTCCATGAAATCGTAATTTATTGTCAGCAATCAGCAGTTTAGTTAATGTTTGAACGTAGGCTTACAGTATATTGACTTTCGTTTCAGCACGTTTCGCAATAATTTTTCAATTATTTTATAATTCGCTCGATATCTATTTATTGTTTTTGTAAATACGGTTATAGCTATGTTATTTTAATTAGTTTTGGTTGATTCCAGTCTTGCAAGGTAGGTTGCAACTTCATATTTTTAATGTACGTTGTTAGATGTAGAGCAAATACCCAGAGACGCTACTACACAAAGATGCAAGATTCCGCCTATCGTTGGCCTAGGTGTACAGTCATCCACAAGTAAACTCATATAACTGAATCAAACATAAACTAAATGGGTCAGATGAAGGCCACTACAGTGCTTTCTACTGAAATAGTAGGCTATAGACTACTAGCATAAGCATGAAGTTAACAACTTAGTACTGACAATCTTCCACCCTGTCAAAATAATTCATTACAAATATTCAAGACCACCGCTGATCAAAGTTCAACAATAGACAGAAGACAGAAGGTAGGCCTATCTTTAATATTATACTGGCATACTAGTAATTTATAGTGCGCTAAACCTCGTTTTGTTTGCGTAGGCCGAATCGCTAACTAAAAATGTAGAAATGACTCCAATTAAGTGCTGATTAATTAACTATCATTATGATAGCACCGTACCTGGTAAACTTATGTGACATGTTTGTCGGACACGATGAGTCTAAAGTCGGATTTTTCACAGTTTGGAAGTTTTATTTAATGAAACAGCGCATTCACTTCAATTTCTTTTAAGGAGATGTATCCTTTATGTGAATTTTCATAGTAGTCTCATAGTTGAACAAGTCATCATGACCGGCAAATTTATGATTATGAGAAAACTGCGATTAAAATTATTGGTGGAGTGGACAATCTCCTTAGCATCCTAGTAATCTAATCTAATCAAATATGAGAACTTCTATTGCGCCACTGTATTAATGCTCAAAGCATTATTAGATGGTCGCTGCTAAGCAAAAATCACTATGCAAGCCAAATTCCACGATTATTAGGTCTAGAGACAAGTAAGAAATCTGACAAGACACGGAAACAACTTAAGGATGATAAGAGTGAAGGAAGATATGCGTTTTTAGCTGAGATCTGAAAGTCAGTAATTGCCATAAAATACAATTAAAATTCAATTAAATTAAGATTAAATTACAATAAATTCAAATTGCATTCACATAAATATTAATTTAATTTCAAATAAATTAAATTTATTTTAAATTAAATGTATATTTAATTAAATTTATTTCTTATTGTTTTTAATTTGCCTTAATTTTAAATTTGACAATAATTTGTGGAATTTTTAAAAATTTGCTTCAATTTCATTTAATTTTTTATAGTAATTAGTAACCCTCAAATAAAGCCTTTTTATTCGCTATCGCCTTGGAGAATAACTGTGGCATTTAATTATTTGTAATGGGCCCGCAAACGATGTGTTTCATAGATGACTGCCAAAGGTCCACCCAAAAATACGATTTTTCATTTCTGCTTACAACGAATAAGGCATCGAAGTCACTATATTTAAAAATTTATTTGCTTCAAAAATGTTAGATTAAAGTGAAAACGATATATTTGACCAAATGTGGTCAATATATTAATTAGTCAAGATGCATGATTTCAATCTGAAACACCTTTCTGACATGTTTCAATCTGAAACACCTTTCTGACATGTTTCAATCTGAAACATCTTTCTGACATGTTTCTAAAAATTGTGTGGTACAAGTTAAGAATCACTTTGTCAAAGCGGGTCGCATTTCTGGCTATGCATATTCTACGCATCGCAATACAAATGGGGTGTACGAGAAGAGACCCGAGACGTCCTGCCCAGAGTCCGAGACGAAACCGAGAAGTTGGCCAATCTGTACGAGACGAGACCTAGACAAGACATTAGTAAATTCACATGTCAAGACCGACTCGCGACAGAGACGTCGAGACCGAGACTTCCATTTACATCTCAAATAAGTGAACTCACGTAAGTGCAATCAATATTATTACATTCCCATTGTGAGAACTCATTAATGCGAGATCATTAATGTCCCTCTCTCTCTCTTTCTTATAGCTCAATATACTTTTTGCATAAACCGATCAGACTGTGTCAGTTAGATAATGTATGAAACATAAATCATCTTAGAATACATCAATACATATATATAAATTTTAGAATGAATATCACGAATAATGCATGGTATGAAGCAAATCTGTCAGTGAAATAATCAAATCTTTGCATGAGTGAGCAAAGTTGTTTTTATTTAAGGCGTGTTACCGCAGTACTTACAAGTGATCAACAGCTGCGCGTGTGCCACCATTTCGCTGTCTGCACATGTGAAGGTTCCGGCTATGGAATCATTTGGCTTGCGTATAATTAGGTTGGATGCATATCCGGTCGGTTTATCAATCCAGTACAGATGTGTAAAGGCCGGGTGAACAATAGACCCTGACGCCATAGTAACGTTGTTACTTTCACCAACTCGTACGAAGTACCAACTGATGTTATTGGATCCAAGAGTAGAAGAACAATTCATGCTGATGGTCGAACTCGTATATGGCGCTTCATTAGTGGGCGTTGTAATTAAACGGCCAAATACAACATAACCTACGGACATAAATTAAAACACAATCAAAGAAGACAAGTAATATGCTTGATGCTGATGATTAAGAGACAAATAAACAATTCACATTAACATTTTGCATTGTATTCGTGAAATTCTGATAAAACCTCTTTCACAAAAACTAATAGGAAATAGAAAGCGATAAAAACGTCTAAGCCGCCATAATACAGCATTTCACTGGTAATAGTGAGAGAAATTGGTTTACACTGACAGCATAATTATATGCACAACCAAAGATGTTACTCAGAATATATTAAAGAAATATGACAGGTATTAGCTCACAATGGCAAAACCAAGCAGCAAGGTAACAAGAAGAACATAATCTACCCTTTACATTCATTTCATTGCATGGCTACAATCATTTCAAAAGTAAGAAGCCTGTGCCATAGAGTAGAAAAGAAATTGAACTAATCTATGTCAAGTACGGTCGCTAGAGCTCAAAGAGCTGACAGCACAAGGTGACTATGTCAAGTGAACACCGATAATTAGTTCAACTCAACGCTATTTATATGTTTATGTCTAAACTACATGCATCTGAAATACAACGTAACATAGTATTTTTAAATTGTGCTGCATATGAGTTTATTACTCTTGAGCTTGAGTAGGTATGGCATGTATACATTACAGGAATGCATATCAACGAGGAGAGCGGACACGTAGACAATATATGCGAAGTGATGCTAAGTCAGAAGAACAGAAAGATGCAGAAGGATAGAAAGTCTATAGACAAATAAAATGATGATTTGGAAAGCGTAAAGCAGTTATAGGGAAACAGGAAGTGAGCTTAATACTTCGATAGACTGCAATTTAGCAGTAGTCTCCAACTGACGTTGACTCTGATGTGGTCAAGATCCTTCCTGGAGTGACTATCGTTCAAATACAACGACATGCTGTGAATGCCTTTCCGGTTGAAGCACAGTCATCAGATCCTGATACAAGCTACCAGACAACAACTGAGCAGCCTTTCGGAAATGACCTTGGCTCTGCCGCTTTCAAATGGCCCCAGGATGTGTCCTCTCCCGTCGCTGCTGTAACCGGTAATCGTCCCAATTAACCTCATTTAAATCGCCTATACGCACAACACTGCAGAACCTTTCCAAGTGGTCTAACCTAACCTAATAACTTCTATAGCGTCGTTTTCGTAATGCCCAATGCATCAATGGATGGCCGATTCAAGTGAAATCGCAATTAAAAATAAGTAAACCATTGAGTGTGTCAGAGCGGACCGAGTCTTATCACCGTACAACTAGATCACTTGATTGCCTTTCCTCTAAACTAGAACTGGTGAACAAGGTTCATGGATTGCTGAACCTAAATGTTAAAATACATTTCCTGTATCTTTTCTTTCTGCTCAGTTGCTTGTGTTATTTTGTTCTAAACTAAAGACTTACCTTTTACAAATTGCATATCCTCCGTGGACAGTCTAATCTGTGTTAGTGGTCTGACCTTCTGGACATTGACTTCAATACGGTTTTTTTTGGGATATAGAAGTTCCGAATAAAAAGAATAATAATAATACCAATAAATGTGTAGATTTTTGTTACTTCTCTTGCTCCATAGCTTATCAAAAGAATTTTTAAATTAATGTGGATATCCCTCCCATAGTTCGTCTACCAGCCTTTTGCACAGTTTTAATAACCTATATTTTAACAAAGTGAGATTCGCAATTAGTTTTCTTGTAAGATAATTGTGAAGCCAATATGAATGGCTTAACTGAAAATTGCCTATAAGAATTATTTTTGTAAATGAGGTCATCCAGTATTCAGCGAGACTTGTACTTTGTTGGATTACCTTATTGGTCCCTTCATGTATAAGTTTGCATTATGTGATATTGTTTCTAATGAAATTCATTGATGAATCATAAACGGTATCATTCAACCATTCATCCTTTCATCGATGGATGATTTTAGTGAGGGTTTCTTGGAGGTAATGAAGCAGGTTGGAAGACTTACTCAACGTTCGGCCACTCCATAGATCAGTTTCTGGCTGGATATTTCCAAAGTCTGATTTGGGATTTGTGTGAATGGCTCAGGTCAAAGGAGTTATGCTGTCTGCTATCTGCGTTAACTAAATTCAGTAAAAAGGATTCTTACTACTTCATGTGAATTCTATTTAGTCCCGGTTAACCGTAATTCGTTCTACTGGATCTACATCTGCTACTTTTCTGTTTCCGTGTTCTGTAAGTTTGTTATATCATAATATTTTTGAAACGCAGTACACATAATTGCAAATATGACAACACGGTTTGTCTTCTTCATACGACCCACAGATGCTCAGGTACATTAATATTAGTGTGGCATATGCACATCAATAAGCTGAAACATTCAATTGAACTCAGGTAGAAAAGCAAAATTATATCAGTGCACACATCTTACCGTAGATGACGGTTAAAAGCGCTGTTAATTTCAAACGTTTTCCCATTCTATATTACTTAATCAGCGGTACTTGTACATAAAAACTGCCTTCTTGTGCATAGCATTTTTCACGTACTAGATTATTTAACTGGTAGATCTAAATGTGAGAATATTTCCTACTTAGCCTTGCATTTGTGATATGTATATAAACGTGCTTCCGAACAACGCCCTGAAAACTTGAGTTACACCTATATGCGACCTTTTCTTTCTTATTGAACTCTGACGATATGCATTATGGCGAGGCGCGCTTTTGATACACTCTTTTAAGACACGCTTTTGATATGTTGTTTGAAGAGGCTCTATAAATGTACAGATTCTTGCTTATATAGATGTGCACGCATACATAATTGCATTAATACATGCATATATAAATACGCGTATATATACATACATACATGCTCACGTATATGCATGCACACATACATATATATACACACATACAAACATACATACATGCATATATCCATACGTACAATCATACATACCCACGATAGGTCAGTGCGGGTGTGAACACCTTAACATATCAGTACTTTATTCTCTACTGGGAACTCCAAAACGATTTTGCTAACAAAGACTTTAAAGCCGGTATCCCATACAAACACAAGGTAGTCTTGAAAAGGTAAAGCACAAATATGCAAGGATGTACCGAGCGTGCCTATAAAAGTGTCATTTTTGTTTTCAATACAGTTTAATTGTTAGTAAAAAAAATAATTTACCTCAAACTGCTGGAAACGTTTTTCCGTGAGAATAAATAGTATGTAATTTTTCAACAAACAAATCTTTGGACTCATAATCGTTTGATACAAAGAAACAAATAATTGCAATATCTGCATTGAAATACACAAAAAAGTCAATTGACCACGGATGGATTTTCATGCGCACTGTTTGTCAAAGGATATCGTAAGAGACCATAAGTCTCGTTAATTGAACCCCCGATATTTCGATGGTATATACGCGTTTACAAATGAAGACTTAATAAGTTCTATTTTTTGACATATTGTTGTTGCACACCAGCATGTAAAACAAGTGAATGTCGGCTCAAACAGATGTCTGTATTCTGCGAAACCTATTTTAAGTCGGTATTACATGATTACACAAGATGTGTTATGATGGTTGTGAAGAAACTTTAAACATATACTACTGCATGTGGAGTTGGAAACGGGTCCAGGATAAAATACTCATAATTTCAAAAAATTCAACAATGTTAAGATTATTTTGGCAATAAGAATGCACCTTTTAGTGGGACACAGCGTAGGCCTATATAATTCATCTACGGCAATATTTATATGCTGTCACGTAACTGAATTCACACTCACAGAATGGTCATGGTCCATGCGTCAGACGAGATAAACAGCTTGGGTAAAATGTAGGCGTAACTTTCTACAGTGACAGTGATTGATTATGCAGCATGTCACAACTAATATACTCATGACTTTCTACAGTGACGGCGGTGTCCTGTCACAGCTAATTAATTAATTCATTAATTAATTTGGACATGTACGTTTTTATAACGGTTGGCTTGATTGTTGATTTACTATAAGAAAAAAGATTTAAAAGAAGTGCTAACGGCGGTATAACACAAATTACACACGAGGATATGGCGTGACCATCGAGCAAATGTTTTGGAAACATGTGCTGATCCTTGGTGTTAATTGGTTAAAGTTTCGCTAGAATTATTATTTTACACTATAAAAACTGGACTTTTTAAAATCTGAGGTGACTTGATTTGTAGTTTATGATAATGACAGAGAGCGTTAGACACAGTCGGCAGGGTTTAATTAAAACGATTTCGATATAGAGCGACGACGCTTCATTCTAGGCACACAAACTTCAGCAGGTTACGAAATGTCAAAGGAATTAAATTTTGTTTCTTAATTACCTGCTGAAGGAATCAGATTCCATTTTTTGCCGTAAGAGAAACCAGCAGCAATCGAATAGCCTTCATTTGACTGTATAGTGCATTGTCTCCCAACCTGGGTGACCCAGCACCCAAGAGTGCCGTGAACCTGAACCTGCTCTAGGTGTGAGCCGGCTGTATGACAGAATGGCAGAACCTAAAACCTTTTCACTTACAGACATATTGGTCTCGTTCACACCCAGAGCCCTTGGGTGCATTATGAATATTCATAAACTTCACGGGAGGGGGCGTGACTACATGTTATTCAATGCGACGCTAGCACGCAGTGACTCATGTAAACGTCGCCTAGATGTAAAAACCATTGATTATCACTACTGACATAGGCCTATTACTATTTTTTAAAACTTAAAGTAGTGTATAAATAGTTCGCAAACAAGGAACGTTGCTCATCATTAAATAAAGAACTAACTGGAAGAAACTTAAATTAAATTACGGCAATGTACCGTTTAATAAACGACTTTAATAGTAAGGGTGCCCTGCTCCAAAAAAGGTTGGAAACAACTAATAGAGCGTTAAGGCATATTATTCTCTGTTATGCATCATCTTGGCTTAATGCAGGCTGTACAGCGTTAGCAGACGGGATTTTTTTTGGTTCCTGTGTCTTACGGAAGTAGTACTGACGGCCTGTTCACCTGATTTTTCTCTAAAACATGTATGCAAATAAAAAATGACAATGGCTGGTAAGAGGACAAATAAGACCAGTTCTACTGGCAATCAGGACAACCTTCTTAGTTGTCTGGTCTGTATAAGTGTGACAGGCGTACTGACATCGATTTTGCTGGAATTTGCAACATCTGAGGTTCACTTGATTTTGTAGTTTATGATATCCGAGATTTATCTGAAGCAAGGTAATGCGTTTTAATGTTGTCAATGTATTGTATATGGTAATCAAGTGTTTGATCTCGCGACGTTTGATCACACGATGTTTGATAACATGCCATTTCAATGCGCGGTTTGATCCCGATGCGTTTGATATAAAGACGTTTCTGTGCAAAAGTAAATAAAAATCCCAAAAAAGGCATAGCGCTAAATAATAGGAAATTGTCAACAACGACGCAGTGCCCAATTTTTGTGGCACTTCTTCCAGTCGTGAAAGCGTCCGGAAGGTGGGAAGAAGCGTGAACGGTGGTAAAAGCCTGGTGTAGTCCAAACTACCTCACAACGACAAGCTATAGCTTCCGTATTAGAACTAATTATCATATTTAACAATAAAATTCAGAATGATTTTCTTCAACCAAAAATAGTTAAAACACCTCAGGCTGTTTCTACATTATCTATATTCCGATGATGCACAAGGATTTGCCGTATATAGCCAGATAATAATTAAATCTGATACATTTAGCCATAATTAGCTAGAAAAGCTGGGAAGTTGAACGCAGTTCTTTCCTTGTCGGGCGACCCAAATGAAATCTTCATAGTAAAATAAGAGCAAGGGAACATTAAAACACTGTCGATTTTGCTTAATTTTTTATTACCGGTAATTTAGTTTAGCGTATTTATTACTATTTAGCTTTTCCTACATTTGTCATTGCAAGTAGTAACATTTTTTGAGATTTTCTGGAGTTTGTAATACACTTTCTAAATATTACGTTGATTTTCTTAAAAGCCTCAGAGAACTTGGCTTCAGTTTCATTATGAAGTACTCAACATGTGTTTGGGCACACAAAGGTTAGCATAGCGTCTCCCAGAAAATTATAATATTATCTAAACAATATAATTCGAGACAATGGCAGAAATACATTAAGCGAGTGCCTAATCAGTTTATATGTGCTGGGGCGCATACCATACACGTGAAACGAAGCAGTAATCGTAATCTCGAGATTTCTACAGCTTCCAACGAAAGCTAAGTCGCGAAAACCAGCTTATTCACAGGTGTTCAGTCAAAACGAGATCGATAGGCAAAAGGGTTCGGTTCCATATCAAGATCTAAGAGTCTGGCAGGCAAACAGTCGAATGGCTACGGTGGATGATGTTTGAAATTGAAGCGAGAAGAGAGATAAGGATAAGACTTTTGGAAAAGAAATGTTTTCAGTTTTGAGTGAAAGACCAGCACAGAACTTGCAAAAGGTGAAGTGCTGGTGAGTTCCAATGATGGATCAGATAATTATCGTAATTCTGTCTGGAGTTTATTCCAGTAATAGATGCCGCTCATTATATTTAAAGAGAAGTCATATGCCTTCTAAAGCCAATGCAAGATAAGCTTCTATAAAATTCATAAGCATGAGTTTATTATTCTTCACTTGGGTATATAGACTCTCTGTAATAATGTCTCAGGTACATGTCGTCATGTCGCGATTGTAGTTGCAGAGAGTTTTCATATTCCGGATTGCTAGTTTCCTGTCTTTCAGAGTTGTATTGAATGACGGCCTGTTTCCTCGATCTCCCTTTGTAGCATCTGATGATGCAAACAATCAGAATGGCTAGGAAAATGACAAATCCGGCCAACCCTACGGTTAGCCCAATAATGAGGGCGACTTTTCTTGTCGATGACTGATCTGTGTACCTGAGACAGGCGTATTGATATTGTTTGTCTCCAAGGTTTACCTGAAAATATGTATTAGAGAGTCAGCAAACCTGTATTATTTTATGCCATGCAATGATTGTGGTTATGGTTTGTTTTGTTCTTTCCTAAATGAAAGCTATTCATCCAACTCTATAAAATTATTATAAAGTGATTATGTAGAGCGGCTGAACACTCAATATTTGACCGATTTTGGCAAGCAGCTAGCGAAAAATCGATTTGTTATTATACTAATGATGGTTTTACAGTTGTAGTATGGTGAAGAATTAAACCGGTTATTTGTTAAAATCCTTAATGTACAGTAATGACTAGATATACGATCCCTCATCTGGACACCCTTTCGAATGAAGTACAAACATGGTTACTGTGCATTCCATTTTGAATTGAATAAGCACAATATGAACTCGACATTGCATTGTGATTCTACCAACAGTTGCCGTTGCAGCATAGCATGAAACATTAATTATGACATACTGTAACGCTCAGATGTTGATCACAGTGGATTGTGTCGTTCAGGGTTGAGGGTGGTTTTACGTTTGGTGGTCGACAGCTCAGCTGATTGTCTTGTAGGTCGCTATTGTTGCAAATATGACGGCCAATATAGACCAGATAATCGTTTAAACGACAGCCACGCATCATATAACTTCCCTAGCAAACAATACACGATCGATCTTTATTCTGAATACTATTTTGTAGCCCATTTACTTGATTCTAAACGAATTACTTTTTAAATTTTATGAAATCGATCTGTCGGATTCTTGTTTATGTTGTTCTTTGCGTAGAGCAATACAACAGAATATGCTTCCCCAAAATTAGCGCAGATGCGACATTTCGTTTTAAGTGAAAATGCAGTAGATTGGAGATAGGAGTTGGATTTCAAGCTAGATAGTAAAAGGCAGGCAAACAAATGAACCCGTATCATACTATTGTTTTGAGTTTTGCTATTAACTAGATTTGCTACATAACCCTAAGCTCATCACTGCACAGTAATCGGAGGCAGAGTCATTAGTCTATAAATATATTGCGTCGTTGTCAAAGAATGGCAACCAATCAGCCCACCTTTATGTAAATCAGTTCCTCTATGGCCGGATCGAATTCGATAAGTTGATTAGACGAATTAATTTCAGGAGCTGAGTAAAAGGAAATGCTTATTTGTGGAAATGCATTTTTAATATTTTCGTATATTCTTTGTCCATCCAGAAAGATTCCAAGAGAAATGTTCAGTTGATCTGTGCCGTTTGGTCCAAACACAGATAGGACGTTAACATCGCGTTTCAGACGAGAGAGAGAAATATAAGGGTCTACGCTGAACCAGTTTCTTGGCCTAATGTTTCGTTTTTCTCTGTTTATGCTGGAGTTATAACCTGCATTCAGAATCTTGAGAAACTCATCTGGAAGAGTCAAATTCGGCATTGGACACAGCATTTGAGTTCCGTTCCCTGACTGAACTGTACAACCCTACAGCGCAAGGTAGAATTCACCATCTGATATTTGGTAATTGTTTAAATTGCTTTAAATGTAGCAAAATAAATCAGATTAGAAGGACAGACATAAGTTTAGAAGTTTTAAAGGTCTAACGTAATCAAGAGAGTCGGCTTATCGTTTTGATGACCGATAACACTTTTTCATGTTCAATTGCCTCATGGTGAGATTCTCAACTTAACTACATATAATATCATTTGTGCAATAATACTGCAAAATTAACATGAATAATATGAATATTTATTGTCTATTTTATGTCGGATCAAATATTTAAGTGGGGTAAAATATTTTCATGTGTCGATTGCACATTATTTCAAATGATTTTGTTCACTGGAACGCTTCTTACCCTTGCCGATGTATATGACGTTGAACTGTTTGCTGCTGCTCGAGTTATGAGAACTGTCACCTGCATGATTGGTTTAGCTACTGACGATAGGCTTTGCCCAGTTACAGTCAGTAAAGTACCACCTCTGAATGGAAAGGTAACGATAACACTTACTTACACGTGTCTATACAGTAGCGGGGTGTCAATGTGATCATTGTCGTCGCTTTGCCATCGTTATGAATATAGTAAGACCTATTTATTTTATCATCATTGTCGTTGTCCTCCTCCTCCTACTCATCATCATCATCATCATCATCATCATCACTACTACCACCACAATTTCCACCACTACATCACAACCAACTCTCCGTTATCATCACCGTCACACCAACCAATTTTTATGTATCCAAACTTTATCAAGTAACGGAATAATGTTTTTAAAATAAAGTTAAAGTTGCGCTTAAAATATTCTTAATATTGAACCTAGTCGGATATATTAATTAGTTCTCATAATTATAAGGCATGAATATGTAGGTTAATCACTTATTTTGTCGACGGCATTAGATGTATTAAATTTGACAAAATAATAAGCATAACGTTATGCCATATACCGAACAGTATTTACAGGTTTGCTATTGACGATAACTGGTTGAGCAATAGCCTTGGAACAATGAGTGTGCTACATCACTTCAGCCTTAGGAAACTGGCCACTCGTATATAAAAACCCGGGTGAATAATTTAACGTAAATGTTTAATAAAATTTGAAATCGTAAACGTAATTTTAAACTCGAGATTTCTGCAGCGCCCAAAGAGAGCTAAGTCGCGGGAACCATCTTATTCACAGGCCGTCAAAACTCAATTGGTGATTGCCACGTGGCCTTCAATTTGACAGTCTTTATCGGCAGAAAGGAACAAAACATTTTAGTACATTGCGAACTTACTGTCACGAATTATAAACAATACGTACGTCACAACGAAGCTGGTTGGATAGAGTTCCGTTATTTTTGGATTAGACAGGTAAGTGAATGCTTTGTTGAAACTTATGTTGACGGGATTTGGCGAGAGTCCAATTACAATAGGCATCAGTTGTCCGATAGATACCTCTGTTGTGTTTGGAGTTACCGTCACAAGTTGGTAAGCTAAGCTGGATTTTAAAAACACGCGTAACATGTATTTTACGGGCAACAACATTGCACTGCAGTGTGCGTTGACTTATCAGTAGGAAATCACATCAAATCAAATTATTTTATCATGTGACATCGTACTACAGAACTACAATAATATTACATCATATCATATCAGATATAATCATATTAAGTTATACACTATCATGTACTTGTTGCACCACATCAAATCACATAAATAATATGCATACCATGCAATTATATTACAACAGTCATTTTGCCTGTGTGGATTCATGCAATATTTTTAAATATGCAACTGTCAAGGTGATTAATTATAGACTCATTTATGAGGACATTTGTATTTAGAAATTGGTTTGTCGTTCAGGGACATTTAACATTATTAAAATTAAAATGCATTCAAATAGAACTTACATCTCCTGTTGAGGATCTTTTAAGTTTTCTTATTGCTCCATTGCAAGGTTGTTTGTTTGACAGTCTTCATCGGCAGAAAGGAACAAAATATTTTAGTACGTTGTTTTATTTCTGATTACGTTGTCGGACTTGTGCGAAGTAAAGTGTAAATTATGTTGCATGCATAGATTGACATATTCCTCTAACCTGCTAATTGATAACGACACGGAGGTTGAAGAAAGGTCGTTTCCGATATAGACTTTATCAACATTGATTATGTACGGTATGGGTCGACCGACGTATCTCAAAAAATTATAAATTTTTGCTGAACCAGTCATCGTGATCTTTGTTCCTCCAGCTATTGGACCGAACACTGGCTCCACTGAGACCGGGACGGCTATTCATTAAAATACAACCATTATTCATTATAATTAATTACATCTTAACTCCTAGTTATCTTGACACTTTCAGCTGGCTACTTACCACTTTCAACCGGCTTATCCACCAAAGGCTGCCTCTCTGTCTCGGTGGTCTAACCTTCTGAGTATTGATCTGACTACGGTTTGGTTTTGGTGCTATATCTGTCGAAGCCGAGCGCTTTAGACACCGGTGGTAACCAAATTGTTACTTATTATTTTGTTGGAAAGAAGAGTTTTCAATTTATTTGGGTAATTTCGTATTAGCAGCTTTTACTTTATACTATTTTAACTATGCTTTACTATTCCTGCCTTGAAGAAACAAGACAAAGATTACTAAGCAGTCTTTTTATTCGGGATAATTTAATGTAAATATGTTTTAGTCTAGACATGGAATAATAATAATCCCTAAAGAAAATATGATGCTTCTTGTTGCAAACTTGTACTTCCTAGATGGAGTACAGACTTTATTATTCATATGGATGTATAAGGTTCAAATATTTTGTTTAAATGTTGCAGGTCATTCCATCTGATATGCATTACATTGTTGACCTGCACTTAAAGTCATCAGCTGTGTAAAATAACAGCATCATGAAGTTATTAATTTATGATTTGCATGAAAGTGAATAAGAAGTTGAGTTTGATTTTACCATAGAATGAGTTGGACGCCACATTTGAAATACAAGATAAGAAGTTAATTTCATTTATTTAATCACAGCATTAATAATCATCCTACAAGATATTTATTAAGAGGCGCCCCAGCCCAGCCTGCCGAATAAGAAAATTTTGACAGTATTGGTGAAAGGCGAATGCAGCGTCCTTGACCATTAGGAATAGAAGGATATTGCAGGTAGATTTCTCAACAACTGTGAGCACAATAGCTTTTCTTTGAATGACTAATATTTAAAATAGTAACATTTAAAATTAAAATGTGTTCTACCACTGATTTTGACATTGCCTACCCCATGCATTACTGACATTATTTTTACTTAAGATGGACTACGACAGCCTTCGAAAGCGACCATCGCTTGCCGTTGATTGGTACGATGGTGGCTCTCTAGAAGTTTCTATGTGAGCCTATATTAATTGAATCTAAAAATAAATTTTGTATTCTCGAATTATAATCTATTGCAGTGTACTGTAGATTGCAAGCTACGTAATTGGTAAAATAAAGACAACAGGTAAGTTATACGAATGCGATTCACTTGCGGCGCGTAACGACCAAGTCATCGTTTTAAAATTAAGTAAAGAGCATACTAACGAATCGTCAAAAGCAGAGCTGAAGCAGATTCCATATTGTCATTGCAAGTATAAGTTCCCTCAGTCAAATTCGACAACTGACGAACGACAAGGATCGATGAATAGACAGATGCACGGAGTTCATACTGCTGCTCATTGGGCTTGAGTATTTCATATCCTCTGGAAATCTCAATAGTCTCATTGCTGGAAGCATCCAACGGAGTGAAATACCAACGAGTGGCGTTGGTTCCATAAATGGAAGCGCACTCCAAGTTGATATTGCTTGAGCCAGCAACATCTGCAGTGTTGGTTGGCTTCCTGGTTAAACTACCACTCGATTTCTGACCTACAGGAATTAGGCAAAGCATCCATTCAATTGGCCATATCGAAACAAAGAAGCTCCTTTGAAAAGCTGTAAAAGGCGCTATATAAATAACCAAATACATAATTCTCATAGTGAAAACGAATATAGACATATACATACATAAATATATACATACATGCATGCATACATACATACATACATTGTTACAAGTTCACGTGTGATCAGAGGGAGGAGGTGTGTTGGTGGAGACACGTGTCCTCGTAACGTCTGTGAGATAACAGATGTTTGGATAGTTGGGAGTGTCTGAAGGAGTGGTGCCTCACTAAGCGTGGAAAATAGTATAAAAGAGAGAGTTTAAACAGTAGGGGGTGGATTCGTTCTTCGTTCTTCTCTCTACTTGACGAACTGATGTTGAAACGTTGATGTCTTGAATGCAAATGGTCTGATGTTGTCGGAGAAAAAGAGAATTTTAAACAGTGTTACGTTGTTTGCTGGTCCATACCCCGAAGGACAACGAGCTACGGACGTCAGCACGTAACAGCATACATACATACATACATACAGATACACATACATACATACATACAGATACACATACATACATATAAGCAAACACATACACACTTGTATCTAGATACATGTTGTGTTTGGCTGAGTAATACTTGTGGGTGGCTGAGTAGTAACAGCAGTACCAGTAGTTGTTGTTGTGGGTGATTAAGTAGTTGGTGGCTGAGTTGTAGTTGTCGGAGGTTCAGCATTTGTCGTTTGTGGTTTCGTGGTGGTCGTAGTGGTTAGGTTTGTCGTGGTCGATTGGCTCGATATCAGTTGTAATAGTATTGATTAGTGTTTTATGCGATTAGATGTTGTAGTTGTATTCGTTCATTGCGTAGTTGTTCCGAAAATTGGAGAAATGTGTAATAACAGTGTTTATTAAATAACGGACTTGATGGGGGGGGGGGCGGTAAATGCATGTTTTGTGAAGGTCAAGGGCTGTCTCGTCCTATCGATAACTATTTGCTGCGAAGTCATTTACTGGTAACTTAAGATTTCATGTTTGCATTTGTGTGGCGGTGGAAGTTGAATCTTTAAGTCTAACTTCAACGTTGTCACTTTGGTGTATTATAAATGGTTGTATTGTAAATTTATTTTCTAGTTACCACCTTTGTATTTGTATTTGTTGTTAGAATTTTAGCGCCTGTTGACGAATATCTAAGCGCTGTACAGTATAGTTTATTGAAATTAAAGTTCCTTAACAAAACAATTCACGAATATCTCGTACAAGCAATACTTATAGAAATAGCAAATTCACAAACGTATGTGTATTTCATGTCGAAAAATAGTTATCGTTAATGTTTCGAAATCTTAAGAGAATATGGCAATTCAGTTTGGTTAGTCTCTGCATGGATCAAAGAATAGACTAGTCCAGGTTTGCATCAAACTCACAAGGTGAAGTGCAGGATGCGAAAAACTCCGGTGCATTTGTTGCGATGTAGGGGAACTGAAGGTCCGTCGTATTCGAAAATGTAAGAATACATTGGTAATTTGCTGAATCGCTGGCATTGATGGTTGATGTTGATTCAAACACGTAGTTAACAGTTCTTTCTCTGGGAGGTGTATCCGATCTATAAAAATTGCCGTTAGATGTCCACGTCATTATGGCTTGGATCGGATGGTAAGTGCTGTCGGCAAATATGACGCTGCAGGATATTTGTAGACTCGTTTTATTGACCGTGTTGCAAGTACACGTTGGACCTTGGCCTGTGCATGATATAATCAGCCAGAAATAACGGAGGAGAAAAAGTTGACGATGTGTGACATGCGTATATTTTATTCAAGGCAATAAGAACAGTTCAAGATACCTATTTTGATAGCTAAGAGAAGATTATTGAAGTTGCTAATCGTGTCACAAATGCAGCTCATTAATTCAACACGCTCCATTCGTCGAAAAGCCTCATGCTTGTAGCGTTCAATGTGTTAGAAATGACAACAAGCACCACAAGCACGTACGCGCCGACATTCTTGCTATTGTTTGCACTCTCAGTAATACACAACCTGAAGTTGATGTCGGATTCCATTTTCAGATTTAATAACTTAAAGTTTGCCACACCAGTCGTCAATTGTAAATGTAATCAAAAAATTATAAAGCGCCACGTCAAGATAAAACTCATCAGAGGCGCTCCCGGCCCGTTGTCCCAGGACTAGTCGAAAATAATACAGTCTTCAAACGTTTGCGGAAAAGAAAGGGGAGAGAGAGAGGAAGGTTCCATGAAACAGGGCCAACTACGGCGAAGCTGTTCCGCTGCGCAGTGGTAGTGCGGACCATAGAAATCACCAAGTATCCCTGAACAGCCGATCGCAACAGTCGGCGACCAGAGACAGTAGAGGAGAAACAATCATATTCATAGTTTGTGATGCTATAACCAGTTACCTTGTCAGAAGTTGAGTATACCTTTCTGTTTACCATACAATACTGTTGTGTAGTAGTCTAGAAGGTTATTTAGGCAATGATAGTCACTTTCATGCTTTACCTTGCCAACCGTCTCTCCAGTATCATCACCCTTATCAGAATTTGATGGAACTTTTATTATTTCGTCATTATGATATAAACCCTAAGTATACTTACGAACAACAAGTAATTTGGCGCCGGCCCTGATGGTAGAGTTATGGGAGACTACGGTATACAAGCCAGAAGTTGATATCGGACTTGTTCCTTCAGTTATTGTAGCGTTCTTTATGATTAGACCAGTCTGGTTGACGCCATAGATGTCCCTTAACGAATGATCAACAACATCAGTATAGTTTGTGATGTCATAAAAACTTATTTCGTCTGAAGTTGGCAAAACTTTCCAAGTTACGTTTGACTGTCTGTTGCAGATCATTGTCGTATCTAGGTTTCCTTCATAAACGGCAAGATTTACTGGCGGTGTCGAACACTGACCATGAACACCTGGAATGAAAAGTCAGTGCGTAAGCTCTTTGTAAACAAATGCGACCCATCTGTAATATCTTACATTTAGAATTCCCCTGCTACTGCTCCATCCTCCAGTAGTATTCTGTTGCGCAACCTTTTCTATATCTCTCTTCATTTTGAAAATCAAGCTGTGAATTCATCTGAAACTGGCCTTTGATCCTAAATCTTAAAGCAGATTAATGAATGGTGATCCTGCAACGACGTAATACCAATGTTTCCTGTTGCCGAGCTTCAATGTGCACATCTGAATTTTTAAAAACGGCACAATCACATATGATTTGTATTCTATTGTCGATGTTTAACAAAATGACATCCGTTTATTCCGACCAACTTAGTCTAAATTGCGTGAAACGCCTCTAACTCGATCACGAACTCTAACCGATATCCTTATACTTCTGTCAACCATGCACAAAGTGCTACTGAGAATTTGTAAGAGACTCACCACAAGTATTATGTCACTATGATAGTTTCTCTTAATAAACTGTTGTTCTAATGATCATCGTAGATATTAATCCCTCCTGTTGAGACACAGTAGGTCTACTTACCTTCTTCCAAGAAAGCGTAGAGTAACAGAGTGAATGCGGCGCTAAGTAACATTTCTCTGTTGTTGCTGTTGGTCATGTTAATTAAGTTCCAGGGCTCATAGTTTCCCTCGATTCCGTCTTTTCGCTGTGAAATAGTTTTAAAAGTTCGCGATGGCTGTTACACCATATTGCAACAAAAACGGAGGGTTTGAAGGGTCTTGTATGCCATGCATAAATTAGTTACATGTTAGCTATACCTGGCCTAAAGATAGCATTATAGATAAAACGTCAATTCGCAGTCAATGACTGACGATGTCAAGAATATTAGAGACGTACTTCCTCCTTTTGCACTCGAGAAATAGCAACTCGCCCGATGAACAAGAAGGTGACACAATGTTTCGCTATATATTTGCCCTAGCCAAGTTTGCAAATTGTTTCCTAACTTTCCTTCAGGTAAATAAGTGGCTTGCAATGAATAGAATTCCATACACAGTCTGAACATTAAACATATATACAGCAGGCTTTGAGACATGCTGTATCGATGGCCGTCGATGCGTTACATGGTCTATTATCAAACGACTCTCTACTATCATAATTTGCATCCACGTTTATGCTTTGCCAGAACACCTGCTCGTCCACAGCCTTGCGCCTCGTCCTAATTTTGCTACTGGCCAAGCAGGCACGCTCATTAATCAATCAAACGCAATCACATTTCTTAAACCCAGCAGTAGCACGTAACACATGAAAGGGTTATACGCATCGGTAGATATATAAAGTCAGCACGCAATAGTCGTGTCTTATGTATGCTCACTGTGGCCCTCAGCAGTGTTATAGGCCTATGCTGCCCTCACACTTTGAATCACAATAAGTTGGACAGAGCGCAGAAATAGAGCGTTTACCTAATTGGTTCTGCAATGAATAAGCTGTATTATTTATAATGAAAATATAAACTGTCAACATAGCACCAACAATCACATCTAACTATTGGACAGAAAAACTCTTCATACGCAAATTTTGCTACGTTAGGCCTATGTTCTGACTAGCCGTACCTCTACCAGCATCAGAATATTGACTAATTATTATGCGTATAGTTAAAGAATCTTCCTGGTTGGCATGCACGAATCACTCTAGCCACAGACCTCTGGTATGGACAGTTCCCGTTGTCGAACGGATCGGATAGTCTTTCGCTATAGACGTTCTATGGCAAGAACTTTATCTCTCTTGACCTCTGTAGAACCACCGATTGAAGTTGATTAATAATTCTACGCCCCAAGACGTTGGCATATGAGAGATACTTGAAAGGCGCTACATAAATTTCAAGATAAATAAAAATGATACAACAAAATACGCATGCATTGGGTAAATGAGCATTTTATTACGACTGATGACGGACGCAATATCCGATGGGCAATATGGTAGGTAAAAACTACAGCTTTATCCAAAACTTTAAAACAAAATTTTAAAGTGCGTAATTTCTATTAATTCATTAGTTAAAGGACAACCAAACACCAAAAAATCTGATAACAATTAAAATAAGTAAATATCTGCTACTTACTTTGTGCCAGATACTGTTGAGTAGTTGAATTTCCCTCAATGGCTGTCCTTGTATGAGCTGTTGCTGCTGAATCATTTGATGCAGCTTAAGCTAAAGTAGCAGTTCCTGCTACACTGCCTATTCCTACTTTAGCTATTGCTACTGACTGATTCAATGCAGCTGAAGCTAATGTTGTTGTTTCTGCTTCATTAATTGTTCCTACTTGAAATATGGCTGGCAAACGATTCGATGTAGTTGAATGAAGAGTAGTTGTTACTGCTTCTCTGACTGTGCCTGCTTAGGTTAATGACACGATGTACCTGAAGGCAGGGTAGTTAAATTTGACACGAGGAATAATACCACGCCCTCTAGCGAATGTTTAAAGACGATTTAGGACTTGACCCACTATTCACCGTGTAGATTGTATAACTATGATATTAGTCATACATTTACTTCCATTTTGCATTAAAATGGACTTGATCCACTGTTATTCTGAAGAATAGGATGTTATCAATAAACCACGCAATACAATGCTACCACGCAACTCAGCTCTCAGAAGATACATAGTACTGTTCTCAACAACGTTGATGAGACTGTGACAGAGGAAACAAAAGACTCCAATGATCCTGATTTCCAACCACTGCAATGCTGTAAGCCTCATTTGATAACTCAACTTGAACTAAATGACCTAGTCAGATACTTAAATTTATCAAAGATTCAAGCGGAACTGCTGGGCTCTGGCTTCAGCGATGGAATCTGCTGGCACAAGGAACTAAAGTTTCTGTATTTCGCAAGCGACATACTTTGTATACCTTAGCTGCAGCCCAACAAAAAATGCGATTTGATCAAAGGTTTTTGATAAAAACGATACTCTATGTTTCTGCAAAGATGTTGAAGGATTGTTTGGCGCACTTGGTTGTCATTATGATCTGCAAGAATGGCGACTGTTCATCGATTCATCGAGTTTAAGCCTTAAAGCAGTTTAGAATGGCGACTGTTCATCGATTCATCGAGTTAAACCTTAAAGCAGTTTTATTACATAATGGAGATATGTGTCTATCTAAACCTGTAGGGCATGCTGTGCACATGAAAGAGACGTATGAAAATATAAAGCTGCTACTGTTATATATCCAGTACAGTAAGCATAACTGGAATTTGTTTGGTGATTCGAAAGTTGTAGCATTATTGTTGGGCTGCAGCTAGGGTACACAAAGTATTGTTCTTCATTCGTGAGTGGGACAGTCGTGCAAGAGATTCCCATTACATCAAGAAGGACTGGTCACGTCGCAAACGTTTGGTACAAGGCCAAAAGAACGTTCATCACGAACCACTTCTTGATCCCAGTAACGTTTTGTTGACATCTATTCACATAAAGCTTGGACTAGTGAAGAACTTTGTCCAGGCATTGAAGAAAAAGGGAATGGGGTTCAAGTACTAGAGAGACAAGTCAACTCGTAAAAGTGAGGCCAAGATACGAGAAGGCATATTTGTTCGTCCACAGATCAGGGAACTGATTAATGACATTCACTTTGACGAACTTCTTAATAAAGTTGAGTTAACTGCGTGGCAGCTTTTTGAAGGTCTTTGTCAGCAACTTTCTGGCCAATAACAAACCAATCACCAAATTATGTTCAGCTGGTTGAAAAGATGCTTCAAGCATTTCGTCTAATGGAGGTAAAAATGTCACTAAAAATACACTTCTTGCACTTCCATCTGGATTTCTTCCCAGCAAATCTTGGTGACGTCAATGATGAACATGGCGAACGATTTCATCAGAACATTGGCACAATTGAGAAACGATATCAGGGTGCGTGGAGCACTAGTATGCTGGCTGATTACTGTTGGACACTGATAAGAGAAGCTCCTGACATTGAATACAAACGCACTTTCAGGCCCAGTTCAGTTTTAGAGTGTCCACAAATTAAAATACAAGTACATTGTAAATGTATGCACTAAATAAATTTTTATGTGTTTCTATTTAAAATCTTGAATACCATTATTCTCAAAAAACTTACGTGATACAAAAATTCTGAGAATGCAAATTATATTCAGCGTGCCAAATTCTATATAAAACAGCTGAAGTTTCTTCGGAAACAAAAAGAGTTAAAATTGGTTGACCAGTGTTGTTATTTTACACAATATAGCTGGAATTTTTATTATCTGAGGTCACTTGATTTGTAGTTTACGATAATGAAAGAGAGCATTAAAAACAGTCTGCAGGGTTTAATTAATACGATTCCGTTATAGAGCGACAACATCTCATTTCTAGTCACACGTATTTCAACAGATTACAAAATCTCAAGAGGACTTATATGGAGTTCCTTAATTAGCTGCTGAAGGAATCAGATTCCACTTTTTACGATAAGAAAAACCAGCAGCAATCAAATTTCCTTCATTTGGCTGCATAGCGCATTGTCTCACAACCTGGGTTGCACAGCATCCAAGGGTGCCGTGAACCTGCTATAGGGGTGCCGGCGATAGATGGCAGAATGGCAGAACCTAAAAGCTTTTCACTTACAGTCATTTTGCTGTCCTTCACACCCCATATCTCCCTGAAAGCGATTAATCAATAGTTCTTACTTCTTATTTACTTACCTAGTATTTACTCACTCTCGTTGTGTTAGCAAAGGATTACATAGCGTAGCAGGATACGCAATTACAGTCGTTGATAGGCGCCGAAGCGCGTACCTAGGTCATAGGCAAATCGAATAGTTCGCTCGTAGGTCACGATGTACAATAATATTAAATATTTATTATCTAATATCTCATGTTTAAACAAGCGTACTGTTAAATATCGTAGACCTAATAAAAAAACTATAGTTTACCTTACGAATCAATTAAATATTTTTATACTGCGGCCAGATATCGAAATTAATTTAGAAGGATCCACCCAGTGGCTCACATTTCCGTTGGGTGCGTTATGAATATTCATAACGCACATGGGAGGGGGCGTGACTACATGTTATTCAAGGCGACGCTAGCACTCAGTGACCCATATGTTTGCGTGATCTAGATAGAAAGAACTACTGACATTGGCCTATAACTATTTTTGAAAACTTAAAAAAGGGTAGAAATAGTTGCAGCGCTGCGGGTGAATAGAAGGAACGTTGCTCGTCATTAAAATAAAGATCAAACTGGAAGAAAACTAATTGAAAAAAGGCCACATGACCCTTTAATTGAATTACTTTTAGTAATGATTCCTTGTTCTGAAAAACGTTGGGAATCACTGATATAGCGTTATGGCATATTAATCTCAGTTATCCATCATCTTGTCTTATAGCAGACTGTTCAGCGTTATCAGACGTGAGTTTTCTGGTTCCTTTTCTGGTTCCTGTGTCTTATGGTAGTATTATTGTTGCCTGTTTACCTGATTTTTCTCTAAAACATCTAATGACGCAAACAAAAAATGACGATGCCTGGAAAGAGGATAAACGAGACCAGTCTTACTGTTAGCCCAACAATCACCTTCTTTGTTGACTGGTCTGTATGAGTGCGACATTTTTGATATCTGAGAATTATCTGAACCGAGGTAATACGGTTTAATATAGTCAATGTATGTTTATACGGTAATCAGGTGTTTGATCTCGCGACGTTTGATCACAGAATGGTTGATCACATGCTATTCCAATACGGGATGTTTGATTTAAAGACGTTTCGATGCAAAAGTAAATAAAAATTATTTTAAATGACATTTCGCCCATTTGGCGTGTCGGCAGTTCCAGTCATTAAGGCCTCCTAGGGGGGAAGAGGCGTGACGGTGGTAAATGCCGAGCGGCGTTCAAACTACCTCATCATGACGAGTTGTCGCTTCGGTATTAGAATTAATTAGAATTTTTAAAGATATCTTATGTAAAACATTGTCATATTATATAGGTCAAACTGACAATTTTTAAACGGTGGCGAATTCGCTGAACGTTCTATTGTGATCGTAGTTTATAAACGTTAATTGCGTTGTTTTGGTCTTCCTGTAAAAGGACTTTAAGATGAGACCTTAGTATTTTTCCTAGGCTCTATGGCCATATTTTGTTTGGAGATAAATAAAGTTTACTTAAATATGCGCTATATAAATGTACAACTAGAATTAAAATAACGTCTAACATTATTTATGCTGCGTCGTACCCATCGGTTTACTTAACATGCAACTCAGTCTAATCAAGAGAAGAATTCTGATCGGGAGATTTGGCATCCGGTTACAACCTCGCTCTGTCTTGGTCGAAATGAGTGCCTCAGGTTCTAGGGACGATTGCTTACCTGGAAAGACAAGTTTCTGGGTCGCATTCTTTGTCTTTATAGACTTTGCTTACATAGACATATATATCAGAAAGTACATGTAGATCTATGCTTTAATTTGAGGCTAATGCATTGGATCCTAAGACTGCAGTGATTCATAGTTTAACAATAGCAGTCTGAATATCATAACAAGATCTACCCTGTGTCAAGTGCAGAGCTGGAAATTACTACAAGTTCTCCCGTGTATTAATATGTAGCCCAGAATGCCAATGAATTGAGTCGCTCATCCTGTTCAGTCACACTGTTTATTCAGCTATGTTTGTGTCAATTTAGATTTGTGATAGGTAAAGCAGTGCCGTTTGTCAAAAGTGAATGCACAATTTGTTTAGATTATTGAAATATGTAGGTAGCCCATCAGTGCTTTATTAACAGGTTTCGAAGATAGGTGTAGTATTGATTATAGTTGATGTGTGAACAATGCATTGCTCATTTAAGCCGAAAACTGGAAATAGTCCACACAATGTTCCTAGAATAGTAAATATATGACTAGAACCTGGATCTTACAGAAATCAAATGTCGATTTACAATTCAGGGTCAACCAGAAGAGAAGTTCATCTTAAATTTAAGAGTATAAAGTGATGTATATGCTCATTGAGCTCCACGATAAGCTGTTTAGCTGAAATTCGACTATATGAAAAAGACTGTGTGATCAAAATAGATTCCAAGTCTTCGAAAGTCGTCTCCACAGCAACAACACAAGAACACACAATGCTAGCAAATCACCAGTAGCATGGCTGAAGTCTCGGCCACAATGGTCTCTGCATGTGTACTTTATTCATTAGAATTTGACAACAGATAGATCATGAGATTTGAATCATACGCGGTTGCATTGACTGCATATATGCCGTTCTGCACTGTATATGGAAGACATATTTCCATGTGCCATTATTACAGTTTTGTTGTCAAAAAGGCCAAGAGAGTGAAATGCCAAATTATGCTATCAATTCCATAATCATAAACACACTGTAACATCTGCTCCATGCTTGAATTTCCTGGTCAGACGACCACTCGGATAATTACCTAGGTTGATCACAAAGATGAGGGGCTTAATTGTCATATTTAACAATAGAATTTAGAATGATTTTTTTTACCAAAATAGTTAAAACACCTCAAGCTATTTCTACCTTAGCTATATTCAGATGATGCACAAGGATTTGCCGTATATAGCCAGGTCATAATTAAATCTGATACATGCATTTAGCCATAGTTAGCTAGATGAGTTGGGAAGATGTTTGGTAACAGTTCTTTTCGTGTCGGGCGACCCAAATGAAATTTTGTCATAGTAAAACAAGAGAAAGGGAACATCAAAACACTGCAGATGTTGCTTTTTATTAATTTAGTAAGCGTATTTATAACTATTTCACATTTTCTACATTTCTGATTCACAGTAGTGAGATTTTGAGATTTTCTGGAGTTTGTAATGCACCTGTTAAATATTATATAGATTTTTTAAACCCCTCAAAGAACTAGGCTTCAGTTTCATTATTAAGTACTCAACATGTGTTTAGTCATTACATAGATTAGCACAGAGTCTCCCATAAAAATTATAATATTACCTAACAATATTATTCAAGACAATTGCAGAAATACACTAAGCGAGTGCCTAATCAGTTTATATGTGCTAGGGCGCATGCCATACACGTGAAAAGACACAGTAATCGTAATCGTAATCTCCAGATTTCTGCAGCGCTCAACGAAAGCTCAGTCGCGGGAACCAGCTTATTCACAGGGGATCAGTCAAAACGAAATCGATATGCGAAAGGGTTCGGTTCCAGGTCAAGATCTAGGAGTCAGGCAGGCAGACAGTCGGATGGCTACGGTGGATGATGTTTGAAATTGATGCGAGAAGAGAGTTAAGGGGAAGAGGGAGAATTAGGATAAGGCTTTTGGAATAAAATGTAATGTTTTCAGTTTTGAGTGAAAGACTAGTGCATAAATTGCAAGAGGTGAAGTGCTGGTGAGTTCATATGATGGATCAGATAATTGTCGTAATTCTGGTGGGAGTTTTTTTCCAGTAATTGATGCCTCTCATTGTATTTAAAAAGAAGTGAAATTCCTTCTAAAGCCAATGCAAGAATAGTTTCTGTAAAATTCATCAGCAGGAGTTAATTATTCTTTATTTGGGTAAATAGACTCTCTGTAATAAGGTTTCAAGCACACGTCATAATGGCTTGATTCTAGCCGCAAATCGTAGTCATAGTCCGGATTTCTGGTTTCCTGTCTTTCAGAGTTGTACTCATTGTCGGGCTGTTTACTCGATTTGCCTCTGCAGCATCTGACGATGCAAACAATCAAAATGGCTAGAAAAATTACAAATCCGGTCAACCCTACGGTTAGCCCAATAATAAGGGCGACTTTTCTTGTCGATGCCTGATCTGTGTACGTGAGACAGGCATATTGGTACTTTATGTATCCAAGAGTTATCTGAAAAATAGTAATAAAATATACTGTAGCCAGCATAGCTGTATTATTTTATGTCATGCAATGAGTGAGGTTATGTTTTGTTTTGTTTTTCCTAAATGAAAGCTATTCAGCCAACTCCATAGAATTATAATACCTCGATTATGTAGAGCGACTCAACGCTCAATTTATGACCAATTTTGGCGGACTATTGGCGAAGAGTCAATGTGTGATTTGACTGTTAATGGTTTTACAGGTGTATGGTGAAGAATTAAAACGTTTATTTGTTAAAAGCCTTAATGTCTAGTAATGGCCAGACATACCATCCCTCAGCTGGATGCCCTTTCGAGTGAAGTACAAACATGGTTAATGTGCATCCAATTTTGAATTGAATAAATACAATAGGAACTCGACATTATATTGTGCTTTTACAATCAATTGCCGTTGCAGCATAATTATGACATACTGTAACGCTCAGATGTTGGTCACAGTAGATTGTATCGTTCACTGTTGACGGTGGCTTTACTTTTGGTGGTCGACAGCTCAGCTGATTGTCTTGTAGGTCGCTATTGTTGCAAATATGACTGCCAATGTAGACCAGGTAATCGTCTAAACGACATCCCCGCATCATGTAATTTCCCTAGCAAACAACACACGTTCTATCTTTATGATAAATACCATTTGTAGCCCATTTACTTGCCGCAAGACGAATTACTGTTTAAATTTTATGAAATCAATCTGTCGGATTCTTGTTTATGTTGTTCTTTGCATACAGCAATACAACAGGATATGCTTCACCAAAATTAGCGCAGATGCGACATTTCATTTAAGTGAAAATGCAGTAGAATGGCGATAGGAGTTGGTTTGCAAGCTACATAGTAAAAAGCGGGCAATGAAATGAACCCGTATCATGCTATTGTTTTGAGTTTTGCTATTTACTAGATTTGCTACATAGCCCTAAGCTCATCCTTGCACAGTAATCAGAGGCAGAGTCATTAGTCCGTGAAGATATGCGACTTTGTCAAAGAATGGCAACCAATCAACCCACCTTTATGTAAATCAGTTCCTCTATGGCCGGATCGAATTCGATAAGTTGATTAGACGAATTAATTTCAGGAGCCGAGTAGAAGGAAATCTTTGTGTTTGGAAATGCATTGTTAATGTTTTCGTATACTCTGTATCCATCCAGAAAGATTCCAAGAGAAATGTTCAGGTGATCTGTGCCGTTTAGTCTTGACACAGATTGGACGCTAACTTCACGTATCAGGCGAGAGAGAGAACTATGATGACCTGCACCGAACCAATTTATTTGGTTTATGCTTCGTTTTTCTCTGCTTGTGCTGGAGTTATAAGCTGCATTCAAGATCTCGAGAAACTCATCGGGAATATTCAATGGCGGCATTGGACACATCATTTGATTTCCATTCTGAACTGTACAACCCTACAGTGCAATAGTAGAATGTAACATCTGTTTGTAACTGCTTAAAGCGCTTTAAACGAAACAAAATAAATAAATAAATCAGATTAGATTTAGATAATTAGTTAGAAAGATAATTAATTAAGTATATTACTTGAGCATTTGTACATAAAACACTCAACATGAATCTTGTGATTTGAATATTCAATGAAGTCTATTTTATGTCTGGTCAAATACTTAAGTCAGGTTAAAATATTGTACAGTCTTTATTGTGATTCTGTTGAGTAGAATGCTTTTTACCCTTATCGATGTATAGGAAGTTGAATTGTTTGCTGCTGCTCGAGTTATGAGAACTGTCACCCGGATAATTGGTTTAGCTACAGACGATAGACTTTGCCCAGTTACAGTCAGTAAAGTACCACCTCTGAAGGGAAAGGCAAAAATAACACTTAAAAAATAACACTTACTTACACGCCTCTATATAGGCTCGTCAAAAGCGGGGTGTCGATGTCATCATTATCGTCGCTGTTGCCATCGTTATGACTATAGTACGGCCTATTTATTTGTTGATCATTGTCATTGTCCTCCTCCTACTCATCATCACCATTATCATTACTACCACCACAACTTTCACCACTAACACGACAACCGAGGCCATCACTATCATCACCGTCACACAAACCAATTTTTTGTATCCAAGCTCTATCAAGCAAAGAAAATGTTTTTAAAATAAAATTAAAGTTGCGCTTAAAATAGTCTTAATTTTGAACCTAGGCGGATATATTAAGTAATTCTCGTAATTATAAGGCAAGAATTCGTAGGCTAATCATGCATTTTGTCGGCGGCATTACATGTATTAAATTTGACAAAATAACAAGCATAAACGTTATGCCATATACCGAAGAGTATTTACAGGTTTGCTATTGAAGATAACTGGTTGAACACTAGCCTTGGAACAATGAGTGTGCTACATCTCTCTTAGGAAACCTGGTCACTTGTAGACAAAAACCTGGGTGAATATTTTAACGTAAATGTTTAATATAATCGAAATCATAATCGTAATTTTAAACTCGAAATTTCAACATCGCTCAAAGAGAGCTAAGTCGCTGGATCCATCATATTTACAGGCGATCAAAACTCATCTGATGATTGCCACGTGGACTTCAATTTGGCAATCTTTATCGGCAGAATGAAAAAAACGTTTTAGAACATTGCGAACCTATTGTCACGAATTATAAACAATACGTACGTCACAACGAAGCTGGTTGGATAGAGGTCCGTTATATTTGGGTTAGGCAGGTAAGTGAATGCTCGGTTGAAACTTATGTTGACGGGAGTTGGCGAGAGTCCAATTACAATAGGCATAGGTTGTCCGACAGATGTCTCTGTTGTGTTTGGAGTTACCGCCACAAGTTGTGAAGTTGAGCTTGATTTGAAAAACATGTGTGATTATATTTGTATTTTAAGGGCAACAGTACTGTACTACAGCGTGCGTTCAATGAACAGTAGAAGATCACTTCAAATTAGGTAATCTGATCATGTGCCATCATATAACAGAATTACAATAATATTGCATCATATCAAATCAAATATAATCATATTAAGTTGTATACTACTATTTTCTTCTTGCTCCACATAAAATCACATAGCTAATAGGCATACCATGCAATTATATTACAACAGTCATTTTGCCATTGAACGCTTCTTGAAATATGTTTAAATATGCAAAATTCAAGATGATTAAATAAAGTCTCAATTATGAGGACCTTAATATTTAGGAATTGGTTTGTTGTTCAGAAATATTTAACATTATTAAAATTAAAATGCATTCGAATAGAACTTACATCGCCATTGGAGGATCTTTTAAGTTTTCTTTTAGCTCCAGTGCAAGATATTTTAAGTTTCCTTATATGTTTTTTTTCTGATTTCATTGTCTGACTTGTGCGATGTAAAGTTTATATTATGTTACATGCATAGAATGACATATTCCTCTGACCTGTCAATTGATAATGACACGGATGTTGAAGAAAGGTCGTTCCCGATGTAGATGTTAGTAACATTCCATTTGTACGATATGTATCCACCGACGTATCTCAATAAATTATCAATTATTGCTGAATCAATCATCGTGATTTTCGTTCCTCCAGCTATTGGACCGAACAGTGGCTCCACCGAGACCGGGGCGGCTATTATTAAAATACAACCATTATTCATTATAATTAATTGCATCTTAATTCTTGGTTATGTCACTTGACTCATTCAGGTGGCTACTTAGCACTTTCAACCGGCTTATAGATCTGCTTCACTATCTTGGTGGACTGACTTCCTGGGTATTGATCTGTCTACGATCTGGTTTTGATGCAACATCTGTCGACTTATTTGGCTTATTTCATATTAGCAGCTTTTACTTTATACTATTTGAACTGTGCATTATCTTGGAAAAATAAGAAAAATTTTTTATAACTTAATATAAAAATGTTTTGTCTACACATGTAATAATACTAATCCCTAAGGAAATATAATGTTTCTTGCTGCAAACTTATACTTCTTACATGGCGTATATATTTTATTAATTTTATTTGGGTGTAAATGGTTCAATTATTTTGTTTAAATGTTTCAGGTTGTTCCATATGATATGCATTGACCTGCACTTAAGGTCGTCAGTTGTGTAAAATTATAGTTATTAATTTATGAATTGCATGAAAGAGAATCAGAAGTTGAGTTTGATTTTACCACAGAATGAGTTGGACGCCATAATTGAAATAGAAGATAAGAAGTTAATTTCATTTATTTATTCATAGCATTAATAATCGCCCTACAAGGAATTTATTAAAAGGACCCCCAGCCTACCGAATAAAGAAATTTTTAAGTATTGGTGAAAGGTGCATACGGCGTCCTTGACCCTTAAGAATGGAAGGATACTGCAGGTAGTTGGCCCAACCACTGAAAGCACAATATTTTTGTTTGAATGATTAACAGTTAAATTAGTAACCTTTACAATTAAACTGTGTTCTAACACGGGGGTGTTGACATTGCCTATCCGATGCATTACTGACATTATATTATTACTTACGATGGACTACCACTCGTCGTTTGCCGTTGTTTGGCACGATACTGACGCTATGGAAATTTCTAGGTGAGCTTATTTTAATTGAATCTAAAATTAAACCTTGTCTTCGCGAATTGTAAATTTCTGTAATGTAATACAGATTGCAAGCTACGTAGTTGGTAAAAAAACAGAGAAAACACAAAAGATCTACGAATGCGATTGACCGCCGCCACATGGGGCTTTCATCCTTTTCAAAAACAAATTAAGAGGCATACTTACGAATGACCAATAGCAGAGCTGAGGCAGATTCCATATAGTCATTGCAACTATAAGTTCCCACAGTAAAATTCGACAACTCACGAACGACAAGGATGGAAGAATTGATCGATGCACGGAGTTCATACTGCTGTTCATTGGGCTGGAGTAATTCATATCCCCTCGAAATCCCAATGGTTCCTTTGCTGTAAACATCAAACGGAGTGAAATACCAAAGAGTGGCGTTGGTTCCATAACTTGAAGCGCACTCCAAGGTGATATTGCTTGAACCAGCAACGTCTGCAGTGTTAGTTGGCTTCCTGGTTAAACTACCTCTCGATTTCTGACCTATACGTATTGGACAAAAGAAAATATATCCTATTAGCCATATCCGGCCAAATAAGCTTCCTTTACAGGCTCTTGAAAGTCGCTACATAAATAGCCAAATACCTGCATACCTTTTGTGCGTAAATACGTAAGTCCGCACCTACATACACATATGTACATACATACATACACACGTATACATATACATGCATACATACAAACATAAGCACACATACATACATGTTCTGGTTGGCTGTGTAGCAGTTGTTGGTGACTGAATTGTACTTTTTCAGGGTTCAGGGTTGGTCAGTATTGTTATGCGATTGGTTGTTTTAGTTGTATTCATTAACTGCGTGATCGTTATTCCGCAAATTTAAGAAATGTTTAATAAGAGTATTTACTCACAGGTGGCATGTATACGGAAGATTTTGGTTTGTGAGTGCATGTTTTGTGAGGGCTGTCTCGTCTTAGCGACAAGGGTTTGATGTGAAGTTGTTCACTGATAAATTAAAATTTAGCTCTTGCATTTGTGTGGCGATTGAAATTGAATCGAGACCTGCACTAGCGTCTAACGTCGTTGCTGTCGTTTTTCACATTAATAATTATTACAACTGTTAGCTATAATACTATCACTGTGTGTTGTAATTATAATTGTTATTAGAATTTACTTAGCGTCGTTACAAAATAATAATCAGAGGAGCTCTGTAGAATAGTTCAAATGCAATTATAGTTATTAAGAAGAAAAAGTTCATGAATAAACAATGTTCATAAAAATAAAAACTTCACCAGTTTATGTATATTCAATGATGAAAAGTAGTTCTTGTTAATATTTCGAAATCTGAGGAAAATATGGCAATTAAATTATTGATTTTGGTTTATTTGTGCATATATTAAAGAATGGAATAATCTAGATTTCATTCAATCTCACTAGGTGGAGTATACCTAATCAAACACCAAGTATTAAAGAAATTCGTTATGTCCAGTCTAAGCGAGCAATTTTTTTAAATTTTATTAATATCTGAGTACTATTTATCAGGATAACCGCTATCAAAGCGTGTTCAATTTCTTCATGGGCAAACTGCTTACATGCAGACGGGCTTAGGCTTAAATATACAAATAAAAACTATCCGCTGACTCATCACTGTTGCATTGTGTAGCAACAGCCCAATAACAGCAATGCTGCAGTTTAGCGTAATGCGATTTCGTTGTTGAGCAGTATTGCAGTTGGAGAAGTAAGCTGAAATTCTATCAAAATAATACAACAGATAAAACTGAAAGTTATGACATTGTGCCATGCTATTTATCATTAATTTCAATTTTTGAAACATCCTGCTGAGTAGAGGTGCTGGTGACTTTGTAGTAGTTGTGTATAACTGAGTAGTAGTTGTTGACATCTGAGCAATCGTTCTAGATGGCCAAGTATTAGGCGCGGGTGGCTGAGTGGTTGTTGTAAGTGGGTGAATAATAGTTGTGAGTGCTGAATAGTAGCTATACTGTATTGTATTTGATAACCTATATGGCGCTTCTTACAGAACAAACTACTCAGAGGCGCTTCCAGCATGAGAACCCCGAGAAATAAGAATGTCTTTGAACAACAAACTGACTGAGCCCTATCACAAACAGTGACCCTTGTACGGAATAATAGCGGAAGTCCATACCAACAACAGCAACAGCCCTCTTCTGAGCAAGCAAGGTCTAAAGACAATCACGAGGAACTAATGGAACCAGACGACCTAGAGACCTAGGTTGTGATTGGCTGAGTCCAAGTTGAAGATGGCGGAGTAGAAGTTTATGGCCGAGCAGTAGTTGTTATGCCACAGCGGGAGAAGGTGTCGTTGGCTGAGTATTATTTATCAGTGACTGGTTAGCAGTTGTGGGTGGCTGAATAGTAGCTTTGGTTGGTTGAGCATGCAGCAATGCTTTGTGGCTGAGCGGTCGATGTTGGTGGGCCAGTAGTGTTGGTGGCTGAGTAGTAGTTAGCGGTGGGTGAGTAGTAGTAGGAGTAGGTGATTGAGTAGTAGTTGTAGTTGGATGAGACGTTGTTGCATGTGGCTGAGTAGTAGTTGCAGTTGTCATTTATGGTTTTGTAGTAGTCGTGGTTTTGGGATTTATTGTGGTCGTTGGATTAGTCATAGTTGTAGTGGGGTCGGCTGTTGTGGACTATTTTTTCGGTTTAGTGTTGTGATGATCGTTGGTTGCTTCGTTGTTATTCCACAAACTGAAATAACGAATTACATGGTGCTTGCAGAAAGCGAGCGATATACAGTAGTGGCTGTTAGTGAACGGATGTTTTGTAAAGACTGTAGTCCTAGCGAGAAGATTTTGAAGTCAATTTTTTACTACTAACCTAAGATTTCGGCGGTTTGCCGTTTCAGTGGCGAGGCAGTTTGAATTTAGAACGTGCATTTGGTCTAAAGTCGTCGTTGGCGTCATTTTGAAATTACTGCTAATACTGCTGTTTTTGTCTCTGCTCTAATGAAGAATTTATTGAACTTGCTATTAGAATTTTCTACAGCACCACGTCAAGAGAAACTTATTAGAGGCTAGTCTATATGATGCTACAGTTAATTAATAAGCAAAAGGGCTACTGACAAACTTACTTAATTTCCTGAATTTGTTAGTAGTGATAAGATAACTAGAAAAGTCGCCAGTATGCCATGTTGACAAAATATAGCTTAGTGATATTTTCGAAATTAGAGGATGACATGGCAACCCAGTCTCTAATGCCTGATTAATTTACGCAGACGTTACAGAATAGACTGATTTAGATTGGCATCCAACTCACAGGGTACAGAGCAGGACGCAGTGAACTCGGGTGCATTTGTTGCTACCCAGGCGTACTGGATGTTCGTCGGTCTCGCAAATGTAACAGTGCATTTGTAGTTTGCTGGAACATTGGCATCGACTGTGATCGTTGAAGTTGATACGAACCAGTATGTGTTAACTCTCGTTCTATTAGTCGTATGCGATGAGTAGAAACTGCCGTTGGACGTCCAGGACATAATGGCATTGATCGGGTGGAAACTGCTGTCGGCATACATGACGCTGCAGTTCATTTGAAGGCTTGCTGAATTTACCGCATTGCACGTACACGTTGGTACTTCGCCTGGAGAAAAAATAATCAGACAGAAATAACGGAGAAGAAAAAGCCGACGAACGTGCAAATGTTTTTGATGGCGGGCAATCAGAGAAGTTCAAGAGACCTATACTGAAAGCTAAGAGAAGATTACTATAGCTTTTTACATTTTGTATAGGTTACAGAAGCTTGTCATAAATAAAAAAAATCAGTAGGCCTATTCCATACACGCCTGAGGTTTGAAGCGTTCGCCATGTTAGAAAACCCTTGCTTCATTTGTATGGTCCTGTGCTTTTATTTAATTTTATTTTCGTAACAAACAACGAAAACTAAAATAACTAGCAATTCGTTAAAAAGAACTAAGAGTAGAAATAAAAAGAAATTGTGAACTGAAACTAGATAGAAGTAAAAATAAGTTCGTAGCGAACGACATAGAAACGAGAATGATAAAGAAAATTTGAAATATGATGTTTAGAGGGCGACGTAGGGGAAAGTGGTCTAAAACGGGCCCCTTGGTCAAAACGGGCCCACCCCTTCGCGGCGACACATAGCGAATTTTTCAAAATTTGAAAATGCACACGATAGCAGCTTACTATAGATATGATGAATATTCATGAGTGGCTTGACTGCTTTCGTTAGTGCTGCGTTGAGAGAAAAATTACAAAGTTTAATTTCGATAAGTTTCCTTATTTTGTTGGTTGATACGCGAAAAGTACTGATATCTGCTGTGTATGACATTCACAATCAGGATAGAACACCATTTGCTGTGCTATTTTGATATAAATACACTATCATTGAGAAATTAAGTATACGTTATCGCCCGTTTTCAATATGGCTGAATCTTTTCGATAGGTTAGAATTGTCTAAAATGGGCCCAGAGGGGCCCATTTTGGACATAGTATATCTGCGGATTGAGCTATTGCTGTTTTAACGCATTTATTTTTAGGATCACCTGTAAGTGCACATGGGGCGGTATAGAGAAAAACCGAGAGGCAGACCTGGTCAGAAATCAGTATGGAAAAAGCTATTGAAGCACTGAGAGCCAAAACAATGGGACTAAAAAAAGCTTGCAAAGTATTTAATGTACCCAGAACAGCACTTCAGAGGAGGTATAAATCAAGTCTTGCAAGTCGAGATGTAGCAGCAAAAGGACTTGGATCAAAGTGCAATGTGTTTGATGTAGAAATGGAGAATGAGCTAGTACAGCATGTGAAAGATATGGAAAGCATGCTATTTGGGTTTACTCCAAAACGTTTGAGAAAACTGGCGTACCAACTTTCAAAGGCTAACAGTATTCATAATCGATTCAATGTTGAGAAAGAGGAGGCTGGTTTAGATTGATACCGATGTTTTATGTCTCGACATCAAGATCTGACTCGCATGCTGGACATTTCACCTTTGCCAAAAATAAAAGAGCACAGTCGTAAACAGTCCAGGGTCAAAGGTAAGGCGGCCGTTTTAACTGCTAGTCCTTACAAATTAGAGCTGGAAACAGAGAAGCGCTTGTTGGAAGAGACTATACCTGCCACTTTAGCAAAGAAAATGAAGAAAGTAAAAGAGGATAAAAAGGTTCAGCCGAAAATAGAGAAGAAAATTAGAAAGATATCATCCAAAGCAGGAACTAGTCACACAAAGAGTTGTTCAACAAAATCGCTGGGCAAATTCAAAGGAACTGGAGGCGAACATCCAACAGTGTCAATTTCTCCAGGATGTGGCATCAAAGAAAATACAGAACAGGATGAGCAAATGGATTATGGGTGGGTTGCATGCCAAACGTGCGACATATGGTATCATGAACCATGCGCGGAAGTGAACGGTGTACTTGATGATGACTATTTTACCTGCTTACAATGTTGTGAATAGTGTTTGTGTTGCCGTTATATTGTGTTTTCGTCAAACTAATGACATAACTAAAACTGAATGAACCAAAATAAATAAGCATTTTTACTTTTCTTCAGGAACGCTATTACTGCAATGATAAAGAACATGGCTAAAACAGGGACCCATTTTAGACGTAGTAGTGTGGTAAAATGGGCCCCTGAGTCTGTCTACCAAAAATGTTTTTGTCATTCTGTAAATAAAGTTATTCGTACATATATGCTGCCCAGTAAATGTACACTGAATTACCTACATTAGCAATGTATTTGACAGAGAATATTTGCAAAACTGTCCCTTAAATCACTGGTTTTGTGTCAAGGGGCCCGTTTTAGACCACTTCCCCTATTTTAACGGAGCTTGTAACTACACTTTTCCTTTATCAAATTTTCCGCCGATGCACTCCACCGGTGCTCGTGACTAACTACCTGTTGTGCTGGAATTTCGTTGTTCCCAATGGTTAGTTGACGGTTTTCGGAAGAAACACTCGATTCATTAATCTCAATAAATATTACTATACTAAACAAGTACTTTCAGTATGAATTTGGTTAAATTATTGTCAGGAGGAAAACCTGACAGTTTTCCATGAGAATACTTTGTTTCCGAAAAGGAGCAGAAAAAGAGGCGATGTGTGTATAAAGCTTTAAAATGTTTTCAACCAAAGCTATATATTCACTGGTTTCCATATCAAATTTAACTCCGCCACTGCCTTTAGTCGGGTAGTGCTAGTCTCAAGCCTGGATAAAGATGGAGGGCGACGTCAACAACCTTTGACGCCATAAGATGTCGTTAAACATTGGAAACTACATATCAAATAATTGAAACCGAGTATCAACTACCAATGAAACGTACATTTGATTCAAAGTTTGAGCCGCCATGCTCTAGAACAGTAAGAAAATCAATCGTAGAACGTTTTACTGCTGACAAGAAAGCATTACTTCACAAAGTGAAAGCTTGCAGAAGAGTAACTATATGCCCAGATGGTTGGTCAAAGAAAGGCTTGCCGTGTTTCTTGCTTGGAATATCTGCTTGTTTCTTTGATTTATTGTTGAACAAAGCCATTCATGCGACACTTGCCGCTTTGCACAAAATACAACATCCACACACAGGCCAGATGATATATAATTGCTTGTTTGGGACTATGCAAGAATGGGACATTTCGCCTGATAAAATGATGCTAGCTGTCACAGATAACGGTACCAACATCGTAAAGGCTGTGAAGCTGTTACACGAATAGATTGCAGAGTATGATAATTCAGATTGAAGAAGCGGGAAGCAGAAGAAAGAGATGGAGATGAGATGGATGTGTCACTACCAGCGTCCATACCATGTCAGCGAGTGCCCTGTTTGGCACATTCGCTTCATTTGTTTATTAAAGAGGCTAATAAATCTGATGAACACAGGGTTGTTCTTGCAAATGTTAGAAAGTTAGTTGGGAAAATAAGAAAATCTTCAGTGGTGATGGAGCGGTTTGAAGATCTCAGTGGACTGTGTGTTGTCCGTGATTGTTTAAGTTTAACGAGATGGAATAGCACTCTTCATATGCTGAAAAGATTAGTGCTTCTAAAACTAAATTGCAACTTTTAAAATAGACAACAGCATATAGTTTACTTTGCTGGACTTGTCTTATTTTTGGAAATAGATGTAGAACTGGAACTAAAACTATAACTAAAACTGAAACCATTGTTACAGCCGAAATAAAACTAAAACTAAGAAGATTTCAAAAATAAAAATTGAACTAAAATTAAATTAATTGTGTTGGAAAAAAATAAAATTAGAACTTAAACTGAATTGATCAGATCTGAACTAAATAAAAACTAGAATAAAAAGAATTCCTGAACTATAATAATACTGGTATGGTCATTTTGGGATTTGTTCTTATTTGGATTTGTAGTTAGGTGATGGACATCAAGATACCAACACATAAACCAATGGCACAAAAATCACGAAAACAAGGACCTTGGCGCCAATATTCTTGGTGGTATTTGCATACTGAAAATATAACCTGAAGTAATTTTTTTCATTTTCAGGTGTTGTAGCGTTGCGGACTGGCACTTCAGTTGCATTAATACCCTAGACAATCCCCAGTGGAGGAGAAACATGGTTGTCATAGATTTTGATATATCAACCAGTTAGCTCGTCTGAAGTTCGATACACCTTCCAAGCCACCATGCAAAGACTGCTGCATAGTAGCCTGGAAGGTTTGCCAAACAAGGTGGTAACCACCTTAATGCTTTACCATGCCAACTTTCCCTCTAAAATCATCAAGCTGTTCACAATTTTACATGAATTTCATAAGATCGCCACCACAATATTCGTTATAATATATATGTCTACTTACGAACGACAAGTAATTTGGCGCCTTGCCTGACACTGGTAGTGTTTGCTATGATATACAAGCCAGCAGTTGCTATCGGATCTGTTCCTGGGGTTGTTGTTGCCTTCTTTATAAATAGACCAGTCTGGTTGGCTCCGTAGATGTCCGTTAACGAAGGATTAACATAATCGCTAGAGTTTGTGATAGTAATAGTCGTTAGCTCATCTGAAGTTGAATTAACCTGCCAAACTGCGTTTTCATGTCTGTTGCAGATCATTGGTATGTCCAGAGTTCCTTCGTAAACGGCCTGATTTATTGGCAGAGTCGAACATAGACCACGGACACCTGGAATGAAAAGTCAATCACGTGAGCTCTTCGTAAAGATCTGGGACTTGCTCACCTGTTTCTAACATTGAGTTTTGCCTATGTGATTGCTCATGTAGTTGTCAGTATTCTGCTGGGCAACCTCTTCTGCATTTGTATTCACTTTGAAAACAGTAAACAACTACAACCTACCAGTCTATTATACCTAACACTTGATATTCCTAGGTGATTGCTCCATCCGCCAGTATTTTGTCGGGTAACTATTGGCTATGTTACTTATCACTTATCACTTTAAAAACCGATTCATGCCTGGACCTGATCGATGATTCAAAGTGTGATAACCATGCAATGCAACGACTGTAATGTTATCAAACGGACCTTTTCATAGCGCTTAGTAGGTATCTCTCGATGTCGATCTTCCCCAGCAGTGGCATAATTTCAATGTGTCCTATTACCCAGCCTCAATGTGCACTTCTGAACTCAGTATAGGGGCATTATCAAATTTCATTTGTATTCCGTTGTCGATGTTCAAAAAGTGAAAATCGTTCAGTCTAACTTTCTTCAAACGCCTCTCACTCCATCTTCTTCGTCTGATCACGAACTCTAACGAAGCTTCTTACTCACTCTCACAACAATGCACAAAGTGCAACTCTGAGTTTCGTAAGAGACGCTTTACAAGTATCTTGTCAGTATGACAGTTACTTACAATTCTCGAAGCTTCGTTTGAGTTTAGTTGAGTTTAGTCATTTATTGACACAACAGCAGCACCAATTTAACAATTAACCATCAATCAGTACAATCTCGAAATTCACATTGATTGATGCAGAAGCCAAAAGGTCAATCCAAATGGGTCAGATGGGTTAGCCAATCTCCGGGTAATATTTTGGCAATAATAACATTGCATTTATTATTTAATTTACATCCTTTTTGCATTCACCGTCGGATGCAGTTTTGTGACTTTAGGCAATCCAATTTTGTTTAGAAGTGCTACATAAAATTTCGTTCATGAAGCAAAATTTGTTAATGTATGTCGAGCTCTTTGATAGCTTCGTACCATGAAAAAGCACTTGATACAGTTGTAACCTCAGACTCGAATGACAGCTACACAGATTCAAGCGGACAGGGACTCGGCTCAGCTACTCAGGCAAAAGTTATAAATAACTTTAGTTACATTACCTTACTTTACCTTTTAAAACAGTAGCGCCCAATGCACTACAATTATACAGTTCAGTAGTGTATAATATAATAAGGCGCAGTGCAATACAATACAATGCAATAGAACAATACAATACATACAGTACAATACAAACAATAGAACACAATGTAGTAAAATTAAAATTAAATGCAATAATATTCCCTTATAATTTCGCACAGAAAATCAAAGGTGCACTTTAAGATCAATGTGGTTATAGAATTTCTCTAGTTAATTCGTAGTCGTGTGACTTCTGTATTACAGAAGAATTCGGAGGACACGTTGATCGACACCAACAAAAATGCACCATGCACGTTCAAAAGTTAGCATCGTTTTTTATAGCCATAAGCACCGGTTGTGTAGCTTGTCGGTCTAAGCAGTATCGCTCTGAGTCTGTAATCCAACGATCACTGGTTCGAACCTCCTGAGCGAACTCTGAGGATTTTGGACGTGCTGTCGTCCCACTAGTCCGACGCGTAAGATTCAGATTTATTGACCTTGCGCATGTATAAGTGCAGTATATATTAAAATAATAATCGGAATAAGCCCATGGAAAGCTTGGTTCACCGTGAGCACCACAGTTACGCAAGGCACAGTGGGAAGTTTTTATTATACCTTCGAAAAATTGCAGATGACGCGGTTGCTCACATGCGAATGGTACTTTCTGTTGACAGTCGATGCCATTCCAGAAGCTCCAATTATGACATTAATTGCAGACTTCGTATTAACTCTTCAGGTCAAAAGGGAAATGGCAGATATGCATATATAATTAGACCGACTGTATTTCAGCTCACTCAGTCCAATTTTGCTGCTGAAGTCTCTCTTAATAAACTGTTGTTCTAATGATCATCGTAGATATTAATCCTTCCTGTTGGGACACAGTATGTCTACTTACCTTTTTCTAAGAAAGCGAATAGTAGCAGAGTGAATGCCGCTCTAAGTAACATTTCTCTGTTGTTGCGGTTGGTCGGGTTAATTAAACACCTACGGGCATTGAGCCCACGGTTGTTGATGATGATGATGGGTTAATTAAATTTCAGTTCTCACAGTTTCCGTCAATTCCGTCTTTTCACTGTGAAAACATAGATGAAAATGTCAAGTTTAAAATTTCAGTAAAAACCTTGCAAGAAACATGTTTAGAGTTTCAGCCTCAAGCTGGATAAAACAACATAAGGCAACATGTTGACTAGCCAGAAATGGATTTGTCAGATTCCAAGTTTATGTGCTTCAAAATCACTGACAAAAGCTCTAGTACTTAGAACACACGTCGTAATCCATTTTAATAAATTCACTGAATCTGAAACAACGTCAGTTAGATTGTTTCGATAATTATATGCATGATGAAGTGTTTTGCAAAAATTGTTGGAAAATGAAAACGGTTAAACTATATTTTTTATCTTTATAAATTATCAAAAATAAAATTTTAAATAATTGTTCAAAGCCGTTTCTAAAATGATAGTCATGTTAATGCGCACTTTAATTGCAAAGCATTCAGTTATTCGCCAAGTCAGAAGGTTCCGTTTGCTTTGAATACGATATCATTGCTCTGCTTAGGGCTTTTGTCGGTCGAATTCCAGCCAGGCCATTAATTCAGCGCCTGACATACAGTACATATTCGGAACGCAGGCCACAATACGACACAAAGGTGTCCACGATTCAGTTATAAAAATGTTCAAACGTGTGATTTAGACAGCCATAAAAGATTAGGGTTCACTGGGTTTCATTCTGAAATTTGAAATTTTTGAAATTGAACAATTTATTGAGCACCACAAAAGGGAAACAACTGATATTGCAGTCACTCAAAGAGAGAGATAAATCTTTAATAGACATCCAAGGGTGAGACCAACAGGACAATAAGTCCCGCTAACAGGATCAGCTAGTTTCTTAGACAAATTTCAAGACAGTACATTTAACACATTACACGTTTCATCAGTATTTTGATATCCATTTTTACATTCAGGTATAGCTTTTGTGGGAGTCCAATACTTAAAGCTAATGTTACCGAACTGCCTCCAACTGTCTTTAGTAAACAAAAGTTTATGACATAGCCTTTCTGATATATTTTGCGACTTATACATTTATATAGTCTACTAAAAGCATTTATAATGCCTTCAAGGTCAGTAAATCTGAAACTGAGTCCTCGAAGATCGTGTGAAAACCGTATCACGAATAATGCCATCAGCCAACTGATTCTTCCTGCTCGAAAATACATTCCCCGGGGCATTATTTCTCATCTAAAACTTTATCATAGCACCTCTCCTTTGGCCTTAATATGAAATCGTTATATTCCACGATTTAAATGAGCAGTTTATCAGAGCTGCTGTTTGTTACAGTTTGCGCAAAACATAGAAAAAAGTAATGGACAAATTCTCGCATTGATAGAACACCATATTAAAATAACAGTAACAGCTTACCAGTGTCATAGCACGTACTTCCTCCATTTGCAGTCGCGAAATAGCAACTCGCCAGACGAACAAGAAGACGACACAATGTATCGTTATATTTTTGCCCTACCTAAATTTCCAAACTGCTTTCTAACTTTCCTTCAGGTAAATAAGTGGCTTGCAATGAATAGAATTCCGCCCACAGTCTGAACACTAAACATATATACGACAGGTTTTGAGATAAGCTGTATCGATGATCGTCGATGCGTTGCAGGGTCTATTGTCAAATGACTCTCTACTATCATAATGTGCATCCAAGTTTATGCTGTGCCAGAACACCTGCTCGTCCACAGCCTTGCGCCTCGGCCTAATTTTGCTACTGGCCAAGAAAGCACGCTCATTACTCAATCAAACGCAATCCCATTTCTTAAACCCAGCAGTAGCACGTCATACACGAAAAGGTTATATTCATCGGTATACTCAGTGAACACACAATAGTCGTGTCTTACGTAGCTCACTGTGGCCCTTAGCAGTGTTATATGCTGCCCTCACACTTTGAATCATAATACGTTGGATAGACTCAGAAATAGAGCGTTTATCTAATTGGTTTTGCAATGAATAAGCTGTATTATTTATAATAAAAATATAAAATGTCAACTTAGCACAAACAATCACATCTAACAATTGGACACAAAAGCTGTTCGTATGCATATTTTGCTAAGTTAGGTCTGCGTTCTGGCTGGGCAGTGCCTTTACCAGCATCAGAATTCTGATTAATTTTTATGCGTATAGTTAAAGTATCTTCCTGGTTGGCATGCACGAATCACTCTAGCCACAGACCTCTGGTATGGACAGTTCCCGTTGTCGAAAGGATCGGATAGTCTTTCGCTACAGACGTTCTATGGCAAGAACTTTATCTCTTGATCTCTGTAGAACCACCGATTGAAGTTGATTAATAATTCTATGCCACAAGACGTTGGCATATACATACTTTTGAGAGGTGCTTGAAAGGCTCTACATACATTTCAAGTTAGGGCAGATAAATAAAAAATGATACCACAAAACACGCATGCATTATATAAATAAGTACTTTATTACGACAGAGGAACGACACAATATCCGATATGCAATAGGATAGGTAAAAATACAGCTTTATCCAAAACTTAAAAGCAAAGTTATATAGTGTGTAATTTATAATAATTTATTAGTTAGAGGACAACCAAACACCAACAAATCTGGTAACAATTAAAATAAGTAAATATCTACTACTTACTTTGTGTGAGTTAGAGTAGTCGAATTTGCTTCACCGGCTGTCCTTGCATGAGCTATTGTTTCTTATTCACTTGATGCAGCTTAACCTAAAGTAGCTGTTCTTGCTACACTGTCTGTTCCTACTTTATTTATTGCTACTGATTGACTCGAGGTAGCTGAAGCTAGGTTAGACGTTTCGGCTTCACTGGGTGTTCCTGCTTGAAATGAGGTTGCTAAATGATTCGATGTAGTTGAAGGCAGACTAGTTGGTACTGCTTCGCTGACTCTTCCTGCTTGGGTCATTGATACTGAATGATGTGAAATAGCTGAAGGTATAATAGTTAAATTTGAAACGAAGAATAAAATCACGCCCTCTGGTGAATGAAAAAGAGACATTTTGGACATGGCCTTCTATTCATCGTGTAGATTACATAACTTTAATATAAGCTACTCAGGTCGACTGTTATTCTGAAGGACTCCAATTTGCTATCATTTATTCATGATATTATCCGTTTTAGGATGTTTTCAGTGAACGATGCAATAGAATGTTACCACTCAGCTTAGCTCTCAGAAGGCACACAGCACTGTGCACAACATATATGAACTAGTCTGCCATTATAGAGTTTAGAGCTGGTCTAAACAACTTGTTAAATCGTACGATACTCGTGCTCTTAATAAAAAAGCGAGTTTAAACATTTTGCCCAATTGCAATCTGAATAGCTACTGCAAGTTCACTTGCCTCGTGCTATGAAAACTCAGTGGACACCAGCTGTTACTGCATCAAGTAATTTAGGGTATTTTGAAATTTTATTGAATAAATAGGTTTCAGATTTTCATATCTAAGTTCCGCCGCACGTACAAACTGTTACCTGCAGTTTTCTTTGATAGCTTTTTCCTGAATTGTTCAGACTGCCACTCCCATTTCACTCGATCTAAGAAATTACTATAACATCTAGCTCGTCCGAACACGTGGCTCTTTTGATTTAAGTAAGTTACGGAACTCGCTCCGTGTGAGCATCTGTTCAATGCCTAAATTTCAACTATATAAGAAGCAGCTGCGATTTTTACTTAAATACATCCAGCGATTGTGTTCACGATAGTTTACTTTTGTAAAATAATTTCTTCTTAGCTCAGGGGAGACGTACTCTGAGCATAATAAGCCAAACGTTAGAACCTATCGGCTACAGTACCCTACATTACAACAGCTGCGAGTTGTTTAAAGTGCTGTACAACCCTGCAATGGAAAGGTTAGAATATAACACATGATAATTGTTGATTGCTTAAATTAAAGTACTTAAATGAAATAAAATAAATAAATAAAGCAGATTAAAAGGATACACACTATTCTAGCAGTTTAAAAGACTGAAAGTAATTAAGAAAATCGGCTTATTCTTGTGGTGACGGATAATATTTCTTCATGTTCATTTGTCTCATGGTGAGATTCTCAACCTAACTTTAGAAACACGTATTACTGCTTGATCATTTGTACAATTAAACTGCACATCAACGTGGTTCTTGTTATTTGAATATTTATTGTTGTCTAACTCATGCTGGATCAAATATCCAAGTCCGTGTAAAATATTTTAACTTGTCGATAGCACATTATTGCAAGTGATTCTATTGACTGGAATTTTCCTACTCTTGTCGATGTATCTGACGTTGAATTGTTTGGTGCTGCTCGAGTTATGAAGACTGTCAGCTGGATGATTGGGTTAGCCACAGATGATAGACTTTGCCCAGTTACATCCAATAGAGTACCACCTCTGCAGTTAAAATTAAAGACAACAAACTTATATACACGCCTCAGTATAGATCCGTGAGAAACGTGGTGCCGTGCCGAGGTTATCTTATCGCCTTTGTCGTCATTGAACCTGTAGTCTTAATCATTTCATAATCAGCGTAATCATCACAACTACTACCACCATCTCCACCATCTCCACCGCAACCACCGCTATAATAATCATCATCTTCACGCAAGCCAATTTTTAAGTGATTTAATAGTGTCTAGAAGTATCTCTCTCTTGGAGTGGTCTAAACTCCACTCCCTATGATCAAATGATATATTCGTCCTGAGCAGCCTTCAACAACTTTACAGAGTGTTTATCTTTTCGATCGAACTACCGATCTCACAGTCATTTTGGATTCGTTCTGGTGTTCACGAATTTACACTCGCGAGACATCTTGAAACCTTCGACGAAATCCGTTCAACTGAAGTAACACCGTTTGTGCACTCCCCGCTTCAAATGAATCGCATCCTTTAGTCCAAACGACCACAAAGGGAACCGCTGATTTAAATTTGTTTAGCTGATTCTTTGTTTTCCTTGTTATTTCCGTAGAACTGTGGACCATTTCCTTAGAGCCTAATATTTATTCTATACACTATGATGGGGCATATAGGTGATGGCAGTTGTATAATTGTAAAGTCATATCTTTCTCTTCACATATATGCGTTATTAAGAAACAAGCTAACGTATCTAAAGTAGATAAATGAGAACATAAAGGGAATCACTACATCGTATATGTTATAAAGCAGAAATACGCGGGCTAATCATGCATTTTGTTGACGACTTTGAATATCTTAGTTTGACAAAATATTGATTATAACTCTGTGTCGTATACGAAGCAAAATTCACAGGTTTCTTATGGACGCTAATTGTTTCAGCAATGCACCTGCCACGCTGAGTTTGCCAGTTACAGACCAGCCCACTCTACAAGGGCCTGAATGAATAACAACTCAACTGCTTAGCGAAATCAAGTGATGATTGTCACGAGATTGGGGTTATTTGTACTGCTGTTTGACAATTCAGTCGGTCGAAAGGTAGAAAAACATTTCAGAACTGGATGAATCTATTACCATTATGAAACAATACGTACGTCACAATGAAATGGTTTGGATAGATGCCCATTATTTCTGGGTTAGGCAGGTAAGTGAATGCCCTGTTGAAACTCATGTTGAACGGAGTTGGTGAGAATTCAACTATAATAGGCATAGGTTGTCCGATAGATGCCTCTGTTGTGTTTGGAGTTACCGCCACAAGTTGGAAAGTTAACCTGGATTTGAAGAACATGTATGATCATTATTGTATTTTCAAGACAACAAAGCAAGTCCCGTCATTACCTATTGACAGGTTGGAAAAATATGTTAGTCTGTGGGATCATTGAACTGTTGGAAAAGATATCACATCAGATCAAATCAGATTTCATTACATCGAAAGGACTAAGATACTACTGCATCATTTCAGATTAGATCTGATCATATCACATCACATACTATTACAATATTTATGCATCACATACAACCACATAGGCATCAGTAAAGTAAAACTCTCATATACCTAGTGGAACATAGGCGAGGTGCTCATTTCCTGCTCCTTAACAATGAACGTATGCCCAGGTCCTGAACATGAGGGCAGCGAAACGCAAGATTTACAAGGAACTTGCCCTGCGTTGTTGCACAGAGTTGCCCCATCAGGCGCGAACCCGTAGCCTTTCGATTCCAGACCCAGCGCGCTAACCGTTTAGACCAGTGTCTTATGCATAGGCAAATTATGCAATTTTATTACAAGAATCGCCTACGCCCTGCGTAAAACATTTATGTAATACTTGTGTTGCAGTTATCTCGCTTATACAGACTAACATATTCCCCTCCAACCTGTCAGTGGGCATTAACGCCACGATTGTTGAAGACAGATATTTTCCGATGTAGACGTTACTAACACTCATTATGTACGGAATGTATCGACTGAAGTATCTCGATATGTTATCAATTATTGCTGAACCAATCATCGTGAGTTTCGTTCCTCCAGCTATTGGACCAAACAATGGCTCCACTGAGACCGGGACGGCTAATCAATAAAACGCAATCATTAGTTATTATAATTAATTACGTCTTATTTATAAATTGTCTCACTTAACTATTCCAGCTGTATAATTATTATTAAACTTATTATATTAAAATAATTATTATTAGTAAAGTTGTTGTTATTATTAATGAATCAATTACTTTATATCTCTCTTAGTTATCTCACTTAACTCTCTTTATTAAAATGCAACCATTAGCCGACCAGTGTACATCAATCGCAGCAAACAAAGGGCTCTGACTGCGAAGATGCGGAGGTTAGATGCACACAATTTAATCAGATAAATAAGCAACTTAGTAAAAGAATGGGAGAAAATGTTTGTATTTTTGCTCAAAATTCGGAAAGAGTATTTTCTATTTTGTAAGTTTTCAGGATGTCTAAATTCGGGAACCCTTTTCTGGAATTAAAAATGGTCGTAAATTAGTTCTGCATTGGTATACATAAAACTTTGACTTCATCCGTGAATTATGAAAGTAAATCTGTTCACTTAATATGAAAAATGTGGAAAAGGACATGAGAAGAGTACCAGATTTATAGCGGTACATGAAAATGCAAGTAGGCATCACGTATCATAAGAATATGATGGTCTGCAAACCACTTGTTATTCAAACTTCTCTTTCTATAGAAACAATAGTTTAAACATGTGTGATTGATATACACTGGTCCGAGTAACTGCACATTACTGCAATACGGATCTACGATTGTCACATAAAGTGTTTTCAATACTGAACTGGATAGTGATTTATTAATTTTGTTTATGATATCAAGTAGTTTTGCAACTTTACTTTCACCAATTTCAATATGGCATTCCCTAGTGCATGCTTTAATAATTTCTAAATTTACAATTTCAGTGTAGTATTACCATTCTCAGCTCGTTGACGTGACCAGCAAATACAATATATTTGGTTTTCTTAACATTTAGAGATGATTTGTTTGCTTTAAACCACGATGAAAGTTTTACTACTAGTTCAGCATTTAACATGTTTACAACTTCGTCATAATCGAAGCCAAATTGAAAACCAGTGGTATCATCAGCAAAGAAAATGTATATTAAAACTGTTGGACAGCTATCATCTTTGATGCAAATTATATATAAGAATGATTTAAAATCAGAGCCGTGAGGATCCCACAGGTGACAAGTCTCTTGTGTGAATTGCACCCATTTACCAGCACATTTCGATAACGGCCAGACATGTACCGAGAATCTTCAAGTCGCTTAAATATTTCAACGCAACCGAACGACGAATTTACTTTATAACATAGAAGGCGAAAAGTTTCGAGGCAAACAATTTTTCTCCTTCATGCTGTTTTCAGCCGCTTCAGTCACATTATTTATATGTCATGTCCAGTAGAGTCTCGCACAACAAATGCAAGGAGTGTGCGACTTACTAGTTATCAGGATTAAACTTTGTTTACAATCTAAGTCAGTGGACGGTCGTTTCGAAATGAAGTTGAAGTCTAAGTCAGTAATGCATCGGGTAGGCAATGTCAAATTCCAGTGGCAGATCTGTCTGGTCCCACTGTTAAATTTCAGTTTTTGGGCCATCTACCTAGATAGGTGGCCCAAAAACTTAAGGGGCACAACGTTGCCTTTCTGCATCATAAACATTTGAATTAGTAACTTTTGAAATTAAACAGTGTGACCAGACAGATCTGCCACAGGGATTTGACACTGCCTACCCGATGCTTTACTGACATAGACTACAACTTCATTTCGAAGCAACCGTTCATCGACATAGATTGGAACGACAGTGGGGCAAGAGAAGTTCCTAGGTGAATCGATATTAACTAGGTCTGAAAATAAATATTAAAAACTAAATCTCATCTTCGAAATATAATGTATTGTAATATACTGCAGATTACAAGCTAAAGGTAAAACAGGGAAAATACACGAGGTCTACGAATGCGACTGACCGCGGCCACATGGGGCGTTCATCCTTTTTAAAACAAAGTAAAAGGTATACTTACGAATCGCCAATAGCAGAGCTGAGGCAGATTCCATAAAGTCTTCGCAACTATAAGTTCCCTCAGTCAATTTTGACAACTGACGAACGACAAGGTTGTATGAATAGGCCGATGCACGGAGTTCATACTGCTGTTCATTGGGCTGGAGTAATTCATATCCCCTCGAAATCCCAATGGTTCCTTTGCTGTAAGCATCAAACGGAGTGAAATACCAAAGAGTGGCGTTGGTTCCATAACTTGAAGCGCACTCCAAGGTGATATTGCTTGAGCCAGCAACGTCTGCAGTGTTAGTTGGCTTCCTGGTTAAACTACCACTCGATTTCTGACCTAAACCTATTGCGACAAACATCCATTCCAGCAGCCATATTTAACCGAAAAGCTCCTTTGGAAGTTTCTTAAAAGTTAATATGGAAATAACCAATACTTACATACATATATGTAAACATTACATACATATGCGTGCATGCATACATACATGTATACATGAAAAGGAATCAAAAACTCTTTAATTATGTGAGTTTTATTTTATTTATTTTATTAGTCAGAGTGTTCAATATATTTTTATTTTATAGCTCCGCTAATTCATAATGTTTGATTCATGTTTGAAATGGCAACATTTCTTATATTGCCGCAGACGAGTAGAAAACCAAGACACGTCTATCACGTTAACAAAGGAGGAAGCACTTTTAAGAAAGCATACATCTACCAATTAACACATGCACAGCCTGAATAACATAGGCCTACAATTATGAATATGATTTAATAAACGATGAAAACATCTGAACGTTTACAATCTGAAAAGATGCTTACCAACTGAAAGGCATGCGAACAGTCCCAATACTTTATCCATATCAGTACAACAGGCGACTGCAATAATGAGCACTGCAAGTTTATATCCTCAAATGCCAAGTACGATTTCTATACAAGTAATATATTTGTTAACAAGTCCATCGACTGAGCGAGGAATCGTAGACAGTTCACGATTTCTTCATCATATATATTATCATATGATATATGATAATATTATATAGGTCTATAATATACATATATATGATATATTTGTAATATATATTAAGATAATATTATATGTATTCACAACAGATGTCATGTATATTATTATCATAATATACATGCCTGTATATTATGATAATAATATGACAATTTGCAGTCAACAGTGGTTTGACGTACGACCTCGTCGTGACTGTTTTTCATTGTAACATTTCACATTGATTTGCGTAGTTTCCAAAGCTTTTGCAAAGTCTAATTTTCAGAAAAGACACGGTTTGAGCACGTAGTGAATAACATTGCATGCTCGGCTTCACTGAGCTATCAGCAATAAATCTTCCTGTTATAAAGAATTCAGAATAACGAGAGCTGCGTCTATAGAATTTACCGCGTGGTTCGTGAACTTTGTGCCCATTAGTTAACAAAAGCGAACCAAAATATGACTGTTAGAAGCCGATCTGAACTTTCGTCACGACTCACAACCATTATTGCGCGCTGGAATATTAAGCTTTCATAAGTCTTTAGTGGGATTGAGTTTTTACATGTGCTTCTTGTTTTTTCTTCGTCTCTGTTGAGTCTAGTCTTGTCAAATCGGCAGCACCTCTGATGTGTTTTCGTAAAGAGGCGCTATATAATTGGTCACTTACATTAAAATGTATTCAGTTGTTTACTTATTCATCACTGACTGTCTCCTTTCTCACTGCCGTCCTCCTCACGCTACCGTCCCCTTTCTTCTGTGCTTCACGTCCTTGCTCCATTTAGTACAGTTTCTCTTCCTACATATACTGTAGCTAGCAGGCAGCACTGGAAATTATATAGCCTATAGGAAATAGCAGTCCTGAACTTGTAATTAATACAAACAATGTGGCGCCTAAGCCTCCACATATTTCGTTTTACTTTTCAATTCAGCTAGCCAGCATGACGTCGCATGGCTGTGGATCAACGCGGTATGCCACAACATGTTGGACTCGGCTCAACCCAAGTTATTATTGAACTCTACGCAACACAAATTATAATCTGTGACCTCACTTAACCATTTCTTCGAATGTAGTGCTATAACCTTAAGTAGATGTAAAATCTCGGTTTGACCTACCTAATGTTTTCGCCATCTCCACCGAAGCCGCCACCGCCCCCACCGTGTCCCCAGCCATAGTTTGGGGACCACTAGGGTTGATGCTTCATTGGCCGAGCTTCCTCCACGGGGGCTGCCGTGTTTGATGCTCCGGGAGAGCTTGCCAACGAGGCCGACGAGAAAAACACTACTCCGCTGGCTGACGAAAACACGACACGCCGGTTACCAATACTTTCATCTCGACAGGAATGTGACGTTCTGAATATACTTTCGATAAACCCAAAGTGGGTTACACATTTCAGCGGAAATGCCGCTAGCAAAGAGTAAGTGTGCATGGTTGCTGTGGGCTAGAGAACGACATCTGACCCCCGTAGTGTTTACGAGCACTGTGGGCCCCACCGCGTCAAGATCAGAAAGATCAGAAAAGACCCAACTGTGTCAGCACCCTTCGGAAACTGATCCAGCTCGACTAGTCACAAAGCACGCCCTATGCAGCAACGGCCAAGTGGTGGTCCTCTGAATCCAAGGTGCCAGTCCTGTAGAGCAGGGAGGATGCAGTGGAAAGTTTTGTGGAGGATCTGCAAGTCGAGTTGGCTGAAAACGTCAGCTGCCCACCTAAGACGTGAATGGATGGCGAAGACCGGCAAGCCTTCTTAGGTTTAACTACTCAAATTTAGTTAGATAAAACGAAATATATTTTCGATTTTATTTCTTTAATTATACTGTACATGCATTCAAATTCAGACCTAGTTAGAGAAAAACTGCATGTTTCCTTCTAGTTATATTATGTGCAACGTGTCTGAGTACTTTCCCATCAACTCAGTGACTGCAGGTAGATTTGTTCCAGGTTTTACAGTATGTTGTTCTTGAGTATTTAACAGAAAATGGCACATGTAGAAGTATTCTACATGATCTGAAAATTAATCTGATATCCAGTTTTCCATTTACTATATTACAGAAGATAGATTTATCAACGTAATCGACACGGTATAGTTTCAAACAACACACAATTTGAATTCATCCATTAATTTTATCAGCACTACCACGCCCGAGTTAACATGAGTTTCATTTTAAATTCTGGCCGATCTATTTCATCACATTATATTTTATTCTGAAGTATCTTTGCTTGGCATTCTGCGGATATACTGCCAACGTATCACTTTTTGGTTAAAATCTGAGCAGTGTAAATGCACACGAAGTTATGAATGAAACTTCAAAAGCACTTGTTCAAATTAAGATAAGTTAAGGTTTTTAATGCTTTTATAAAATTTGCTTGTTGCTGCGTCCTATTTGCGCGTGTTTCACTTGTTAATCTGTTCTTTGAATACAAATATCGAGACAAACTGAAAACGCATTATGAAGTTAATCAAAGATTAGGAATTATGTAATTCATCGAGTGTTTGCAAAAATTAAGACAGTGCGCACGCGTTGAAAAAAGAATGAAAAAGTTCTTCACGTTAAGTTAAATCGAAGCAACAGCTTTGGGCACGAAGTGTTAGCGACTCCATTTTCTTAGACTCGGCATATGAAACCTGGTGGCCAGCCCTCTTCTTTGCCAGTTAATCCTCCCACGAACAGTGCAAGGTTGATGTGCTCATTTTATGATCGAGTTCGATAGGGGATGTGTGTTCAACTGAAAATCTGAAATATCTTTATGTTCAGTGGCGGACTAAACGTCTGAGTTGATAGTCCAGCAAGCTATCGAATAGACTATGCAGGATATTATCAGAATATTGGTATTTACTTTAAACTAAATATAAATATACATCGTTTTCTGTAGCGACCGTATGGCCTCGGCTGTGCTCATTTTTCAATGAATTTATCGGATGAGATTCTTTACCACCGCTACCCGTTTCAACGGGTATCACGTCACTTAAGTTCACCGTGTAAGGATGGTGCTACCCCGAGATTCAAATCTCGGAAATTAGTCACGATCGGTATGCAAACCGGCATCCTCTCGCACAGAGGCCCCCGACGTACTCTTTAACCATTGTAACTAACCAGTCCAGTGCAATAACTCTGTACAACCAAATTTTTAATAGGCACACTTGAAAGTGAGAATAGCACTACAATAAGATGATGAGCATAGAGATTTCAAGGCCTCTTGAAATGTTTTGACCCTCATATATTCATTGAGAGAAATTGGATTTTGGCGGTGCCGGCATCTGCGTGATAGTGTGATCGATAAAAGCATATTCCGATTTGTTAAACATTGGCTGATTATTCGGGGGTGAAGTTTTGCTGGGTAAGGTTCGCCTAACATCCATGTAGACGGTTCCATCAGCTCCAAATGTCTGAAAAGAAGACAGTAAAATCTCAATAATAATTGCTTTAGACCCAACCAGCATGCCCGTATGTGCCCTTGTGAAACCCATATTATCACTCGGGAGCTTTCAAGAACTCATCTGGTTACCATAAAATGTTTATGGGCATGCTGTTTGGGGAATCTTTCATGGTTCGGCTGTGCGTGTGTGATGGCGATGAACGTTTAAACAAACGTTGGCGCTATCTAGCGAATAATACAGGAATTGTTTAGCAAAGGTTTTTGAAAAATTTGAATTCTTGAAGCTGGTCAAAATTGGCATTACACGCTGATTGGGGCAGTTTTAGACAATAATTTTTATGCCCCAATAATTTTTATGGCCTGTAACTTACGGGAGCAACAAGGGAGTTTCCCCAGAAGGGATAGTTTAGAGAACAAGCGCGCAGATAATCTGCGCTGGGGAAGCTAGAATGTATCTATACAATTATTATATTGAAAAGGGCGCATTAGTTTTAGTGCAACAGTAGTTCTTGATTAAACTGATGGCCCAACAGTTTGAAACTCAATACCCCATGATACTATAAAGATTTAGAATCTAATGATTATCTCAAAATTGTATAAAGCGGACTTGCCGGTATGACTCTCATTTTAACTCAACGTGTGGCAATTCAACTATAGCATAATGCTATCAAACGTGTTCAGAAATATGCTGGCGATTGATTTTCAATATTTTAAACTTTTACTTCATTTGATATTTTAGCATAATTAATTAATTTAACACACACGTTATTGTTCAAATGAGTATTATACGATGTTTGCTCTCAATATTTAAGCATAAGGTCGTTGCTTTCATTTTCCTATTTACCATCTTCTCTCATGTTCTCATTGCCTGTACATTAATATGCAACCTGTAAGATGTTTGGGATATACGAAAGAACTATTGCCACCAATGTGAATTATATTATCTCTTTCACTGAAACCAAGTCAATATTATAAAAAGAGTCTATGTCTCCGCTGATATTAGACATGTACTGTATAGAACGATTCGTTGATTGTAGACCACATTTGATAATTGCGGCATAGAATGCACAAGTTGCTGGAAGCATCCGGTCCAGCCTTTGGGGCTTGCACCTCATTTGGTCTTATCTGTTCTTTCGCCAAAGTTCACAAAGAAAACAAGGAAATGCAGTGAAATGTGAATTTTACTGATGTAGAGTAACACTTGATTTGATTTAATCTAGTATATAGAAAAGAAAACTTTTCGGAGCTGGGCATCCAGGAGGAATAAATGTGGAAGAAGGGATGATTAGATTAGAACATGAGTGGTAGAGAACTGATTAAAACGAAAGGAAAAAGAGACGAAACAACATATCGTCTGGGTAAAAAAGTAGATGCTATATCTCAAACGAGTCATGGCGATAATGCTAGCATACATTCTACTTCAGTCTTTCATTTCAGGGCAGTCAGTTTTTTAAAACAAACTTGTGGTATTTTCACTTTCCTATATTGTAGTTGACTTATTACTTGCATAATTAACTGAAACTGAAAGCACTACAGTTTACATGTCATGTGCCTGCATTTGACAGCTCTGGGTATCTTTATGGTAGCTCACATCAATTGGACAGCAGAAAAGAAAAGAGAAAACTGTCAGTCAATGGTAAAATTAAATTAATTACATGCTATTAATATAATTAATTAATTAATTCTATTGTGATTCAACGTATAGTTCATAAAATTAAAAAACAGAAAACCAAAAAGATTGCAACTGTAAACTATGATGTAGAGTATGAATCTAGAATACGGCTTAACTGATTAATATGTATGTATGATTTATGTATACCGCCAGTACAGAGAGCTTTTGAAAATCCTAAATGAGTAATATTATATCCTGAAGCAGTGTGACATGCAGTCTGCTATGATAGTCCAGCTCTGAGTAGATAGCAAAATAGGCTATAGTAGGATATAGTTCACACATTTACACTGTCATCAGAAAATCCTGAATGAGTAATATTGTATTCTCAAGAATTTCAGAAGATTTATAATTATTCTGTTAGTTTAGCACTGCATTGTACTTGTTATAAACTTACAAAATCTATTCTTTCCCCAAACTTTCTGATACATTTAAAAAACTGATGGTGCATGTTACATTAAATCTTAAGCCTCATTCAAAATAGTATTTTAAATTAATATCATTTAAAGGATCTCGTATGCATTACAATTTGTGCATCCAAGATCCATAGCTAATAATATTTGAAACTACTATTTATATTATATTTATTTCAATTAAACTATTTTTATACATACGAAATACTAGTATGAATAGCCTATTATTACATCCGTTTGCGTAAATTATAAAACTCTAATTATTAAAAAATATTATACATACGGTTTTCTTGCAATATAAAGCTGCGATGACTATTTCTACAAACCTCTGCTAGTCTAACTTTGGCATGCTTCTCTTTGACCGAAAGACTGCAGGGCGCCGCTCTTGGAGGCTTGGCGTTACTCTTGAAGTTCAAACCCACGGCAGTCGTTGGTTCAGCGTAAATTGGACCACTGTCAACCAGTGGAGGTGCTAAACGTGTGTACAATAATATCATTTAACACAAGGAAACATGATATCCAAAATACGATAAAAAAGAGAAAACAAGAATGGGTAACATATATGGCATGTCCCCCCTATAGTTGCAAGTGTTAACAGAAGACTACCTATAGCGATGATCTCAGCGTTATTCTATAATCGAAAGATTGCGATATTAATCCTGATTAGCGGTCTCCGTGTAACGACCCTGAACAAGTTGTTCACGTACTGTTTCGGTCACCAAGCAGTAGAATTTGGTATCGGCGTAAGCTGGGAAGTAAGGGCAAGTTCTGCGATGCATTGGCCCTATGGTCATGCAGAACCGTGGAATTTGACCATCGCCGGTTCAATACCCTACATTCCTCAAGGGACATGGCAGCTTTACTCCAGTGTTTTATCTAGCGCTTGTCTCTGGATGTTATCTTCAAGTTTAGTCATTTCACAATGCTTTTTCGTGTCAAAAAAGTATCATGATTCCTTTTGAAACAAATGTTTAAGGGTTCAACAAATATTTAGTGGATTAACTGGGTCTTAGGCTAAAGGTAAATTATGTCTGACACAAAGTATTGTTTAACAGTGAAATTGTGTGCGTTGAAGATGAAGAAATTTCAATATCAGCCATAGGTAACAATTAACAAAAAACTGTCATTCTGAGAACACGAACTATGAATGATTACCACCAAGTTAGCGGTATAATTATTTTTCAGACGTTTTAAATATTCCAAAACGATATTCATCTGTGTACAAACCACACCACACATTCTGAGCCCTCATTGAGTTAGGTATATAATATGTACAAATTAGTTTGGCTCATAAATAAACTATTGCAAAAGAACAGATGAGGTGATTCCAATCTTACAGTTTCAAAGTATACCGTAATGGATACCGAAATAATGCACATTGAGGCTTAATTTGTAAACTGAAAGACTCTAAAGGAATTCATAATTCAACTCAACTTGTACATTGAAAGACGCTAAAGTATTGCACATCTTGGCTCATCTTGTGCACCAATGTACTATGAAGTAAAACAGAACTGAGATATTGTGTATTTTTGCAATGTATGATAATATCATAATCATTAAGGCATGGAGAATGCAGTAGTACAATAGTGAATCTTAGCACTATATTGGTGAATAACTCTTTAGCTTTTCTACAAATGTAATCAATTTAGCCTTTATCTTAGCTCTAGAATTAGAGTGAATTGAGCAATCAAATTTTTATTCAATCAAGTTGTACCTTTCCGTGGAATACCTTCACGTGGAACCTCCTCGTAAAACGCCTCAGTTGGGTCTCTAAAGCGATTCATGTCGTGAATTTCATCTACATTATAGTATTCACTAGGTTGCATGTCGTTCTCCACACCGTGGGCATTAGTATCATCTACAACAAAACTGCCTAATGTTTTACATGTATTTGCAATATAAGTCCTAATAGTGTAAAAATAAAGCATATAAACGATAAAAGGGCAACGGTAATACACGTCACAATTATAGAATTCAAGCCAGGTCCCGAGCTCGAAGGATTACTCGGCTGAGGTACAAACAAGCCCAGAGCAAACCAAGGAAAGAACATCATTCTGAATTCGATCTAGCTTCTCCGAGGGTTTATTATTTTGAATACGATTTCTCTTGAAGCGACCGTAGTAAAATTAACCTTGATCTGGACTGTGTTCTTGGCTTCCTGGTGCTTCCGTCTTCTTGCGCCAAAGTCCTAAAACACATTTTTCATACACGTCTAAATAACATTGCATCCAATATATATTTTCTGCCACATTTAGCCTGCCTGCATATTCTTGTTAATACTTTGATAGCATATGCCGTCGTTGCATCAATCTGGTTATCTATACCGGATGTTTATCGACATTGACTTGTTGCTGAATTTTATTTAACTTTGGACCTTTTGGTCTGATTTGGTTACACAGACAGGATCTTTCATACAGTGTTGAGAAATCGCGAGCCTTAATATAAATTAACTGAAAGGTTCTTTCAGCCGCTGATGTCCGATATGACTTCGCTCCAGGATTTGCTTCCGTGTGGACGATAATTTGTTTTAGGAGAAAGATATCTGGTTATCTTGAGCTGACATTGTTTGCGTTTTTTGGTGGTAAAAATTTGAGGTTATAGCTCCTTTTCAAGCCAACCACTAAAATGTCTAAGACAAATATGCAGACAGACAGAGAGTCAGACAGAAAAGTGAGAGTGAATTGATTTCTGCTTAAAATGTTGAACTTTCATAAACATCAAGGGTTTAATTTACACTAACTATCACCAAGTCCTGTTGCAATCCATATCATATTACATCAATATATTCAATGACCCATCTCCTTGGGCATTGTTAGATTAGTTTCTCTCAAATTTGTATATAATTGATATATTATTATAGTTAGAACTGTTTCTGGGTATATTTGACCTGCTGATTCCAGAAAAGCACCAGTTTTCTCCCAGCAGGTCTAGTTTTCGAGATATAGAACATTATGCCATATACCAGTCCTTGCCTCTGCTCGCCCATAAAACATAAGGCTATAGCTATAATTATGTAGTGCTCAATTTATTATGTGATACACTAAATAAACATAATAATACAAATACTTAAAAGAAAATGGTAGTACCTGAAACTGTACTTATATGATACCAAACAGAACAAGTTTGTTATAAAAATTTCAAGTCATTCGACACCGAAGAAGCTCCTTTTGTACGATTTCCGAGTGTGGCATCTGCCGGAACAATCGCGCATAATATTCCAGCAATAGTCTGCCATCATGTGTGCATCTCATCTTCCTTGATATTGATTTTTCATTGTTTTGATGTCTTGGTGAAATCTTTCACCTTGCTCTTCGCTGAAGTCACCAAGATTCTCTGGAAAGCGATCTAAGTGACTGTGGAGATAATGGACTTTAATGCTCATGTTGCAGCCAAGCTTGTTGAAATGAAGAAGCATATCCTCTACTAGTTGTGCATAATTGTCTGCTTTCTTGTTGCCAAGAAAATTTTTAGTTACAATAACAAAGGAAGACCAGGCACAAGATTCGATTTCATTCATTGATGGTATGAAAAGTGGGTCATTCATAAGTTGCCTGATCTGTGGACCATCGAAGATTCCAGCCTTCAATATTTCCATTGTAATTCCTGGTAACTTGTGTACTATGTATTCGAAGCATGAACCTTCTTTATTCAAAGCCCTGACAAATTGTTTCATCAGGCCTAGCTTTATATGTAGTGGTGGCAGTATGATCCTATCTCGTGCCACCAAAGATTCCTTGATTACATTTTGAGCTCCAACCACCATGTCTTTCCTCGAAGGCCAATCTTTTCTTGTCCAATGTTCATGCTTGGCTCTACTGTCCCAAAGACACAAAAAGCAGGGATACTTTGTGTAGCCACTTTGTTGACCAAGGAGGAAATTTACCATCTTCAAGTCTACACAAATTACCCATTGATGTTCTTTGTATTTTATCTTTTCCAGTACTAAAGAGATGGCATTGTACTCTTCTTTCATCCTGGTGGAGTGACCGATTGGAATAGAACCAAATTTGTTGCCGTTATTTAAAACCACACATTTCAGACTACGTTTTGAACTGTCGATAAAAAGACGCCACTCATCTGGGCTGTAATCCGACAGACCAATTTTCTTCAATAAGTTGCTGATGTCATTACAGAATACTAGGTTGTTGTCTTCGGTAAAGAATGGCAGCAAATCCTTTTCTCTGTTTCTATAAATTGTAATTTTCGTTCCAGGCTGAAGTGCATTCTTTTCCTTTAGTCTGGACGCAAGCAATTCAGAGGACTCTTTGGAAAGATTTAAGTCCCTGATCAGATCACTCAACTCTTTTTGGTCAAAACGTTCACTGTGTGAAGTTGATTGGAAATCACTGTCACTGCCCCCACTTTCTTCACTTTCGTCATCTTGTCCGATATTGGACATGCAAGTCTCATCGTCTGAGAGCTGAGGTAGTTCGCGAAAAGGTGGAACTGGTACAATATCCGAATGCGGAACAGGTCTCCTGGCTGAAGGTATATCAGGGTAAGACAACTTGTGACGATTATTTCGATTGATGCCTATGATATTAACCATACAAAAGTAACAGTCGTCGAAGTGGTTTATCTGTTCCCTCCAAACCATCGGTACACCAAATTTCAGGCAGCTTCTCTTTCCAATTGTCCAGTGGCGCAATTGTTCAATACAAGTTTTGCATACTGTATGAGGAGCCCATTGCTTATCTTGATCTCCAAGTTTGACACCAAAATAACCTGCATATGCTCTTTTTACAAACTCAGAAATCGGTTTCCTGTTTGCTTTTAGTGTGTATTCCCCACAAATGTAGCAGAATATGTCTGGATGGTTAATGCAGCTCCGTCTGGAAGTAGCCATAACCTTAAGGATGTTCGCATCTGAGGAATTAAATGACTAACCTAAAAAATAGTAAGAACATGTAGTTATTTAATGTTCACATTCACAGATTGTTCTTGCGACCAACTCTTAATATGCCCTAAGACGACTGCGGCTGCTCTAGCTTTCAGGAGGGGGTTTATATAGGCTATAAATGCTGACTTCAGCATAATCTATTTACATAGTTCGAAACCATGAAACGCTGTATAAGCACAAATAAATTCTAAATGAGGCTATGAATTTAGTGCTGAGTAAGCTGTAGGCTACGGAATAGTTATTTCGTTGAATCAGCAATATCTCAGCACGCGGCAAGATATGCTGATTTTACATTATAAGGATGTAGGCATTATATGAATCAGCAAGAATTATAATTAGCCATAAATAAAGCTTATTATGACATTTTAGTTTTGCCAAAGACATCGTTTAAAGAGTGGACAGGGTTTTCTTTACAAAATCGACGATATCTCAGAAACTAGACCTGATGCACTCAATCCAATGACATTTTCTGAATCAGCGCCCAAAATTACCCCAAGAACAGGTCTAAAACCGAAGGCAACAAGAAAAAAAATTTTTTCTGTTGGCCAGTGTTATTATAGTATAGACAAACCTTACTTATTACGACTCGGCCGTGAATATTGCAGTGAATTATATAGCGAACAGCCAAATCAAGATCTTACTAGAGAGGTAATAAAAGAACTAAAGGATATCTCCCCTCCGACGACGGAAACAAACACAGACATATTGTTAGAGGAAGTTCAAAAAGCGATAACAAGGTTAAAAAACAATAAAAGCCCTGGTAGAGACAACACCACGGGAGAAATGATCAAGCATGGAGGAGATCTTCTGTGTGGTGAAATCCACAGGCTATGTAACATGGCATGGGAGCAAGGACAAGCACCGGAAGAGTGGAAGAAGTCGATATTGGTAACAATCTACAAAAAGGGAAGCCCATTGGAATGTAACAACTACCGCACCATTGCGCTGATAAGCCACCTGGGTAAGGTGCTGATGATGGTATTGGCGGAAAGATTAAGAAGCCAGATGGAGGAATACTTGACGGATGAGCAGGCGGGATTTCGGAAGGACAGAAGTACGATACAACAAATCTTGGCTTTAAGACTAATAGCAGAAAAAGCAAGGCGAAAGAATAAAAAGGTATACAACTGTTTTGTAGACTTTAAAAAGGCATTTGACAGTGTAGACTAGAACGTGACATGGGCCGTTCTACAATCGTATGGGGTTGACAACAAACTGATTCAGTTGCTGCGAGATATAAATGGTACATCACAAGCGGCGGTCAGGACATGTGGCAAGTTGGGACCGTGGTTTAGAACCAACAGGGGTATGAGACAGGGCGATCCAATATCGCCCATGGTGTTTATAACAGATTTGGAAAGAGCAATGGACAAGGTCAAGAGCAAAGGAATATCAGTTCAGGGAATATGCATAAACAATTTACGTTTTGCAGATGATATGGACATATTGGAGGAGGGACCTACAGAGCTGGAATGCACAACACAAATGCTGAATGAAGAAGCAAAGAAATATGGACTGTACATGAACTTTGATAAGACAAAAACAATGGTATTTGGCGACAAAAATATCACCCAGCAGATAGTGGTTGAAAGAATGCAGCTGGAGAATGTAGAGAGGTTCACTTATCTTGGAAGTAACATGACATATGACCTAGATTGCAAAAGTGAAATAAAGATACGAATAGCGAGGGGAATAGCAGTGTTGAAAGCAATGGATAAAACTTGGAAGAGCAGAGCAATCAGCATGAAAACAAAACTGGAGGTATTAAAGACATGTGTATTTAGCACCATGATGTATGGATGTGAGACATGGGTCCTGACAAAAGACTCACGACGGAGAGTCTTGGCATTTGAGAGAAAATGTTACCGAAAAATCCTAAGGATCGGATGGACTCAGAAGATTAGGAATGAAGAGGTTTACGAAAGAGCGGCTATAACCGAGAATCTACTGCAGAAGGTTATTCAGCGAAAACTTGGATTGTTTGGACATATCTGTAGAATGAAGGATGACAGAAATATTAAGACTCTGATGTTTGGAATTATGGAAGGTACGAACAAAAGAGGCAGACCACATCGAGAGTGGGTGGATGACGTTGAGGAGTGGTGTGGCGCGGACTTGCAGAGACTGGGACATGCGGCTCAAAACAGAATAGAGTGGAGACACATTGTAAAGCGGGCATCGGACACCTACGGGCATTGAGCCCACGGTTATTGATGATGATGACGTGACAAACATACAGAGGATTACGAGGATGCTCAATTAAAAAGTGTAGACTACTTTGACTAAATCCTTTGTTGAGATAACTTTTCTAAAATACTGTGAATGTTTTGCAGCAAAGTGTGGACATATAATAGTGTAAACAAATAACGGAGTCATCTACAACAACTATTGTCAATGAGCCGGACCTCAGCATTATATGTTGAGCCTAAGTCATACTTTTAGATCAGTTCAATGCACCATTTTTACACATGGCGCTATAAAATTACGTGTCACATGAAACTAAGTGAAGTCATATAATCATGACAATGAAGTCTGTAAATAGAATCTTACGCTAATGTCTTAGGCCTATTACTTCCATTTGCGCACTACCTAGTAAACAAAGTGAGAAGTTTTAGTCCAGGATGCACAGTACAGACATAGCCATTACTGGAGTTGAAATTATCCAACAGTGTTACAAGCCCAATATTCACAGTCGGAAAACCAAATATCATATGTTAGATGTATGCTATAATCATGAGTTCTAAATTCTAAACTATTATCAAGAATAGATATATTTAACTGTACCGCAACAGAATATGCATTTGCGACCTACTTCGCTGTTCGCCATTGTACCATTAGATTAAACCCTGATCTAGCAGGCTAAAACTTTCCCTGAATACAGTCGTTTGCGTTTCAGCTGCGGCCACAAATGCAAATAAACTGTGCGAACCGTACAGTTAACATGTCAAGGTCAACAGAGTTAACGCAGCACGAGGGATAGGCATAATGAGCTAACAAACCTATATTAGGCCGGATGACTAATCCGTCTAAACACATACAGATGCACACAGCATACACAAGTATAAATTTATATCCTGTACAAATGTAAAGATAGATATTCAAATGACTGTACAACAGTTTGAACCCCTATGCTGCGTGCATAAGACCTTCTAATTATGCGTAAGGCTATAGTTGAACCTGATGTGGGTAAAAGTAATTATTAGCGCATTTCTCTGACCCAAATAGTGACTTTTAGTCTTCCCAGTCTTAATATCACTTAAACGGTATATTTAGAGTTGAAGTACCTTTATTTGACTCGTTCCTTATAGACCTATGCATCCTCAGATAATGAACGAAAAGCATAGCAGGTTGAAAACAGCGATAGGAACGACTATTGCCAATACTGAAATGGATCATTAAAGCTCAGTGTAGAATCAAATACTGTCATCTGATAATAATTGTTAGTCTTTGCTAAAACTAAAAAAACATGTATATGATGATCACAAGTTGTCAGCAGCTAAGCATTTAAAACAACTCCTAGTTGTCGTGGGTATTCTTCGACAAAACATTATCAATTTCAGGTTTTAAACCCAGTAGTCTGTCTTTGAACACAGAAAGGCAATTGTTTGCAGTTTCATCCAGCAACTGTATCTGCTTTCCTTGACAGTCTGTGTTTGAAATCGATTGTACCTCTCCATGTTGCACGGTCGAAGTGAAAACTGAAGTGGGGTTACCCTATATGATGATGCACTGAAGACGGTCTTCTGATTTGTCTACATCACCTTTGTGAATAGTAAGATTCGTCATTGCAACTGAAGTTTGACAATACGCGCACGTTTACGCATAGTTAACACAGGCTGGACAAACTGATTAACAGAAATATTAAGTTATCAGGGGCCCGAGAGCCATGGCGCCAATGAAGATATCTACCTATGCCACTGAACATACATTAATACTATAAAAATATTTCAGTATTATATACTCTGATATTACATCATAAATTAATTTTATCCATCTGTGGTTGTACTTGGGTGAGGTTGGCTCACACAACTTTTAATCACTTTCCGGGCCACTGTAAGTTATTAAAATGAATATGATATCATTAGTAATAGGCCTGAACGATTGCTGGCATCAGACACAAAGTATACCAGTATATCGTATGAAGAAATGTGATCTCTGCGTCTATTCAGTACTGTAATTACTGCTCCAATCTGCGTCAGATATATCAGAAAGGCTTACTAAATGCCGTATGGTCATATGTGATATTAACTGCTGCAGGTAATGTACTTGTGGAAACAGGACAGGCACAGGATATTCCCATTACTTTATACATGAACCAGTAACAATGCTTTAATAGATATGCTATTTTCTGATAATACCATACATTTTCCACTCTAACTCTAGAAATAAATTGGTTGGCAAGAAAAGGAAATCTATTCAATAAACAAGATCTATTTCATTTATAGTATAATTCATAAATATATTGTTTCATCTCAAACCATAACCTTCTTTTGACCTGAAATGTCGGAAGCTTCGTCCTATTTGCTTAAAGAATTTACACCAATGAAATATGAAATCAGCCTATAAGAGTCCGTGGCATGAATTATTTATCATGGCTGTTATTCATTAATATGATGTTGTTAAATGCGCAACAAGACGTCGATGACATTAGTTTTTAAATGAGTGTAGATTTTGTCATTTAGCTTGTTTTTGATATATTCATTTGTCATGGCTATATTATTAATATGTAGAATAAAGCTAATGGAATATTTATCACACCTCATCTAAAAACCTTCTCAGGAGCACTACAGATTCTGTAGAAATATAAGTAGGAAAATCTCCAAAATCAGGGCTACATGTAAAATATTTTTATCGCACTGCATTCGCATTAACCAAAATGACAGTAAAACATGTGATAACATATTAGAAAACCAATGACGACAACATAAAACACCTCAACTGCAGGTTTATAAAGGCAATCATTGTCTAAAAATTTGTTGCTTCCACTGGTCCGGATATTGCTAAAGTTCGCCGTTTCAAAGGAAACCAGCGTTGGACTTTAATAATTATTGTATTGTATTTGATAACTTATTTAGCGCTTCTTACTCAACGAACTACTCAGAGCCGCTTAGTAAAATTCTATTAAATCATAATAGTATGTCAACGCTAATATGCTGAGTAAGAAAATGTTTCCTGTTGATAACGAGGTGGTTGGTTGTTCCATTCTCAGTTCAATCCGAGCTGGAATCTCAATGAAGTGTCCTGTTTTAAACCGGCATTCCATGCGTACGATTACATTAGACAAATTCGTTGATTTTAACTTGTTTTGGCTATACGCCTGCTTTTTGTTTGTTTGGACACTTTTCAAAATTTTTTGGAGATTGACTGATAGTTCGAGTCTCACGGTTTGTTTTAGACCGTTTACAATGCAGCTCATGTTTTGCTTCAATCCGGTTAATAATTATCAATAATATTAAATATAAGGGCGGCTGGCAAGAATTAAACATCTCTCTGCTTTTCATCGGTGCCTATTAAAAATTAATCAACACATATTTTGTATCATTTATTTAAACAGTGGTGCACAACGTCCGGCCCGCGGGCCACATCCGACCCGCGAGAACTATTTAAGAGTCGCAACCGACATTAAGTGTACAGTGACGCACACCTCTAACTTCAGCCGGAAGCTCACAACTCTCGCCGCCACATTTCGTGTTTATTTACTTTATGCTGCCGTTGTATTGGCTGCGTGATTAGGCTACTACTTATCTGTTTAATAAACGGTTGTAAATACGAAATGGCCTACAGTCGCAAGCGAAAAGTTGAAGATGAAAACAGAGTTTCACGATGAGGGGACGGAGGGTTACTGTTTTGTTCAACAACAGAGGAACGTCATTTGCCTGGTTTGCCACTCGACAGTAGCAGTGGCGAAGATATGGAATATGAAGCGCCATTACGAGTCGAAACATAAGGATTTTCATAGCGTTGTCGGCGAAGAAAGAACAGCCAATATTAAGTCACTGCGTCGTTCACTGAATCACCAGCAGAACATTTTCGATGCATCATATAAAGTAAGCCATGACATTTCATTGATGATAGCGAAATCTGGTCGACCATTCACTGATGATGACTTTGTCAAGAACTGTACGATAGCTGCATCAAAAAAACTGTGTCCGGAAGCTACTAAGAAGCTGCAGAAAGTCCCCCTGAATCGCAAGACAACACAGCGCAGAATTTCACATCTGTCAAGAGACGTAACTAGGCAGCGTGCAGAAAATTCAACGAACTTTTCCTACTTTGGTGGCAGATGAGTCAACTGATATCGCTTCCACTGCACAGTACCTGGTGTTTGTTCATGGAGTATCTTCGACTTTTGCCTTCACTGATGAGCTGATTGGCATGGGCTCTGTGAAAGGTCAAACAACTCGGTCAGTCCTGCTGGAAGAGACAGACTGCGTAACCGTGTTTTCTAGGATATGACGAATTTGGTAAGCGTCACAACAAACGGGGCACCACCTATAACAGAAGGTAGTAATGGACTAGCATTCATCTGACGTAAGCTGAGTCGTCACACTTATTTGGCCCCCGAAGGGTTTAAGAAATCGATTAGTGGCCCTTGGCCAAAAAGGTTGTGCACCCCTGATTTATTATGTTGAAACTCAGTCACTCAGTATGCCTGAATCAACGAGTCACTTGCTTACTCATGGCGAAGAATTTCTTTTGTGCTCAGCTCTATGAAGTTACTATAATTACTGATGTGTCAGATAAATAATCATTGTCTTAGAGGTACATATACAACTGCAACGTGAACATTAACTGGCTCATGTCTGGAAGTTTTGCTAAAACTTTTGAATATGAACTTCTAGTAGTCAGCGAAAGAGTTGGAAGCGGGAGTACATAAAATTTTACTATGCTGGCAAGCTTATATAATATTATCATTATTTCAGCATTCATTGAGCGCCACTATCTAATGATTAAGCATCAGTTGACGGCGCCGAGCAATTGTGAATGAAGGACTTGCTCAAGGTCCCTACACAGTAACCGCCTCAGAGGAGGCTCGAACCCATGCTCTCCACCTTGCAAGCCTGGTCCTCTAACCAATCGGGTACCATGCCCCACAACATGTTGATAGCCAACAGAATATAATAACGACTCTAAGATTTGCTGAAAAAAACATTGTTAGAAATAGAGCCTGACCGCTGCTTTGGGAACGAAGCAACACGTAAGGAATATTCGAGAGCAGCCTGTGTTAGGGATAGAGAGTTTCAGCTAGTTTCTCCTCTCCTTCAGTGGTTGATGAGATACTGGTTTCAAAGGCTCGGGTGGACTGGTCCATCGTCGAGCCTGTCACTCGCGAGTAGGTGGAGAAAGCTAAAACCAACTCTGAAGAGAGTGCGCTGGGACCCGATGGTGTGACCTTTCGTGAGATGAAGTTGGTTTTGCCTGTTTTCCTGGCCGCACAGTACGACTTGTGGCTTGTGCTGGGATATATTCCAAGTTTCTCGAAGCGTGACCATACTGATTCTGAAAGGCGGAGATCCGAGGGACCCGGAAAACTATAGGCCTATCACCATGGCCTCGCGCGTGACGAGGGTCTTTCATAAGATCATGGCCGCTTATCTAAGAGGGAAGGTTCCACTTCATCCGAGGCAGAAAGCGTTTGTATCGGTGGACTGATGTGCCAATAACATCTTTCTTCTCGATACCATTATCAGGAGGGCGCAGGGACAGGGAAAACCGGTGTGCCTAGCCTTCATATATGTGGCCAAAGCCTTTGATTGCGTCTCACACGAGACACTGGCAAGGTCACTTAAGAGGCTGTGTGTGCGATAACCCCTGGTGCAACATGTCAGGATGATGTATGCCAACACATCGACTGTGTTCGTCTACCAGCGATCGAATACAAGCGTAAGATGAAAAGTAATTATTATTTAATTATTATTTTATGTTTGTGTATAACTGAACACTAACAGAATGATATTTAATTATATGTGCAAATCGTTCGCCATGTATGCTAAATAGCATAAAGTAGGGTTTGCGTGACCAGTGGGATTAGCATAGCACATAGACAATCAAGTAGCATTAAGGTCAATAGAAGGATTTCATCAGCTGTTTAATTTGGTGTATGTATGTATGTAGAACCTATGTATGTATCTAGAAACCTAATACGCTAGGTTAATTGGTATTAAAGTCATTAAGAACAGAAGTTCATCATTAAGCAAACAGTGCTCAGACAGCTATCAATTCACCAATGTGGACTCCCTCAAGCACGCAGAGCTCAACCAGAGGATTCCAATCCAGAGTTCACATTTAACACCATGTTTAGATTCCCTGGTCCTAGTTTATCGTAGGCATAAGACTATTTAGAAACCGTGCAGCAGGGATAGTTTTTGCGGTCTTTGAACCTATTTACAATTAGGGGACAAAACTGGTCCCAAATGAAAAATTGAGATTAAAATCTCTAGTATATTTTGTCCGTTAGGCTATTTACCAAATTACAGAAACCTGGTTTCAAAAAAGTTTTGTTTGATAGATCGCCTCTATGCTGGTATTGCAAACATCTGAATTGTAAAACAGCACAATGTTGATGAAGATTCGAGCAAACAGGAAATAGGAGATCTTAAAACCAGCTGCAAAGTTACAACAGCAATGGATAGGCCTGTGTCGCATGTGTTTACGCAGTTGAGACTTTTCATACACTTGACATGCGGTGAATTTCATTATGTATCAGGGCATTTGTATAGAAATTTTACAAAATTTATACGGTTATCGCTGCTAAAATTAATCTGATAGCAGTTCTAGGAACGTTGGTTGTTAACACAGAAATAAGAATAGCTATAATTAATATTATTACAATCTGGTCACCTCGTAGATTAAACCAGTCTACCATAGTCGAATAGTACATCTTAATTTCATGTAAGATATTGCTGAATATAAAATGATCTTTCATACTATTTTAGTTTATTGGTGATCATCGTAGATCAATTTGTGATTTCTGTGACCTATTTTATTTCGCCCAGGCTTCTCCAACGGATTATGATTGTCGACTTCGGTTTTATACAAGCCTACAAACGATAGATTGATGCCTTATGCATTATGATAACAAAGCTTTAGATGCCTTTAGGTTAGATAAGACAAGATTATTACTTTCTAATGTTTGACCTATTTGTAAATAATTATGCTACATTAGTAGATTTTGATAGAAAAATTAATTGAATAGTCGTTTAATGGCTGTGCCTTCGAAGAACCCTTGCAATACCTACGTCTGCGGCCAATGAGGCGATTGGGACAGCACGATCTGATATGTGTCCGCAAATGTACCCCTGTCGTACCGTACAGGCTCAGTTATAATACACTCAGTTCTTCAGATTTAGTTGGTATCCGACATTTGTTAACTTTGGCGGAGCTGGTAGTGGTTTCAAGGTGTGGTCGATCTGGACGTAAGATGACTTTTTATAAAGCGGCTTCCTCTTCGGTTTTTCCATAGAGTTGAGGTTTTGATTTTCGCCGGACACCTTAACTTCTGTATAAACAGTTCCATCGGCTCCGATTATCTGTGAGTAACATAATGCAATTGCTGAAGAAACATTTAACCAATGACCATCATATTCGGCTATTTGGCAGATCATGCCCACCCAAACTTCAAAGCGGATTGACCAATTTTAAATTTGTATTGCTCAAATTAAAGGGCACATTTGGCTTCATAAAGTTGATTTACTTAACTTTTCAGAAACATAAACTGCATTTTAGCCAGAAACTGAAACAGAACTATCATTTAACCTAGCTGCTTATTGCCTTGACTAAATTGCAAACTTGATAATTTGATGTATTTTCATTATGTCGGGTTTAATGTTAGCACATGACATTTGTTAAAAGTAGTTACATTAGCAAAATTCACCGATACGATGAAACAATAGAACAATAGGGACCATTAATATACGTGTGTTAGAACATAATTTAGATGACATAACAATGAAAATATGTTCTCAGCCACGGGTTCGCTAACAAAGCCTGCAATATTAGTATATTAGTATATATTCGATGCATGTATGTATACACATATAGGCCTAGACATACATACATGTATATATGTACATATGTTTATATATATGTATGCCAATATCACGCAGGCGACTATCCAAACACTACTGTTGGTGCAGATGACCAGTCAAGTTTGTTAAGTACTTAGTTCATCAAGTACAGTTCTACGCGTCGGTCGGTTTGGTGGTCACTTGCAGAGTGATCTAAGTGAGACTTATGCCCCGAGATCAGGTGACGTGTGACGTCATCTCGTGAATGAAAACAAAGCAGTTTAGAGTCGTTGCCACACACGATGTATGTCTGTGTGTAAGTCTGTATCAGGACACTTATTATAGCGCTTTTAATTCCTCACAAAGCGATGCACACATGGCTGTCTAACTGAATATTATACAAGTTATGTAGCGCCAGATTATATAAATTGTACGCATAAAACATGAAGCGGCGTTGGCTAATTATGTTTGATGAGGAGTAAAACCAGCCACCCCCATCACTTTTATACATTTTCATAGAGGTTCGCAAAATGCGCTATATAACTAGCTATGGGAATTAATGAGAATTTTGATATTTTGGAGGGCCGTGGTAAAAAAGAATAGATGAGAATAAAATAAGGAGGATGAGAAGAACGTAGGTATGGAGGAGGAGTGAAAGGGATGAAGTGAGAGAGGAAGGGAGAGAGGTAGAGAAAGGATTGAAGGAAGAGAGGGCGGGATGGAGAAAAAGAGGGAGTGATGGAGTGAAGAATGAAGGGAAGGTAGGGTGAAAAGTAGCGAATGAGCGATGGATGAATGGAGGGAGAAATGGAAGGAGTGAGGAAAGGACCATAAGAGCAGAACCTGGAGCGACAAGAATTTTTCAGAAGCAGTAATTTGCCAAACTAGAGCGTTGGCGCTCTAAGCCGAAGAGGATCGTAAATTAATATTTTAAAACCTGTATCTGTTCTTTTTCGGTTTTCCAAGGTTCCTCAGTCGCATCGCTTTCACTTCGGTGGTTACTTTGATGTTTATCACCGATGTCCACTTCCTCGTTACCGATGTCCACTTCCTCATAGGCTGCAATACAGCTGCGTGCAACTGGCCTAACGTCATCTAGATTATGCAAAACAGGTTTTTATTAGTAACACTGAAAGCAGCAAGTCTAGAAAGGCCAACGTTACTGTGGTTTTGTGTCTAAGACTCTTAGTAGCTAGCAAAGTAAAGCTCTCGTGTCCCATGAGGAAGGTAGGGGAGGCGCTCATAGGCCCCTGAGTCGGTAACGAACGAATCCCACGGTCCTGGACACGTGGCCAATACATCGCAGGACTTGCCGTTTACTTCCCAGCTTACACCAGTATCATATTATACTGATTTGTGACAGAGGCACGGTATGCGCAAACAACTTGCCCAGGGTCATTACATGGAGTCAAACCCGCAACCGCATGATCAATGACCAATACCTTAACCGATAGACCACCGTGTCGCACTCAAGAGTCATGGCTTTGACTTTTGCAGGTTTATTTTAAAAACGAGAACTTGCCTTCTTCCCACTTCGGTGCACGTGAGATTTGCTTACACGTTTTATAAAATAATCGTAAAGCGGATACTGTCATCTTAAACCACCAGAAATTTTATCGCTCTGCTGGCAGAAATGCTGGAGGTCCACTTGCTATCCCTTGAGTTCAAATCCCAGAAGGGAAGTGCTTTTGAGCCAGAACTAAACTGGGACAAGACCAGAATCGTGAGAAACTAGAAACTGTTTAAGCGTTTCAAAATCAAAACCATGATCCTTACCTCCTGTCTCTCCATCTGTATAAAAGGGCACTTTCCAAATTACAGATGCATTTCCCGCATTAGATGGTTTCTTAGTTTCCAGGCCAACGTCATTGTCATCAGTCTCTGCAAGAGCTTATAAGTATGTTAGTATCAATGAGCATGTTAGCAGTTACATGATTACTACAATGCACAATATCTTATTTTTCATGCCTATCCTGCCTATGTGAAAAGAAATTACTTTGTTCTCAGTCGCAAGCTGGTGCTATATGTAGGCTGTTGTAGTCATTATTATATGGGTTAGTATAATTTAATTTGCGAGACAGCGTCACACATACGCGTCTAATGGAATCATTATATAGATAATGAAATGCATCACTACTTGAACTAAACATATTTCTTGTAAAAAGTCAAATATTTTAGATCTAAAATTCATAAATGATGCGTTCTAAAGTTCTTATCTTCCCGCCTAGAGGTCTCGGCCTGCAACACGGAGAGTACGGGTAACAGCCTCCTCCTCCTCTGAGACGGTTACTGTGTAGGGACCTTGGTTAAGTCCTTCACTCACAGTTGCTCGGAGCCATCAGGTGATATTAAGTCATTAGATAGTGACGCTTAATAAATGCAGAAGTAACAATATGATTTCGCATTCAAAATTTTGATCAAAACCGTCAAATTTCACAATTTGTGCACATATGATGCCTTTGCTCTTATAGTCCCGTCTAGAACTAACGACGTTGAAACTCTCAACAGTCAACACATTTACAAATGTAACGTTTAGCTAGGATAATGCTTTCAGGTTAAGGAGCTTCGCTCTCTGACTTTCAGATCCCCTGCTGACCTCCTGTTCACCTTTGGATCAGGTCATGGCTGACTAAAACAACTGCAGATAATCGAATATCTTGCTCAATAAAATGTATAAAACGCCATATACCTTCTAGTTGAATGTCTTCATCAACTGGCCTATGATATTGTTGAGGTGAATTTACATTTCTTTTCGAAGGCACGGGCGGTTTATTCTCTGTTTCCAAAGAATTTTCACTGTAGTTTTCTGAAAGTTAAACATGCATGCATGAACCGAGATATCGACGCAGTGTTTAATTGCGCATTTACCTGATTATAAAACTCCAAGATAATATTCGAGTTCGTATTATATGACGCCTGATTTCACTTCATATTCAGGTTGTCTGAGAACTGTGAGAATGTTCCGAGTTAAATTATATTTGATGAATGCAGCTTGTTATTTTCTACTTATCTTTCCGCTACGATTGAAAACCCTGATACTATAGCACGATAAGCTTAGCATATTGGTTATTTTAAATCACGCTTTTATGAACCTCTCGAAGGCGCTGAATATATCAGTTAGGTAAACTGTTTAGCGAATCTAATGATAGTTAACTTTACTGCATAATGCTGTTCATTTTTATATTAATTGTCAAAGCTCATTCGTAAACTTGAAATATGCAACGGGAATACAAATGTTTAGTTTAGTAAAATATTACAAGAGCATCGGTAGGTCTATATCAAGAATTTAACTAGACTACCCTTACCAGAAATCCAACAAATTCAGAAATAACAGCTGCATTTTCGACAGCTTCACTTCAATAAAGTACCTGGGTCTATTTAGGAACATCAAAATCCCATACCTCCATACTTACTTTGATAAGATTATAGTATAAAATATTTAATTTCTGGACCTATCAGCTGAAAAGATACTTGATTGTTGTCCACATGCAATATGGGTGTGACATATGCCAGCGATTATAATATACCTTTTCTTGATCGGATGCGTTGATATCCAATAATGGCCATCGTGAGAAAGAAACTTGTGGCAATACTAGCAATAGTAATCGCTGTTATATCTAAGTCCGGTGTAAATTGAAACATTCGAACAGTCCCGTCTGTAAACGAACAAAATCTTAATTGTAAAACCTAATTATCGTTATTATAGTATTAATAACTTCTACTGAGCCGGTAAAAGAACCTAATTGTAATGATACACCTCAAAGACATGATCTTTATCATACTCATAATGGGCTCTCACAATCTGCATAGCTTAGCGACAAACAACGCTTTTCTACTGATGATGGTAGAGAAAATCTGAAAGCTCAAATTGGGTGTAATTGGCAAGCTAATACAAAATGACGAGTCGACCATTATGGAGATCGTGGGCTTTAAAAATCGATGCTTATATAGGCACAGATACTGTTCAAATTTTTATAACTTACTTGACACTGTGAAGTTAACTGAAATAGATACTTGTCCAAAATCGTTCTTAGCGGTGCAGCGAATTGCGATCTCAGTATTCTCGAGCATTCTTTCGCTTAATATAAGCTTTGAACCGTTGACTCTGATGATTTCCTCTCCATCTATGATCCAAGAGTATTCAGGAGTAGGATTTCCATCCGCGAAACATTCAAAACGGTCGCCAACTACGACATACGTAACGTTGTCAGGATCACTACGTCCGTTAACCGTCACCCGAATATTTCTTGGGCTGACTAAAGCAAAACATGTGAATTCTGCATTTGCAAATAACAAGATTTTTAAAAGATGATTAGAGTCTAGATGATTTTCGTTTACTAATTTTCTAGTGTAGAGAAAATGTTTCTCAGAATAATCATTATATTTCATTGTTCCTTCATTATGAATAATTAGGCATATCTAAGGCTTCTATTCGCCAAACACATTTCAGACGATGTCCGTGATATATTTTTCACTGGAGCGAAGACAGAGATGTAGTTCATTAAAGTGTGGTATAATTATATGGTAATGACTACACTTTATAGCCATCTGGCACCACACAGTTGCAAGATTTTCGCAATTATAAAGTTCTGTTCATACTCAATTAGACCTAGGCCCTGTTGTAGAACAAATACGAACGATTTTAAATTTCTGTTAACTAAGTGATCGTTAGTAAGAAAACGCAAAATCTTACAGGAGACGTTTATTCGCGGAGACATCCACGTGAATGTGTAAGTCGGAGAGTTTGTGGCTATTCTCGTGAATTCTGTAGTTTGGTTGGTCGCTGCAGGAACTTTGAAATACGTCTTGAATAAGAAATGGCTTTCGTGGTCACTTGAATCAATTTTCACCACAAAGGCAGATTTTGCATAAATATTGTCTATGGTGTGATTCTCGGAAACAACTTTTAGTTTTCTGCCTTCTTGACTCAGTTCCATCGTTGGCACTAACTTAGGCCTGCCTTGATATTTCACTGTGCATTTGATTTGTATGTGTTCATTCTCAACTATGGAATCGTTGAGTTCTCTGTTACTGGTACTACACAGAGGCTCAGAGGCTGTTTACCAGAACAAACAATTACCACGACATCTAAATGCATCTCTTATATAAAATGGGTTTATGACATGTAATTGACTTCGTCATAATTTACTTAAATTAAAATGTAATCATCAGGTAATGTTTTTACTGTGCTCTTTGCATTCAGTATGGTCCAAAGTTGACTGTAATATTTTTGACACTTATTATAAAAAGTAAACTAACTGCCAAATCAACTCGATACAGAAATGCAATAAAACTATCAACACAGCACTGACCTCATAATCGAAAACTCCAGAAACTATATTGTCAAACATATTAAGAATTAACTAAAACTAAACGTTTTGCAAACCCACGGGATCCGAATCTGCTCAACGTACACGACCTAAACATTAAGCTTAAATATCCCATTAGCTAATTGATCAGCTCATCTACTGCACGATGAGTTTTACACAACAACAGAATGCATATGCATTTGAAATAACATAATTACAGATATTTTAACGCATTTTACCAAGCAAATTACAAATAGCGTTCATATTTTCCATAACCTATTCATGGCCATTATATTTAATTCACACTCTTTAGTTGCATTGGGTGTAAACAACTTGTGCATAATAATCCAGATGGGTCAATATACCAAATTTAATTACACGATAACCTACCAAGTACCACTAATTCCGCTTCGTATTGAATTTCCTGAGAATAATTTTGACGCACAACACATGAATATATTCCGGAATCTGATAATTGGGTGCCGTTTATGATTAAATCATACTGCACTTCATCGCTCGAATTCAACTTAAACCGGCCAAGTTGTTTAGAAATGTTGAGCTTGTCCGCTATTACTTTCCATTCGTTGTCAGTACTGAGTCTATTTCTCCATTGCAATAATTGATATTTCTCTGATCGGCAGAACATCGTCACTTCTTTTCCAACGGTTACAACCTGATTGTGCGGCCACTGACACAATGCTGCAAATAGGCAAATAACACCTCATTAGCCATAACATGTGGAAACAATCCAGTATCTTGTTCAGGGTCTCCCTGGTCGTTCATTCTAGCTAGAAAAAGGCAATAAAATGTATTGAGAAAGATTGGAATTTTGTCACGGGAGAAAGACAATATACTTCTGAGAAATTAGGGAGATTCAGCGTTGTGAGAAAACATTTGTGTAAATGTGGCCCCTTTCATGCTCCCATAAGAATTTATTAGAGTTCATCTACTAATTTTCTAACATGCATTTCATATATATTTCTTTTGCTGAAGTTCATGCTGAAATTGACGTTCCCAAGATATATTGCAAGGTGTTTAATAGCTCAAAATAACCACAGATCCATTTTTGACGAATGAGGGAGAAAAAGACACCCTAACTTATGCTTTTAACTTTGAACACTTTCTGGTACCAGGCTCATGAGTTGAAAAAACTAAAGTAAGTGTTATTTATATTAAACCTTGTAGTCTACCATTAAAGGCCTGACTTGACAACTCGTTGTCGTCATTCAAATCACTTGTCAAGGCCCACTGTTTACTCTCGCATTGCATGATGCCGGTTTGGCTCCAAGCGAACAGACATCCACATCTTATAGTCAGATCTAATGACTGCGAGAGTAATAAGTGCTTTAAATGAATGAATGTAATAAATAAAAATGTTACATTTCTTATGCTTTATTAGCTATTCTTGTAATGAATTGTAAGCAGATTTACATGTAGACTAGCAAGTAAGGAAAATCCAAATGCGTTTCTCACCAGTATTCAATGCAAACAGAAAATAGATGACGAACAACATTATCCTCAATAGCTGGCTGTCTGTTACATAGAATTTAAGACACGAGTGAATTCCCGATTAGTCTCTCTAAGCAACAAAACAAGCTTCAAATTTGAATCCTGTTCCATTAATCTTTTTAGATTAGCAACAATGGTTAGAATGGTTTCTCTTGTTAGCTGACAAACCTAAAGCAAAAGTGAAAGAAGGATAATGACTCATTAATTGCCGACAGCCAACTAGCCTATACACATATTGCTTTATCTGGCTACGTATAATTACTGTAGCTAGTTACTTGCATTCTGTGCCTGAAATAAATTTACTTGATACCAGAAAAGTACTATGCAAATATCACGTAGTGTGCATGCGCTCCATTTATATTGTAAAATAAGAAAGTGATGCGTGACAAAGCGATTAAGCCAAATGAGTGTTGGATAGTGATATAACATGAGGTATATTTGTAAGTAAGTAAAGTAGTAGTAGTCACACTTCCTTGAACTGCGTGATACTTCGATCTTTTGATTCTTAGAAACGGACGGGCCGCAAGTTACATTGTGTGGAAGGGCTATTGTTGGTAGCAATGCAGGTGAGCTATGGAATGCAGCAGGAGTGTAGCTTAGTCAAAAGGATTCCGCTGGGGTAAGCTGAGCAATCCACAGGTATCAAGCAATCTCCAGGTACATCAGGGGGGTTTGCAGCTAAGCACGAGAGGTCCACGTGATAGCCAGATGGATGTTCACAGCTATACAATAGACTTCGGAGAATCAGAACCAAAAGGCACACGACAGCTGATGTCAGCTCGGGTCTTGGGTTCTGACCGGCCCAGAAGGAATGCGCCCACAGTCCACAGGATTCAGGTAGAAAAGAGCTCGCAGACTGCACACGAGGGTCAGTCAGTCTATCCGCAGAGAAGACCAGAAAAGGACTGCTCGGCCGTTCGACCAAGATGAAGGTGCAGACTGGGAGAACTGCATGTGAGTCTCGTTAGAGAGAGCAGTACATCGAGAAGCAGTCGGAGTTCAGACGTCATGCAGAAAGGTCTTAGCAGAATGTAGAGAAGATAGACTAGCGTCTTCTGGCGCTACAGTAATCGTGATGGGAAGAGTAATCTAAAAGTTAGTCGCAGACTAAGTCCTTGCTCCGAATCTCGCTCGCGTTGCAACAAACTATAATGTATTCGTGTGAGAAAAGACAATCACAACTAAACGATGAAAACTGTACACTCCAATCTGGACGTGAAACTGGTGGTGCAAGAAATAAATACTACCATAGTGACATGAGCACACTTCCTTGAACTGCGTGATACTTCGATCTTTTGTAACGTATCCATCTCTTTATGTCACGATTCATGAAAATAATGTAATGTGATAATAGGCATATAAACTATGCGTTACGTTGTGTCCTATGACATCACACTCATTAGATCACACAGCATTACATTGACTAGCATTGCACATTCATTGCATCACCACATCTGGATTTGGAAATCTAATATCTGATTCATTTTCTGTACATTTTTTTAAATTGCAGAATATTGAAGCATATATATATATATATATATATATAATACCATTTCGATTCTTATAGCACCATTTTCAGAAAAGATCAGCCATAATCTGTCTCCTTCTGTGTTTGCGTCTATATCTCGGTCTCTACTACTCTGTCTATACTACTCACTCTACCTCTCTGCTCTGTCTTTCTGTCTCTGTCTTTCTATCTCTGTCTCTCTATCTCTTTTGCCTAGTCGCAGTCTGTATGACTCTCCGTCTTTGTACCTTTCTATTCATATGACGGCGTGTTTGTTCCATTGCTTTACGTTTGTAATGTGCTAGCTAATTATATTACATCTCATGCATTTCATAGTATTTACATGTTTCTAGTAAATTTGATAACGTCGGAACCCGCATTCTCTGAATGATGAATAATTAGTTGTATAATGTTGCTTGGATAATTTTGTGCAACCAATATTAAACATTGCCCCTGGTCTGGGATAAACGGGGAAGGGCTTTGGGTGTGGCTGTGCATTCCTCGGCAACTCCTGGCAGGTGCACCCATTTCGCAGGGAGGATACCGCTTGTCGGTAACTAAATTCTGCAGAGAACCCAGTGACTCTGGATATACCAAGGACCTGTGTAGGGTAAAGGGGTGAAGACCACAATGCCTGGGATGGAGGACTTCAACAGATGTAACCCTTGTGTTACAGCCCAGGAGCGTCTTGTCAACTCCCTCGTACGTTGTAAGCGCAGCTTGCTCCCAAACGATTTTTCTTTTCATTAGAAAAGCCCTTTGCCATGACTACTTAGCTATAAATCTTCTAAATTATGACCATGAAAAACAAAGTTCAACCTGTCGATGCTATGAGAACACAAAAATAAAATTTTATATTTTTATAAAATGGCGTAAGTTAGTTATTTTTACCATTATTCTAGTTTAAGATTCTTTCTGTATTCCAGAACTGGTTAATTACTTTGCTATTTTTATCAGTTTTTAATTACAAGACTCCGTTCTGTATTAAAGCAGCATGACAGTCTCGATGGTTAACCCCACAACTCTTCGCCAGGTGTCAGCAACAGTCGTTCGCTGCAAGGCTTCTTGTTTATTTTTCGGTGACTAAGTGCGGTGCGAGCAAAGCCGTGGGCTGGCGAGTAGAACAATGATTTGGTCTGGTCCTTTTTCTCCGCTGATTAGACGTGATCAGTTGCGCCGACATGGGTTCAATGTGGACGGGCCTTCAACTGGTCTGTCGAAGACTTTTTTAGTACCTGTGCTGACACGGGCGCAACGAAATTGAACGGCTTTAGCTTGGGCACCGCCTGTCGAGAAAGACTTTGCGGGTGCTAAATGGCACCTTGAACGTGTGCCGCTTCCTGGAATTATTCCTTCGTGTGGAGCAGCGGTAGCGTTGATGTATTTTGTGTGGGGATTAGACAGAACGGAACGACCAGCGACGGGTCGTGACGTCCAGACTTAACAATATATGTACATAACTAACTTTAATCTTTAATTCATTACTTTGTGTTTGTGTTTTGTATAACAGTAACTCCATGTCACGCCTGTCGAGAAAGAGATACAGAAAATAACGAGATGTATAAATCAAGCTTCTTTTTATGTGACACACACATGTGAATAAATATCCGCGTTAAAAACGCAGCGTGTTTGGGCTTAGTAAATTGTCAGCTAAATGAAAACATATATTATGCTATGAATAATACATGTATCGATCAGGAAGAAGGAAAATAAGTGAAAGTTTCAACGCATACATTCGTTATTCGACAACTGGTAATTCTCATCAGAATTGTTCGGTTAATGGTAAGTTATTAAATATTGCTAATGTCATAAAAAGTTCACAATAATATAATATATAAAAATTCACATTTTGAAAATGAATTTCAACTCAATTTCAACACATGAAACATTCATCGACGAACACGATTATCTGGAACAACTTAATCATGTCATTCGACTCGACACTACCCAGTACCACGTGACTGGTGGTACTATATTTTAATTAAAGACACATCCAAGTCAGAAAGACAGAGATTAAGATGAAGAGACAGGCAGGCAGACGTAATCACAGAACGCACTACATCCTATTGGTTAGAATTAAGTTCACTATGTTCAAGAGAGTAGGTGCTGGAAAGATTGCTTATTACAGGCCGCACTTGGAATCGAGTGCTGCAAGCTCCTTTCTATCAATAGCCGTTTTGTAGTTCATGAGATATTACTTTTAAATCATCCAATCTAACTCTGCTCCTCGCTCACTCGTGGTATAAACAAATATTGCATTCAATCAACAGATGCTGACTCTTGTGCCTCGCACTAAGAAAGTGTCAGACTCTGGGGCGTTCTCGGCAGCCTTGGAATTCACTGTCTGTTCTTTTTGTTCTGTTAGGTCTCAATTTAAGACATATCTGTTTAAGCTTGCTTACCTGCCTTAGCCTTAGTTGATTTTTCTCGCCTATCGGATTTCAACTACGCTTCTCCAACACACAACGATTTGTGACTACGATTTTACTTGACTGATGCCTTTTGCATTAAAGTAATTGCACCATAGAAGTCATTGCATGTATGCATGCATGTATGTATATTTATGTGTGTATGTATGCGTGTGTAAGTATGCATGTAACTGTGTACTGGCCACATATATAGCACCGAAAAAGAAATTCACAAAAGATGCTAATGATGAGGGATTAAACGAGATGAGATAATGTCAGATAAGATTATATTGGATATCCCTACAAATTATACTCATTGAAGAAAAAAAAGTTGAAGCCTCCAAATTCGGTAAATTTGATTACTTACCTTAGTGTCATTGTCATAATGTTTATTAATTCGGAAAATTTGCTGTAAACAAAGAAGGCTATTTGATTTTATACAATTTTCAGTTAAGCACACCATGTACAGGAAACATCGTATTCCAATAGTCATTTCCTCCATTCATGCTATCGCAGCTGTAATTCTGCATTCAGGTACGAATTATGCCTTGTTCATAAGCTACACATTATAACTATAGATTGGTACTGTAAATGTCATTGCCTTCATTTAAGTAAGTTAGACTAGAATTATCATGGCTGGAGAGCAGCATAATATCGAGGATTAGAGAAGGAAAGTGAAATCGATATTATCTTTAAGCTGCGGGGGATGTTGACGACGGCTCTGAACTAGGTAGTGTCTTCTTCTGTGGTGGGTAAAGCTAAATAGATAAAATATCAAAAGAACCCAGGACCCTAAAACAAACCATGTAACCATGCATAACTTGCGAAAATGTTCATATGAAGTAAAGATGTATGATTTGGATCTGTATGTCTGCGCGGATGAACCTATTAGTGTCAGTCGCTTGTAGCTCAGCATGAAAAGTTGATGTTGTTAGAATCAATCACCTAGTGTAAAATCGTTTTTAAGATACTATAAATTTCCCGATTAAGGCCAGGAACGTTGAGTGCCATAGGCCTATTGGCGTCCCCCTCCTTACCCATAGTTGAGGGTTGGCTACTGGTTTCACTTAACAACTATATGGATTAACGCCAGTATTTCATTCTTATAGTAACGCTGTAGAATTGCTCTGATTCAAATTAATGATGGAATTAGACGCGATCCTTTTATCTCGCCGAGTTTAATTTTCAGTTTAGTTCGTTGTCACTTGTAATTTAAGAATGAATGAAATAAAGTTCTTCTTCGTGATTATTCCTCCAGGTGTACTGGGGTATATTGAAATATTGCCAGCCAGGCAGAACGTCACGGTCGGAGGAACGATACACATTGTTTGCATAGCTAGACGCCAGAAGCTGATTGACTGGCAACATTCTAAACTCGATGGAACAAGCGAAAGAGTTCTCTTCTGGGGTCAGAGGAATGAAGGCGAAGAAAACCGGCATCATTATAAACTTGACAAGAGAAAGAGTGTGACAGTAAACTTTACGATTGGTCAATCCGAATTATACATTGTCAATGTTACCAAGTATGATGAAGGAATGTATAAATGCAGCGACAGCGATGAACCCGAATATTCAGCAAGTGGTCGAGTATTTGTTTTAAGTATGTGAACAATGTATGTCCTGGTATGACATTTCAACAGTCTATTTTAAGTCTGAGGGTAAAAATTAATACCACCAGGAACACACAATCACGAAAGATTTATTTGCGAGTATATTTGGGCTTTATTATACAATAACTATGTAACATTGTGGCAGAGTGGCTGACTGATTGCGAATACCGTTGCTTTCAACCCCTATTAATTTAACGGTTTTTTATGTTAAATTCGTTTAAACAAGTAAACTGGGTAGTCGACCAGTTCTTTTATCCATGTCACCGGATTTGCCATTCAACCAGGAGCTTGTTAATATAAATGCGTTGTAAAGTAGCCCTTACCTTACTTTATCTAACTGTACCATTACCTTACCTAGTATTTCCATATTTCAGTTTTGTCTCACCTTATCTTGTCTTATCTTATCTTGTATTGTCTTGTCTTGTCTCGTCTTGTCTTGTCTTGTCTTGTCTCGTCTCGTCTAGTCTAGTCTCGTCTCATCTCATCTCATCTTATCTTAGCTTAGCTTAGCTTGTCTTATCTTATCTTATCTTATCTCATCTCATCTCATCTCACTTCATCTCATCTCATCTCATCTTATCTTATCTTTCTTATCGTTTCTTTTCTTTTTTTATCTTGCCTTACCTTGTCATTCCCTGCCTTGCCAATTTTTTAATTGCCTCGCCTTACCTGACTTTAGCTGACCTTACTTTACCTTACCTTAAATATCCATGCGGAGCTGCAGTGTAATGCAATCTGGTATGGTTCAACAGTTGAGGAAGGTCGTGCGGTGACACAATGTCCCCGCGGCGCTGATGTAGTACCTACGTTTGTTGGAGAGGAAACACAGTTGAAGTTTGCAACCAGCAAACCGCAGTCCATTCAAGTTGAATACCGAGCAATCGGAAGTGACCAGCAAGATCGTGTTTTCTACGATGGCAGTTTTGTTAATAACTACGCACTGTCTAGAAGGTTCGGCTTCAACGTTTCCGAAAACCAGTGGGTTCTGATAATTGGAGACGTGCAAAGCTCGGATGCTGGAAGCTACATATTCAGCGAAGACAATGGTCTGGGAAGATCTGGTTACATGGAACTTATGGTTTCAGGTAGGGCTTGAAAATTATGCACTTATGGGTGCCATAATCGCACTTATTTGTAAGCATATCACAGTGCCGCCTACTCTTTGTCACTGCAAGAAACTAATTTGAATCTCATCAACATATAATCGATGTAGTCTTAAACTGTCTTCATCAGTTTTGAGAGGTCGTAAACATGCTAAAAATTCCTTAGAAATTAAAGTTGTACCCCGCCGAATGTTGTTGAGTATGTGATAGTTTGGTACCTTATTGCTCGAATTCAACAACGATCAGCAAAAATGGCTCGGAACTTTGGCACACTGTTACACTAAAAACTCTGACCACTCTGACCCGTTACCGTTTATTTTTTCTATTTTGTTTTATTAATAAGGTGCCACTATATAATGATGCCATTCAGCAATTGTTCGTTCAGACCGTCTTGAAAGTAAGCGTCTCAGATCAAACATGAACTTGCATGCTTCGATTTTTAGAAGAGCGTTCAATCAGCCAATCACTGTGTCAAACTGCAACCACCGTTTCACATACGCCTACAAACTATTCGCTGGATATTTATCTTGATTCAAAGGCCTCTAATTAAGGACAGTATGTTTCGCATGCATTAGATTTCATGTGCGTAGAAATTGGAAGAGCGCTATTCGAATTAGGATGCATATTATCTAACGTTGCGTTACATAAGGACCTGTGTACATTCGATTCAATAGAGCAAGACTGAAATATGCGGGTACCATAACATTAGAGAAAGACATAATGAATTTTGGACATTCATGGCTCCGTAAAACAAAAACAACAAGCATGTCTGTTGTTTCTGCTAGTAGATTACTAAAGCCAAGTTTAATAGATAGTGCAAAATACACTAGTAATCCATTTCCTGCCGCACGTTTGTTTTTTAATAGGAGTAAAATGCAATGTTGCATGTATTGGGTATAGTTCTAAAGGCATCGTTAACTGTACCATTGAACATGTGGGAAATTGCGCACCACGTTTGCTTTGGAAACAAGCAGAAACCAGCACCAGTGGAAATCGTGCACTTCATAATACTACGATAATAGCATCTAAAGACGATTATACAGACATCCTCTTAATCAGGAGCATTAATCCTTCGACAAAAATTTGTATGGTGGTTGGCTCTTTGGAAATAATGCAAAGCTGCTCCGGCATCAAGTTGCAGAACTTAAGTAAGAATTATTTATTCTTAGGAGTTGATGCTATTACTAGTGTAATTGTTCAGGCTTGTTTATTTTTGATAGACGTAATTCAGCTGAGTCTTACGCAGTAAGTTCCTCTAAAGAGGATAACACATTGATAAGGCAGTTTATCTATTTTACATACTTCATGCATTTGTAGGACATATTTGGTGTCCTAGTGGTAAGCGGTCCTCTCTTTGTGCCACGTGCAGCCAAAAAAGAGAATCATAAAAGTGCGCTGTATTTTTTACTGAGGACGATACATAGTCTTGCTTTTCTGACAAAAAAAGCATTCTCAAAAAGCTAATCTAAAACAGAGAGCATTGCTATGCATCGATCAGATTTTACAAGGGATGGCACCTAACCGTCTCGCATTCAACCAGTCGAAGTCCCAATAGTTCTATACATTGCAATAGGTGTGAATGACTATTCGCAGCAATTAATTTCATCTGGATAGATGCATGGTCTGTTGGCCATGTCCATTCAAGGCCATTCATCCCATTTTGAGGTTTTTTTGAGTAAATCCTCGATCGCTGTTAATATATTCAAGAACTTTGATATACTATGAAGGATTCGCTGTTACAACTGCAGGCACATTAAGACCATGCAGAATCCCGTAACCTATAGGCCTATAATTAGGCGATGGAAACGAAAGATCTGACCACGACTGCAGCCTGTTGAGTGACAAACTTCACTGGCCTCAAGCTATTGAACATATTCAAGGGAACAAACTCCTTTAAGATTTGCAGAATATGCCTGCACCATTAAATTCTCAATTGCTGCTCAATACATCTTTCAATATCTTTTCATAGTTAAATGAATTAAAATTTGGAGATTTTCAAAACAAAACAAATGTCCATTCTCTTGCGAATTGCCTAGAACTATAACTAAAATAATGTTTTAAAAGTGAACGAACATCTGCGAACGAGCCGCTATCACTTCAGTTTAAGACATTGCAGATAATGTGTTGTTCACTGTCGCTTTATAAGAAGACACGCAGAGGCAATACAACGATTTTATTCATGCCATAGTATGCTTTCCTTTTAGGTTGTGAATATGTGACATTCGATTCTGATGATGGGAAAAACTGCTGTGAAGCTCACGTTATTGCAATTGTCGCAGCCGCTGTTTTTGCTTTCCTTTGGACTTCTCTTCTTCAGGAATAGAAGCCGATATGTGAACTCCTATTCGGAGAAAGAAACCAAGTAATACTATCAGTTTGAATTATTTTTTACATTAGTTGGAAAGACCTAACATTGCTTATGCATACAGTAGCCAAACAATATTCTAATAAACAAACCGATAGCTTTGTCCCATAGGAAAATAATTTATTTATGTCCCTAAGCATTATAAGAGCATGATCCATTGGACGGAAGCAGTTGAGATCAATGAGGCCCCGAGACAGGAATATAAGTTGAAGCAGTTCGAAAAAGATGGGCTTCAGCCCCGATTTAAACGACAACATAGAGCTATAGGAACGGATAGAAACAGCTAATTCCAGCGTCTCTGGCCACCGACCGACAAAGACCGGGAACCCTGTACCGTTCTTGGCTCGTGACACAACAAGAGCTAAAACATACTATGAGCGTGTGCAATATGTGCGATTCTGAGGGGATAAAAGACGACAGAAACTCTATAAGGCGCCACTGAAGCTTCAGAGTTACTGCTTTTGCTTGCTATATGTGATAACATGTATTGATTCATAGATAAAATACGTTGTTAGCAGTCAAACCTAAATGAGAATGTGTCCATCATGATATACGTATCTGCGAGAGCATGCCAATAGAGACTTAACCAGCCTTTTCAGCAGATGAATTTGCCGCCATGAACGAACTCTAAACATCATGTAGGCTGGAAGAGAATTCTTCGCGATGACTCTTATGGCTCTATATAAATGTCTTCTTACATTATATTACACTACATCAGAAAATGCCTAGATTCGGCTTATGACTGTGCTGGGTCCTACGTTGATGCCTTGTGCATTATGAAAACGGCGCTTAAAAGTCTTTAAAATATAAGATTTGTTTAAGATCTATAGCCTATTTCTGGTATCTATTGAAGAAGAATAAGAATAAGAATAAAAAAGAAGAAGAAGAAGAACACGAAGACAAGAGCAGTCTTTTAGGCCTAAAAATTAAGTGTTAACAACTTAATTTTTCTTAACCTCGGCATTATGAGAGAGGGTAGCCATTCCTTTCCCTAGCCGCCTTATCTTCCCACTAACAGTATGCCGTCAGTGTACTCATTTTATAGCTGAGTTCGCTAGGGGCGCAAGTTAAGCAGAAATTTCGAAACCTCTTTCTCCTATGGCGGAGATTTGAACCCTTGATGTCTTGATAACAGTCTAGCACGCTAACCACTAGACTATCGCGAACACGCTTGCATATGTTTATTTTCGCACAAAATCAACATAAAGCCCTGCTTCTCCTGTTGGCTAATTTTATTTGATATATATCTATGCTGGCGAGAGAAAAGCAAAGCAAACTCAACTGTAGATAAAATTTCTGCCGATTAGTCTATTATCACAGTGGCTGCTAGATAAGGAGAAACTATAAACGATTTATAATACTGCACATAAATTACTGAGTTTATGCCCTTTCATATTCACAGAAAGCAGCTATACACACACATTTCATAGTTCATGAAAATGTCTCATTTTTCTCTCGGACACCGATAGTTGCGCTGTCGTCATAATATACCAACGCAACCAAAATTTGAGCCATTAATATGAGCATTCTAGAATTAGCAATTACTCATGGCTGCTCAGTTCATGAAGTTTAAGGAAGTAGAGATCGTAATCGTAATTCCAAGATTTCTACAGCGCCCAACGAAAGCCGCGCCGCGGGGACCAGCTTATTCACAGGCGCTCAGTCAAAACAAAATCGATAGCAAAAGGGTTCACTTCCGGGTCAAGATCCAAGAGCCAGGCAGAGAGACGCGTGGTAGCTACGGTGGGTGATGTTTGGGGTTGGAGAGAACAGGTACCAAGATTCATAAAACACTTAATACGGAGCTTATTGAGGATCTCTCTAACGCATACAGATCGCATTTACTTATCACAGGAAGTTTTGAGCATAATGTCTGTAATATATATAAGTTAATTTACTTACTTTAGTCTAAACTGATTTTAAGACCCATGTACAGAAACGTCGCAAAAGTGTTGTCCCGAGATAGGAGGATCATCCTACTTTGGACAAACAGAAAGATAGTAATCCTGTGACAAAATGCCTTTGTACCCTCCCAACTTTCTTTGCTAATAATTTATCGGCCCAGCAATGAGTGAAAACTGAATGGGCAACACAAAATGATTAAATACGATAAATGATATCGTATTATTTAGATAATTGCTTCACGTGTTCGCATAATTCACTACACTGTGAATGAAATTGACTCATTATCAGGGCAGCCCAAGCTTTCTTCGCACCTTTAGAATAAACTCAGGCCAGAATTAGGACAATAATCTGGCCAATCCTACAAACTTGCTAACACTGCACCTCTCGCAATCTCTGCGCGAGCCTTTTATCATAACTGAAAAGACTCCTGTCCCACAAATCCTACCTGATTCCTTCTCTTCTCCTCACCTCTCTCGCAGCTCAAATTCTAAACGCCATCTACCTTAGCTGTCTGACTGTCTCTCAGTCTCCCTGTTTCCCAGCCTGAACCTTACCAGGAACCGAACATGACCTTACCAGCCTATCAATTTTTGACTGAGCCTCTGTGAATAAGCGGTTAGTCGCAACTTAGCTTTCTCTTGGCGCTGTAGAAATCTCGAGATTATGATTACGAATTTCAATCTGACCCGAATAAACTGTTGTTAATTTTAGACCATCTCAGGCGGCCAATTTCAGTTCAGCCATGAATCTAAGCATCAGCTCGACTGAGTCATCATCAAAGACGTTCTGAAATATTATCCTTGTCGGTCGCTTCAGGAACATGGGAAAATAAATCATCAAGATCCAATCTATCACATGACGCTTTAATGTTAAGTCATAGGCGGACTATATAGTACCTATACAAAGCAATAATTGTTTGTCTAGTGTGATATCGGATATTTTTCTAATACTGTATATGGTTACTTTATTTGTCTACACGGTGCAGGGCTGTCAGTTTGCTTGCCAAATGATTTTCGTGGTTTATGGCTCTCATGTCGTAGACTTCGAGGCAACCTATGTCAGAAAGACGAAACTACCGACTACAGCAAGCTCTGTGTTGTATTCTAGTCAATCGTGTATCATGTATATAACGCTGTGCTATAGAATGGTATGTATTTTAATATGTTCTAATTTTGCTTTTGCAGCTATTTATTGTGGAGCTTGGTAGCCTCTTGGTTAAAGCGTTCCACTTGTAACGCTGAGAGTACGGGTTTGAGTCTCTGTTGCGCATGGACATTGAGCAAGTCCTTCGCTCACAATTGCTCGTCGCCATCGATTGATGCTTAGTCATTGGATTGCGGCGCTTAAGAAATGCAGAAATTATAATATTATAATTAGTTTAATAATGTCAGAATTGATGCACCGGCTAAAGTCAAACATATGGCAGTTTATAAACTGTTCAACGTCAATACATCGATATCTGGAGCCCAATGATTTTCAGGAAATATAATGACATTGGAAAAACCAGCTGGTATTGGGACATTTACTTTAGGCCTATATCTCTAGTTGCGTTAGTCTGTGTGTATATTCTTTATATGTAGGCCAATATTCAGTAATGTAGATATACAGACTTCTGTATTGGCAGAAATGTGTGGGTTTTGGACTACTTTTCTATTCGCCTGCTTCTTTTTCTATAAATAAATGTTCAACTGTCTTCCTTGAGGCCATAATTATGTTTGCTACGGTCGCCAATATGGATAAAACACGACACATGTGGATCAAGAGAAATCATTTTGCAACAAGGACCTCAATATAATTATGATACAATAAGTCATTTGTCACAACAGCTATCGGTCTGGACTTAACTAAACGTTTGAAAAAGCTAAAACTAAACTGAAAGCAAGAGCAAAAAGGAAAGCAAGATCATTATTAGTTTTCGGATAACAGTTGAACAAGATCATGATTCTTATTTCTTCTGTGCTACTCATTATTATCGCAAACATCATTTCTTTAAAAGTTTGTAAACTGTGGGTTACCGGATAAACAGAAGACCTGATAACAACTATACTTAGCTTTGTTTTTGCAGTAAATAAGTCACTGAAAAGATTTGTAAACAGAGAAGGACTGATTTCGTTCAAGTTGGTGTTCGATGAATAAGCCTAGCTAATGCAACCTCTCACAAAACGTCTCACAAAAAGCACTAAACGTCTCCCTAAACTTGATACAGAGACAGAGACAGACATAGACAGAGAGAATTGACACTGGCTGGATACCATCGTTAAGTCAAAGTATATGAGTTCTTTAATTTAATTCTAAGAGGTAACTTTTGCTATGAAGTGTTGCCGACAGAAGGAGGACATTCAGTCCTCTAATTTACAGCCTGATGCGCCTTCGCTAGTGTGCAGTTGACGTACTGATTTAATAGCCGGATTCGTGGGTGGGACTAAAGTATTGAAATACCTTACGGTCCTGGCAAGTATTTGAACCCCAGACCTTAGGGTCGAAAGGCCAAAATATAACCACAAGACTAATCTAAAGAGAAGACTATTGAGGCAGTTTCTACTGAAACAAAATGACGTGAAATTTTGGCGATATTTTGTATTACTCGTTAGATGGCAGCTGTGGATTGTGTGATAATCTATAAGTTGATTCTATAGAAAACCGAAACCTTTTCTCAGAGCTCTTGCTGAATTAGTTCTGTAATTGTCACGGATTAGTGCGTGATGGGGGTTTATGCCCTTTGCAAGGGAGTTTCAGAGCAGTGTCAAGACATTAAAACTAAGTACAACATCTTGTAATTTCCAGTTTTTCAAACGTAAGAAACACAAAATGGATAGAAAGTAAGCACTACTGTGTAATTTTTTTTACAAGCGATTATATATATAACGATAATAACGATATAATAATATGAAAAACGATGATAATATGATGATAAGCAAGCGGAAATGGACTAAAATACAATGATTGTTCGTTTGCAGGAAGATCGGAGAATAGGAAAGATACACAAAATAGATAAAGGGCGCATGAAATAAAACAAACATGAAAGTCAAAATAGTGAACATTTATTTTAAAGCATAGATCTATGCATGCATCTATATGCATATTATGTAGCACAATTAAAAGTTAAACGCGAAAGGAATTGGTGGTGTATCGTAAAGATGTTAGTGAATTTGTGCAGTGTACTGGACTATCAAGAAGCAGACGATGTTACTGTTAAGACTAACAGAAACAAAACTCTTAATTTCACTTTAATGAGACCTACAAAATTTTAATGTGTTCGAAAATATAGACGAGCAAACCTTCTTCCAGAGGTCAGATATTGAACATTTAAGAGGACGCAGCCTGAAACTTTATCGTAAGAGGGTGCGATTGGACATTAGAAGATTCTTCTTCGCTAACCAGAGAATTGTAGAGGAACTGGCTACCAGAAGAAGTAATATCTGCACCAAGCTTGAACGGTTCTTCAAAAACTTGAAAGTTGAATGTAGAAATATAGGCACTAAAAGCCAATATACCTTAATAGCCTATTAACTGCAACTTTAATTGTAACTGTAGCAATACTTGGAGTATGTAGCACAATGACGTTAGCTCACTAGGTTCCGGTCATGGTGGCTTTTGTTGACGCGTCTCATTCAATTGGAGAAATTGTTGAAATATTGTCGTATATTCAAAAGTCTGTTGTATGTGAGTCTGCATTTCAGAGTTATTTCTTCAGTAATAAGTATTTTCGTGTTTTAATTGGATTTTGGCACTCACCTATCACGGCCGCCAAACCACGCAGTCAAACAATGATCTGAATTTCAGAGAGCTTTATTTATTTGAATTTGAGAGAGCTTTATTTATGTCTTAGAAATTTATGTCTGCCATCGTTCAATATAAGCAGACATCAGATTGTAGTAAAATTCAATACCTTCCACCAAAAAGTTATTTATCTGGCGACCAATTTAAAAGCAACTTTTAAAAAAACTTACTTTACACATTTAAAATGAACAGACTGACAGTTGTGACGCGAAACCTTAAAAAGTTATAGAAATACACAACCATCTTTACTAAGAACCATAGAATGTAAAGACAACTTTTATTCGAAAATGTTATATAAAATAGTTTTTGGAAAACCTCAATATAGTTAATGATTAGTCATGTCTTACAACAACTGATTCTGTTGCTGTCTGCAGAATGGCGTAGTCCGAACTGCGAACTCGTTCTGTGTCATTAAGATGGACATAGATCGCTGGTTGTCTTCCTCTAGGGCAAGCATCTCTTTGCATTGGTATCTCCGTGTATTCAGCATTTGTTTCATAGGTCGCTTGATTTTCCGAAGGCAGCGAGATAATTTGAGATGCGAGATTTCCTTAACAAGGAAAGTAAAGCTTACATTAATACAATGATAACACGATTTCTTGTTATCATTTCAGAGAGCTTTATTTATTTGAATTTGAGAGAGCTTTATTTATGTCTTAGAAACTTATGTCTACCATCGTTCAATATAAGCAGACATCAGATTGTAGTAAAATTCAATACCTTCCACCAAAAAGTTATTTATCTGCCGAACAATTTAAAAGCAAAGATGTAAAGATGTGTTGAAAATTGATTATAAATTAACACATTATGGCTTATCGTAATCGTAATCGTAATAGTAATTCCAAGATTTCTACAGCGCCCAACGAAAGCCACGCCGCGGGAACCAGCTTATTCACAGGCGCTCAGTCAATACAAAATCGATAGGCAAAAGGGTTCGGTTCCGGGTCAAGATCCAAGAGTCAGGCAGAGGGACAGCGTGGCAGCTACGTGGGTGATGTTTGGGGCTGGAGAACAGAGGCAGATAAGAGGTAGAAGGGGTGTCTGGATAGGATCTGTGGAAGAGGAATGTTTTGAGTTTTGAGTGAAAGGCCGAAGCAGAAATTGCCAGCGGTGGAGCATCGGTGAGTTTGTATGATGGGTAAGAAAACTGCCGCAGTTTTTTTTTTTGGGGGGGTTTATTCCAGAGTGGTTGGGCAGCTATGGATAAGATATATATATATATATATATGTGCGTATATATAGATATAAATATTCTGTCCAAGCTACGAAGTTGCTTTGATTTTTCAAACAGTTATATAGAAAGTAAGCGAATCTAAGAGCCGCGAAGTATATACATGTAAATTTAAAAGGAGATGTTACAAAATATTGCTTTCCTCAGACTTCAGCTTATTTTATTGAATAATGTCGTTCTTCTGCTAAGGAACTATTTAAACCGATCGGCTAATCTTAAAGGATTCGTGAGAAATACAAAACAATCCAAATCCAGCTACTCCGTTTGATTACTGAAATTACATTTAGTAAACATTCGTGCGATCTTAATAAATCAAAGAATTTTATCAACAAAATGCTAAATTATTCAAGTCGAATTGTTTAAATAATTGTATTTATAACTGTAATTAGTAACCTGTATAGCGCCAGTGTCTGATGCACAAGGCATCAACCGATGGCACACCAAAGCCAAAACCGCAAATCGGTCAAAATCCAGGTCAGGCCACTTTGACTATGGATCTGTATATCATCAATCACTATGAAGCTAAATATCTTCAATGTTCCTTTTTACGATAAGTATGAAAACCTACGGTTCTTTTTCTGTTGAACTACGATGATCGTACACAAAGCGACAAGAGCAAGGATCAGAATTATGATTACGACAATCAAGGATATTTCTGAAACTACGCAACCTAAAATTAAAAATTAAAAAATTTAAAAAATTTAAAGAATTTGAAATTTTAGAAATCACTTATGTTGCTGTTATATGTCAAATGGATCATAAAAATATACCGACGGCTAGAAATTAATACAAAACGATAATGGAATAAAATTAAACACGATGCTTCCTCTTCCACACTTGTGGTTAACGAGTGTTATTAGTTTTCCTAATATTGTAATGGACAGATGAGTCATTAAAGCTGAAAGCACACTTATTCATATTAAAGTTGCAATACTATCTAGTAAAGTTTCAGTAATATTTAAAAGTAAATCACAAATAAACTTCCATAAATACAAATTAAGGATCTCACCGTGTTCTTGCATCTTTTCAACGTGAGAAACTGTTTTCTTTTCTTTTGCAGCTGTAAATTCGAGCATATTTACTCAGTTTATTCATATATTAAACCAATATTGGATAAAGATTATAAATTCAATGCTACCAAAGATTAAATAAATTCATATCACGAACTCTCTTGATGTTAAAATCGTAAAAGAGAAACTTGCGAAATCGCATTAAAAAGCAATCCTTTAGCGCTTTACCATGAAAAGGCACACATAAATCAAGAGTTCAGACCTGCTTCCTTCATTCAAAAGACAGCAGTACATTGCATTTTGTGCGTCATATTTTATCTAGGGCCTTAAATGTTCTCAGTAGCCACAAGTACGGAGAACATGACTAACGGATGCAAATTTTTTCTAAACATTTTTTATATGTGCTCGAATGTTTTCTTAACCTGCACCATGCGGAAATGTACACAAGTGCAGAAGAAGGCTTTCAAGAAGAGGACGAGGGGGATGAAGAGGAGTTGTTACATAAGTAAACACAATGTGCTCAAGTTGAATGACAGGTCCTTCATGCGGCATTGTATAATAAAATGGTTACCAGTCAACAATCTTTCCAATTACATCACATTCCATAAGTTGCTGCTTAACATTACAGATGGGAAATAATTTTTAATTAAGCGTTAGTCAACCTTTATGATTTTAGTATTCTAACAATCACAGATTATAAAATAATTTCTAGAAGATCTAAATGCGTGCAATTTTGTTTATATACAGACTTTCAGTGAGGATGCAATCCCAAACTTTGTGACAAGTGGTCAAAAAACTTAAAGATCTGTACTAAAGTCAGGTCAACAGTAATAAACTTGTTTTTTTCCATTAGAATGACTGACAACATAACAGCCCTTTGCCATGTCCATCTCGATTGATTCGCAGAATAATTTGGACAACAACTTGCAGCGATTGGTTTGTATAACAGTTTTGATAGGAGAAGGTTGCAAAGATTTTCAAGGTAGAAATTCATTATGAAATGATGGTGAGATAATTAAGACCATTTGCATGGAACAAAACGAACGAGTAAATTGATATACCGATTACCACCTTATCTATAGCCTTTACGGGGCGTTACGAAACCCAAACAAACTAATGTCCCAAATTCCTCTATTTTCTTATTCAAACATAGCTTAATGCTAACATAGTTAGAACATACTTGGTACTGTTAAGTTAATGGAAATGCGTCCAAAATCGTTCATAGCGGTGCAGTGAATTGCGATCTCAGTATGTTCGAACATTCTTTCGTTTAATATGAGTTCCGAACCGTTGACTCTGATGATTTCCTCTCCACCTATGATCCAGGAATATTCAGGGGTAGGATTTCCATCCGCAAAGCATTCAAAACGGTCGCCATCGACGACATGCGTAACGTTGTAAGGATTGCTACGTCTGTTAACAGTCATCCGAATGTTTCTTGGGCTATCTAGAAGAAAAATATGCGAATAATCCATATGCCATAGCTGCAATTGTTTAAATACAAATATTTGGAACGGATATTGCTCTAATTCGTTATCACATATACAGCAAACGGGTCTCAAAATTATCATTGCTTCTTTATTGATTTATTTTGATTGTAATTCTAACAGAAAATTTACATAGCGCTACTTCTGAGCTTCTTTGAGCTAGAAAAAAGATAGACAGAAAAAGTTAGAAAAATATGTGTGCAGAAACTAGGATTCCTTACTCCAATTACTAATCGACTACCTGCCAGCTTGTGCTAATGTCCTATCACTCACCGTACGAAGCAACAGATGTATTTTTAATAAAGGATGGTTTACTTATGTTAGAAATCATAGCCTGCATGCGGCGAAACCGAATAGACATAACCCCAACATTAAGGCAAATACAAAAGATTTCTAGTAGTCAGATATTAACTAACAAATCTTTGTCAGAAATTGTAAAATCTTACATAAGACGTTAATTGTCGGAGATATCCACGTGAATGTGTAAGTCGGAGAGTTTGTGGCTATTTTGGTAAATTCTGTAGTTTGGTTGGTCACTGCAGAAACTTTGAAATACGTCTTGAATACGAAATGACTTTCGTGGTCACTTGAGTTAATTTTTACCACAAAGACAGATTTTGCATAAATATTGTCTATGATTTGGCTCTCGGAAACAACTTTTGGTTTTCTGCCTTCTTGACTCAGTTCCATCGTTGGCACTAACTTAGGCCTGCCTTGATAGATCACAGTGCATTTGATTTGTATGTGTTCATTCTCAGCTATGGAATCGTTGAGTTCGCTGACATTGGTATTACACAGGGGATCCGAGGCTGTTTGCCAGAACAAACAATTACCACAGCATCTAAATGCATATGATATTTAAGATGGGTTAATGATATATAAGTGACTTCTACATAATTCATTTAGAATGCAATGTTATAATCAATTGATGCCTTTACTGTGCTCCTTGTATTACAACTTCGCTGATATTTATTACTACACACGGTGTTCAGTAAAACCAAACGATGACTGTAATTTTCTACATTTGTTATTAAAGTAATCGAACTGAGAATTCAACACAAAACAGAAATCGACTTATATCGGCGTCATACTGAAAACCCCAGAGGCTATGTAGTCTTAAATACTAGGAATAAACTAAAACTAAAAGTCTTCCGAACACATGGGATACGAAGATGTTGAGCATACATGCATACGACCAAAGCAATAAGCTAAAATTTTTAATTACCTAATCAATCAGCCCATCTACTGTACAATGAGTGCAATGCTGTAACAATAGAATGCAATTGCATTTTAAATAACATAACGACAGATGTCTTAAGGCATTTAGCAAGAAAATGCCAAATAGCTTTCATATGTACTATAAGCTATTTCTTTACTCATGACCGATGTATTTAATTCACACAATATACCAAATTTAATTACACAATGACCTACTAAGGACCACTAATTCCGCTTCGTATTGAATTTCCTGAGAATAATTTTGACGCACAACACATGAATATGTCCCGGAATCTGATAATTGGGTGCCGTTTATGATTAAATCATACTGCACTTCATCGCTCGAATTCAACTTAAACCGGCCAAGTTGTTTAGAAATGTTGAGCTTGTCCGCTATTACTTTCCATTCGTTGTCAGTACTGAGTCTGTTTCTCCATTGCAAGAATTGATATTTCTCTGATCGGCAGAACATCGTCACTTCTTTTCCAACGGTTACAACCTGATTGTGCGGCCACTGACACCGAACTAAGAGCCCTGCAGTAATTTTTATTGTGAGCATATTATTAGCAAAACAGGGCATTCAACAATTTCTACAATCTCTGATGCATCGTAATTAATAGTGGCTTCTAAACTAGTTTTCTCTGAACAACAATAGAATATGCTTTTGCAGTGGTGCATGTTATATTCTCTTTTTTATATAAGTTGCGTCAGATGATTCTAAACTTTCTTGATAAAATTGTTGCAACACGTCGCTCCTCGTTGCAGTTATGAGATTAAGCTATGCTCAGTTAAATGGAACTGAAAGCTCATTTTAGGCCCATCTACGCTGTTATTTTTAGATATTGATAAAGCGCCTCTATCGAATGAAATTACAGCAAACAAAGACGCCGATCAATTGTAAATTAAAGGTTTAAAGTCTCTTTTCGAAGTCACACATTCCGAGTCCCCGTGCCACTGATATATTTCTGGAGATCTGGTTCAGTATATGTAAGCAAAACGTTTCCAAGACAGCGGACTGTAATCCGACATGATGTACATGATCACCCGTTTTAAAAAAAATATGGTTGGAGCGCGAAGACAGAACAACATGGAAAATGAATGCATTCCTTATAGGTTTCGTGAATATTCCTTACACTACGTACTTCTGACACTTCTGGATTTAAAGTCCATCGAGAACGCTAAACAAATGCTTTTGATTTCGGAATTAAAGCTCAAGCTCACATAAAATTATATTTGACTCTGATGAACTTCTTTATGTCAGGGAATTAAATGAGCTGTATAAAAACCAAGATAATTACCTGAATCAAATAAATGAAGTATGCATAAAAGCAATCTGGTAGAAACAAACATGGTTAAAATCATTCTACTGGTACAGCGTGTCCTGGTCATTGACTGAAAGAACAGTTCGTAAATAATATGCAAAACGATCGACACTGACTAAAAATAACCATGTACTGATATTACTGAGATGTATGTGATTAATTTCTATCTTCCTGTTACAGCCAATTTTGCTACTGTGCCTTTTTACTAGTGTCAGTTTGCTTTAATAACTAATTAAAAGTTTGATCAGGCCCAGAGCAGTAAGATCATACTGCTAGTCTACTAATGAGTGCATGAATCATTGCTACCACAATACAACAGTGTAGTTAAATCGTGCTGATAGCCAGACGATAAGTCAAAAGTAAGGCAGTGTGAAGCAAGTAACATACATGTATGAATTGTATAGACTCTGGAGGGCGAAAGGGAAACGATGACCAGCAATGATGATGATGGTTGTGGTGGTGCTGATTATGATGATGATGATGATGATGATGATGATGATGATGATAATGGTGGTGTGATGATGATGATGATGATAATGATGATGATGATCATCATCATCAACTGGGAAGACTGTCTCTGGCGAAGTTTTAAGACGCAAGAAAAGGTCTCAAGAGCAACTGGGGCGAAGATTAAGAGGGATGCCATTCAACATATGAAGTTGCCTGCCTGTTTGAAGTACCAATGAACATATGTTCCCCATTGCATTGAATGTACGATATCTTTATGTGTCTGACGATGTCACTTGGAGAATGCGCCTGCATACTTACGAATGCTTTGCTGCCCTGTTGGCCAGCCGCTCCATGATTGGAGCGAACTTGTTATTCTTTTGCATGCACCTCGACAATGCAGCATCGTGCCATTTCAGTGTGGTTACAATCTGAAGTAGAAATCAGTTGCACCCTGTTTCCTGTAGCGATGCTTACATTTTGAATGTTAAGCACTCCGAAGTGAGCTTTACAATATTGGCCGACATGTCCATTAACAATCAAGCCAAACATCACTTCGGCCATCTGGCGATTATGTACAGATCGTGAGATCACTTACTACTACGAGCACATTTATTCAACGTTCTTGCAGACTAGTTGATTAAATTAATTAATCATTTATTTGTTTAGTGATCTATCTAACACAGGCAATAGGTAACATTGCTGGCGTGCACGCGTACGTCAATGTACGTACGTACAACGGTATAACTGATGGAATTATAGTAGATAGTAAAGAACTTATGCAGCATGCATTTAGTGGCACTTTTGTAGATCTATTAGAGCGCTATACTTTAGAACATTTGATGAGTTCATTAAAGGCGTTATATAAGCGACCAGATACAAACATCGTGTCACTTAACTAAGCCAAGTTTTATGTTATTTTGTTATATCAATGGGCATATGCACACATGTCATGTCATTAAAACTATAACATGGTTCATGCTGTTTCGTTCAGATCGTAAATTCCTACCAGTTTGAACTATAAGCATTCATAATGATAAAATGACAATCATGTTGCTTGTCACAAATTCATTATGGTGTATGCTCTGTGCATTTTATTTAATTGATAGATCACTTGAATTAGATAAATCGGAAAATGTCTCAAAATTAAGGTGGTGGTGTTATCGTGTACTAAACATATTTAACGCAAAAATATACATGTAACTTTTCAGTATTCTTTAATTTACTCTCAAATATGTTACAAGAATATATACTTGGTCTCAGAGTATGGGACTTCCTTAATGCAGTTAAAACATTTTACATAAAACATTTGCATAATTTGTGGGATGCCTCTGCATTCATGCACTGGATCATATTTCTGGGCTCTTGGCATCTTATCGACAGAATCCATTAACAAAATGCAAATTTGCTTTATCATGAATACATGTAAAATTGAGATTGACTTACATTCTATGCTTGTTTTTACAGTGCCTCTTATATGCTCAGCCGCTTCACTACATCCTAGAGAATTGATTTTATATGGCGTTCAGCGAAGGTTTACATCAAATAAATCAGTTCATTACATATTCCTTCACACTATGACATAACAGTATCATATTTAGTTTTCACTTTAAAAATATCAACATCGAAGTTTTCATCAATCTGTCTGAATACTAGACTAGAAACGTAGAAACTTGGTTAATAATTTAATAAGCTGAACGTTAACGATGAAATATTTTTATATCGCATGTTTTACAGCTGCATGTAAAATAGTTGCAAAACCTAATTTTCCAAATATTTTTCACAGCTAGTAATAGCATGCCTTGAAGCATTTGTTAACGCATCATATGTCCCACGGCTGAACGAGGATATTTTGTGATGCATGTTTTCCAAATGTTCATCGTTCGCGTATTTTGAGAACTTCTACTTAGGAGGTGCAGGTAGACTTTTTAATGTGTGGTCGATTGCCGCGTAAACCGACCCCATGAACTTTGGATTTTTGGGTTCTTTTCGCACAGAAGAGTAGAGGTTTGAAATTCCTTTGGACATGTTTACCTCTGTGTAGATTGTTCCATCAGTTCCGACATTCTAAGACGCATATGACAAGATTGCACTTTTATCATTAATAGCAATTTAGAATATACAATAATAGTAATAATAATAATAATAATAATAATAATAATAATAATATTAATAATAATAATAATAATAATAATAATAATAATAATAATAATAAACTGTTGTGTGCCATGAGAATTATGATATTTCATACATAGCGAAAGTTGTAATTGTAATTATAATTTAAGATTTATAAAGCGTCTCATAGAGGATGAACTCAACATGGGCGGCTCAAATATTATTAGCATATGTACCAGCTCACTGGACTCCGTTTCTCTTGCAGTTTCTCCAAAGGCCTTTCATTCAATATTAAAATCATTACTTCTGATCGACTCTTTATATTTCTTGCCGCTTCACTACCAAATGTCTGTCATCCACCGTAGCCGTCTGCATTTCTACCTCCATGACATTTAGACCTGAACTTGGAACAGAACCTGAACCGGACCGTATCTGTCTCGCCGGTTTCATTCTTCAATAAGCGCCTGCGATAAGCTTGTTTACATGCATTAACTTTTTGGGCGCTGAATGACTCCGAAAACTACGATTACATTATGTAAGCTGTTTGCTGTTGATCCTACAGCTTAAAACGATATGAAAATCTACATGTATAACTTTGCCATGTTGAAAGTCACATTAGGCCAACGGTTGATTAGAGTAGAAGTCCATTCCAAGTTAGAACCAGCATCTTATATTCGCATGCACCCAATTAGCACATCCGTAGTTAGTTCCATCCACTCTTCTGAATGAGGCGTTTATTTTCTTGTCTAATATTGGTTTTCCTTTTACAATTTATCTCTTATTCTTATAAATATGTCCCCAGCAATAGGCACAGATAAATCAGACTTTGTTTCAAACAAAGCTAAGATAGACTGTCTCTCGACATTTATTATCAAGAGGTCGTCATTTTCAAGTGAAACCACTCAGAGGTGCACCCGACCTGGCAGCACAAAATCACTATCGAACAAGATGGTTTTCAACCGCTGACAGAACTGATGCAAAGTAAAAGATCAGGAAGCTCATGTCAAAAATTGATAAGCAATCTGTTCCAAGATAAATGACAGACATCTAGATTAACACTGGAATCGAATTGTTCAACTATCTTTGATAAGTAGAGACATAAATTTGAAATTGTTCGATAATTTTGACCAGTGGCCTATACTTGCTACAGGAATCACAAATGATGCCAAGTTAGACGTAATTGCAGCCTTGACACAACCGGGTAGTTTATGCAGTTGCATTGAAAACACACGGATACGTTCGAAAAGGAAAACTAACGGTAAACAGTCTACGTCCCTGGTTTCCTTTTAACTGGCTAATGCACTTGTACTAAATAGCAGTTTTTCGAAATAGGACAACCATTTTTAAGTCATAAAGGCACATGACAAATAGCAATCCTAATTCATAAACATGGGCGAAAAGGCCAGTAAAATCGTTTGTACTTCTGATATTAAACTGGATGAAAACAAGGCTAAATGTTCCTTTTACTATCCGTACTTCATACTGGTTTATTGGAAGTCATGAAAGTCTTCCGAATACATCCAGACGATCCATTCTGATTCAGTCTGGACCAGGCTCAATCATTTAGAGAATGCTTTAATCGCGGTCTTGATTGTAACTGCCGACTGTAGGATGCTGAGAATTCGTATGCAAGAAATAGCTTAAACAAGTTATTTAGTATTACCCTAGGGCATGTAGTCTCGATACTTGCTGACAGCGGCCATATATTATCATTATAACCGTTTTCAGCAAGTATTAAAACTGTTAAAGTTTTCTTGAAGCTGATTTAAGCGTGTGATGGAGGGAATTAACAGAAGATGGTCAAGATAATCTGTACATGACGTCAATTCTGAATGAAAACTGCAAAGGTCCTGTTTATATTGACCTGTTTTGGTTTCGGCTGTCCATGTTGAGCTCTGCTTGGTTTCTTTTCCACCGGGCAGTGGATATCACCTTGTGGCTTTGATAGTTCAAAGTTCTCATAATTCATGTTGTCATCATCACCACCAGTGGCAGCCAGGTCGCTTTCTAGGAGAGAAAAAGTGAGCAAAAAATGATAAGTTGCATTGAACTGATCTATTCACTTGAATATTGATAGTAATAGTAATAAATCACATTGGACTGACTTTCTGGTAGTGTTCTGGCCACTGCTTGGCTTGGAGTACTATTGGATGATGCCTTGTGCATTATACACCGGCGCCACAGAAGTTGCAGTTTAATTAATTAGTAATCAATAATTAAGTTATGGTATCAAGGAGTGTACATTGAGGGCAATATCTAGAGGGTGGCGTGCCAATACCCAAAGATTATGAACGCCTCATCAAACTTCAGAAAGTGATCATACTTTCAAAAAATCGTCGTTCTCTAACTTATACTTTTTAACATGTCGTAAAATAATGTTCTCAGTATCAATCTATGCCTTGCACATTATTTTGCAGGTATAGTAGTAGTTATAAGATTGAATTGGCCAGTTCTGATATTAACTAGCCTGCAACATCCATACCAGGAAGTCGTGGTATATTTTAAAACCATTCTGCTGGTAATATATGTCATACATAACAATAAGACAGCTGTCTGGCAGTTTTATAATTAGGACTAAATAGTGTGTCCAAAAAAAGTTTCTAAATGATATGCCCATGAGATATTAAGCTTATGTTTGTTTTCAAACGGACTTGTGTTTGAGAAAGTTTAAATTGGACTTTGTTTAGAATCAGTACGAAAGGCTTGTTTTGAGCACTAGCACCTGTAAACTGATAAGCAAAGTGTTATATACTGCTTCATAATTTTTATTACTATTGCTAATTAGCCTATTGCTACTAGTGGTAGATAGTACGCGAGCATAAATAATGTTTGAGCCAGTACGACCAAAAGGTTCATCTGTAGGCAAACAATGTTTAGAAAACTATGGGTCACCATTTGTGGATTCACACACACGCATACACACACACACACACACACGCAGAGCCCAACCGACGGAGTCCATCCAAAGTTAACAGATGACACCATGTTCAGAGTTTATGAACCCAGCTTTGAATTATGACATGCTTACTGGTTAACAACATGTACTATTTTTAAAATTTAAAACAGTTATGTTCAGCATGTCATTCAAAGTTTGTAGGTAAAATTTTTATATGTAATATATAGGCCTCTTGTTTCTTCTTATTTCAAATATTATATAGTATCATTCAGATGACTGAACTCGCCTATCTGTTGTATTATAAAACTCTGCACAGCCATTTTCAAGTGCTCACTTTACTTCAGACATCAAATTCACCCTTTCCTGTATCAGCGTCTAATCTAATACAGGAACTTCTATAGCGCCGATAGTGTAACGCACACAGCATCAATCAGTGGTCGCTTCTAAGCAAAAATTGCTTTATGAAATAACTGTTCACTGGACGGAACTAGTCGAGGTCACTGAGGCCACTGAGATCGGATGACGAACTACAGAAGATAGGCAAGTTAATCATGAGGTCCGTGATCGCTAAGCCATCTAAATGAAGATCATTAATGCATTAACTTTGGCTTATTGGCTTATTTTGTACTTTCTTTTAACGTTAATGATCTTACCGAGCAGTTTCACTTCTTCGTAAATTGGTCCAGGGTTATTTTGAGGTACACTGCAACTCCTGTTCTCTTTTCCAGTTTCCGCTTTGCCTACAGAAGAGACATCCGCGTACAAATGCAGAAATTATTACATAAATTGATTGCTTAAATTTACTGTTTATTATTTTAAAAACATCCAAACAGTTAAAGCCCAGCTAGCTGCAAATCCAGAAGGCGCCACATACAATCAAAAGCATATAAATAAAGCCTCTGGTAGTTGTCATTGTGCTTCTTATTAGTTAAATAAAGAGATAACTTTTAGGGTTGTTTGTAAGATAGAAAATTGTTGAATGCTTGATCCATCGCTATGGTGTGTGACACGGTAGCCGACTAGTTAAAACGTTCGCCTTGTAACGCGAAGTGTGAGGGTTCGAGCCTTCCCTGGACTCCGTCATTGTGTAGGGACCTTGAGCAAGTCCTACGCGCATCGTTCAATGCCATTGATTAGTGCTCTCTTACTAGGTAAGGTTCTGATTAATAAATACAGAAACAGTAATAAAATTGTGAAACTGTATGCCTTTGAGTGAATTTAATAAGGATTCGGCCCACACGCAACCACTGATATTTTCATTAAAACTGAAAACATTATGCTCATCCAACTTCAATCTCATTAAGGTGCTGTAGACCTAATAGCCTTGAACCTCATAGCATGTGTATTTAATTACATTTTAATTGAAATTATGCAGCTGCCTTAATTTGGAAAACCCACAACGATAATATATACCATCGCCTTCAACTTCTTGGTAGAGTCCAACTGAAGCGATTCGAGATAACGATCTGTTTCTGTGGTCCCCGAAGACGGAGTAGATCAACCGGTCATTCTCAATTTCCAGTCGACTTTCACCATAGCCTTGGCAACATTACACATTCTTTATTTTATTCATTTAAAAAGACGCATTTACTGTAAAAAATGTACATATCTGACACAGTGTCATTTAAAAACCTTAACTTCTGTCTAATTTAATCTTATCTAATCTAATCTAATCTCATTTAATCTAATCGTATCTAATCTTATATAATCTCACCTAATCTAATCTCATCTAATTTTATTTAATCTCATCTAATCTCATCTAATCTAATCTCATCTAATCTTATCTAATCTCATATAATCTCATACAATCTTATCTAATTTCATTTAGTCTTTTCCTATCTAATCTAATCTAGCCTAATGTAGTTTAATCTAATCGCAAACCAAAACAAAGCCGTAGTTTGTTCAATACCCGGATGGTGTGAAAGATTAAGTGATCGCATATTTGTACACACTCATATCGACAGAAGTCGTGATCTGCATGGTTCTATTGTTGAAGTATATGTCTCTCAACTCGCAAATAACAATGTGGCAGTTAATCCGACAACTTTTCCTTTAAGGCTTATTGACAAATTGCGAAATTTACTTTAATATATCTGTATTTACTAAGCGCCATAATCTTATGGCTTTATTATATCTGTATTTATTAAACGCCATAATCTTATGGCTTTATATCTGTATTTATTAAACGCCATAATCTTATGGCTTTATATCTGTATTTATTAAACGCCATTAACTTATGGCTTTATTATATCTGTATTTATTAAGCGCCATAATCTTATGGCTTTATTATACCTGTATTTATTAAGTGCCATAATATTATGACAAAATATGAATCGATTGTTCGTGCAGGGCATCTTCAAGGTCCTGGCACAGAATTCGTCTCAGAGGAGCCTCGAACCCGGACACTCCGCGTTACAAAGCAGCGCTCAAACCAATCACCTACCGTGTCATACATGTGACATACAAGGATTCTAAGCTAGAACAAAAAAGTGAAAGGCAAATCAATTTGCAGGCTGTCACTTTATCAGCTCACGTTTCTAGTAAGTTCAGTGTACAGTAGCCCTGACATTTTGCAAGCGTGCATACTGGGTGTAGGATATTCAAGTCGCATACACTTACAATAGTCATCCCTTTGATAGACAGCGCGGCTAGTTGCAGTACGTAAACATCCTGCAATAATTAACATAATTTTATGCATCTGGCTATTTATATCGCGCCTATTTGAGATACTACACAAATGTGATGTTTATCATTAACATTTCTGTTATTTTCACAAAATTATGGGTATAGCAAAACTTTCCTATTCTGCTTACTCCATTTTGATGTTTGTAACATAGCGAAAGCACTTTAATCATAATTAACATAGTCCACATAGAATGAAGATAGATAAACAGAACATATTTATCTGCGCAGATAATAAACAAATGACACACATGTAATAAGGGAAAGGCTATAACGAAAATAAAATCACTCCAAACGTCAGTATAAACCCAATGTAGCTGTTGTGGAGTATAGACGGGGTGATCTGCTTGTTTCCTAGGATAGAACGTCCATGACGCAACATAGAGCTTTCGCGGTGATGAATCCGTCACTTTGAAACAGTCTTCCCGTTACTAATCCAACTCAAGTTGCTGTGGATGCAGGACTGTTGCAGCCTGTTGTCAAGCGATACCTATTTCATTGGGGGCTCTCATGTTGGGAGCCTGCCTGCGTAATCGTAGGCCTAATCGTAATCTTAAGATTTCTAGTAGACCTAGTTGCTAGTTGGTTCCCGTAAGAAGCCTTATATAAATTGGCAAATGCAATACAATACAGAGTTATAAATAACCAAAATTTTAAATAAATTATTGAGTTTATTCTGGTCAAACACATCATGCTATAACACACGTTTGACACTTTCTATATTTGCTTATAATACATTCAATTTGAATGCAAGGTTCCAAATAATCATACAACCAATAGTAGTTGACGTATGGGGCAAAATTAGGGAGTAAACTTCTTCTAAGAATCGTTAATGTCGCAAACTTTGAAGCAAGACATGTAGGCCGAAGTCTCAGCTTGCCCATAAACATTTGATAGGACCCATGTGGGCCCTATAATGATCATTATATGGATTATGGGTCCCGTATGGACCTCACATGGACTTACTGGCATGACACGTACAAATAGTTCGTAAATCAACTAACTGGATGCAAAACTACAATTTCATATCTCTACCTTTTTTGGACCTAAAGATCTGTCGTCTTCCTATTGCAGTTAAAATTAGAGCAGATAAAATCCCAGCCAACACCAAAATAACCAGGATAATCGCGGTTTCGTTATTCTCCGGCTTGTCACATTGCGTAGTATTGCCAGGGTTTCCAGCTCGTTCTGTCAAAAGAACCTCTCCGATATCTAAAATAGATACAATATAACACTAACAAAGCTATGGCTGATGAATTTCTAAATTTACTTTTAGATCTGAAGCAAATGACAATAATACAGGTAACATTGTAAGTCAAAATATGAAATAGGCATACATTGTATCGTAGACGTAAATTCCTCATTCTGCAGCGCCAAAAAGGACAAAGTCGTGGGGACCAGATAAATCGCATGCGCTTATAGACACAAAATCGGTGAGGTTAATGTAAACGTACAAATACTATGCTTTATATAGCGACCGTTTGGCCTCGATGCTACTCATTTTGCAATGAATTGAAAGAGTGAAATCCTTCACGACCACTGCCTATTTGACAGGGCTCCACGCCATTTAAGATCCCCGTGTACGGACCTTGGATCAAGTGCAGTTCCGATTCAATACCCAACTTTAAGGTAGGTACCGAAGCAGACGTCTATGATGAATGATTTTTAAGACCATTTAATCTATATAATTAAGCTGTATGCTTCACTATAATTAAAATTACAATGACACTTCGCAGTTAAATAGAAATGCATTTGTAGTTCGTTTAGGCAATTGCTCTGAAACATGAAGCTTATTCTGAGAAATCGGCTATGTAGCCGAAGAATCTTGAAAAAGTCCTTAAGAAACAATTATTCGCTTTGAGTAAGCAATAATATATTTATGTGTTGCCATTAAAACTTTGATGGTTGACTATACAATACCGGATCATCTAGGCCAACTTTGCCCTCCATATAATTGGATCAGCATAAGAGTATATCAAAGAATGTTAGAAGGCTGATTTGTACTCATAGTGGATTTCTGTGGCCGTGTCCAACTATAAGATCCCTCATGCCCTTAGCCCAAGTCCCTGAGGAATTGCAATAGAGGCATTTCAGCAGTTGTGTTACCATTATATTTAATGTTGTTTTTTCTCGTTAATATTGGCACCATGGAATTTGTGTTCAAAAAGAAGCAATTCTAATTTGTTAGGCTATGTGAACAAATGTTGTGGTCATCGTGGATAGAAATAAATTTCAGAAAGCTTTTGTAAAACTGAACAGTTATTAGTTTACCTGTAACATTGACTACGATTCCTTTAGTCTGTGCTGAAACCTCATTTGCAGCTTTGCATTCAGCTTTTAACTGTTGGTTGCTAAACATCGACTCAGTTAAAGAAAGAACAGAATTGTGTACAGTGATGTTTGAGTGTTTCGTTTCAATCGTCCATTGGTAGCTAGGAAGGGGATTCCCATCCGCGTAACATTCCAGATAATCATCTGATGTGATGAGACCATCTTCGTTTGACTTGTTATTAAATAGTATTCTCAGGTTTGTTGGTCCATCTGAAACAAGGAAGCCAGTTTCCATGATTACAGCAAGGCACAGTTATGTTTTAAGAGTGACATATCGAAATGTAAGATGAATATTAATCCATTAGTTGGGTCGCTGTATTTGGTTAGAATACCAGCGCATAATTCACATGAACGTTAGAAGCCGTAAGAGAAAATTTGGTATGCTGTTAGTGATTAATCTGCGTGGCCAACATATGCAAATGAATTTTATCAGCCCTAATGATAGAAGTGTGCAGTATGGAAACAGAGGAATAATTTATCTTAATTTTCCTCATATTTACGGGTGTATGGTACAGCATGCCTCGATCTACTATGAACTAGCGTTTGGCATTTTTGTAGAAACAACAATTAGCCAATCGCTTTTGTTTCAAATAGGCCTTCATACCTGATGCAAATGGTACGATTATGGGGTGTGTGATTAACAATTATGGTGTGAGAAACTGACCTTTATTTGGTGATTTTAGGCATATGAGAAATAATTGTACATAAATGACGGGCTTACATAAAACATTCAGCTGCGGAGATGTCCACGCATATTTGTAGCCGGGAGTATTTGTGGCTCTGATTATAAGTTCGTCAGAAGAATCGTTGTTTTTGATTGATTTGAAGAATACGTCACATGAAAATCTAACTCCGTTGTCTGTTGAATTAACTTGGACCAAGAGAGAAGATCTGACGACCTGATTTCCTGCTGTGGTGTTTGTTTTGGCTTCGTCGATTAATTGTCCTTCTCGTCTCCATTCCATCACAGGAACCAAGTCACCAACAAAGCGAACGTAGCACTGCATGTGAACATAGTAGTTCTCTAACAATGTGTTGTTGCCTGTGCTTATGTTCAGATTGCAGTTTGGTTCAATAGCTATTAAAAATAAATCAGAAGTTCAATCAAACTCCACCACTGCTTTGGTGAAATTGCCCTGATTCCCGATCAATGTGTTATGACGCTGCTTATTTCAAGAGTTAATTTTTTACTTAGATGTACTCACAAGATAACTCGTGAGGCATAGTTGAGGGCAGACTGAAACTGATGCAATCTGAACTTTAGCAGGCCTGCAAAGATGGCATTGCAGTAATCGAGATGCGTCACTGCGGCACTAATGACATATTGCGATGTACGACCAATAACTGACGCAGCTGGTGGTAACAAGAAGTGCAAATGAGGCTTACGTGCTCAGCCATGAATCATTCTCCGTCCAGGAGCACATGTAATTGTTGATTCCAGCCAGGAATCTCGACATGTTAATTGTTAGTCATACTTTGAACTCGCCAGACGCGAGCGTTCCTACCCAGGTCTCCTGCGTTTTCGTCGGATTCTTCCAGAGCCATAATAATAACGGCGCTATAGAAGTCATTAGATTAGATTAGATTGCAGCCTATTTGGATAAATCCGTGCTTGTACTTCGGCTACGACATACAGGCAAATGCGTTAGTCAAGTACAGGTGAGTGTCGTTGGTGGACGGTGTACTGGTGCACCAGGGTGAAGCAGAGCAGCAATGGTCCAATCGAGTCACGTCGACAGGTTATCAGATGCGTAGAAGCAGCCCGAGTACTGCGTCCCGTGGAACACGGATGAAAATGATGTGCAAGCCGTGGAGTATAAACCAATGGTCACATCATCATAGTTTCTCACCCAAGAATGATTGAAGCCAGTGCAGAAGTCAAACACCGATTCTGTAAGACTTGCTAAGTCGAGTGAGAAAGATAATTATCATAGTGAACTATGTCAAACATAGTGCTTATATCGAGTAGGCAAGCAATACGACACGCTCAAATTGGCCGTGTCACAGATATCCGTGATCATTCTCACAGAACCGTGTTATCGTGCCGTATAACCGTAAATATGCTGCAAAGTCATACCTCAACCAAAACAAAAGAACTGAGAAACCTAAAAAGTTTTAATACAAGCTAATCTGTTCTGACCTGACCTGACCTAGCATAATCCAGTCTATTCTACTAACTTCTATAATGCTGTAATCTTAATGCAAAACACTTTATTAAGTTGATGGCCGCTTCAAGTGAAATATTGGTCAAGAATTATAGCCTGGGGGAGAAGCTTGATCGATATCCAATAGGTCAGGATTCAAAAACTTCAATTGTACGCTTGGATCTAGGATGTTTGGTTGCCCATCTCACTTGAACTGAACTTTTCCGGGATTGGTCCGAAGATAAAACAGAACCCCGGACCTCTTTTTTATTATCGTTCGAGAGACTCTTGGCCTATGTGCCTAACTTCCATCTTTGCGGCATATCGAACTATGGCTGCATACTGAAGGACTAAAAAGCGCATGTGAAAAATGCCATGTCTTATAAAGTATACTTACTGAAAACTACCAGCTGTGCTTCGTATCTTTTTGATACAACTGATCCATTGCCAGCTGCCGATTCCTCCGGTTTGATGCAAATGTAGGATCCAGCATCAGATCTTTCCACTTGCGATATGTGTAAATCGTATTGTCCGAAGATGGTTGTGTTTAACATTAATCGGTCGTGATAACTGAGACGTTACGTTCGTAGGTCAGCGAGATTTCTCCTCCCGCTCCTTGTCTATGCTTCCACTGCAAAGTACCGTTGCTATCCGACCCGCACTGCAACGTAACATTTCGTCCAGCAAACACGGCTTCGTTTTTAGGAGCATATTCAGCTGCATCTGTCGACGAAAACATTAAAAGCATTGTCAATATGATTAGCACACCGCAAAATCATTCATGTAATGCGCAGTTGAGGCAAATCGAAGAACTAAACTGGTCTATAAAGTGTTACTGTCAAACTATATTGGTACAGCCCCGAGAGAAATTGACATCCCAATCGGATCTGTTCTGACGACTAGTCAGATTTCATCCTTAATTTTCTGTGTAGGCAACAAATCTCGAAAGTGATAGCTATTCAGAATTTCGACCAGTGAAGTACTATGAGCCCCATATGATGGCTCACATGAACCTAAGGAGATAAGCAGAATTACTGGGTTCTTGACTGCGAGGATAGAAGCTGCTGGCTCAGTGGCACAAAGAATTGAAATTTCTGTATTTCGTAGCAGTCTTGAAAGAATTAAATAAGTTTTTATACTTTATGTGTCGCAAAAACATGTTGCGGTCGCGTTCGTGACTAATATCCAAAAGAATGAATGAGTTTTTCTATGGTTAATATTAAGCCTAAAAGCTGTGTTGGATAGTGGCAAAACTTTTATATCTATATCAGTAGAGCATGTTGCTCATATGAAAATGGCATATATTAACATGAACCTCTGCTAAACTCTATAAAGTAGACCCAGCATAACTGAAATCTGTGTGGTGATTTCAAGTAATCTAAAAGTTTTAGCATTTTTCCTAGGTTGGCAGCTCGGATATACCAGCACTGTTGCTTCATGTTGAGTGGAAAGTCGTGCAATAAATTTACATTATGTCATAGGTGGCTGGTAATTCCCTCAATGTTTGGCACGAGACCAAAAGAGCATTATACTGTATGTGAGCCTTTTGCTGATCCTTAAAAGGTTTTTATGCTACTCTTCGCATCAAGCTCTGAACATATTGATGGTATCCGTTATGTCAATAAACAAGTAGCCCAAATGATTCACTCATCAGTGATACCAATATAAAGGAGGACGTGTTTATAAGTTCATAGATCAGTGAAATGATGAACTACGGTCACTTTGATCAATTCCTATATGGAGTCACATGCACGGGCCTGGCAGTCTATGATGGCTGATGTCGAAAGCTTTCTGGTAGCAAAAAGGCATCAAAAGTACTGTACGCTCAGTTGGTTGAAAACGTGTTTGTGCATTCAGGATGATGGAGGGCAGTGTGTCGCTGAAAACAATTTATTTGCATTTGCATGCCTTCTGGGTTTTTCATATGCAACATCGATGACGTTAGTGATGAACATGGTGAAAGATTCGTCAAGACATAACCGAAATGAAAAAACAGTACAAGTCAGGTGGAGTCCCAGTGTGTTGGATAACGCTTTTGGTTATTGAACAAAGAAGCTCCTGGCAATGATTTAGAAGCATATCAGACACAAAACGATTATAGCGTTTGCACAACTGACAGCACAATAGCATTGCAACTGCATAAAATCACACGGTTTAGCATATTTCTAGGTATTACATGACTATGTTTTCCTAAGAAACCTTAAGTGATACACAAATTTGGGGAACACTAATTTATAGATTGTGGCAAATATTCTACGATATTATCAGCAGTATTATTATATGAACAGACGTTATAAAGAATTCGTTGTTCAGATTAGTCTGTTTAGCTTGAAGTAAACTATGAAGTGAGCCACACGCTGATTCCAAGGATGAGCATTAAATTGGCAGGTCTGTTAACAACTGTTTTAACCCGCAGAAACCAGCAAGAGAAAAAAATCACGTTGAGAAGTTAATACTTTGAAAAATTTAAGTCTGTTTATCATCCATAAATAGTCTTCGACTTTTGGGTCCTAATGAATCTCAATTAGTTTACCGACTGTATTGTGATTTCCAAATACTGTTTCGCTCAGTAGCGACCACCAATTGATTCATGGTGCATTACAATAACAGCGTCAAAGAAGTTTCAAGACTAGTTTACATACACGTATTACCAACATTACAGAGACTTTCTAGCACGCAACCTTTAAAGCAATAGCTTCAGTTATTAACATCAATGTGAAGCTAGGAGTGAAGTTATCAAGATCTATATTAAATATCAACATATAGTTTTCTTACCAATAAGTAGCAGCCAATATGGAAAAACGAATAACACAGCTAAAGCACTATATGCTTCTTGGTGTAAAATTATATTTATCTGCATTTTGAATCGACATGCAAAAATAATTTAAAAATTCCGGCTTCTTTCTCGACTGCTGTATAGGAGTAATACATTTTAAACTGTCGTCAACGGCGATACGTGAGAAAATTATCATGTGCCTGGTGTAAGCTATTGTTTGTCTACTTTCCCTTTGCAGCTAATTTATTAATAATTGACGGCAAATTTACTTTCAAATTATGGTTTCGCTTTAGCGCGTACAAATTAGGAGAAAATAAAGAAACGGCCTCGATTAAGTAAAACTGTGCAGGCTTACAACTGTATATCTCGTAATTTCTGTGCCTCTGTCGTTTGCCTCTCTATGTATCTCTTTATTTGTCTACCTCTTTCTCTAAAAATCTGTATGTTTAACTCATTAAACGCTGCAAAGCAAAACAAAATTACTGATGTAGAAGACTAATTGTTTGACAAGTTTATGAGTGAAAATCTAATGCAAAACCTTAACTCAACTGAAAGAATGTCGTAAAAGAAAAGAAACCTACAAAGCAACAAATAATTATAATAAAAACCCTTACGCATTTATAAATGTCACTTCCTTAGTTACTTTAGCAAACAGCAGACTAAACCTATCCCGACTTATGAATTGCTAAATTGTCTGAACAGGCTTAAAGGTGATGAATTAAACCAGATAGTAGCACATGTTTTATGGTATTAACCTGTACACGCCAGTTGCTAGGAGGAAGCAAGTACATCTGGCATTTGAGAGACTTTACGGAGGCGTCATTTGAACTAGAAGCTTTCGTGATATAAAGGAACAAGCCACATGAGAAGAGTTATAAGGTTGTAAGAAATGACGTAATTATAGTTGTATATCTCAGCCTGTGATATCAAAGAGATGTTCAGTTGGAAGCTTAGCGTATTCTTTCACTTACATAGGCTAATGCCCAATTCATTGCCTCTGCCTCAGTAAGCCCACGTGCCAAACCAAATTTACTTTCTAAATCATAAAATCATTCATGTTAGCTAAAACATTAAAGAATCACTGTGACTTTAAAGTGCGATTTCCTACAATGTACCCGATGCTGGAAAACCCATGCCGTGTAATTAAAGGCACAAGCCTGAACATAGAAACGGCGAAATTTGAACACAGTAGATTGTCCTTCTGCAGTACGAGTCAACGGGACATGGTCGTGCTTTAATTTGCTTTAAATTGCTTTTAGTAGCCAATGATAAATGGAAACATGTCACTCTGTCTGATGGTTGGAGTCTTCCTATCATGAACTGTGTGTACATACAGAAAGTTGGCTGAAGGTGTAGCATGCGCATATAGAAAGCAGACAAGAATTACTCAGACATACATATTTGCGCAGGCATAGGAGAAACAAGAACAAATGTTGTGTCAAATATTTGCTGAAATGAAGTTGTTATAAAACATCAGTCGATTTATAGAAAGTATATTTAAGCAGTTGTACAATGTTTAGAATAACAATACTCATTTGAGGAAACATGCTAATAATTCTATTCAGCTTTTGTTTCATCTTTTCTCAAATGTGTATCGCACTGAACTGAGTTTAGGCAGGAAAGATAATAGGATTAAAGTAATGTTCATTTATTCCTTTCGTACAATAATTCTGCCGTTTCTTGAATGCATAAGATTACGTTTCAATGGAGCTCATTTAAACAGACAGGACCTATAAAGAGTATCATGCATGCGAATTTATTCACTTAAATTGACAACTGTTAAGCTTTAACAACTTAAATGGTTTACATTTAGCAAAAACATCTGATTAGCAGTCAAGTTTAATATGCATTCATAAAGTTCATTCAATGCACTTCTATGTTACGCTACAGAAAGGTAAGAGATCTCTTCTACAATAAGTCTTTCAGAAATTCTGCAATTTGTTGGCTTATTATTACTGTAAGCAAAGAATCAAGCAACGTTCCTATTCTATCTAGGCTTTCTGTTATTAGTCCCATATGAAAGTTATCTTAAGTATCATAAAGCAATGCAACGGAAATGTGCTACAATCAAAATGAAATTGTACAATTTTACACAGTGTTTCTGTAGACAGCATTATTTTACCGCAGAACCTCAGTATAATCTTTATATCTGTCATACCTTAGAATTCGAATTGTGTTCAGAAGCATAAGTCCTAAGCAGTGAAACATTCGGAACATAGCACAATGTAGCTTATATTATGAGGCTTATGTTATGATGTTATGATACAAGTAAGCTCAGTCTAAGCACCTTTTGATCCAACGATTCTGTGAAAGTTCTCAAACCTCAATAACAAATTTATTGTATGGTATAATTTCCGTTTGGCGACATATTTCTAAAGTTACTTATTGTAATGGAATTGGCTAATGATAATTAGCCTATGCTTGATAATGTTTGCAACAACATGAAAGAAAGTAGGGCTATGAGAGAATTTTTTATATACTAGAGACTGCTGTAGATCAGTTCATGGTTTGCAAAATGAATGAAGCATTACTTTAAGCACTGGGATATCTAGACTTTGCATAATAAATTTGATTTTGATTAACTGCTCTTTAGTTTTGTTCTAATGTATGCGCATTCGAAACTACAAAAATAACTGTAAGCTTCTAATAAGCAAAATATAATGAAAGTAGTAGAACTGATGAGCTACGCATTTAACCAATGCTTTTTGTATATCTTGGAAATTCTACTTTGGAGGCAATGGTTTGCGTCAGACAGTGTGATCGATTAGGGAGTAAACTGATTGGTTGAACTTTGGGTTTTTCATTTTCCTTTGCTCGGAGTAGATGTTTTGAATTTCTTGTGGCATATTGACTTCTGTGTAAATTGTCCCATCGTTTCCGACGATCTAAAATGTAATAAAGGCATGAACTGCAATCTATTTCACATAATCTAAAGCATTTCGTTATACTGTGATTGCTACAGAAAACTAAGTTTTTGTTTACACGATGTGTGATGCCATCATTGCTTAACAAATTTGACCGGGTATCTTTATTCTAATAGAGTTAAGTCCCTTCCAGGTTTTCATCTATACTTGAAATATATCAAAATTTAGCCTAAGATAATTATTAGGTTAATTACTTATTGTTTGGAAAGAGAGCTTGAGAGTTATGGTTGAATGATAAAATTATGCTTATGTGGTTCATTTAAGTGTTCTCTAGTCGGGCTTTTGCTAGGGAAGTTGCTTATGATTAGCTACAGCAAACTAAGTTGTAAAATTATAAATTGAAATGTCGTCCAGAAATAGTCTGAAACTGTTCCAGTTTAACAGTTCATGGACTTCGTCTAGACAACGTTGCCGATGGTTTCAAATTGGTAAGCATCTTTTTGACCTCGAACCAGGGTCTACAAGTATCCTGGTGAGACTAATTTTTGTTTTGGAGTTGAAATGGCTGTCAATTAGTATCGTAGATGCACTTTGTACCAGTGAATACAGTTCAAAATAGAAATTGAACAGATGGTCACAGGTTCGTGTAACGAGTTCCAGTCCGTCTAATGACTAATGACACTTTTGTTAAACAATAGTTTTGAAAGTTACAACTCGTAATCGTGCAATTACTGTATAGTAATTGCAATGGTAATTGCATCTGGTTAAAATAACAAAGAGCTCGGAACAACAAGCATATTACTTCCTTATTTTTTTTAGGAGAAGAAGAAACTTTGACAAGACACCACAGGCAATGCACGTGATAATGGTGCAGCATACGTGTAAGTATGTAAGTATTAAGACTCTTAATATAGCGCCTTTTGTCTCTTTCAAAAGCGCTGCACACATGGCTATCCAACCGATCTCAACAAGGGCATCTTAAGTTAGTTTGAAATGTAAACTGAACAAAATCAACAGATTTTTTTCAAACTGGAGTAAATGTTCTCTATATAAATTTGACATGGTACGTGTTAGTTGTGTAAAATACATCCTGGCTACATAACTGCATTGATCATTGTCTACACAATGCCATAAATTTTCAGGAAAATGTTTAGGTCATTTAACTTATAAATTTCTGTAAATTCTAGACTTTGTGTTACGCAGTAAAATAGTCTGCAGCTATAAGGTCCGTAATAATTACGAACAAGTAAGCGGCAGAAACATAAACCCTACACTTTATTTTCTTATTCTAAATTAGAAAAATTTTAATTTTGACCTGATTTGCTTTCGGCTTTTCCAGCTGGCCCTTTCTGGGTTCGACGTTTTCGTAGCCCATGTTTCCATCGCTGCCGCCACTGGCTACGAGATCGTCTTCTAAAATTAGAAGCCCATTTCTTGAAATATGATAGATGTCGAACCAGTTTCTGATTATTTAAATTATATTCTAATATAATCTAATCCGTGTTAAAATACAAACATGGTAAGAATCGATGGCGTTCCTAAAACTAAGACCGTAGCAAACCTGGTATATTTCAAACAGTCAGACAGAAACCATAGAGTAAGGTGCTTATAAGCCTGAGATTTGAATTTATTTATAAATTAGAAATTTTTAAAATTTTCTGTGCTAGTGGCAATTTGTTTTATAGGCTGTTGGAAGACAGAAACCAACGAAAACGATCAGTTTTTAAGTTCATTAAAGGAAAACAATGTTCATCTCAAGTTGTTTCCAGTAGGCTGTAACTCCGCCACCGCTGTGTTCGGGTGGTGCCAGTCCCAAGCCTCTATACGGAAGGAAGGCAACCATAATCATCTTCATTATGACACAAGTTCGTTAAACAGAAACTACATTACGTAGTCAGCATGCCTATAATTCACTTTTGCTAATACTAATACAAATATCAGTACAATATCGCAATTAAGCACTTTCAACTTTGAAAACGATGTTTTAATGTACTCGGCACCTTTACGAAGTAGTTAAAGGCGCCTTAGATGTCTAGATGAAAAACCAATGAACAAAGATGCACCGTGTACAGATGCAATGACCAGCAGTAAACTTTGTTTAGTCGACATTTGTACTCGCATCACTTCTAGCGCTTTTCTAAGCATGGTGTAAGAGCTAAGAAAGATTTTGGACTTTGCCCGTTGTTGAATGATGTTCGCAGAGCGGGAACAGTTAGAAGCAGATCTGGACAGAGAAGCATCCAGTCCGGACTGCATTAGGAAAACACAGGCATTAGCGACCATTAAACGAGTGTTGGATGGTCGATGCTACTCAACAAACACTGGCCACCGTTTCAATACCAAATCCCAGGCTTATGTAGGTATGATACTCGACAATGTTGAAATAAGAACCAGCCACCTTTTAAGTAAACCAGTTCAAATGGCGCTAGAGCTTGTATGATAAGTGTCCGAATACCGCACAAAATGCACGAAATCGAAAGCAAACATTGGTAATAACTTCGCATCGCCGACTCCTACACGGTAGACTTCTGAACATACAAGAATTATCGACCAAACGGATCTAGAAAAATAAGTCCACAGATCAAAAACAACCCAACGAGAGTGTAAATCTAAGTCAACTAGTTTTACTATGTAAGTTTTAATCTTGCTTTAGCTGCTTCGGATGATATAACTATACTTCCAATTTGACATTTCTGACTGGCATATTTCAGATAATCTTACCATAGTTCTTCACAAAATTGTAAATTGGTTCCGTGTAGTTTTGATGTATATTGCAGTTCCCGTTTGTGCTTGTAGCTTCCATTTGGTATCTGCCTTCATTTTCTATATATATATATATATTAATATACATTAATATATAAATTCTTCGTATAAATTATGTGGCAGTCATTAAAATATTACCACAAGTTACATCCGTATTGCCTACTATTAAACTTGGCTGATTACTTGAACTGTTGTAAAATATACGAATACTTCATTACGCCCGAGGACATAGAATAAACCAAAAGCCCACAGCAATGCGACAGAAATACAGCGCACAAACACAGTATCAAGAGCATAAGTTCCGAATCGTTCTCGAATATTGTAAATTAAATTCGAATTAAAGTTATAGAGAACAATAAGTTTGGATTCACAACCAAAGCATCATATAATATCTTTAACAAGATTTGATGTTGAATAATCTAGACGCCAAAAGAATTTTAAAAACGGCGCTTCTAAACTATACGATGCAAGTCCAATCTACCACATAAGACTGCAGATGAAACCTTCAGCATATTCTTGTTTATTGAAGCCAAATTACTTTCGAAACACAGAATTCCACTATGCATTAAGTTCATCTTCGTTAAAATTTCCAATCTTATTTTAAACATTATTTTCCACTATTCTGCTTTTAAATTGTGTTTCCGCAATATATGTACATGTTTTATAGGATTAACTGCCATAGGGGCCTACACACATCTATACACAAGAACTTATATCATATCTCTTATATATATATATATATATATATATATATATATATATATATATATATATATATATATATATAGAGAGAGAGAGAGAGAGAGAGAGAGAGAGAGAACATTCCTTTTCTCCCACCGTCAGACACGATTTCTTCGTAAATTCCCTCTGAAACAAAGTGCGGTGAGGATGTGCTCTGTTGCTGGTCAACATATGAATAGACCGATGGGTTGTTTACGTCTTCCTGTTGATTGTTGTTAGTACCTGAACAACAGTTCACTCATCTTGTCTAATTTCTCTTAACAGATGGGAGTAGTATTTACTGTGCAAAAAAAGGTATTTTAGAAAATAAATATATACTTGAACAGAACTTTGTAACGAAGTACAAGGCTTCGGATCTCCGACAGAAAAGTTCTGGGACCCTAACTATACTGCAGCAAGGTGCAGCTAAAGCCAATTGTAACATATTTGTGTAGTTGCAGGGCTGTGGGTTACAAATGAAGAACTAATAAAGTCGACTGTTTCAAATGCAATAATTTGTACACTTTAATTCAGATTTTGGACTCAATTATTTGCTGAATAGGCCGGTAGTATAATGACTGTAATACAGGGACAGTGTGTAAATGTTTGGGTGACTTTGTAAGACAGTTGGGGTCAGGGATTTCTGGTAGCCTTGTAAATTCAGAAAAATGACCTGTCTGTAGTGAAATGTTGACATAGTCAATTTTTGCCTGTAAAGTTTGTCGCTTCTGTTGTATCATTTCAAGACACGAAGTGTTTCAAAAAATATTTTGTAGGAGCTTTGCAAGAAGGCATGTAAGAGATAGGAAACTTCACTGCATCCACTTACTATTGTTATAGCCGACTAGTTATAAGAGCGCTTGGCTCGTAACGCTATGAGTATGGGATCGGGCCTCCCCGTATTTATATAGGGGCTTTGCAAGTTTTTCAATCGCAACTGCTCAGCGACATGGATGTTCAGTAGTATGGTCGTGTTGAGACAGTCCGTCACAATCTAGGCTGTAAGGGCCGTGAGAATAAAGTGCCCACGTAATGATAGGGATGATGATGATGATAATGATGATGATGATGATAAAAAATAATAATAATAGCAATGTAAGACGACGTCTTAATACTTATATTTGCCCAGATACCGCTTAACTGTTGAAGCAATTTGTTTTGAGAATAATGTTATTACAGACGGATTTAACAGTTTCGCTTTGGTTAGTTCATCATAAATTGGTTTTGTTTTGACCAAAACGCTATAGCAGTAACTGAAATAGAATACACAGAGTGAAGAGAATAAGGTAAACAGATAATGCTTCCTTCCCCATACAATACTTATGTTCATATGACAAAATCAGCATTGGGACGGCTAATTCGAAACTGCAATTATCTGAACACCATAAAGCATTATACTTAAATGCATAAACATATTCAGTTGACTAATAAAGTTATCAGTGAATTTAAATTCACTGCCATGTACTACTGACATTTCCGAAAATTTTATACAAAGCAAAGTACAAAAACCTTTACATAAATATTTCTAAAGGTGGATGAAGTAACCTAAATCAGTTATACGAATCTATATAAACTTTCCTATGATGTCCATAGTGCTGTTCTGTCTGTGTTCATGCTCGGCTGCCATACATCTTATGATCTGGGGTGTGGGTGGTTTTGCTAGTCATGTTACATTGTACAACTCTACGATATACTACAAAACATTGCAAAAATAACACTGATACACTACAATATATCAAATTATGTCATATTACTTTATATAGGATTATATCGGAAAAAACTCTAACAATTTCTTTAATGAATCTTTCATTTTAATACGATCTTATAGATTCGCGGGCCTGATTTATACGAACAATTAATGTAAAATCCTTGGCAGTGAAATAATGATTGCTAACGGCAATACAATTCAAACGGTGCATGCGTAATAACAAATATCAATCGCTATTTTCAGGTCAATCAATTTATTTCTTTACCTTTGTTCGGTTTAAACATCAGTCGTCTTCCTAGAGTAACAACGATTAGAGCTATGAGGACACCAGCGATGGTCACAATAACCACATTCCTCCAAATATTCGAATTATCCGTGTTTTTATGCGTGAAAGTGTTGCCATTTTCATTGTTTCTTGAATCTAAAATAAATGAGTAATTACTCTACTTGAAAATAATACCTAATGCGTCATTATTTATTGGCATCGACTAAAATCTTACCAAGTATTACCATTGAGAATAGAAATACTATAGTTGCACTATTGTTCAAGATAAATATGTATTACTCAATTACTTTCTTAGAATGTGTAAAATATCAGTTACAATAGCAGTGATAATTTACCATGACAAAGAATATGTGTGGTAGTCTGTTCGAATGACTGAAAAGGTCTTTGCCTTCTCTGAGCAAGTCTTTAAAGTAGTCTTATATTAGTAAGTAATACTAAATATTAATTATATTAGTAGTAACATTACCAAACAAGGTCACCAAACTGTATCGTTACTGTTTTTAGAAAACCCGGGTAGGGCTATTTAGGTTATGGTAATAATCATTATTTTAATGGCTAACCTAGCTCAATAATTGTGATTGTTGTATTTTCTCCATTGTCGCTTCCGGCTTTGCATTCGCTGATTGGATGCATGCTTGCTCCAAAACCTGTTTATTAGAAATTTGTCGAAAAAAAGTTAGACTACATAACTGTCGTCATAGATTACAGCGATTAAATGTTTAATCTGGGCATTGTATTATTGCATGTGCAATTTAGAACTGTATCATAAGTCTGCTATAATAGCTACTATGAATAGAACACTAGTTGTGGCGCCCATAATGCATATCGGTAGACAAATTTTAGAACGCGCAACCTGAAGGAGAACAATGTATTAACTTGCCGATTTATAGTGTGCCAAAACACTGTGAAATAGAACACGGCTTTAAGTCAAAGGTCTGGCTGTCTTGCAGATACAAGTGTATGAATCACGCTGCTTGTATGCATTTATTACGTGTGAGTGGAAAGGTCGCTGCAGCATACGATTCGGCAGAAGAAAAGCGGTCGAGTCATGCGCCTTTATGAGCTACTTAAAAGGCGCTATACAAGTTTATTGATACATATATAGGTATATGTTTTATTTACATCTCAACAAAAAAGTTCTGCATTTACTAATCCTGTCATGCTGGTGATAGAAACTCCATAGCAAAAGATCTAAGCGACATTTAAGAAGCTACGGTTGAACTTCGAAGCAACAGTCGATTGATTCCTTGCATATTATGATTAAACAGAATAGAATGATGGAGTGGATATTAAAGTTGCTTACACACATGAATATATATATATACATATATATATATTCATGTGTGTAAGCAACTCTTTTTGTATGCAGGGCCTATAAATAACTCTCAACGGTGCTAATCATGATTATTCAGATCTAATATATGCGACTTAAGATAGGATCGATTGAATTGGATTCAGTTACATTCGATTAAATTGGATTGGATTGAATTCGAATTACTACATCAGATCAGATTAGATTAGAACAGATTCGATTAGATTAAATTAGATTAGATTAGATTGGAATATATCAGAACAGATCAGATCAGATTCAGTTAGATTATTTTAGAGGAGCTCATGTCAGGTCATATTAAATCAGATAAAATTCGTTCATATTAGATTATAAATTTAACATTATATTTAAGGTTCCATTTGTTTTGTTTTTTATATTTTACTACTCAAGAATTGGAATCATATAGTCTAAACTGGAAAAATACAGTGTTAAAATTTTACACGCTTAAATCACTTAAGTCTTAAACCTATAAATATAAATAACGCTTACACGATACGTTAATCGGAAAAGTACACGTATATTTGTAGTCGGGAGCATTTGTGGCTTTGATTAAAATTCCGTCAGAAGAATCATTTTTGATTGGTGTGAAAAATATGTCACATGAAAATCTAACTCCGTTGTCTGTTGAATTAATTTGCACCAAGAGTGAAGACCTGACGAACCGATGTCCTGCTGTGGTGTTTATTTGGTCTCCATCGATTAATTGTCCTCCTCGTCTCCATTCCATCACAGGAACCAAGTTACCAACATAGCGAACGTGGCACTGCATCTGAACATAGTCATTCTTTAACAATGTGCTGTTGCCAGTGCTTGTGTTCAGAGTGCAGTTTGGTTCAGCAGCTATTCAAAATAAATCGGAAACAATTAAAACAATCCCTATAACCGTTTTGGTGTCTATTCTTGAGTTCTTAATCATATGTGTTGTAGCATTATTTGATTCAGTGGTTCATTCTGTGCCGTTAGTTATTTAAAAGTCACTGCATTTACAAACACTCTCTCTTATTAAACAGAGCTTGTAGTCTATGTTCCCTGTTCTGATAAAACCCACTCTTGCTTCTTTCCTTTGCTCAAATCTTTCTAGCATCTTCATCCATTTCTTCCTGCGTCCTAATTGTCCTTTTAGTCTCCATAAGATCACAGGAACCATGCCAGAAACAAAGCGAACGAAATATTGCAGTTGAACATAGTCGATCTCTAAGACTGTGTTGCTATCATTGGCTATAGATCATTTATCATTGTCTTTATCATTGGTTAGAGTGCAGTTTCGGTCAGAATCTAATAAAAATTGCAAGTGTACTTGTACAACTTAACGCGTACCAGTGCCTTGCCAAAATAATTTTGCAAACACATAGTAGGCCTTATAAAATGTTTTTACAAAATATCTGTTGCAAGAGGCTAGCTAATAATAATGCATGAAAATACAACTTTAGTCTGGGGTCAACCCCAATTCTTCAGCATGTCCATCTCTGGCTACAAATTGAATGATTAAAGTGTGCATGTGAAAAATGCCATGTCTTATTATAATATACTTACAAAGAACCATCAGCTGTGCTTCATATCGTTTTGATATAACAGATCCATTACCAACTGCTGATACTTCCGTTTTGATGCAAATGTAGGATCCAGCGTCAGATCTGTCCACTTGAGATATGTGTAAATCGTACTGTCCGTCACTTGTTGTGTTTAACATTAATCGGTCGTGAAAACTTGTGATGTTACGATCATAGGTCAGCGGAGTTTCTTCTCCCGCTCCTTGTCTATGCTTCCATTGCAAAGTACTGTTGCTATCCGATCCACAATGCAACGTAACATCTCGTTTCTCAAACACGACATCATTTCTAGGGGCATATTCAACTGCAGCTGTAAGCAGAAATATCAATACCATTGTCAATAACATTAACGCACTTAAATCAATCATCTGGTGTACGGTTTAGTGATAAGCCAGACTAGAAAGCGGTACAGTCGAATTAAGCTGGTGCAATTCTAAGAGAAAATGACATCATGTTGTGCAATGACATGTCATAGAACTGGCCAACATGATTCTGTTTGCTTAATGAAATTTGGTGATCCTGTGGAATTTAGATTGATGATCACAGAACTGATAGGTGAATTTTATTATCATGTAAAGTTCGAGATCGTAGTCGTCGTCGCAATCGTAAACTCGAGATTACTAAAGCGCCGAAAAAAGGCTGTCATAGTCGCTGAGTCAAAACAAAATCAACAGAAAGGAAGGGTTCGATTCCATGTCAATAGCCAAGAGTTAGGCAAGCAGACAGTCATACGGTGGATGGTGTTTGGAAGTGGAGATAAACTGCCATTAGTTGTAATGATTTCAGTAAAAGCTACTTTTAATATATTGTTAGTTTTCATTTCACTTTTAGTTTTTGCATACGGACTATAGACAATGCTTTTGTTATATGTCACTGCATTTAGCTGAAGATTAATTACTGCATGGCAATTGGGCTCAGTCTTGCTGATATTCAATTATCGCAAGGCTGGACTTTAAAATTATATTTTAGTTATTATTTCTTGTTCTACAACATTGGTACAAGTGATCAGTAGTGTAAGAGATGATGCAATTAATTGCAAATATTAAGTAAGGTTTAATGCCAGGGTAAATAATCCCAAATTATGTGATAGAAAAGTAGTGGCTACTTAGGAATTGTTAAATTATTGACTCCTAAATGTAGGTAAATGTGTCAATGGCCATGATAATTTCCGTTAAATGTGCGGTGAGTTTACCTTGAAAGCACAAAAGAAGACCCAATATGACTCAGTTAAGAGAGCATATAAACTATATCGGAATATAAAGTTGATTATCATGACAATATTTCTTGCACAACTTGCGCAGTTAATCTCTTAAGCCTTGAATAAAGGTTCTTGGCCGTGTATACGATTTGCTGTTCTAATGATATGGCGCGAGTACAAAATTGTTGCAGACTGCTTAGTTCTGCTGATGTATATGTCTTTTCTTTAAGAACCTAGAAATCAAGTGAGTATCCAAATCTGTCTTCTGCAGCGAGACCAATGCCACACGGTGACAGTCTTCCTGTGCGAAAGCGGCCAAATGTGTGGACCCTTGACGGTAACAATGAAACAGGCGAGAAATTGGACTTCGCATGTGATAACATTCCAGACTTTCGAACAAATGAGTCTTAATCATTGACTTAAACTTATCAGAAACAATCAGAATTTTTTGGCTTTAGTCTTTAAGGATGAAATTTGCTTACATAAAGAACTAAACTGCATGTTTTTTCACGAAAAACTAAGCAGGGCTTTTGATAAATAGAAAGACGAGCCTAAAATTAACAAATCCAAGTCCAGTGTAATTGGAAGCTCTGACGGTCTACGTTATCATCTGAATAGCTAATGATCCCAATTGTTGGCAGTCTACATTACCATTTATACGATTAAAGATGTGCATAACGTTCAGGACGTAACAACTTATATGCGGTTTTCTTAATTCCCAAATAAATTCATTGTGATAATTTGAACTTAGTTATTGCGTTAACAAGAAAATTATAAACTAGTTATTAAGTTAAATGTAACAATAAGTACATTATTAACTTACCTGTAAGAAGTAGGCAGGATTTCAAAGCAAACAATGTGATCAAAGAATAATATGCACCTTCATTAAATCTGCGTTTACTCGACATTTTGAATGGACATGTAGAAGATGTAATATAGCTATAACTGCCTTTATAAGTTTACATATTACTGTAAGGTCAGCCTTCTGCATCGTGGCTCTGTGTATTATTACTCTACCGCCATAATTATAAGCAGTCTCGTGAGTTAATTAAACTAGTATGGATTAGCCCACATTATCGGGCTTTTGATGTTTGTTGTTCCATACTTTCTCTTTGCAAGTCTCAGTGTAAGGTTTCTATTTCGCGTTTGTATGCATCCTATTACAAATGGCAAAAGGATTTACCAAACACAAAAACATAAACATAAAATTTGTTCTAGTCAACTTAAATAACAATTACACAAAACTTTGTATAACTTTATAGTTTTAGGGTATAAACTGTGTACCTCAGCCACAGCCGAAAAGGGGCACTACACGGTATTTGAAAGGTTTAACAGTCGAAAAGGTGTTTAAAACATCAGGTCGGTAGTTTAAAAGAATTTCTTTATCAAATGCTGGTTTCCTGAGAAGATGAATAACTAGAGATCGTGTTTTAGGAGGGGAGAATGAAGCAACAACCTAAAACTCCTTCCAACTCCTGGAAAACAGAGGTGGCAAAACGATTGACAAGAGCATCGTCATTGGCCTTAGGTGGAATAGAAGCCAAACTCTTTGAAGGTAACGTGATAAATTCAAAGCATGGGTGGAACTCAGCTGCAAAATAAATGTCATTAGGTTAAAAGATAGCAGACCACGTAGGCTATGCATGAAAACATGGTTGGTTCAAAATCCATACTAATTGTGAAACTGCTTGCAAATTGGCCACTTGCAATCAATAGACTCTCACACCGATGCTTTTAAGGATTCGGGTCTTAATTGTAAATTTTTTGTTCTAATTTTGTCATACTTACTTGTTTTCTTACTCGTCGTGGGCATGTGCCCTATGTAGGGCTATAATTAACTAGAATGTGGCGGGCGGGTGTTTTGAAAACCTGTTGAAGGCACTCGAGATGCAATTTGTGAATAGCCTTTCAGTTTCTAGGCTCATAGTTCATGTCACGTTGTGATGGGCTGATTGGTAACGCAAAGCTCTTTGATGTATACCGGCGTAGTGTAGACCATTGGACCGTGCACTGGACCTTCCTTTTCGAACAATCATCCGTACTATAATTGACTCAGCTCGACACAATTTCTGTTTATCTGAAGTAGGACTTGTTTAGAAGAGCTAGATAGCAATGTAAGCAGGGCTTTTATGAGATGCTTGAAGGGATCTACATAAATGCTTTGTTACATTGCTTTACATTGCATATTCCCACTCAACTCTGCACATCAACTCGTAAGCCAACAAAATTCGTAAGCTCCGCGACTTAGCTTTCGTTGGGCTGTAGAAATCTCTAGATTACGATTGAGTTTTCATGCTCTCTTTTTCGTGATTTTTTGTTCATCCCGCTCCATCTAGTGAATGGAGCGGAGGCCTAAACCATGAGTATATGACGTAAACCATAAACGATATGACGTCATCTGCTTATCACTTTTTCAGGCTGATGTGCAAGCTGTTGAACAAAAACAAACGAGGCCAACATAAGCGAGGTAAGAGTAGATCGTATTGATTATGCTTGATATGAAATATTGAACTCCATATGCGGACCTATTTACCAGTTTTATGTGTGAACTACACTGTGTCCGAAAAAATTCCAAGGCTCTAAAATATGAATGAAAAAACTATAGTAGATAATAATCAATTTAAAAATTTGAAAACCTTTTTGATCCGTACATAATTACCAACAAAATTCTTTGTAATTTATTAACGGCTCCCGTTTAAAATTACGTCACAGTGACGTATTTGAATTTTATATTTTGTAAAGAAAGTTGCTAGAAAAATGGCGTTCAGCGAGGAAGACAAAATTGTTATAAAATTTTTACGCCAAAACAACAATTATAGTGCAAATAAGTTTCTGAAAGAATTTCCGGATAAAGGTTGGACATTAGGATTAAACTGTTTTTGGAATTTTAAAAATCGATTAATGTTTACTAATTATTTTCATATTTACCGTAAAGCCTTGGAATTTTTCCGGACACAGTGTAAATACATTGAATCTGCATGTTTGAATGATTACTCAGTAAATTTGGAGTTTAAATGAATTAATGATTGTACTGAAGAGTAACCAGCTCCAGGCTTCATATTTATTTTATGATAAGTTAAGGCTATTCCATATGTACACGATCAATATCCTTGTCTCAAATGTTTTAGTTTGTGGTTTGAATGCAAATATATAACCGTATGTTGCATACAACGGTGGCTTCTGTTTGAACATATGTGAAGGTTCTATGTGTAGATTTAAATAATTAATTAATCCAACCTTTATTTATTCAGAAATGTTTACATTCGTATTCCAGCATGGATTTCTAATTCATGGCATTTGACTGTTGATTTCGTGAACCCGCTGATTTGAAGTCCGTAGAGTTTGGACCTAACATGAGCGTGTGATTGCAGGCATGGATGGGTGCAGTCTATGGTTCTATCGGGTTGTCATGGAGTTTCTGGAGCCTGTATCAGACTGTGTTACGACCCTGGGCAAGTTCTTTGCGCACTCGTGCCTCTGTCACGAAGCAGTAAAATTTGGTACCGGCGTAAATTGGGAAGTAAACATCAAGTCCTGCGATGCACTGGACCTGTGTCCAGGGCCTTGGGATTCGTCCATTGCCGGCTCAATGAAAGGAGACGAGCGTCGTCTCCCCTACGTTCTCCCTACGTGGGAGCTTTACTTACTTACTAGGCAGCGGGTGAGTCCCCTAGGAATGTGTGTAGTAGTTGCCTTGCAAACTTGCGGTACAGTGGAGTGCAGACCTACAACGGAGGTAGATGTTAAGGATAAAGAACCAGTTCAAGTTGATGCTAGGGTAGAGACTAGGGCACCAGAAGTGGATATGCACGTGGTTAAACGAAGGAACGAGACGAAGAGGATGTCACCTTGTTAGGCGTTAAGGCACCGGTCTACGGGGACAAATGAGTCAAGTAGGGCAAAAGTATGAGAGCCCAAGAAAGACGTTATACACAGAGAACAGTCAGACACATACAGAAAAGCAATAAGGACTAAGTGGGCCAAGAAGGAGGATTAGGTCAAGTAGAATAAAGTAGGATTAGTAGAACAATTGGAATAGCAGAATTACATCAGAATTGCCGTGGAACAAAGAATACAGATTTGTATCGTCAATGTCTGCGTGCATTTTTTGTAATCGTCACCTAAAGTAGATTTCTGTAGATGTTTCAGTGATACTGCATTAAAGCCCTGTTGTAAATAAAGTTAGACATACGAAATATATGTTTGTATAAAGAGGAAGAGCTTAACTGAAGAAATTGGAAGACGAGAGGAGTGGCGACATCTGACGTTTGAACCTGCCTGAGAGCAGAGAACCAAAAGAAGAAGAAGAAAGAGGAAACAAGCCTAACGTTATTGGTTAGGGGCGGCCAAATAATTAATAATTGTTTTTCGATTGTCTGGGACACCACCTGATAATGTTCACATTGACATTAGAAACTTGTGTTCAAAATATATTCAAATATTCTATCATTATAGTGCCACATGACAACTAAAGTTTTACCCATGCGTGATTCAAACCTTGAGAGTGACAGATTAGTGTTTTTCCAGAATCCCCTTGAGAATTAAACATTTCTCATTCAAAACTGACGATGTTTGGTATAGTGCACCATCCCAAACATCGTCGTGAAGGAACTTAGTTACAGGCGTTAATGAGTTTCTATCACTTGAAAAAGCTCTCTCATTGTGTCAATTTTGATTTATCAACTTCAACCATACTTGAAAATTTTGATTGGTTGGTGGCCACCATTGGTGCGGATTGCTGTCTTCTGGTCCAAGCAAACGTGCCATAGAAACGTTTTGCTACGTTTAATCTAGCATAAAGATGGGACGTTACTATTATTTAGGAACTGGGCCCACAGTATATCACTTATATCAGCAAATATCAAAACTTTCAAAAGCGTTACGGTAGCACTGCTTGCTACGAGGTTTAATATAAAGAACGGAATACTTACAATGTAAGAAAGCAATGAACGTCCACAGTCGTCTATGTCTGTGTTCTGTCGTGTCTCATCCGAACTTCACTCAGAAAGTTTAGCTCAGTCAAGACTCCCAAATTACCTTTCCCAACGCTTATATAATTTTCTGTCCTTAGCTGGTCTGGTAATTTGGAAGGTTATTGGCTAACGCATTTCTGCCTATTATCCCTGAAAATCTTCCCTTTAGGAACTATCAGTTACATGGGGGCGGATCTTCCGGCCGTTGTCTTCCCGGCCCATTGTGAGGCGGAGTCGTCCTAGCACCAGGCTCTGACGTGTACAGCAACCCTTCTTCCCTTGGCTACTTCTGCTCATCCTTGTGTAGATTCGTTTGCACTACTTGTCACCCTTATTAGTAATCCTCGACAACAACTCTACTCACTACGACTAAGGTTGTTGCTGTGCCGTTATCATGGACTCTGTCCTACCCTCTGTCTCTGTTCCTATGTCTATGGGTATGCTTCTCTGCGCTTGATTCCATCCCCTCGTCGTGTGATCTTCCAACTCCATCAATTACCGATGTCGGCGCCCTTTGAAATCGCGCCTTATCTTTTGGCTGATCGTCCGACTTCTCGGCTCTCCCCTCAATGCGATCGGGTAGGTCCTTATCTTGCTGGTGTCGCGTAACAATGACTAATTCTGGCGACCATCAACTGATCGCTGGCAAAATACCATTACTCAATACCTTACCCAATCTCATAGTAATGCGGCTTCTAATGCGCCATAATGTCCTCTGTCATAGATACATATGCAAAATAAAATGACACTTTATAAAAGCACCGCTACCGGACATTGCCTTTTCATAAAACAAACACATATCTGCTGCTTAACTCTGCAGACAATTCCCAGAGACTACTAAAAGCCCTTTAATAGTAAAGTAATGAAATAACAAACCCATCCTGTTACGTTATCTAGGTGCCCACAAAGACTAATAAACAGCACTTTACATTTTGATAAACATTTTTTGAATGACTGATTCTGCCGTTACAGACGTATCCTCTGCTTGTAGGCAAATGCTCCCGAATCAACGAAGGTGAGGATCCGCAAAATGAGACAACTCAAAAAGGGTGATCACGTCAGTCTTCCAACTCAAGTCTCGGACCTCATATACCATCATGGAATAGTTACACGAGTGGTTAACGGGAGTGCCGTCGAACTCATACATCTGTCGGGTCCTCCGTCGGCCACATCGTCTTCAGGGGCTACTAACAAGTCAGAGGTAAAAGTCCGAAGAGACATAGTAAGCCTCAAAGCCGCAGCGGCGAGAGGAAAGCTTTTCAGACATAATTATTTCGATAATCCCTTCTCAGACGACGAAGTCGTTGCACGGGCATCGACTATGTTGGGAAAGGCTGGTCTGAACGATCAGCCCTATCACGTTCTACTTAACAACTGCGAACACCTCACTACCTGGGCGAAAACTGGGGCAGCATTCTCGGCCCAAAGTGGCGTAAGGCAGTAAACAACAACTATCAAGCCTCAGTAGTCGAGCGATAACTGAAGCACCGCGACTTAGCTTTCGTTGATACTAGGTAGAAACTAGGGAACCAGACTAAAGTTAATATGCACGTGGTTAAGCGAAGGAACGAGACGAAGAGTATGTCACCTGGTTAGGCGTTAAGGCACCGGTCTACGGGGACGAATGAGCCAAATAGGGCAAAAGTATGAGAGCTCAAGAAAGACGTCATACACAGAGAGCAATCAGATACATACAGAAACACCAATTAGGACTGAGTTGGCCAAGAAGGAGGATTAGGTCAAGTAGAATAAAGTGGGAGTAGCTGAACAATTAGGCTATCAGAATTGCATCAAAAATGTTGCATCAGCCGTTGAACTACGAAAAAAGATTTGTATCGTCATAGTCTGCGGGCATTTTTTGTAATCGTCACCTACAGCAGATTCTGCAGATGTTTCAGGGATACTGAGTTGAAGTCCACTTGTAAATAAAGTTAGACATACTGTATAAAGAGGAAGTGCTTAACTGAAGAAATTGGAAAACGAGAGGAGTGGCGACATCTGACGTTTGAACCTGAGGGCAGAGAACCAAAAGAAGAAAAAGAAGAAAGAGGAAACAAGCCTAACGTGATTGGTTAGGGGCAACCAAATAATTAATAATTGTTTTTCGATTGTCTGGTACACCACCTGATTATGTTCACATTGACATTAGAAACTTGTGTTCAAAATATATTCAAATATTCTATCATTAGAGTGCCACATGACAACTAAAGTTTTACCCATGCGTGATTCAAACCTTGAGAGTGACAAGTGACAGATTAGTGTTTGCCCAGAATCCCCTTGAGAATTAAACATTTCTCATTCAAAACTTACGATGTTTGTTATAGTGCACCATCCCAAACATCGTCAATTTTGAATGTTAATCTACTTCATGTCAGTATTAACTAGAATTGGTGCAGCAAATTATCATTTTCAGCAATTTTCACTAGGCCCAGGCAACTCTATACCGCGAGTGAGTACTACTTTTAGCCAGAGGGCCTTTTGCTTGCCCGAGGTTCTGGATTACATTTCCACAGACTGCGGTCTACTGTGTCTTTGATATTGTTCCATTCTCGACTTAAGACGTTTTTGTTTCAGTGCGATTATCCTCTTAAGACTGTCCCACTGGAGTGACTTTTGGAATTCATCGAATCTGGTATGGAGTGCCATCAATCGCTGCCTAGTGCATTACTATAATGGCGCTATAGAAGTTCTAAGAGTAGATAATCTGGTATTCACTGATTGACATCATTATTTCTTCGCCTACAAATATTTATTTATGATGGTATAAAATAAGTCTGTTTCTCCTTCCAAGATTTGACATCCTAGTTTATTTGAAAAACCTAATTAAGGTAGGCCTACAGTTTAGCTAAACTGTACCTAAATTTGTTGTTCAGTACATTAATTAAAATTAGACGTGACTGATTGCCCTAGACAGAAGTAGGACGTGTTTAGAAGAGCTAGATAGCAATGTAAGCAGGGCTTTTATGAGATGCTTGAAGGGATCTACATGAATGCTTTGTTACATTGTTTTACATTGCACATTCCCACTCAACTCTGCACATCAACTCGTAAGCCAACAAAATTCGTAAGCTTCCGGTTAGATTTTCATGATCTTTTTTCGTAATTTTTTGTTCCACTTGCTCCATCTAGTGAATGGAGCGGAGGCCTAAACCCTATGACTTCATCTGCTTATCTACTTTTTCATGCTGATGTGCAAGCTGTTGAACATACACATCGAGGCCAGCGTGAGCGAGGTAAGAGGATAGTATTGATTTGCTTAGGACATGAAATATTAAACTCCATATGCAGACCTAGTTTCCAGTTTATCTGTGAGTTAAATGCATTGAATCCGTATGTGCGAATGATTATTCAGTAATCTTGGCGTTTAAATGAATTAATTATTGTAATGAAGAGCGACCAGCTCCAGACATCATTTCCTTTGATAATTTAAGGTTATTTCGTGTGTTGAGGATCAATATCCTTGTCCCAAATGTCTTACTTAAAGTTTGTTTGCAAATATATAACCGGTTGTTGTATACAATGGTGGTTTCTGTTTGAACATATGTGAACATTCTAAATAATTAATTGAACCTTTATTTATAAAAAAAAAATAAATACATTCATATTCCAGCATAGATTTCTAATTCTTGGCATTTGTCAGTTGATTTTTCTGAACGCACTGTTTTGAAGCGCGTGGAGAATTTGGACCCGACATGGGAAGAGTTTAATTTCAAGCATGGATGGGAACAGTCTATGTTTGCATCGGGAGGGCATGGACCTTTGGAAGCCTGCACCTGGCAGCTGGTGCATCCGCTCGGAGTGGGTGTGGTAGTGGCCTGGACCACTTGCGGTGCAGTGGAGTGTGGTTAAACTAGCCAACGAGACGAAGAGATGCCAAGTGGTTAGGCGCTAGGGCATCGGTCTAAGGGATCAAGTGAGCTTAGTAGTGATTACTGCAATAAGTTGCCGCAACAAGGTGCCCGAATGGTGCAAGCAATGAAAACAAAGCCTGGTCCTCGTATTTCACTTAAACCGTCAGCTACTCAGCAAAAAGAGTACACCTTACCTGCGACACCGGCGCAGTGCAGAACATCGGCTTACAAATTTTGTCTCCATAAACATCACGAGGGTTTTTAATATTCTGCGATCCAATCTGATTGGCTGGAAATATAGTCGACTTCATTTTACCAGGACATCGACTTTGTGAATACTCAACAGACTGTGGCACGTTTCAGTGATGTGAAAGAAAGAGGTGTGCAGCAGCTCCCTGCTGGGAATACAACCGAATCCTGACAAGAATGAAGGCTAGATGCAAGTGGTGTCGAAGCAACGCAAGCATCGTAATCGTAATTGTAATCTCGAGAATTTCTAAAGCGTTGATTTAAAGCTAAGTGCAGGGCACCAGCTTATTCACAAGCGCTGAGTCAAGTCAGAGGGGTTGTCCAAAGAGGCCATAGGAAGAAAAAGCCCGGTCGCCAGAAAACCAGAGAGAGACAGAGACAGATAGACAGTGACATAGACAGAGACAGAGAGAAGGGGCAGAGGAGCTGTTACGGTGGGTTGTGTTTAGGCAAGAAGTCAACACCAACTAATACAGTCGCACAGTATTTGCATGTTGGCTTTTAATGGCGCCACTGCTAATCTCTGTAGGTGAAAATCTCTTCAGCTTTAAAACCCCAGAGCAAGCCATGCAATTAAGGCGTTTGGGATTTACATGGGAACAAAAACTCTATTTTCTGTGCTCCAGGCATGCCTTTCTTTTAAAATGGACTTGCACCATCCTGTTGACCTCTGATTAGCATGTTTTCAGGAAAAGCTGCTTTTTACTGTCATCTTCATGTAATTACACCATGTTTCTATTTTCCTTTCTACAAGATGACGTCAGCAGTGTACTATATAAAGCGAGTCGGAACGGTTGAGCATTTACAATATTACAGACTTTGTGCGAGACAGTTTAAGTTACTGTTTTATAAAACTATTATTACTTTATCCATTTAGATACAATACAGAACAGTAATGCCTCGGAAGTGCGTAAATACTGTGGACAACTTTTGTTACATTTGTGGGGAAGTGACATTTGCCAACTAGAAGAAAAGTATCACTTATCAAGTCAAGAAGGCATATCATGCTTACTTCGAATGCAAGGTTGGTGACCAAGACAAGCCATGGGCCCCGCATATATGCTGTGCTACATGTACAACACAGCTTTCACAGTGGTTGAATGGCAAAAGACCATCAATGCCGTTTGCAGTTCCCATGGTGTGGAGAGAGCAAAGCAACCACGTAGATGACTGTTACTTCTGCTTGGTTCCTCCTCTTTCCGGTGGAATAACGAAGCAAAAGAAGTCGACAATAGTCTACCCAAACATTCCGTCAGCATTGAGACCAGTTCCACATGGTGATGGACTTCCTATTCCAGAACCTCCAGCAGAATATATTTTCCTTGATTCATCTGATGAGGACAAGGGTGAGCCGACATGTTCTTCTCCTGGTCCGTCAGCGTGCAGTGATCCCGATTTTCACTGTGGTGCATCATCAACCCCACACATAATAACACAGGAAGAACTAAATGACCTTGTTCATGATTTGGACTTATCCAAAAACAAGGCAGAATTGCTAGGATCAAGACTCCAACAATGGAATCTTCTAGAAGAAGATGTCACAATTACTTCATATAGAAAGCGCCATCAGCAGTTGGAACCTTTCTTTATGAAGGAAGGTAATCTGGTATTCTGTTCCAATATTGACGACCTCATGAATGCCTTACAGATCACTCATGACCCACAAGAATGGAGACTCTTTGTAGACTCTTCAACACTGAATCTTAAGGCTGTGCTTTTGCACAATGGAAACCGTCTTCCATCTATTCCATTAGCGCATGCTGTCCACATGAAAGAGACATACGATAACCTAAAACAGCTACTGCATTTCATTGACTTTAACAGGTACAAATGGCACCTGTGTGGTGATTTGAAGGTAGTTGCCATTTTAATGGGACTGCAGCAAGGATATACAAAATATATGTGTTTCTTGTGTGAGTGGGATAGCCGAGCAAGAGAGTTGCACTACGTGCGGAAGGAATGGACTCCCAGACAAAACATGGCAGTTGGACAGAAGAATATCCAGCACCCAGCTCTGGTCGAGGCTCACAAAATCCTACTACCACCCCTTCACATCAAACTAGGTTTGGTGAAGAACTTCGTGAAAGCCATGGACCGCACTTCGCCAGCTTTCCGATACGTGCATGAAAAATTCCCTCGACTCAGCGAAGCAAAGATTAAAGAGGGAGTTTTTGTGGGTCCTCAGATTAGAGAACTCTTCAAAGATGACCGCTTCAACAACTTGCTGGAGGGTGATGCGAAACAAGCATGGAATGCTTTTCGTCTAGTGTCTACAGACTTTCTGAGGAATGTTAGGGCAGAAAACTACAAGGAACTAGTAGAAGACATGCTCAAGCAGTACCAGAAATTTCGCTGCAATATGTCTCTGAAGATGCATTTCCTTCATTCCCATCTGGATTTCTTCCCTGACAACTGTGGTATGGTTAGTGACGAACATGGCGAACGTTTTCATCAAGATATCGCAACAATGGAGCAAAGGTACCAGGGAAAATGGTCCACTACAATGTTGGCTGACTACTGCTGGACACTCCGCAGAGATGCTCCCGAACAGCTGTACAAGAGACAGGCAAAAAAATCTAAGAACTAGTCTATGACCTGGTTTTTACAAATATTAACTGTAAGTGTATCACTATTGGCATGCATTGTGCGATATAAAATTACTTCATTTCAGATTACAAAAAAACTAGAGCCAATTCGGCATTTTCACTGTCATATTCGTGTTCAGCACATACAAATTGATAAGAACTGACTAATTTCATTTCAGTAACATGACTTTTGTAAAAATTTGTTGTCCAATTAACGTGCTTTTAGGAAAAGCTGCTTTTTACTTTCATCTTCATGTAATTACACCATGTTTCTATTTTCCTTTCTACAAGTTTTATCATACCTCAGTCAGGTCATCAAAGGCGCTTTCAAAATAGTCTGATAAAAACAAACATTGTCGTCTGGTTTTCCTTTCCTCTTTTCTAGAGCAGTAGGATTTCGTTCAATTATTGTACTGAACAAAAATTTAGGTACAGTATAGCTGACAGAATATTAGCTTTTCAACTGGGTTGCAAAATATCATACAATCATAAATGAAAATTGGAGAAACCATCAGTAAACACCAAACAATTCCTCATCAAACGATATTAAAATGCACATTGGTTTGCCATTAGATTGTTTTTTAGACAGGAAAAATGCAAATTTGGTACAGTTTTGTCCTTGGATGTATATTTATATTAATTTTAGGGAAATTATGTAATCGAAAGCGTTTGCTTCTGTAGCAAGTGGCGTCAGTCATGATTCAACCCTGGTGTACTGCTTTACTAATTGCAACGACAGAGGTATTACTAACCAAAGGTATTTACTATGAAGCAAACATTTTCTGCAAAGAGACAATGCTTCTTGTGCCTCACTGCAAAAATTCAATAATTTGAATTGTCTCCTGCTTATTAATTTGCTGCCTCAAATTTATCACCTGGATGTCGAATCTCTTGCATGTTTTATGCACATAAGACCATCCCATCGTCTTAGCATATTGCTTCTCTCCAGTCTCACATTTCGAATGGTAAAGGCTGCACATTTCTCTATTGTTTGATTAATATAGAAAACTGACGAACAATCTTTTGTTTTCTGATGCATGCATTTCTTCATATAATATCAGCTAAGCAAGCGATTTTCAACTATGAAAGCCTTTAAAGCTTACACAGGCATGGTCTAAAAAGTCATCCTTCGCATTTACCAGACTTTAAATTAAACCTTGCAAAACTTCCACTATAGATCTATCAAAACACTACATAAAATTAAGAACAAATCATGATGTAAATCTTACGACCAATTGTTAGCCAAGCCTGCTCCGTTATGCAAGCACAATCTGTAAGTATTACATATTTATTTACATGACTGTCCCAGTTAACGTCAGTACGTAATAATTCACAATGAAATTTGCGATGACAGCGTTATTCGATTCTCAAATTTAAGACCTTTCACATTGAATAGTCTCAGCCTCATTGACTTCACTTTGGTCTCATGAAACTCATCTATTTATACTCGATCATAACTGCAGGAATAGCACACTTTATTTTTAGACAAAAGTTTAAGATTTGCTTGGCAAGCATGACTTTAAAGTTGAAATTTGGTAAATTATGCAATGTTTATGGATTTGGGCTCTGTACCTTTCGTCACTGAGTGTTTTTATAAACTTGCAAAATTTACATTAGAGAATTCCACGTCATATCGTTGACTTCGCTTATATGACATCGCGGACTTTTGCTTCTATACTTACTGGATCTTATGAATGTTGAACGATATTAATGTGTTAAATAATCTAACAGGAAATAATATTTACCTGTAGATTTTCACATGAACTGAATAATGATTTTGGGAATTGTAATTTCTGCTATTGTTTGATAGTTCAAACAAATTAAAACGACGCCTTCTTTTACTTCTAGACGTCCAAGGGCAACATCTTCCTAAAACAATGGATGTAAAGCCTGGAGAAACAGTTCGCCTCAACTGCAGCACAAGTTCACTTAGTTCAGCAGACTGGCACTACCGTAAGACAAAGCAAGCCGCCACAATAAGTGTTTACATAGGGAACTCACGCGGAGGCGGCAGGATTAGCAATAGCTACAAATCTTGCACCAGGTATTCAGTGTATGAAGACGTTGCGAATGGTATTTACGACTTATTAATTAAGAACGTTACGAAATCAGATGAAGGGATTTACACCTGCAGTGAAACTTCAGATCCAGATATTTTCACAAGCACAAATCTCACTATACTAGGTAAGAACACACTTTACCATATCATGGAGATGCTTGTGTATTTATATTACTAGTAGTGCAACCATCCAATTTCTCTAGCTTCAATAATAATACTATTAATTTGTTTAAATGATGCATGCACTATGCTATATTTCAATTCATTGAGTGTTCTAACGCTGGAATAGTATGACCTAATACTGAACCTTTGTTGGTTGAAAATGATACTTAGATTGCGGAGGAGAGGTAACTCAGAGATAGAAGTGAGAATTTGAGAAATCAAAGCATTGAGTTTGGAGGTATACGGATTAATAAAACTTGTTTATCGTTGTTGATATAAGACATAAATTCTGTTTGGCAGAAGACAAAGGAGGTTTGAGGAAAGCCAAAGTGAGATTTGCTTGGCAAGCAGTTAGCGATAGTGGTTAAAAACTCTGTTGCAAAGAACACAACTTTTTAACAGATTTCTCTGAAAGCTTGGGCATACCGAAATACCGTTTGATAACCTAGTAAATATACATGAATAAAACTCAAAGTTCTCACTATGCATAGAAAATAAAATGCTGTGTTAATTATAGTAATGCGAAAAGAATGATTCCGAAAACTAAAGAAAACGATTTTCTGATGTTGTAGACGAAAAAATAGAAGAATGCCCATACGACGAAGCAGCTTTAACAGGTGAATTTGTGCAACTGCGTTTTCATACAACCCAGAGTGATTCCATTCATGTAGAACATCGATCTATCGACCGCTCTTATCCTCTGCACGTTTTTCGTGACGGCAAAATTGTAAATGATTACTATTCTCTTTCCGGTCGTTTCGGCTTCAATCGTTCCGATGAGACATGGAATTTGCTTATGAGAAACATACAGCTTTCAGATGCTGGAACATATATTTGCAGTGAAGATAATGGCCTCGGAAGACAATATACCAAAGAACTTGTGGTTATAGGTGAGGATTATCATAAGTTTTGCAGTACATATATTGGGTACAATAGTCTCCTGTTAAAAGCAACTAAGTCCAGACGCACAGCCTTCGCTTTTGTTATGATTAAACTGTCCTAGAAGACTACTATAGACTTATTTTAATATAACAAATTATGATGAAATAGTTTCTGTCAACAAAACAATGCCATTGCAGACAGTTTGGCAGCATAAGTTCAACGCAATTGTTATGTAATTTTCCTAATTGTAGTTCATCATCAAACATGTCAGTGTTAGTCGCTAAATCAAAGGAAATGTGTACAGAACCAGTAATAGACCCAACTAACGCAATTCATTATGCTTATTGTAGAGAAGACAGTAAGATTTGAAATCGAAGGAGAGACATGTATAAAGGGTGAAGTTTATGAAGTCAACGTTACATGTGCTGCTAACTACTCGGGTCATCGGCCACCGTGTCTCCAACTGAGACTACCAGTTGACGGTCAGAAAGGGGAAACCAAAGTCCTACCCAGCAAAGAGTCTGTAACAAGTCAGACAACCGTGCAACTGAGAACAGTGGTTTCGGGCGATGACTTGAAATTCAAATCGCAAATAGTCTGTGCTGTAGCGACTCCGAATTCATATGCTGTTCTGGCCTACGGGAACGAAACTAGATTCACACCATCATATGCTGGTATGCAATTTTATCCAGATGCTCAGCTGCGTTATTCCCTCATGAAAAAGATCTATGTTTTCAATGTGTGGCTGTCTAGCCCAGGGGCCTGCTTTATTATTCTGCGCTCAGTTTACGGCAGCAGATGTTTCTTCTCTACCGAGACACAATGCACATATTGAGGTATATAATGCAACTCAATGTGATATTGAGTTGCATACTGTGAACTAATGTGATGTCGAGTTGCATAATATGAGCTAATGTGATGTTGAGATACATAGTGCAATCTTAGTTGATGTTGAATTACATAATGTAATCTAATGTGATATTGAGTTACATGATGTAATGTAATATTAAATAAATGCAGGGTAGATTGACCCACACCCAAGTGATAGTGCTGTGGTCTTCATACATTAAAGTAAATCGCAGAATCCTTTTTGGTTGATAACTGCTCTATTTGCTTTTGTTTCTACTGCACAGAGTTAAACGCATAAACGTAACTGTAACTGTAATCGCAAATTTGTATAAAGCCCTTCCAGATAAACTTCTCGGAGGAGCTCCCGTCCTGAAAACACTAAACCACGATCAAGCAGAATTGGTTTAAAGCGCTTACGGAAAGGAGGCAGTGAAAGACCAAAGAAACTCACGTTGTAGATAAATTTGTTAGTTACTTAAAAGGCGCTTTACAAATTTAGTGATACATTCATAAATAGACAAATTATTCACGAAATATGGGCCGACAGTAGTGAAGCTTCGGTGCCGTACTGTAAAAATCCGGGCTGGCGGGACAACCATGTGATCTTGCGCAGCAAAACGAAGAATTCTGGGGCTAGATCTGGATGAGAGGAAGACAAATAAGCCTAGACCTGGCCTTCTAAGATCAGATGGAGCACAGCCAGTAAGACATTGACGCATGAATATTAAGGTCTTACTTCAGTGAATTTTGCGTAAGTAACCAATGCAGTTCCCCTCAAATGAAGCTGGATGTTTGCCCAAACTGGAGCTGTAGCCCATCTTGTTGTTGCATTAAACATAAAAAGTGAACAATGCTTTGAGCTAGATTTCCAGCTACTTAACCAAATTTAAAAGCCCTTTTAAATTCCTTGCTTTCATCATGAACTCTTTTCCATGCAATGATAGTGTTTTCGAAACACCCATTAAGAGGAGCTACTTATGTAGCGCCGTAAAAAACGAGGCTGATGCACACTTGCTAAAGTCATCCGATGGCTGCGTTTGCAACTTATGCACAGCATAATGTTAACATCAATAATTATGCGCGATTGTTCCGGCAGATGCCACACTCGGAAATCGTACAAAAGGAGCTTCTTCGGTGTCGAATGACTTGAAATTTTTATAACAAACTTGTTCTGTTTGGTATCATATAAGTACAGTTTCAGGTACTACCATTTTCTTTTAAGTATTTGTATTATTATGTTTATTTAGTGTATCACATAATAAATTGAGCACTACATAATTATAGCTATAGCCTTATGTTTTATGGGCGAGCAGAGGCAAGGACTGGTATATGGCATAATGTTCTATATCTCGAAAACTAGACCTGCTGGGAGAAAACTGGTGCCTTTTCTGGAATCAGCAGGTCAAATATACCCAGAAACAGTTCTAACACTTGAGGCAACAAATTATGTGTTGGCCAGTGTAATATTGGATCTGTTAATTAATTCAGCAGCTGTCCTTGAAATCGTACACGCCAATTTTAATTATGAAACATTTATGAAACGTCTGCAATAAAAGCAGACGTCATTTTAAAACGAAATTTGCATCTGTGTAAACAGGAACTGCTGCTGTGTTCTCTGTGGCAGGGTCATCTTCGCGTTTAGTCTAACTCCGATGTGCAATATCATTAATTTATGGTAGGCACCAGTTGCACAGTTAGAGTTGCGCCTCTGGATACACAATGCATCCAAGTCTTCGTTTGACCGTGGTTTAGTTTGTGTTAAGACGATGTTCAAATCACTTTTATCGCCAAGGTAGATAGTGATCTTGATCGATTGGTTGGACTAGTATACATCTGTCCATGTCTTACGCACATGTCACTCGTAGCCATGCTTGCATGTGCATTGCTCACGCTGAAGCTACATGACGCCAGCGACCCATAAGTCAAGTATTCGGTTCAATATTGGCCAATCGAGTTCTTTGTGTGTGCAGCAACAGCTCGGCTGTTTTTGTTGGTAACCAATCAGCCTCTGCTATTAAAAAATTCTTCGAACAACATACACTGTGCCCAGTCAACTGCGGATGATTTGTCATTCTCACTATTCTGTAATAAATGTAAATGTATGTTTCTCTGTAGCGACCATATGGCCTCGACCCTGCTCATTTCTCAATGAATTAATCGGGTGATATCCATCATAGCAGCTGCCTCCTTACTGAGTGCCATGCCATTTAAGGTTCCCTTGTACTAACCGTAATAGCCCTAGTTTCAAATCTCTGAAATTTGCCACGATCGATATGCGAATTGACATCTTCACGCACAGCCCCATAATTCCGGCATTGTTGTATGACTATCAAAGGAAGTTGGTAGAGTTCCAGAGTCTAGGGCCAGCGACAGATGAGGTACGCCTGCCGACAGCTGCTCTTGTCCACAAGACAGTCAGATTAAAACAGAACAGAGAGGCAACACATCACTTAAGCGCAGATTTAAGACACGCATGTGTACATTGATGATAGAATCCATGAATTGCGGGTCATTTAGAATGAAGCTGGAACGTTCGAAATGCAGTATTATAATGCATGCAGAAGGTGTGTTGTCGTTCAACTGCTTTGGTTTTTATTTGCTCCTTGTCTTTGTGTGATTTTATGCAGAAACTTGCATAGAAAACAACAACAACGACAACAGGTTTATCATCTTAGCTGTCGTCCTCTGTCTTCTGCTGTTCATTGCTATTCTCATAATTGGAGTAATTATCTTCAAACGCGTGAAGTACAAAAAGCTTCAGACGTCTTCAAAAAATCGGTAAAGTTGACACATTTCTTTAAGCTTCCATAATATAGACTTATATACGATTTCCAACAAGTGGTTAATTTTGTCAATCATCTAAACTAGATTTAATGTCGCATTAAGATATAACGCAATGGGAAATAGTATCATGCTGTAAAACACAATACATCACAATAACACCACATCACATACAACGTAACACAATAAAAAATACAACATAGTGAAAAACAAAAATGCATGCATTACAATACTGCATTTCAAACTTTCCAGCTTCATTGTAAATGGACCACAAAATGCATGGATTCTGTCATCATTGTACACATGCGTGTCTTAAATCTGCGCTTAAGCGATGGGTTGCCTCTGTGTTCTGTCTTAATCTGACTATCCCGTGGACAAGAACAGCTCTCGGCAGGCGTACCTTTTCAGTCGCTGGCCCTAGGCTCTGGAACTCTCATTCGCTTTGCAAGGTCTGTTTTGGCCTTCAGATCTGAACTAATGCATTTCCTTCATAGTCTGTTTCCTTCTTCTTTTTCGATGGATTCACCCTGGAATATGGCTTTCATAACGATTTTGCTTAGCCACAACCTTCGACTGATGTCTTGAGCATTATTACAGTGGCGCTATAGAATTTCTCACATTAGGCTAGACTTTATCAGACCTCTGCTTCACGATGTGTACAAAGCAAAGTCCGCGAATGTTAGCGATAAGTCGGGTGATGATGGTGTCGTGGTGATTGTTTCCTTATGCGTCATCATATTTGGAGTCGTGTCAAGCTTATGAAAATATATGACGCTGCTATATTGGGCGCAACGAGGATGCAATCAGACATTTTGCTTCCTAGTAGCGGTTGAGTTTCGCGCCATGAATATTCTAAAAAATTGGCCTACTAACATATAGAATTTTCAAGGCATGGGTCAGTGTTCATCCTCCATGTTTGTTGAAATGTACTGTTTGTTTGTTACTGCATGACCGCATTGTTTTTTTTTTTTGTAATCAATCATACAGAAGTAAGTAAAATATCTCATATCCCACAAGTGAGACGTATGGAAGGCGCTCATCTCCTTTTCTTGGTCCTTGAGTCGGCAATGGACGAATACCAAGGTCCTAGACACGGGGCCAGTGCATCGCCGTTTACTTCCTAGCTTACGCCGATAATAAAAGTACAATCATTGCTGACATAAGCAGGATGGCTCAAACATCTTGCCCATGGTCGTTACATCCTGGGCAAGTTGTTTCCGCACACCAGGAAAATCACTGATATATAATCATATGTATACATTTATTTCAAACATTGGGTTTTATGTGCTGCAAATTTTCAGAAGGTCAACGCACAATACGTAATGTACTGTCGTGTAATGCAAATCTCCTAAATGTCTCGGTACCACGTTCATTGTACCTCTATCATTTTTTCAGTCGGCGTAATCAGTTAGTTGATTATTGTGTTAAACTTTTGTCTAAAAATAAAGTGTGCTATTCATAAAACTGCAAAACGATGCCACTGTTTTAATATTATGAATGTTGATATGTTCAGCGCTACGAATCAGAATTTGCTTCCAGCCGGTCAGGAAATGCAACCTCAAGCGTCTCCACAGCAGACAGGGGAAACATTGACATGAATGATAAATATTACGATAACCTATCTGAGAGAATGAGAATCAGGAAGTGACTTCTTTTTTCTCTAGTCAAATTTCAGTGCTACCTGAATTTTGCAACTATTTACAATAATGTTCACTGGCTTGTTAATTTACTGCAGAATTTTAGCCTTCATCAAGCTCAATCCATAAACAGTTATTTATCTTAGTTTATTCCAATTTGATTCTTTGGATTTCAAATGTTATCAGCATGCAAATTTGTTTATTACAGAGTTTGGCATAAAGTGAAACTTTCTGTTTACTAAAATATGTATTTTTCTTTATTTTTTCGATGTAAACTATAATTTTCAATTTACTAAATATTTTTCTTTCTTTATTTACATCATTTGTCTTCTATAGATCTCCTAATACACATTAAGTAATTTAATATTAATTCATTGTTTTTTGCGCATGTGTAATGCTTACCACCATAATGTATTGTCGCATAATGCAAATCTCCTAATTGTCTCGGCACCACATGAAAGCTGCAGGAGATCAGTTTATTCTCCTGCGCTGAAACATGCGTGTTACTTAAATTAATCCTTAATTCAGTCCTTAGGGGTTTCCAATTGATTTCCCTGTCACCTGTGTAAAGCTGCTCAGGTGGAATTTAGTGCTAATTAACTTCAGATCTTTACACGCAACTAGTCATGCTTAATTATAGATGTCTGCTTTGCTACGTGTACCACACACCAAAGATGTCTACCTCCACATATTTCTGCTATTTTGCATTCATCCGATAATAATTCCCATCGATCGTGAAAAAATCATCTGCCAACTGTTTACCATTTATTACGTAGGACTAAGCGCACCGTAGGCCCCATAGGTCTATATTACTTCAAATTTATCTTCTGCTATAATGTAGGCCTACCGTTCACCAACGATTTTAGTAGTTGAGGTTTGTTATAGGCCTACATTTAGAATAAAATAGTGCCTGTCATTTATAGAGGCTAAAGATTTCTTAAAATCATATTGAGTTGAACATGTAAACTACTGTTTTAATCTGTTTTCATGTTTATTTCCTAGTATAAGTCGACATAGAAGAATTCGTGTTGCATTTATGTGGAACTGCAGAATTTTGTGGATTGATTGTGTTCTGACCATTACTGAGTTTTTTGTAAGCAGAAAGGTCAACATAACGTTTTCTCGCGCTTGTATGCTTGCTCGCACAACTTCAAAGACTGAATTGTGGCACAGTGGTGTTTTTCTTAAGCTGTAGAGTAAGATCAGTTGCCCCGATGTTTTCGGTATCACGAAGATGTTGTCATTATTGTGGTGATCATTACTGGAGCTGGGTCGGTATTGGTTTTTTAATTCGGTATCGGTTTTTCCCCCTTTAGTTTTCAAATCCTTAATTTTGGCGTTCCTGAATATCGCAATATGGGTATCGGTTTTCGGTTTTTTAAATTTTCTTAATGAATCAAGTTTAGAGTCTGAATTTGCAACTGTGCTTGTGCATTGCTGCTTAACTGTAATAAAATTGTATGCTAAAAAAATAAAATTGCATTTTAGGCAATCAAATGTAATAGCATTTCTTAAAATGTGTGTATAGTCCTGTTAACGACGCCTTTTACGCAGTTAAGGAACTTACTGAATTGTCTTAATTAATTGAACAGGCGTTAATGAGTTTCTATCACTTGGAAAAGCTCTCTCATTGTGTGTCACACATGTGTCTGAAATTATCAATTTTGATTTAGCAACTTCAGCCATACTTGAAAATTTCGATTGGTTGGTGGCCACCATTGGTGCGGATTGCTGTCTTCTGGCCCAAGTAAACGATGCCATAAAAACGTTTTGCTACGTTTAATCTAGCATAAAGATGGGTCGTTACTATTATTTAAGAACTGGGCGCACAGGATATCACTTATATCAGCAAATATCAAAGCTTTCAACAGTGTTACGGGATGTTAAGTTAACGAAAAATAATATCCTTGAGTTAAAATGATCTCCTTTATGTTTGAAATATGCACATTCAGGCTTTTCTGTTTTTCTAGGCGCATATCTGGACCAACACCTCACATGGAAAGACCAATGAATTAATTCCGGCTTTTTTGGGTTTTTTGTTTTTTATTGGTTTTTTCCCTTGTTTTTTAAATATTTTTTGGTTCTCTGAATATCGGCTTCAGTATTAGGTTCGGTTTTTCTGAATAAAGTGATGCCTGTTCGGTTTATTGATTAAACCGACCCGCTACTGAACACAACCCGGTGTCACCATAATCGTGGATATATTGTAGAACTGTACAATATACATGTAGCTGTGATTCGACTGTGAACATTAGCGACAAAACTATTTCGCAGGTGTCGTCCTTCAATTTCTAGGTGTATATCTGGACCAACACCTCACATGGAAAGACCAATGCATAAAAAATTAGCCAACTGATAGGTAGTTTCGACTTAGAAATGACACCATTCCATCAATGTATGTGTATGTTTTTATTCCTTTTTTCCGTTTTTAATTCTACTGCATTATTGAATGATCTGCTCAAATGTCACTTGTTGGCCACCTTGGGATAATGTTGTCTTTGTGAAAAATATTTCACATAACACTGGACTTATATAGTTAAAAAACTGATAAAACTTTTAAGTGTTAAATGTGCCATCTTACAATATTTTAAGAAATTAGGTGACCCTGTCAGCGTAACTTGTTTTCCTTTTGGTCTCATCTTTGAATGCCTATTAAAATTGTTCTTTTAAATTACTGTAATATCAATTGTCGTTATTTACTCTGAACGTCTGTTCAGAAATATTTCCTGTGTTATTTAATCCGGTAAACCACCATTGCATTATTCATGATTATGTGATCATCATCCATTTTATTATCATCGTTGGCGTCTTTATCAACGCTGTTAGGCCTACCTGCAACGTCATTCTCCATAGTGTTGTAAATATCATGCAATGCCTGTTGAAAGTTTGCGTCTTCCAAAGAATGAAATGAAATATGTGTTGCTTTATTAAGATTTCAAATGTAAACTATTGTTATACAGTAACATGCACTGAAATTCTGATGGATCTCTTGAATGTTTTCTCATTGTGGACTATTGTTTGTCAAAACAAGGCACGCCTCTTGGTTTGTAAATTTGTTACCCCGCAGTATTTATCATTTCCTGCAGTAAATGTAAATGTATAGGTTTTATATAGCGACCGTATGGCCTCGACCCTGTTTATTTTGCAGTGAATTTTTCGGGTGAGATCCTTCACCACCGCTGCCCGTTTGAATGGGCGCCACGCCATTTAAGGTCCCCGTGCACGGACCGTACTAGTCAGAGGTTTAAATCTTTGAAATAAGCCACGACCGGGACGTGCGAATCTGGGATCCTCACGCACAGAGGCTCCTTAGGAGGCCTACTTATCACGTCCTTATCGCGGGAACATCAAGAACGCATGCACGTGGCGTGATAACAGTGATAAGCCTACATATACTATTTCCTGCCTTGGTCTGTTCTCAGTGAAATGCCACCAATACGAATATATCGTATGCCTATGCAAAAATCAGCAAATGCACGTGATATATATTTTGAAGTATCGAATGTAAATAAATTGTGGCGACACCTACTGAACGCCTCCATAGATAACCATTCATGTGAGCACTTGTAACATCTGATGAATACCGGGCAATATTGGTCTGTTTCTATACCTTGGGCTTGTAGGTTTGTTTTCGATAAGAAGACCTTTTGCTCGAACTCTGCTTGTTCTCTCTTCTCCTTTAGTTCTGCTTCAATGGCTTTGCAATCAACCCAGATAAGTCAGAGGTTATTCGTTTTACAATCCATCAGAGTATGCAGTCTTCGCATTCATCTGCTGACTTTGCAGGGACCAAAATCCCATTGCCTGACAAAATTACAACTCTTGATGTCACCATTGATAACTCGCTCACCATTACTTCACACATATCTTCTATTTGCAGGTCTTCTTTCTACCATATCAAGGCATTCCGTCACATAAGGCGTTCTCTGAATGATGACTTGGCTAAAACAGTTGTTTAAGCACGTGTTGGTTATCGATTAAACCTTGCAAAAAGGTGCAAGATGATACACCCCGTTTTAGTGTAAACAAACTACAGGGGGTTCAAAACTCTTTCTGTGGTTGTTACTTCTTCTTCTTCTTCACCAACTGCATTAGATCACTTTCTTGAACCTCACTGGCTTCCTGTTGAATGGTGTATTAAGTTTCAGGTTGCAAGCTTTACCTTTAAGGCCCAGACAACCGGCCTTTCATCATTATCTAAATACTTTGCTGAATCCACATTGCCTCCTAGGTTCTTGCGTTCTTCTGATACTGATTTGTTGTAAGAACCTAGATTCAGGACAATTTTAAATTCACATGCCTTTAACTGATGCGTTCATCATATTTGGAATCGTCTACCACAAAAGGCCCGGCTTGTAAACTCGCTCTCGTCTTTTAAATAACATGTTAAGACTCATTAGTTTCCTATGGTCATTAAACAGTTCAATCTTGGCCCTCTAGCGAACATACAACTCAGCCTCCCCTTTACTGACATTGCGAGTGCAATGAATGCTTTAAATAAGAAAATAATAAATAAATAAATATATTCAGTTTTGAAGACATTCAACAGCACGAAAGGTCGTTTCCGCATGCAATGATCATATTTCGATTGTTATAGATCTCGGCCTTTCTCAGCTGCTCTCTCTAATTTCCATCGATATATGTGTGCATGTCTGTTCCATAGGTGGCGCAATTTCGGCAGACTGTTTAAAATGTAAATGTAAATGTATAGGTTTTATATAGCAAGTACAACCGTATGGCCTTGACCCTGCTCATTTTGCAATGAATTTATCGGGTGAGATCCTTCACCACCGCTGCCCGTTTGAATGGGCGCCACGCCATTTAAGGTCCCCGTGTACGGACCGTACTAGCAGTTCGAAGTACTAAATAGCAGGCCTACTTCTCAGCATGCTTTGAGGTTAAGCGAACATTTTAATTCCGCAAAACTGGTGGATAGCCTATTAGAAAAAGCTACAATCAATAGAAATGGAGGCATTGCAAAAGTCTAGCCAGGTTCGCCCTGGTTGAACTTCCTCTTCCTCTTATCTCTCTTCTCGCTTCAATTTTAAAGACCATCCACCGTAGCCGTCCGACTGTCTGACTGCCTGACTCCTGGATCTTGACCTGGAACCGAACCCTTTTGCCTATCGATTTTGTTTTGACAGCGCCTGTGAATAAGCTGGTTCCCGCGACTTAGCTTTCGTTGGGCGCTGTAGAAATCTCGAGATTACGATTGTGATCTACGTTGAGACTGAACAACTCGTCATTCGTATTTATTTTACTTCTCTATCTACTGTAGTCTTAAAAGGATTGGTGCCTGAAGGATCTTTTCCCTAAAGATCAACCATGGCAACAGCAATGAAAATATCGTGAAGTTCTTGACAGGCGCTACATGCAGCGCCAGGGACTTACATAATATTTCCTAGGGCCTACAGCTTTAGGGTTATATGGTTCAAAGCGAATGATTAGGCCCTATTGTCAATTCACTTGAAGACGCACAGACAGCGAACTCAGATATCGCAGTTTAAAGGCAACCATATTAGTCATCTGCCACTGTGTCGAATGTCCATACTTATTGTCCTTTGAAATTTTGTTCATTCTGTGTCGTAAGTGACAGTTAGAATAGAGATGGTGCCATTTGGCTTGACTGTTTTCTATGCTTATGACTGACTGCAAAATGGCTCTCTGAATTTAAATATATGGCCCAATATATACTCAAGATATATGTTCAGTCTGTCTAAAGCTTTTACATCTGTCATATAACGATGACTCAGGCACTCAGCGCATTTGTGAGGTTCATCTAAGGTGCTATAGGCCTATATAGCCAGATACATGCATATACAATGACAGCCTGTGACTAAACGAAACTTGGCGGGAATTCGTTCTGTCCTGGCTAGCTATAGCAACTACGATGGGCAGAGTCATTGCCTTTCGGAAACGATTTTGGCGGGAACTTTGGCGGCCGTCAAAAAACCTCGTAAATGTACTCACATTAAATACCACAACTGGATAAGTTGAGCAAAATGTGTCGTTTCTTTAGATATGTTTTGTTTGACGTAATGATCAGCACATGTAATTTAATGCTAGTGTTAAATGTGTTTATTTTGTCAAACTACATGACATGGTCATTTTTTGACTATATTGTGTAACAACATGACCATGGCCAGCATAGTTCTAATGTCCATGCGACATGCTGTCCATAGAGGTAATGAGGTTTGCAACCCGTCTATTAATCCGATACCCATGAACTGGCTTACCTGACATATTTATGTGTTAATAAGTAATGTAGTAGCAGCAGAAAATTCTTATTCTTACTTATTTAGTACTTAGTCCTTCCTGTGCAGGTCTGTAAATCGGGCAACCCAGCTTCTGCTTTTATCTCTGTCGACTGCTTCATGCAAATTAGTTACCTGTTTTGTATTGCTGAGATGTACACTTACAAGTAAATCAGACTCCATGCTCTAAATTGGTCATTTTTTCTTTTGCTTTACCCTATTTGGGATTATTTCTAAAATAGTTTAACTCTCTCAATTTGTAAAATATTCTCTAAGAAAAATTAAAGATAAATGTTCAAAATCTATCATATTTGCTTCCAAAATAACAAAAATCCACTGCCTTAAGTTACTCAGATTTACCCTTTAAAATGCCTACATATTTCGTGCTGTCTCGGCTCCTTTACGAACGCCACTGGGAGTTGTTCCATAAAACCTAGATGGCAGATGGACTTTGAACATTAGGCAACTGAACTTGAACTCAAGTGAACAGGCTATGGGAAGCAGCTTGTCTGACTCAACGACGTGCAGTCTGCGCTGAAGCTATGACCCGCCACGACTTTGTTAATGCAGCCTAGAGAGCTAGTTACCGCTCTACACAGTCAGCTTCGCTTTCTAGGTCAAAGTGTTATATTTTATGGAGAAGTTTTATTATAGTAGATTGTCATGGCGAGGGGGCTCCGCCGCTTTCTGCCCAGTAGAGGGCGAGAGCTAGCTGCAAAGAGTACAAAGGCCAGGCTTGAATGGCCAGTCGTGAATGGCCTTTGTAACACTAGGACGTCGTTGTACATTCATATACCAGCCCTTTACTGGGGCAAACTAAAGAAAAGTGAACCGCTGTCTGACGCTTAGGTTTGTTGGAAACCCATTTTACTGAAGGTTGCAAGTCAGGCAAAAAAACCGGTTAACGTTTTAAATGACGCTACAGCGTCCTGTTATACCTGTTGTGGAGCATTTTATTTATATAGTGGTTTACAGATAACGGCTTACTAACACAGAGAAAAAAAACAATGGTTAATGAAAAATAACAGACAGCAATGAATATCAGCAACCAGGATTAGCCTAATGAACAGTAGATCAATGTGTCTGTCTTGGACGGATGTCTAATAACTGCAGATGGTAATAGCGAAAAAGCCATAGGAAAAAATTTGATACATCTTACAAACATTTGGAGAAATGAACAGGATAGGAGTCAGCAGAGAACAACAACAAAACCCAATCCCAGTTCTGAACTCATTCAGATCAATTGCTAGTCAGTAATACTGTTCTGCACAAGTTTCTAATTGCCATGTAGTTCAGTCACCTGAGTCACTCGGTTGACATGACCTCACCTCAATAAAATTTATCCTGTAGCTAAAAGCTCATTCACTTTGAAAAATAGAGATCAACAATTCAATTCTTTTGTTTCCGTTACATAAGCAAACACTCTTTAACAATAGGCTGCTTTCCACGCAGCCTGTGATATAATTTTTCCTGTGTAAAAGCAGGTGATAATAAAACAGTTTTCTCCTCAACATGTGTCGATAAGATAACGGCTTGTTTGCGTCTTTTAGGTTCATGCAATGGACACGCGGTCGTCAAGGGTCATACAAGAGCTCTGATCGCTACAACTATCCTCGCTGTCTTCCTTTTAGTTGCTTTGACATAATCTGGTTTAAAAGAGGAAGATCAGGATATCAACAACCAATTAAGTCTGGAGAAGCATTTCCATTATAATCAAATAACACAGCGAGTAAGCAATTAGTGAAAGTAGGGAATCCTATTGCCATGTAGGCCAAAACAGTCTTTCTCCGTCAACTAAGTTGGCCGGCTACATCCCTGCATACATGAGAAACTATGTGATCCAGTTTCGAGTCAACCGGGTGTGCGATCGCTGTGCTTTTTTGCATATGGAGACATGCAGATGCCTCGTATCAGCTTGACCTGTCGTGCCTTATTCTGTTAGACCTTCCTGCATACAATTAGTAATGATAGTGAAAATAACATTTGTTGTCAAAAGTAGAACGTAGAAGAGCAACACATTTCGGCAAGGAGGTTGCCGCTGTATTTAATTTTGTTTTAAAATTGGATCTCTTTTTGTGAAGTTTCACTTATGTTAATTTTTCATGACGTAGGTTAATGTTAATCATAAGAGCCTTTTGGAGCTTATATCAGTTTGTTGTTATTGCATAATTGTAATCGTAATACCTGTATTTGCAGTCTCAAATTGATATAGCACCATTTCGAGACAAATTCCGCAGAGGTGTTTGTGACCTGATAAAACAAAACCACGATCGAATAGAATAGTTTTCAGGCGCTCACGGCAAAGGAGAATCAATGAGAGACCAAGGCGTTCAAATCGCATGTCGCTAAATAATTTATTTCTGAAAGATGAACAAACCATAGCGAAGGTTCTATGTTGGACTGTGGAAGTTCAGCCGTCGGTACAGCCAGGTCACCGTACGCAACAGAAGGAATGAATCTGCAGTGAGGTATAGATGAGACTTATATGAATAGCAATTACGGGGCAAGAATATAAGAATTCTTTATGAGATATATAAAAGCAAAGTAGGCATGCGTTTCACCTACCTGTAGGTCTATTTCCTTCCTTGGTCTATTATCAAAGAAAGGTTATTTTATGTACAGTATTATTTATTAAATATAAATGAGCATTTCCTCGTCTTTTATTAAAGAACTACATCTGCCGAATACACGCGGTCATATTTTTTAGCGTCCTGAAAATAAACAAACGGTTGCTTCATTTACTTATTGCTAGACTGTCAATCCTCATATAGGGGGTTCATATTCTCCCCGGGCAGAAATAAGTTTCGAAATTTTTGATCCGCTTGCCCCCCCCCCCCCTTGCGAACTCAGTGACAGTATACAGCCAGTACACTGTACACTGTCAGTTGGATAATCAGGTGGAGAGTGAGAGGGCTGACCAACGAGCCTTATATGCCGAGGCTTAGAAAAATGAAGTCGTTGCCTCTCCGGATGGGTGAGCTCAATGGACTGTTCTTCTTCATCTACTTAAACATCTTTTCAGATCACCTAACTCAAGGATTTTGTTTGAAAGATAATGACATCTCGCGAATATTAGACTATTTCTTTGAAGATTGTGGTCGCGAATGTAAACTCTAGATTTCTACAACGTCCAACGACAGCTAAGTCGCGGGGACCTGCTTATTCACAGGCGCTCAGTCAAAACAAAATCAACAGGAAGGATCAGAATCAGTTCAAGGTCATGTTCTACGATCAGGCAGGCAGACAGCCAAACGGCTATGGCGGATGATGGTTGAAATTGGATCGGCAAGATAGTATACATGTAAGCTTACATGTATGTACGTGTGAGGTTAAAGTTATAGTTTTGTTCCTTTGTGGAGATATTGGAGGAACATAGCACACAACCAAAAGGTCTATCAGTACCAGAGGTATGTCACTTTTCCGCTCAGTGGAGTCATGCTTCCATGGCTGCCGATCTGTGTAATTGTTTATTGCTGTCTGCCTCTGTCAGTAGATAGATTTCGCAGCTCCCTCTATAGACAGCGAACTACAAAAATTTAAACTAATACGGTATACAGTAAATATATTCATCCATAATTTTGAGTATGAAGTGGACATGAAACTGTCCTCGTTCGTCGTCATCGTCATTATCATCATAATCATCAACATCATAATCATGATAATCATCGTCAACATCGACATCATAATCATCAACATCATATTATCATCCTAATCCTCATAGGCCTAATCATCGTCAACATCGTCATCATTATCGCCATCATTCTCGTCATCATTAATGTCGATATAATCTTCAATATTATCATCGTCGTTGTTTATCGTCGTTTAAATTTATTTAAATGCGTGAGCTAATGTGAGCTAATCTAGACCGCTCTCGTAGTGATGATAAGCGTGGCCTCATTAATATGAGTGTTATTCGCCTCTCAGGAGCTTCTCTCTCTCACCGGCGCAATACAAATTTGTGATTACAATTTCAATTACAATGTTTTGAACAATTATTTAGGTCACCCATTGAGGTCACTCATTGTGGCTAGAAAACGCCGAATAGCAACCAATGATGGCCTTACGCCAGGGTTACCAATTCCGCGGTTTTTCCGCCCCAATGGGGTAGTTTTCAGAGCCAGTCGGGGGGAAGATTAGGTGGTCGCGGGTTGCTTTTATTTGGGTAATTATATTCTTGTCCGCTCTTTTTGGGTTGGTTCTATCAAATGTCCAATATTCACGATTATAGGTAGTTCCAATGCCATTTCCAATGATAGTTACCCAATGCCCTTTTTCAAACAGGCCCTGTATCTCTCCACTAGGCGTCGTTAGGTCGAGACTGGTATCTACCAACGAGGTAATAGAAGAACTAGAGAAAGCGCTGCCCTATATTGGGTTTTCGGCTTTCAAAGCAATCTGGTGTAAAGTGTACTGAACATTTACCGGCTGTGAAGTTTCCTCTATGCATTGCATGTTTCAAGATTTCGACACGATCTGGCTTCGACATTGGAAATCTGAAGAAAAAATACCATATTCAAACTATCAGCAGCTTATTGTAAACTTTTATTGTACCATAACCTAATTGAAATTAAGAAACTGTTTTGATGTTCATCGATAAACATAAGTTAAACTTGGCATGAGTCTTGGGCTCAGACTCTGCTCCATATCACGATGTGAAGTTATGCTATCTATCCGAACAATTTTGCCTATCGATTTTGTGTTGACTAAGCGCCTGTGAATAAGCTGGTCCACGTGACGTGGCTTTCGTTGGGCGCTGTAGAAATCTCGAGATTACGATCCCTGAGGCTAAGTGTAAACGTGCTAATACTCACGCATGGAAAGTTATTCCTGCCGTTCTTGATTCCAGAGTGGCAACGTTACTGCATCCAAATGCAACACAATTTTTCGTACAACGCTTAGATTTCGATTTACTTTCTATTTCAGCCATTTCGCCCGTTTTTTCTACACTTTTACCAACGAAGTAATACAAGAACGCTTTGACTCCGTCTACTGGCAAGATGGCAGCCCATTAGCGTCAGCCATATGACGTCATTCGGGGGCCTGGTATCTACTGTAATATTACCTCGTTTTTAGGCGGGCAATTCGAATATCCGTTCGCATCAAAATTCGAAAAGGGTAATTCGACAAGTATGCGTTCTCTTGTTGCGTGTCTTTTGATCGAGCTAACGACCAACGCAGGTATTGCCTTTCAGTGTTATTTAATGGTAGAATTAAATAATTTATCAAAATATCCCTTCAAATACAACATAGGCCTGCCTGCTTAGATTAAGTGCTACAGGGACGTCCAGTTAGTATTCTCAGATGTCCCTCCGTCTCTTAGTTTTTTGTAACCATGCGTGTCTGCATGGCCGTCTCCTTATGCCTTCCAGCAGACTTGTTGATGGAAAAGTGTGTTTTTTTGACTTCGTAAATGAACGATTTCATTTTTTATTTATAAAGCGGTACTGCCTAATGACTGTCCATCAATCGATGGCGCTGAGCAGTTGTGCCTGAAAGACTAGCTCAACCCAGTAACCTCCCAGGAGGTTCGAACCCGCACACTCTGCGTTACAAAGCGAGCCCTTTGACCAATCGGCCGAGTCTCTACAAGTATGTGTGCATCATGTTTGTATGTAAGTAGCAATGCAAATATTATAAAAAAACTTTTTTTAGAGTGTATCGACAGCGCTGGTAAATGTAAATGTAAATGTAGGCCTATACGGTTTCATATAGCGACCATATGGCCTCGACCCTGCTTATTTTTCAATGAATTTATTGGGTAACAATGCTCTCGATGAGTTCATCTGGGATACCACTTGTGTTAATAAATTGTCTAATTGAGTATGTATATGATTTTAAGTATGTCCGTCTCTTTGATAGCACAGCTAAAAGCAAGTAAGCGAAGAATTAATAGATCAGACTACATGTAGGCCTACTATAAATAGTATAATATGCTAGTAGGGCCCTACTGAATCGAATTCAATGTGTGGCTATCTCACTGTTCTGTGTGCCTCACTTATTTTTTCTGTATTTCTCCGTCATTACTATGCAGGCTCATGTCACCTGACATTCTAACCCGATCTACTTGCAACACTTGTGTATATTTCGTTGGTTTTGAGTCAATCTAAATATCCTAATCGAATCACATTTCAAATGAATGTTGACTTTCCCTTTCAATTTTCACTCAGCATGTTAATCTTTGCTCGGATTTCTTCGTTTCTTTATAATATTGTTAACCTAGCTGTTTATTCTTAATTATCTCAGGTGAGTCATGGTCTACTATGGTGGTAAATGGGCAAATTTGAATTTGAACCTGGAAGCTGTAATATAAATACTCATAGCGGTTGAATGCAGAGTCCGCCTCAAGGCAGCGTCAGTATGCTAATTAGGCCTACTTGTGTTATCTGTATGATGTATGGAAAAACCAGAGGGGTTGATAGGATTTTATTGCTGGGCTTTCCCTGTCGTTTGTAAGCTATCACAACCACGGCTTGCATTTTCGCCGATCACAATTACGTTCAGCAAATATGATTATTCATGACGCAGTGACGCAACTGTTAATGAATATTTGTATTTGTTAGAAAAATAGAAAAAAGTTAAAATATCATTTTTATTACTAAGTTTTTGTCATCTATTATGCATTTAACATTGTAGAAATTCATCCTTTTCATTATTTAAATAAAAAATACTTTTACCATTTCTTGCAACTATCTATGTTAGTTGTTTCCTCACTTGTTTGCTTATGTGACATATAACAAAACATTCAACGATCATAAATATGGAAAGTAATCTTTTTTCATTAATTTGTAAAATATTTTTCTTCAAAATTTGAGCAAATTTTTTGACCGTCTACTTCAAATATAGAGGAAAACAATATCTGCTAAGGTGAGACTAATTTAGTTAGAAAAGAACATAGTCGTTTTTGACAACACAATGCCGCATGTGGTATAGCTGTAATATTTGGGCTCAACGCGCCTAGCTGAACATAGCACGCTGCATCATGAATATTCATATTTGCTGAACGTAAGTGGGATCGGCGAAAATGCCCACGGCTTGAGTACTAAGGTTACAATATACAGTAGGCCTAGTTTGCTTTCAACATTTGTTCTTTGCCATATGCCAAAGCTGCTTCGCCAATGCTATCTGAGTAACCCAATGCTTTTGTAGCCTTTTTGTTGAAAATAACATTTACTATGGCTCGTTTTACATGTATTAATGTGCTGCAACACACGCTTGAGGTTGTGCTAAGGACTTTGAACAGCCGCCGAGTGGGGCATTTGTTGCCGCAATATTATGACTCAGCTCAACAGTAGAATCAGCTCATACACACCTGAGTAAAATAGTCAATTAGATTTTTAATTGGAAATTCCGAATGTAAACTGAGAATAAATAAAAACTAAGTCGAGAATATGCAGTTACCTTGAACACTTATAACCATGAAATCAACGTAATAGAAAATTCGTAATTATACATAGCAGTCAGCACCTTCAACGTTTCGCAAAGCATCATATTCAGTTTATCTCTGAGCATGTAAAGGCCTATTGTTCAGTATATTATTATTTTTTAAGCTGCAACGAATATTTGTATTCGATTGGCTTTGGGCCGAATAGTGATCCGATTAGTTTATTCGTATTCGGCCGAACAGTTATTTTAATACGAATAATATAAGCGCCACGTTAATTTTAGCGTATATTTATTTAATGCGCCATACAAAATAAGTGATTCACTGTGTGATTTCCTTTGTAATCTAAATTCTATTTTAACTTCCGGTTTGACGCCTGTGAGGTAAATAGATTTTATAAGTTATTCGATATTTTTAAAATCAACATTTTCATCTGCTATCTTTGCTGTCACCTACTATTCGTATTCTGCCGAATAATGTGGCCAGTTTTTCACTTTTGTCGGAATAGTAAAAAATGCTATTCGCTACAGCTGTAGGAATTTTATTTCAGTTAATTGTATTTCGTTCTCAGCTTAAAACTTACGTTTTCCAAACTGCTTAACCGCCATAAAAGAGAAAAGATGTCTGATGACTACGATAAGATCGAGACAGAGGAAATGGATTGGACACATACTGAGAAATGATTCCCTCCTGAGAAATATCATAAAGAGAAGAATGGAGGAAAAGAAAAGAAGAAGACCTAGACAAATGCTACTAGACTAGGTGATCGTGAATGGATACAGTAAACTGAAGGAGGAGGCCCAACAACGTCAGGAATGGCGCAGTAGGACGTTTGAAGTTTGCCAGCGGGGACAGAGCACTTTAAGAAACCCATCATATGCTGCCTCTTTGTCTTGTGGACTGACTTACGGAATATTGACCTGATTGCAGCTTGTTTTGGTGCACCATTGGTGATGCTTTGTGCAATAGACACTGGCACAAGAAGATATTAATTACAAATTATGAAAAGTCATATTACAGTAACTTACCTTGTTAAAACTGCGAAAATAACTGTTTGCTCATGCTGTTATTGCATAATTGTTAATCAGAAGTGCACATCATACTTTAACAGTTTATTCTCTATGCCATAGCAAACCTTAGCTAGTTTGCCTGTAGAGTCTTATGGTACAATGAATTGTCACTTTATTTGCTAAACATTTTAGTATTTAGTACCTTCCTTCTATTGCATATTTGACAGTCGTTGAAGGAAGGCTCAAGCATGTTCCTGCCGACATCATCGCACGACCTGGCGAAAATGTTCGATTCAATTGCAGTACTGAAAGTCTGGACTCAGTGGACTGGACATACAGAAAAGAGGAAGGCGAATCCTACAGAAATATCTTTATAGGAAGAACTGGAGGCGGTGGTGACAAGAGCAATGGCTACAAGATCCACAAAAGAATTCATGTAGATTTTGACATCCCAGGTGGTCGTTATGATCTGATCATTAGAAATGTCAAACAGACAGATGAAGGGGAATACACATGCTTTGACATCAGTGATCCAGAATCACCAGCCAGCGCAAAACTTCTTATAATAGCAACTGGTAAATTACTAATGATTTATTGTAACGTATTGTATTACATTTGTATAATTTACCCAAAACAAATGGTGCATTAAAAGTGTGTGTAATGAAAGAACGAGCAAGACAGCTTCTTGGCAGCGTGCATCCTGAAAGAGTTGAGGAACACATATTTAAAGTGTTTATAAAGTGCTAGATGGTAATCCTAAGGACTTCATTAGTAAAGACCTGCTGAATAGATCAAATGCAAAACCGTTTTTATGACTAAAAGAACATTAGTCTAAGAGAGAAAGCAACCAGCAGAATATTTTTCTAATGGAGCTGATTAATATTATTATTGGTTTTAAAACTGTTAGAGTTGATATCGGTCTTGAAGTCTGTTAGAGGTAATATCCGTCTTTTGAAAACCTTAGCAACTGTATATTTAGTGACTTTTATTTATTTATTTATTTTATTTATTGATTTGAATAATGACTGATAACTGAAATCATTAATAGAGGCCTATTTGAATAAAATTAATTTCAGTTATAGCAGTACCGCTGACTAAATTTCTTTTAAAAATTGTGTATTGCATACTTCATTGATTAAAAATACCATCCCAACAAAATATCAGGTGTGTGCCTTTTAAACGTTTTCAACATTAAAGATTCCAGCTCATTTGAAATACAATATAAATATTCATTTATAGTTCAATAGAGTTGGTGTTATATTTTGAGTAATATTGCATCTTTAAAACATATGTAGATGAAGCCAAGACCGAGTTATGCTCAGATGACGTAGCGGCTGCCGTTGAAACTCAAGTACAGCTGAGCTTCGCAACAACACAGACTCACTCCATTCACCTGGAACACCGCTCCGTTTACAAATCATATCCACTGCATGTGTTTCGCGATGGCAGAATTGTCAATGATTACTACTTCCTTTCAGGAAGATTCAGCGTCAAGGTTTCTGCTGGAGTCTGGACCCTGGTAATTAAAGATGTACAAATGGCAGATGCTGGAACTTATATATGCAGCGAGGACAATGGTCTTGGAAAACAGAACGTCGTGGAGCTAATTGTAATAGGTGAGTACCAAGATAAATGAACTTGTTTTGGTAAATGATATATTTGAGCAAAACTATATATCTTTCCGGTGAAAATAAAGTACTTAAATTCAGCGAATGCACATGTCTTCCAAAGTATAAGTCTATATTCAAGAACTTTGTGATTGTTTTAATCATCTCTAAAGCGAGTTACTGTGATAGCCTTATGTAAAATATATTTTCCAGTTTAATTTATTATAGGTTTGATGTATAGAACTGACTCCAAGATTAACTGTTAGTCACCCAAATCTTGGCAAAATAAAAGTCGTTACTTTGTAGGAATGAAATTTTTGAATAGTCCTATGTTATATAAACATTTCCACAGTTATTGATCCTTAGCTCAGCTTGCACGCTGTGTAATCTGCCCAATAGTCTCATCTAGGCTAATACATTAGGCCTACTTAACCATATTCTATGCTGATACAGTGTGAATACATTACCATTTGTATATAGAATCAAAGAATGTTAGTCATGGGGAAGTGTGCAAAGAAAAGAACTGCACCGTTCGGTTCGCTGGCAACTGTCCTCCGCGACTCGAATGGAGACAATCGACAGATGGAGAGAATGGGGAGATGAAACGCCTGAAAAGCATAACAACTAGAGCTGATTCTGCCATTACATCGACTCGAATTGAAGATGGTAACCAAGATTCAAGTGCAGTATTAACCTGCGTGGTAATGAACACGTTTCCTGAGGAACGCGTCCACCAATGTCTAGGTCTGACTATTCAAGATTTAAGTGAGTCTGATAATTCCATCCGAATATATTTTGTTCTTTTTCAACCTAATCTAATCTGATCTGATCGGTTATGACATAATCTAGCCTAATCAATCTAATGTTGTCTAATCAAGTAAAATGTTGCCCTATTATAGTCTCATTTATTGTCAAATATTAGGCCTATATCAAATATTATCCAATCTATTGTTATATTTTATAGTCTAAAATATTAAATAAAATAATCACCTCACCTAGTCTAAAGAATTTTATAATCCAACTATCGAAGCATTACTTAAGAAGATAGGTTGGAATCAGGTCAAGAGCACATTGCTTGTTGGCAGACGACGACAGAGTGAGGTCATGAATTTCATACAGAGTTCTGATTTGAAGAAGCTGAAGACTAATGAAAGTAATTTTGAGATGGAGACGCTATCGAAGGAAGAATTTTGGAAAAGTTACCCTGATTGAAGATACTTTAGAAAAAAAAGTTGAGAAAATTCTGAGCAAAGGACGATTGTGGAGAGTAGCTTGGTATAAAGATACTGTTTTTATCAAGTGCGGTGGAAGATTTTTTTAGAATGCCCCATAAGGAACTAGAACATAAATTTTCTTGTATCAGATTAGGTCGATAGTGTGGTTGTCAAGTAGATAGATTTAGCATCGGTCACTAAGTAGCGGATCCTCTGGCATTGTTTGCAGAACTTGACGTGATAAACAGGTAAATGCATGGGATAGCGGCCAGCGTCTTTCGAGGCGGATGAGCTGCGTCCCTGCATCAGCCATGTCCTAAGTATACCATGGTTGTGATGTAGACCATTTTGCGCAAAAATTGGTCAACATTCGTGAGCTCTATGCTGCTTCAAGGAACAGAAACGTTTAAAACGCAACAAAAACTTGTATTTGTTAGTTTCGCTTGATTCGCCAGTTCTGTGTACATCGACACCAAATTTATGCAGGGAAGATATATTATATGCAGCGTAAATGGTTAATCGGTTCACGAGTTTTAGATTAAATGTCAAATACTTTTGTTTCCGTTACATAAGCAAACACTCTTTAACAATAGGCTGCTTTCCACGCAGCCTGTGATATAATTTTAAAAATGACGTTTCCTGTGTATAAGCAGGTAATAATAAAACAGTTTTCTCCTCAACATGTGTCGATAAGATAACGGCTTGTTTACGTCCTTTAGGTTCATGCAATGGACACGCGGTCGTCAAGGGTCATACAAGAGCTCTGATCGCTACAACTATCCTCACTGTCTTCCTTTTAGTTGCTTTGACATAATCTGGTTTAAAAGAGGAAGATCAGGATATCAACAACCAATTAAGTCTGGAGAAGCATTTCCATTATAATCAAATAACACAGCGAGTAAGCAATTAGTGAAAGTAGGGAATCCTATTGCAGGATTTCACAGTACTTATCGCCATGTAGGCCAAAACAATCAGTCTTTCTCCGTCAACTACGTTGGCCGGCTACATCCCTGCATACATGAGAAACTATGTGATCCAGTTTCGAGTCAACCGGGTGTGCGATCGCTGTGCTTTTTTGCATATGGAGACATGCAGATGCCTCGTATCAGCTTGACCTGTCGTGCCTTATTCTGTTAGACCTTCCTGCATACAATTAGTAATGATAGTGAAAATAACATTTGTTGTCAAAAGTAGAACGTAGAAGAGCAACACATTTCGGCAAGGAGGTTGCCGCTGTATTTAATTTTGTTTTAAAATTGGATCTCTTTTTGTGAAGTTTCACTTATGTTAATTTGTCATGACGTAGGTTAATGTTAATCATAAGAGCCTTTTGGAGCTTATATCAGTTTGTTGTTTTTGCATAACTGTAATCGTAACACCTGTAGTTGCAGTCTCAAATTGATATAGCACCACTTCGAGACAAATTCCGCAGAGGTGTTTGTGACCTGATAAAACAAAATCACGATCGAATAGAATAGTTTTCAAGCGCTCACGGTAAAGGAGAATCAATGAGAGACCAAGGCGTTCAAATCGCATGTCGCTAAATAATTTATTTCCGAAAGATGAACAAACCAGAGCGAAGCTTCTGATTTTGGACTGTGGAAGACTGGAAGTTCAGCAGCCGATACAGCCAGGTCACCTTGCGCAGGAGAGGGAATGAATCTGCAGTGAGGGATAGATGAGACTGATAGGACTAGCAATTACGGGGCTAGAACATAAGAATTCTTTATGGGATATATGAAGGCAAAGTAGGCATGCTTTTCACCAACCTATATTTCCTTCTTTGATCTATTAATTATTAAAGAAAGCCAATTTGATATATTATTTATCAAATATAAATGAGCATTTTCTCGTCTTTTATTAAGCAAGTACTCCTGCCGAGTACACAACGAACTCATATTTCTTGTAACATACTAGAAAGCAAACAAACGGTTGCTTCATTTATTTATTGCTGACCTGTTGATCCCAGAAATTGTTGATCCACCTGTGCCCCTAGCGAACTCAGCGACAGTGTACAGCCAGTAAGCCTACACTGTACGCTGTCAGTTGGATAACCAGGCGAAGAGTGAGAGGGCTGGCCACCGACCCTATATGCCGAGGCTAAGAAAACTGAAGTCGCTGCCTCTCGGGGTTAGCTCAATGAACTGTTATTCTTCATCAACTTAAACGCCTTTTCATGTAACTTAACTCAAGGATTTAGTTTGAACGCTTCTGACATCTGGCGAATATTAGACTATTCACAGATCTTAATCGTAAATTCGAGATTTCTATAGCGCCCAAAAGGGAGCTAAGACACGGAAAACAGCTTACTAACAGTAGCTCAATCAAAACAAAATCGAGAGCAGGAAGGTTAAGAATCGGTTCAAAATCCAAGAGTCAGGCAGGCAGACAGTCAGACGACTACGGTGGACGGTGTTTGGAATTTAGATCGGCAAGGTACTACGATTAAGGTTACGTGTAAGTACGTGTAAGGTTAAAGTTACAGTTTCGTTACCTTTGTGGAGATATTGAAGGAATATAGTATATATAGCATAAAAAACCAAAAGGTCTATCATAACCAGGTGTATGTCGGTCTTCCTGCTTTATAGAATCATGCTTCCACTGGAGCCGATCCTTTTAATTCCCCGTTGCTCTTAGCCACAGTCAGTCGATGTCTTTCGCAACTCCCCTCTTTAGACAGCGTACTACAAAATGTTTAACTAACACGTGGCGGCTCCAGGATTGCTTACGCGGGAGGGGGCGCCACAATGCACGGGTCTGGTTTGAGGGCGCCAGCATTTAACCAAGAACGGCGCGGGTTCGAACCGCACTCACTCCTATAGCTCAATCCAGCACTGGTCTCCCATAAATATAATCATCCATAAGTTTAAGTATGAAGTTGACATTAAACTATCTTCGTCGTCGTCATCATTCATCATAATAATAATCGTTATCATCATCGTCATCGTCATTCTTGCCATCATTCACGTCGATTTAATCATCAATATTATCGCCTTCGTCGTCGTATAAAACGTAAATGCATGACCTCATGTAATCATAGTGAAGTAAAGCTTGACCTCATTAATGTTAGTGTTAATATGCATCCCCACCGGCGCTATACAAATTCGTGATTACAACTGCATAGTTTGGGCTTAGAAAGCGCCGATTAGCGACCAATGAGGGACTTGCGCGGGAGATGTTTCGAATTGAACTTGACGGCCAAGTTTCGCCGGCAGCATGGCTCGAAAGCATAATTCAACAAGTCTGCATTGCCTTGTTGCGTATCTTTTGATTGAGCTGACGATCAGCACAGGTACTGTCTTCAATTGTTATTTCATGTACGAATTAACTAATTTATCAATATATCCCTTCAAATATAAACTTACCCACCCAGATTGAGAGCTACAGAGACCGTCATCGTAAACTCGAAAAACACAGGCGCTCAGTCAAAACAAAATCGTATCGGCAGCGCTGGTAAATGTAAAGTGTAAAAGTAGGTCTTTAATAATACAACTAAAGCAAATGAGCGAGGAATTAATAGATGAAATTACATATAGGCCTACTATAAATAGTATAATATGCGAGTAGGGCCCCACTGAGTTGATTTGAATGTTTGGCTTTGTCACTGTTCTGTGTGCCTCACTCATTCTGTATTTCTCCGCCATTAGTATGCAGGCTCAGTGTAGTCGCCTGATATTCTAACCCGATCTACTTGCAGCACTTGTGTATATTTTTTCCATATATTTTTTTTTACAGCTAATAAGAACAAATTTGTGATTTATAGAAACAAATTTAAACAAATAAGAAGAGCTGCTGAGAGAAGTTATTACATCGACAAAATTCTAAGTTGTGAAAATGACTTAAAAAGAACTTGGGGTATAATCAAAACACTTTTACACCAAAGAGAAGATCCTCTGAAAACAGAAAGTTTCCTTATTGATAATGTTGAAGTCAGTGACAAAAGTCTTATTGCATCTAAATTCAATGACTACTTTACTAATATTGGCCCACAGCTAGCTGCCAACGTAACTGAAAGTAACAACTTGTATAGTGATTTTTTAAAACAGCCTGCTATCTCATCCATTGCAATTGAACCCGCATCACCTACTGAGATAATAACCATTGCGAAAGGATTCCGTCCAACCCATAGTAGTGGCTTAGACGAAATAGATCCTCAGATTGCCAGATCAGCCATTGAATCTATTTCGATCCCTCTTGCTAACATTATAAATTGCTCTATTACAACTGGTCTAGTCCCTAATAGTTTAAAGTCTGCTAAAGTAGTTCCTATCTTCAAATCAGGGGAAAAAAATAACTTTTGCAACTATAGGCCCATATCAATTTTACCCTATTTTTCTAAATTCTTTGAAAAAATAATTTATGAAAGGCTCGTATCATACTTTACATCAAAAAAGATTTTATATAAAAACCAATATGGTTTTCGTTCGGGACATTCAACATACATGGCCTTACTTAAATTGCAAGATAAGATCTCAGAGGCAATGGACAATAAGCAGTTCTCTATAGGCGTTTTTTTTGACTTGTCTAAAGCATTTGACACTGTGAATCATGATATTCTGTTAAACAAACTTGAACATTATGGCATACGAGGAATGTGTTTAAAATGGTTATCTGATTACTTACATAATAGAAGGCAATGTGTTTCATATAATGGGTACACTTCCTGTGAATCTTATCTTACCTGTGGTGTGCCTCAAGGCTCTGTCTTAGGCCCACTACTGTTTTTAATTTATGTCAATGATATATCGAACTCTTCCTCATTACTCCACTTTATTCTGTTTGCCGACGACACCAATGTATTCATGTCTGACAAATCTTTTGAATTGCTGGTTAATAAAATTAATGAAGAGCTAAAAATGGTATCAGCATGGTTCAAAGCAAATAAATTATCACTAAATATTAAGAAAACGAATTTCATATTATTTAGCTCACAGAGAAAAATTATACCTAAATGTAATCTCGGTATAAAAATAGATAATATAAATATAAATCAGGTGTCATCCACAAAATTTCTAGGAGTTCACATTGACGAACATTTGACTTGGAAAGAACACATAAATACCATATCTAAAAAAATATCAAAAAATATTGGTATTATCTCTCGTATCCGCCACAAATTACCCCAAAATATATTATTGAACCTATATTACTCCTTAATATATCCATATATCTCGTATTGCAACATTGTTTGGGCTTCCACATATCATACTCGCCTGTCTAATCTTAGAACCCTACAGAAACGCATCATCAGAATTATATTTAATCTACCCTTCAGAACCAGCACTCGATTGTCCTTTCATAGTCAAGGAATATTACCTTTTGATTGTATTAATAAATTGCAAATAGGTTTATTTATGTTTAAACTAAAAAATAATCTATTACCTGTGGACTTCTACCAATACTTTTGTATGAATTCAGATGTGCATGGTCACTATACACGATCATCTCATATGTATCATAAACATTCTGTTCACACTACTAATAGGCAGTTTAGTATTATAATATGTGGACCGTCATTCTGGAATTCTCTGCCAACTGTTATTACTAGCTTGCCAACATTATACCAGTTTAAAACAAATCTAAAATCTCATATACTCAATGCACGTAGTTAAGTATTTTTTTGGTGCTTAGTTAAGTGTTTTTTTGTTTTGTTTAGGTTTATGCAATGACATTGATTATAATAATTACTTATATTTTAGATTATTAATTGTCTTACTCAGTATTTTACTGTCACCTTTTTTGTAATCCATGATGTAAATAGGTGACCTTAGTAGCGGAACTGTTTGTTCCTTTTAGGTCAGCCCATTGGCACCACTGTATGTGACAGACTTTAATTGTGCTTGTTAATTATTTTTTGGTTGTCAATAAAAAATATCTCTCTCTCTCTCTCTCTCCATTCATTTTCGGTTTGATAATCTTTTCGTCAGTCTATGAAATCCTAATCGTGCTACATTTCAAATGAATGTTGACTTTCGCTTTCAATTTTCACTCAGCATGTTAATCTTTGCTCTAATTTCTTAATTTCTTTATAAAATTGTTAACCTAGCTGTTTATTCTTAATTATCTCAGGTGAGCCATGGTCTACTATGGCGGTAATTGGGGAAATTTGAATTTGAACCTGGAAGCTGTACTATAAATACATGTAGCCGTTGAATGCAGCGCCCGCCTTAAGGCAGCATGAATATGCTAATTAGGCCTACTTGTGTTATCTGTATGGAAATGAGATGTATGGAAAAACCAGAGGAGTTGACAGGATTTTATTTCTGGTCATTCCTTATCGTTTGTAAGCTATCACAACCACGGCTTGAGTACTATCGGCTTACAATATAGGCCTACAGTAGGCCTAGTTTGCTTTCAATATAAGTTCTCTGCAATATAGGCCTACCACAGCTGCTTCGCCAATGCTATCTGAACACTTCGGTAACCCAATGCCTTTGTAGCCTTGCTGTTGAAAATAACATTTACTATGGCTCGTTATACATGTATTAGTATGCTACCGCACACGCTTGAGGTTGTGCTAAGGACTTTGAACAACCACCGAGTGGGGCATTTGTTGTTGCAATATTATGACTCAGCTCAACAGTAGAATCAGCTCATACTCACCTGAGTTAAATACTCAGTTAGATTTTTAATTGGAAATTCCGAATGTAAACTGAGAATAAATAAAAAAATAAGCTGAGAATATGCAGTTACCTTGAACACTTATAACCACGAAATCAACGTAATAGAACTTTCATAATTATACATAGCAGTCAGCACCTTCAAGGAAGCCTCGGCGCGTGAGGATCCCAGGTTCACGTCCCGGTCGTGGCTTATTTCAGAGATTTGAATCTCGGGCTATTACGGTCCGTGCGCCGGGACCTTAAATGGCGTGTAGCGGTGGTGAAGGATCTCACCCGTGCGCGGGTGGAGGCCATATGGCCGCTATAGAAAAACGTGTACAATTTACAATTTTAACGTTTCGGAAAGGATCATATTAAGTTTATCTCTGAGCATGTAGAGGCCTATTGTTCCAGTGTATTATTAGAATTTTTTTAAGCTGCAACGAATATTCGTATTCGATTCGCTTTGGACCGAATAGTGCTCCGAATAGTTTATTCGTATTCGGCCGAATAGTACGAATATTATAAGCGCCACATTAATTTTAGAGTATATTTTAATAAATGCGCCATATAAAAGAGCTCTTCACTGTGTGGTTTCCTTTGTAATCTAAATTCTATTTTTAACATCCGGTTTGATGGCTGTGAGGTAAATAGATTTTATAAGTTCTTCGATTTTATTAAAATCAGCATTTTCAGTAATAAGGACAATTACTTTCTTGTGTAATGCCTTGCGAAGACATTCAGAAATGAAAGCAATATGAAGCTCGCTGACTCTACGAAAACTGAGTTACATTAAACATTTCTTAAATACATATACTTATGACTAGTGTTTAGTACTTATGTCCCGCCTTGCTGTCTGCTGTCACCTACTATTCGTATTCGTATTTGGCCGAATAGTGTGGCCAATTTTTCACTTTTGTCCAAATAGTAAAAAATGCTATTCGCTACAGCTGTAGAAATTTTATTTCAGTTAATTGTATTTCGTTCTCAGCTTAAAACTTACGTTTTTCAAATTGCTTAACCACCATTTAAGAGAAAAGATGTCTGATGGCTACAATAAGAATAAGATAGAGGAAATGGATTGGACACATACTGAGAAGTGATTCTTTCTGAGAAATATCATAAAGGGAAGAAAGGAAGGAAAGAAAAGAAGAGGAAGACCTAGACAAATGCTAGTAGACCAAATGATACTGGATGGAAACCGTAAGCTGAAAGAGGAGGCCCAAAAAGTCGGGAATGGCGCCATAGGACGTTCGAACCTGCCATATCTTGAAGAAATCCGCGTTATGCTGCCTCTCAGTCTTGTAGACTGACCTACTGGACATTGACCTGGTTGCAACTTGTTTTGGTGCACCATCGGTTGATGCTTTGTGCAGTAGACATTGGCACATTAGAAGTTACTAATTACAGATTATGAAAAGCTACATTAAAGTAACTTACCTTGTTAAAACTTGCGAAAATAGCTGTTTGTTCGTGCTGTTATTGCATAATTGTTAATCAGAAGTGCACATTATACTTTAACAGTTTATGCTCTACGCCATAGTGAACCTTGGCTCATTTGCCTGTAGTCTTATATTACAATGAATCATCATTTTATTTGCAAAACATTTTAGTATTTAGTACCTTCTTTGTATTGCATATTTCACAGTCGTTGAAGCAAGGCTCAAGCATGTTCCTGCCGACATCATCGCACGACCTGGCGAAAATGTTCGATTCATTTGCAGTACTGAAAGTCTGGACTCAGTGGACTGGACATACAGAAAAGAGGAAGGCAAATCCTACACAAATATCTTTATAGGAAGAACTGGAGGCGGTGGTGACAAGAGCAATGGTTACAAGATCCACAAAAGAATTCATGTAGATTTTGACATCCCAGTTGGTCGGTATGATCTGATCATTAGAAATGTCAAACAGACAGATGAAGGGGTATACACATGCTTTGACATCAGTGATCCAGAATCACCAGCCAGCGCAAAACTTCTTATAATAGCAACTGGTAAATTGCTAATGATTTATTGTATAGTATTGTATTACATTTGTATAATTTACCCAAAACAAATGGTGCATTAAAAGTGTGTTTAATGAAAGAACGACCAAGACAGCTTCTTGGCAGCGTGCATCCTGAAAGAGTTGAGGAACACATGTTTAAAGTGTTTATAAAGTGCTAGATGGTAATCCTAAGGACTTCATTAGTAAAGACCTGCTGAATAGATCAAAATGCAAAACCGTTTTTATGACTAAAAGAACATTAGTCTAAGAGAGAAAGCAACCTGCAGAATATTTTTCTAATGGAGCTGATTAATAATGATATATATGTTCACTTTATTATTGGTTTTAAAACTGTTAGAGTTGATATCGGTCTTGAAGTCTGTTAGAGGTAATATCCGTATTTTGAAAACCTTAGCAACTGTATATTTAGTGACTTTTATTTATTTATTTATTTTATATATTGATTTGAATAATGACTGATAACTGAAATCATTAATAGAGGCCTATTTGAATAAAATTAATTTCAGTTATGGCAAAACCGCTGACTAAATTTCTTTTAAAAATTGTGTATTGCATACTTCATTGATTAAAAATACCATCCCAACAAAATATCAGGTGTGTGCCTTTTAAACATTTTCAACATTAAAGATTCCAGCTCATTTGAAATACAATATAAATATTCATTTATAGTTCAATAGAGTTGGTGTTATATTTTGAGTAATATTGCGTCTTTAATACTTATATAGGTGAAGCCAAGACCGAGTTATGCTCAGATGACGTGGCGGCTGCCGTTGGAACTCAAGTACAGCTGAGCTTCGCAACAACACAGACTCACTCCATTCACCTGGAACACCGTTCCGTTTACAAATCATATCCACTGCACGTGTTTCGCGATGGCAGAATTGTCAATGATTACTACTTCCTTTCAGGAAGATTCAGCATCAAGGTGTCTGCTGGGGTCTGGACCCTGGTTATTAAAGATGTACAAATGGCGGACGCTGGAACTTATATATGCAGCGAGGACAATGGTCTTGGAAAACAGAACGTTGTGGAGCTCATTGTAATAGGCAAGTACTAAGAATAATAATTGTGGTTTGGTGAATGTAGTCTGAAAGATGCTGTGTAATATTTTATGAAAATTCATTCCTTAATCACCATTCTTATGATTGCGTGAATTTCCTTCTGAGGCATGTAATACTTGCACATGCTAGCTTGTTATACTGTAATGAAATCCTGAATGGTGTTAAGTGCATTGCTTATTGAATAGAACTGTCAACAATGTTAGCTGCTAGTCTTACAAATATTTGCCAGACGAAACTGGTCTTCGCTTTGTAACGATTTAAATTCTTAAGCAGTCTGTATTATGTAAACATTTGTCTTGGTTTATGGATTCTTTGCATATCCTGAAGGCTGTGTAATTTGACTTTGTAGTCTTATGTAGGTTTATACATTACTTACAGTTACACATACAATGCAGGTACAATGTGAATAAAGGGTATTCATTGTGATGTGTATCTAGAATTGAAGAATACCAGTCATGGGGAAGTGTGCAAAGAAAAGAACTGCACCATTCGGTTTGCTGGCAACTGTCCTCTGCAACTCAAATGGAGAGAGTTGACAGGTGGAGAGAATGGGGAATGAGAGAACGATTTAAATTCTTAAGCAGAGCTATATTATGTAAACACTTTCAGTTTATTTATGGATTCTTAGCATATCCTGAAGGCTGTGTAATTTGTCTAGTGTCTCATGTAGTTTAATACGTTACTTACCATATATACATACAGTGCAGGTACAATGTGAATACATTGTGATGTGTATCTAGAATCAAAGAATACCAGTCATGGGGAAATGTGCAAAGAAAAGAACTGTACCATTCGGTTCGCTGGCAACTGTCCTCCGCGACTCGAATGGAGACGATCAACAGATGGAGAGAATGGGGAGGTGAAACGCCTCAGGAGTGTAACAACTAGAGCTGATTCTGCCGTTACATTGATTCGGACTGAAGATGGCGACCAAGAACTGAGTTCATTATTATCCTGCGTGGTAATGAATACTTTTTCTGAGGACACTGTCAACCAGCGTTCATTCCTGACTATTCAAGAATTAAGTGAGTCTAATGATTCCATCTAAACATATTCTATTGTTATTGAGTTTAATCTGATTCCATCATCTAATCTAGGATAATCTAATCTAATCTATCTAGGCTAATCTAGTCCAGTCTAATCTTGTCTATTCTATTCTAATATACTATTCAAAATATTTTATAATTCAACCTATTCTAGTCTAATTAAATGTTGATTCTTATCTAATAAGACTTGTTTTAAAATACTAATAAAATATATTACAAAATTTTTTATTTGGTCTTGTGTAATTTAGCATGATGTAAAATATAAAAACATCCAATCTGGCAGAGTCTAGCATAATCAACTCTAAAGTTATCTGTCAGTTATCATGTAGAATTGTAATCAATCAGTTGTAGTTTTCTCTACTCTTAATTTGATATTGTGTAGTCATTGATAAGCGGATATGATGAGTGCAAATTAAGTGATTGTACTTGTAATCTGGCCAAAAATTGTTGAATTGTGGAAATATTTCTTCAATTTTTGCCTCAAGTGTAGTGAGATTTTGGAAATTTGTAAATTTAAAATCATTCATCTTTTTGAGCTTCAAATTGTATCAAGATATTATTATGATCCTGCTTATCTTTCTGGGAGCAGTTTTTTATTTTCTTCATAAAAAATGCCACAGTAAAATCCAACGGTATGAAACTTGTAGGCCTACAATGTATAGACCTTAGAAACTTAATTTGAAGTCATTTGTTTCAAAAGTTTTGAATTAAGGATTAAGGATGAGTTACCAGTGAGAGAGAAGATAAAAAACAGTGTTCTATATACTGAAGCAAATGTCCGTTAACACTAAGCTAGTCTACCACGCGGCTTGCAATGGGCTTATATGTGTGTATTTGTTTTTAAAAATCTACAAGGCGCTGAAGCAAGGCCACCTAATAGTTCTGAAGAGAAATGAGTTAAGATCGGCTATTTCTTGTGCATCAGCTGGAACAGTTCAGAGTTTCAGCTAAAGATTATTATGACGATCAGTAGTCATGTGTTGCCCATTAAAGCAATTAGAACTCCAGAGTCTGAACTGGCATGTCCTGATTGCTTGATTTTTCTAGCTTCTAGAACATATGAGAACTTTTAAGAGTTCAGTGAATTCTCAAGAACATAGAATGGGCCCACAAGACTATATGCAAGTAAAGTTAGAAAGAAAGACTGGAGGTAATTGGCATATTGAGGAACTTGAGCTCCAGTTGTGACAATGAGCTGGGTTGGATGGGCTGTGTACAATATGTTCCACAGAAGTCCAAATGATGAAGCTTTGTGGAACACCAAATGGAACTGGTGCCAGTACGGACTTATCCTTGCCAGACAATTGACGTTTTGTATATACAAGCAAGTGATAATAAAATGCAATTTACTCCTGGAAAATTGAGTCAATGAAATAACTGTTTATGTCGTGTGTTCAGGTTCATGCAAAGAGCACGAGGCCGTAGGTCACCAATACATCGCTGTTATCCTTACTTTCACTGTCATCGGTTTTGTTGCTTTGACACTTCTACTTGTAATCTGGTTCATGAAAAGAAGAAGCTTGATATGTCAACTGCCACGGAAACCTGATGATGTCGCTACACCTGCACGTTTGCCCATTAGAGGAACTTCAACGCCTCCCGCTGTAATGGCCAATCGAGAAACACCAGTAAATCCGCTCTTAGTGAATGGCAAGACTCCTACTGCAACCAGTCCAAATGGCTGTGGTGTCCCAGGAAGCTCTACTCGAAGGAGAACCAAATACATGGCCAACTTACAGAATATGTATGAAAATTCTGCAAATAATCAAGATAACCATTCTGGCGAAAATGCAAAGGCCAAAAGAAAGCTTGCCCTAGATAGCAGCTTTTCACATTGTCATAAGAGCGCAAATGACTGACACTGAGAAACTCTATTTTATTTGTTATATCTGCAAACAAAATCTAATGCCTAAAGCTTAAATAAGAACAAATAATATTTTTTATTGGACATTATTAGAGCTGTATACAGATTGTCCATTATATAAATTGTTTTCGAATAAAACAGGCGTGGAGGATCGCTGAAGAGAAGCATAAATGACTGGCTGAATTTGTTCTGGAGCAGCCAGCCGTGTATAATATTGACCTGGCAATAACTGGTCGACAGTTGGATGACTGTAGGAGAAAGAAACAATTCCTAATTCTGTCTCTTGAAATTCGTTTGATGCTCTGACTTCAATGGCAACATAATCCGATATGTTCATTGCTTCCTCTTGTGTTCTGCTTTTTACTACCAAAATGTATCAATCTATATTAATCATCTTTTGAATACAACATGAAAGTTAACATTTGAACTGTGTTGATCAGAAATAAGCTGTTCGTGTACATACATACTGTACATTTATAAATTCATGCATGCATGGTTGCTTGCTTGAATATATAAATACTCACATACACACTTTGCGTAAGTACTGTATATACATACATACCAGCTTATTTGAACTTAATTTATTTTCTGCCGTAAAGTATATTCAGTCATTTAACAGTGACGCTAGCAAATGCCTTGGTAATCAGCAAACAACCAAGCAAATATAAGCAAAATTATTTCCTAGAATAGTTTTCCACTATCTGTTAACTAATTTAGACCAGTGATCTTTACAGCCTAATGGACATTTGAATATGAATGAGGTAGGAAAAGTAAGCATCTACACTTACTAGTGCACTTTTTCCTAGCAAGAGATACGAAAACCATGAGCTTTATTATGATAACGGACGCTAACAACGGGAACGTATATGTAGCCCAGTCTAGAACAACAGTGAAAACAAACAAATTCGCTTGAGAAAAATACATGTAAACAGGAGGATGAGAATTGATTTAATGCCGAAACGCTCTCGTGAGTATATCCCAGTCACACGTTGCCTTTGCATAAGACAAGACATGCCTTACTTTTATGCAGAATTCTGAATATTCCATGTGTGGCGTATTATTTAAGTGCTGAAAGTTAGATCAGTTACTGAGAACATAATTGTTGCTAGAGTGATATGCAAAGACAAAAAAGTGGACAGTGCCTCACTTTTAACTATACATTACATCGGCTTGCTTTTGCAAAATCTGCAGTAGGTCTGTTATGTATTTGTTATATTTAAAACAGCAAAACTACTTACAATAGGATTCTTCTTTGTATTCTTCAGTCACATCTGAAACTATATACAACCAACTTTTACCTTTGACTTGAAGGTTGGTGGGTAGTTTTATTCATTTTCTGGAACTAGCAATATCAGTGATACTTTTAAATCTGTGACTTGTATAATTTACATAACACGTATTAGACTATAGGCCTACTGTACTCAAAATCAAAGCGATTAACACACGTCGCCCTATGACTAGTTAAAAATGGGGTCCTCTGATGAGTTACAGCTATGATATTAGTGAAGATAGACAATACTTCCCTTCTTCCTCTTATCCCTCTTTCCCCTCCAACCTCAAACGACACCCACCTTAGCTGTCACGCTGTCTCTCTGCCTGACTTGGATCTTGACCTGGAACCGAACCCTTTTTGCCTATAGATTTCGTTTTCACTAAGCGCCTGTGAATAAACTGGTCCCCGTGACGTGGCTATCGTTGGGCGCTGTAGAAATCTCGGGGTTACGATTACGATGCTGTCCCTAAATCAAATATAAAATCTTTAAGGCTAAACGTTGTCGTGTGTTTTGATGAAATATGAAGTAACAGGCAAAATGGTTTGGGTTAATGAATACATTGCGTATTTGATTTTCTTAATAAAATCTATGTTAAAATAAGCGAGATATTGTCACTACTGCTATTGCAACTAGGCAACGTCTATCGAAGAATTCTTACGGGTATTCAAATTAATATAATTAGCGACATCTATAGAGCCGTTGTCTAATGCACAGTTATCAACCGACGGTGTTCCAAAAACAAACCGTACTGTAATTAGGTCAGTACGCACAAGTTCAGTTCGCTGAGATACATGTAGAGGGATAGCCTTCGGTTTGTAGGCCAGTTAAAAAGGCAAGTCTTAGGCTTAAACCAAAATGACACCAGAGACTGAACAGATAATTATAAATTATACCAAACAGATGGATCAGTTACAGATGGTAATTGTTTAACTGTCAGACAAATTAAATGTGTTGTACAGTTACCCGTTGTGTTAGATGCGAGTCTCGTTGTCATTTCGCTGATGTAGTTTTTGGCTTTACATTCAGCAATAACATACTGACTTGTAGGCATACTCAGATTGACATAATATATACGACTATACTCAGTAGAATAATTTCCTATGTCTGTTTGAATTGTCCATTCAAATTCTGGAGCCGGATTTCCATCAGCATAACATTCAAGATGATCACCGGACTTGATAAGCCCATTCTTGCTACTAACCCGTATAGTCATGTTTCGTGGCCCATCTAAAAATTAGTTATTTATGGTATAATGTTTGTTGTTGAAAACTTCTGGTCATCATAAAATCTTAGTCTTAGGCTCCTTGGTTAACCGGAGATCTACAATAAGCATAGATCCTACTTTGATTTCATTAAGCATACCTCATACTTTGATTTCATTAAGCATACTTCATACTTTGGCTAACCGAAGATTTACATCAAACATACTTCATTCTTTGCATCATTTTAATGAACGAACATGTGAGTGATATAGGCCTATTACTAGGCCTACCGCGCATAACAAATCGTAATAATGTTAATAACACCGTACAATGACAGAAACATTTATGTGCGTTGCACATTAGACCTATAATTAGATTTTGTTCAGTTTTACAATTTTCATATTTACTTTTATAATTTAAAGTTTGCAACAAGGTTTTATAGATCTACTCACATAAAACATTTAATGTCGGAGATACCCAAGTGTGGTTGTAGTCAGGAATATTGGTGGCTTTAATTACATATCTGTCGGATGAATTTAGGTCTTGTGTTTGCTTGAAGTACGTATCACAGGCAAATCTAACCCCATTGTGGTACGATTTCACTTTTACAGTTAGTACAGACTCAACTGCATTAATCTTAGAGGTTGCTATGACCTCATCAATTAATATGTCTCCATCTTCTTTTCTCCACGCCATCGTGGGAGCCAATTCTCCAAAGAAACGAATGCGGCAATGCATTTGCACGGTGTCGTTTTCATAAACCACTGAGTTGCTGTTGTTTTTGAGTAGTCCACACTTTGGCTCAGAAACTGTTCAGAACAAGCATCAAGATTGTCAAACTATATAAGACGAAAAAACGGTCAAATGGTAGTTGGATTGTCTAAAACAGTGTGATAATCTTGCATCCTGGGTGCTTTAAACGAGATATCAGTTATGAAATTTAAAAAGCATTAAAATTGATAAAATAATAATTAGGCCTACTATTAAACATTTGGTGCAAGAAAATGGAAGTTGCCTACATGTAAGGAACAATAGTCACATAAATTCCCCCAAGAACTGCGACAGTTTTCTGACCCATCATACAAACGCATTGATGCTCTAACGCTTGCACTTTCTGCTTGGGCCTTTCACTCAAAACTGAAAACATTCCTCTTTCACAGATCCTATCCTGACACCCCTTTTCCCTCTTATCTCTCTTTCCTCTCCAACCCCAAACCCCCCCCCCGCATAACTGCCACGCTGTCTCTCCGTCTGACTTTTGGATCTTGACCTGGAATCGAACCCTTTTGCCTATCGATTTTGTTTTGACTGAGCGCCTGTGAATAGCTGGTCCCCGCCTTGCGGCTTTCGTTGGGCGCTGTAGAAATCTCGGAATTACGATAACGATAAATGACTGAACTATGGCTGTTATGAAAGCTAAGTGATTACACTCACCAATAACAACCAAACGTGCTTCATGTCGCATTAACTCTGTGTGGTTCATAATATGCCACTCTTTGATGCATGTATAAGTACCAGCTTCAGGTCTACCAGCTCTCGTGATCAGTAAATCATATTGACCTCTCTGGTTTGAAATTATCGTCATTTGGGTCTTATCAGCAGTGATATCTAGCCCGTAGGCCAGAGTGATTTCGTCTCCTGCAACATTTCGATGATTCCACTGAAGAACATACTTACTATCTGAACCACAATGTAATGTAACGTTTTGCCCATCGACAACAGCTTTGTTGATTGGGACGTTTTCAGCTGCCTCTATTAACAAAATATCAAAATGCTGTGAATATAAAAATTCCTAATGGTTGCGGTTTCAGTTTTCAAATTCATTAAGAATTCCCAGAAATGCTGTAGTTGCAACGAGTACCTTACCTGATATAGAGCAAGGGTGGACAAATATAGATCAAGATTTCCTAAAAATCATCTGCTGGAAACGTCTAGTAACTACATCATGAACTTTTAATCACCACATCTGTTAACATGTTTTAGTAATCATGTAGTGAAAAGCGAAATTAGAATTTTAGCCTAAATCAAAAACTCCTCCGAAATTTACAATCATTACTTAGAAACACTGATCAAAATTCAGTTTTCATTGTGCAATTAACACTGCATATATTAAGTTATTTAGTAATGTCACCTTTTGGGGGATAAATGATAGAAGGATTGTTTTGTTTTGTCTAGTTTTTAGCCATATATGGGCCGCACCATGAACCGTCTCTCTCCAGATGTTTCTATCTTCCGTTGTCCTCAGTAATTGGCTCATGGTTATGTCTAAGACATTATGTTCTCAATCCAGGTTGTTCGTGGTCTTCCACGTGCTCGCAATTCAGAAGTTGTACCCTGCATTATTTCTTTCTCTAAACAGTCTCCATTTTCCCTCATAATATGATCAAAGTATATCAACTTCCTTGACTTGATGTTAGTTAACAGTTGGATAGAAGGATTACTGCCTATATAACCCGCTATCCCAAAATTATTCGATCGCTTGACTCTTTAAAGGACGTCAGAAAGCAGCATAACATGCACTGTAGCTCCACTGAAACCGTTCAAATTGTCCAAATCTGTTCGGCAAAAACATACTTTCTCACGTTCATTGTAAATTGTTTCTTATGCAGCTGATGACCTCCGCAACGTCTAAAAATTTTAAAGTTTTCTACAAAGTCACTTCTCATTGATGTTATCTACATGCTTTCGAGTTTCGATTCCTTGAGATCATTCATTGTAGGGAATGATTCCATACGAGAAGATACTCAAGAAATTGAGACTAGAAACAATGTAGATAAGAATGGTGTAAAGTGACTTTGTAGAAACCTACACATATCACATACATTGCATTATTAATGCTATGACTAATTGGGCGATACAGAGTCTAAACATGCCACATGGATGTCTTGTTGCATCCAACTTTTCGGTTTCCTCCACCAAATACCAATTTATACCAGTGAGACTAGTACAGTAGATATATTGGTTTTAAAGCCCGTACTCAGCAGTGCTTACGGACTGTGGCAAACTTGCAGAAATTATCGCGTGTTTCGAACTATATGCTAGAAGCACTGCCTTGGCTTCCGTCAACAAATATTTAGACCAAAACTCAAATCCTCTTGGCTGAGCCTCTATAGCTGATACGGCCCCAGCATAATTCACGAAGTCCTATGTCGCTGTCTAAAGTTAGCATAGTTGAAAGATAATTGCACTGTGCATTCCATTTGGATCTCAGGTGGCACACAGCGAATAGACCATACCGTAGTTCTTTTCCATTCCTTCATCTTTCTGGGACAATACCTAACTCAAAATTCAACGGTTAAGCTAGAAACAGGAACACCAATGTTTTAAGCAATTATTATTTTTGGTACTGATCCTCAAATGACATTGAACGTCTTTCAGTTTTATCTAACTACATGTATGAACCTTTTCAGCAGTAACAATTTGTCAAAACTAGCTATTAGAGAGGTGTATATATGATAGGTTGAATGACAACTCCTTATTCAGAACCAGATTGAGTATGAATCGCACCTCTACTCATAAACTACCATCTCTGTTCTGACTTATCTCCTAACTAATGGTTGGATGATATTGCCCTAAGTCTTGCACTTTACGCCGTTGATCACGATATTCTTCTGCAAAGGTTGCATATTAGTTACGAACTAACTGGCTAATCACATAACTGTCACATCGTTCATGCAATGTTAAACTTCATGGTGCATCCTATCCCTGTTCACCTATTTGTTCATCAGTCTTTGCTCTTGACCCTAACTTTTCTTTTATATTCTACGTTTTCATAAAATATCTTACCTGATACAGAGAAAGGCTGGATAAGTAAAACCACAAAGAACAACATTTTCTAAGAATGAAGCGCGGAATAAAACGAGAACTAATAACATCACTTAGTATTTATGGAGATTCGGAGGTCTAATGATCAACTTTCGGTTTCATCCTAAAAACGATTATTACTTCATCATCATCATTTCGTTTTATTGCTCCAAACACACACAAAAAACAACAGCATAGAACATAGTACATAAAAATTTATGTGGGATACAACAGGCAGAAAGAAAGAACCATGTTCCGCTTATTAGGGACGCCTACGTCACATGGAATGCTATTTGAAATGACAAATAATAAACTTAACAAACAGGCTTATAATCCAACTGGACTTGAGCAAACAGAACCTTTGTAACAAGAACCAAAAAACTTAACTAAAAAATGAGTTAATTCACATGAATTTACTTATTGTGTTCATTCTGGTTGCCGATGTTACCTTATTACTTAATTAACTGCACAATACGAAATTTGACCATTTCTAAACTACTGGTTGTTTCTAAAAATATAAGGTAGAAAGTGTACCAAATTTAGGCGAAGGACATATTAAAACTCCTCTATAGGCCTAGACAGTTGATACGGATAAAAATACACAAGGAACTTACGTGCTACTCTTGCTAGCCAAGGCAAAGACCAATTTGATCAAAACTGTTCCTGGCATCATCAGTTCCATGGCCCAGTATATTTTACTAACGAGTAGTCTAAATATTGTAAATAAATTTCTCTGGATAAAAGTGGAAAATTTGAACGACTTAATTGTGAGAACAACGAATATGTTTTAGATAATGGACAGTCTCTTAGAAAAACTACTATAACACTTTTGGAAATGACAATGATGAAATGCTGCAACCTAGTAGAGGAAGCCCAGACAGCCACGGGTCATTGGGCCCACAGCTGGCCCGCAGTATGTCACTTGTGTCAATTTGTGGTCAGTCAAGAGCCCAATGTGGGTCCTACAAAAGTGGCTGTCAGGGTAGGTCGTGAGGGGATGGGGTTTATCAGACTAAGAGCTATGGAAAAATCTTTGATGGCCCATACGACAACGCCATTTTACTTGCGATCGGTAGCAGTATTTCAGCGAACTATGAAAGGGGAGAGAGCATATGCCAGTTCTCCAGTTCTGTAATACAAAAGGCTAATACAATTTGTATCTGTTACACAACAGGCTTATACAATTTGTATCTGTGGACCCTGATCCATTTAGTAGTTGTGTGTATACTGTACTGTATGCCTGATCTAACAAAAACATTTCACAGCGTGAGCCATTATAAATTGTTTAAGCAGTTACTTAATAATGGCGTCCTAATAACAATTGTTGATATAGTCTGTAATTGGTATGGTAAGCTTTTTTGTAGATGTTGGATGGAGTGGTAGCTTGTCTTATAAGTTCCATGTTGGCAGCGGTGTCAGGCCAGGCAGAACTCTGTCTCATGCACCGTTTAAGCCCTTTATTCATGTATTCGTTGCGAATCTGAAGTGTACTGATGTTGACTGTTACATAAAAAAATTTCTATGGTTGCTTCTTATATGCGGACGATACGTGTGTGCTCTTATTACTTGGTCTACAAGTCCTGTTGAATGTTTCAAATACGTTTGAAATATAACCACCAGTGCACTCTTGAGTTTGATTGAGCTAAGTCTCATTTCGTACGGGTTTGTAAAGGCTTTAAGGAAACTGATCCTTTGTTACTGGGTGCGGACCACATTAACTGGGTTGGCTCCTTTAAGTATGCGGGCTTGCATATAAACAGCTAATGTTCGTTGTCGATCCCTTGCAACGGTTGTTCTACCATGTGTGTAATTGTATTTCGACTTGTGCCTCCATTTTGGATGAGATTCTTTATCTCAATCTACAGGAGAACTAACGTTCGTCCCTAATGACGTACGCCTTTCCTGATTTGACTTTTGTCAGCCAGACAATGAATGAAGTGAACGTATGCTAGAACACTGCAGTTTCGTCTTATATTTGGTTTCTAAAAAATGGAAAAGGGTAAAAAGTTGAATTACTGGACTGGGCAGATTAAATTTTGTATTCTTACCGAAAGTACGTAGCTGTAAATTTTATTCCCATTGTACTTTTTCTCAAATGTTGCTATACGAAATATATTGTGGACATATATATGTTTTTGGAAATAAAAATAACGATAACTGCCTTAAATCGGTATTCGAAAATAAACACGAGGTCATAAGCCAGATATAACCAAGTTCAATGTCCTGCGTACAGCGAGCACAACATTAAAATTTGTTGAACGGGAGCACGCTCTGTTTTCTTCTTTACTTGAGCTGCACTTTGTGTTTCTGTTGCTTTTTTGGCGTCAATAAAGGTTTCAATTTAGTACAGTTTTACAAGGCAGTTTGTCGCTGGTTTATTTAGATGGGCCTACAGTTATCAGGAGGGGATGGAGGTAGACAGAAATGGAGAGTTATAGGAGATTTCTCCTAGAGGGGACATTTGCGGAATATTAAAGGGATAGATGACATGCGCTGAATAGGTTAGATTTGATTATTTTATGCCACTTGAAGCCTGAACCCAAAACAAACACATACATATATTACATAACATAAACTCATTCCTTGTGTTCACAGTGATAAAACTGCAATCTCAAAAAACATTCTGTGAAATAGCATCAGTTAGCCTACAAAGCGAATTCTTCTCCTCTTTCTATCATTCCTTAATTTCTTCATGCCTTCCTTATTTGATTTCCGCTTTTCATTCTGTTTTCCTTCCATTCTTCCTTTCGTGTATCTTGTTTCCATATGGCAGCACAACTAACTAAAAAGAGATTTTTCTGTTGCGGCCGACTGTCTGACTGCCTGAGTTCTGGATCTTGACCTGGCACCGAACCATTTTGCCTATCGATTTTATTTTGACTGAGCGCCTGTGAATAAGCTGGTTCCGGCGACTTAGCTTTCATTGGGCGCAGTAGAAATGTCGAGATTACGATTACGATTGATTGCAAATCAAAAGAACTTAAACCAGAATATGTTAACTCTATGAGTTAAATGTAATCAATGCCTTTTAAACGTTAATTGTGATTCTGTGACGTCATCTCAACGGTTGAAACGGGTCTGTCTTTGTGCGTATTTGCGCGAAGAAATTTTGGATCTAAGGTAAGCAGTTTTCTCAAATTAAAGAAAAAGAACGCAAATCATTGTTACTATTCTACCTTATTACGCTGATTTATTTTGTGACTTACTATAGTAACTTTGGGGGATAATTTTGAAAAAGCTGAATCGAGGGTAACGTCCGAAAATAAATTTGCAAAATAGTGGTATCACTTCTCGTTCTTCGTGTTCTACAGTCAGACAGGCATTCTTAATGCTCGGTCAATAAGAAACCAGATTTGTACTGTATGATAATGTGTGTGACATTTTTTGCTGCTTACAGAAACCTAGCATGTTTCTCGAGCTTTCTCCTTCCGCCAAGTTACTGCATCTGGACGGCTTCGAGTACATAGACATGCGTCGACTCAGGCTAGAATTCGCGTGGAGACGGGGTTGCAATCATCTATGGTAACAGTTTCACAGCCAAAGACACTTACCATTTTCCTTCAACCAACCTCTTTTGAATAAAAGGAACTCGCATTCTCTTGTCGTAATTAATGTTTATAGGATTGGTTCTCTCCTCGTCAATGGAATGTTCTTTGAAGAAATAACTCATAAGTTTGAAGTAGTCTACCGATGTCCTGTCTACGTAACCAGAAACTTCAATATTCATCTTGAAAATGCCAGTAACACAACACTGAAAGCTTTTTGCAACTTCTCCATTCGTCTGGTTATTCAGAGAATTTATACACCAACTCATCTCAGTGGCAGAAGTTTAGATCTATTAATTGAAAAGGATTCCTAGTGCTTTGCTGCTGCTGACAAATACGTTCAACCACCATTTCTGATCATTCGCTGGTGCTTTTTGAACTGTCATTTCCTGTCACCAACATTGGATTGAACTTTCCACAGGGTATGCTGGAAGCAATTTGTTTTAACCAAGCTTTCATGCATTCTCTACTGGAATCATCCATATGCCAGTTGTCTGCAGATGAACTTCAGGCAGTCTCTGTTGATCAACTTCGGAAGATTTATGATACAACTCTACACGATCTGCTTGATCTCGTGCGCCCAGGAGAACAGTAAAGATTTATCGCCATTACAGTACTCCATACATGTAGTTCGGTTCTGAGTGAGCAGCTGCGAAAAGGCGTACTCGGACTCTTGAACGCAGATGTCGAAGAACTCGAACTCAGTCTGACATACAAGTCTGGACCACTCAACTGCGTCAACTTATCGCCTTCACAGCATGGAGCAGTCAGCATATTGGGAGGCAGAACTATCGAAAACTTCGCTCGATTCTCGTCGACTCTCGACATCCATGCCAAAGGTTCTGCGTTGCTCGTCAGTCAACGCACAGCCTGACTTACTCCGTTAAATCTTTTGCAAAAAAGATCCAGGTTGTCAGGTCAGCAATTGCAGAGACAACCTCAGACAACATATTCTACCTGCAACAGTCATCTTGACTTATTTCAGCCAGTCAGCAACCGAAGTGTTACCTATCAGCAACTACAACGACACCTCAGCCAACATATTCAACCTGCAACAGTCAACTTGACCCATTTCAGCCAGTCAGCGTAACTGAGGTGTTACGTATCATCAACAGATCTCCAGAAAAAGACACGTGACATCGACCCTGCTCCAACGTTTCTCATCAAAGGTATTTCATGGTGATTTCAACGGTAACATTTTTACCAAAACTATTATACAGGTCTGTGTGTGATAAGCCAATTAATTACCTTAATGAGAATTCCCTTCTACCCCCTAATCAATCTGCCTATCCGTCATACTATTCCACAAAACTACCATCCTCCGTGCTCTGACTTATCTGTTAACATGTGCTATTATTATTATTATTATTAAACAGACATTTATAAGGCGCCAAATTAGCAACAGCCTCAAAGCTGCATGTAACGACCCTAAAAAAGTCCTACCGAATTATATCGAGTAATATCATGGTTTATAGACTGATAGGAATGTACAGATATCTAAGCAGACCTATTCAACATGTAAGTTTAAGCTTCTTTTTAAAACTTGTTATTCTAAGAGTGTTATCTTTGATGCTAGTCAGTAAAGCATTTCACACTGTTGGCAAGAGTAACAAAATCCACGAGAACCAAATGTAGTGTAAATAGTGCTGATACTGGCCACTGTACTCTCATTAACTTTCTACATTTGATCATAGTATTCTTCTTGAAATATTAGCCACCAGCTAGGGACTGACTGGTCAAGTTCATGTCTAGTTGACTAAGTCAATCATACAATGTAAAATTTCGTAGTCTATTTTCTCCTGCACCATTCATATACGGGGCTCCTTGGGGTTTCGTGCTAGGTCCCTTAGTGTTCATTCCATATTCGGCTCCTGTGCTTTCTGTCATATCATTTCTTAATCATCATGGTTATTTTTATACAGCACAGTTCCAATCACTATCTCCGGAGGATTTGTCACAGTTTGGAACTGTGATGGTTTACTATTTTATAACTAGTTTTACCAGCATGCATAATGACATAGGCATAGTCTATTCGTCACTAGCTTTCTCTTCATGCGATCAGTACCTTGGTCCATGCCCTGATTTGCACTAGGATTGAATTTTCCTATATTGGACTTTCTGCAATTAACACCTCCAAGCTTCAGTCTATACTTAATGCTGCTGCACGCCTTATCGGTGGTCTTCCAAAGTCTGCCCATATGTCTACTTTTATTCGTGATTCACTTCATTGGCTTCCTGTCAGTCAACGCATCCAGTTTAAGATTCTTATCCTTATGCGCAACTGCCTTCTAGGCTCTGCTCCGTCCTACTTAACTTCTTTTTGTATTCCGGCTTCCTCGTTGCCTGCCCCTGCCTCCCTTCGCTCAGCTACCCGTGGTCTCTTGGTAGACCCTCGCGTCCGCACTACGACTGCTCAGTCCAGGAGCTTTGCCTTCGTTGGCCCTTCCAGCTGGAACTCCCTTCCTCTTGACCTACGGCTTCAGTTACTTAGTCTCTCTCCTACCCAGTCTCGCAAACGCCTGAAATCCTTTTTGTTCGTTCAAATCGGGAGCGCCAGTTTCCTAAATGGCGCTTTATAAATGTTCGTTTACAATTACAATAACAATACCGCTTTTAAAGGAAACATTATGTTAGGTCAATACGTTTAAACGTAATAATTATTCTTGCATTCCTGTAATTTATTTAAAATCTTTCGGCGGGGCGGGGCTCCTTTCTCGGGGTGCAATAATTTGTCAAGGGCTCTTTTGACGGTGCACTTATTTCTATGCTGACGACCTCCAAATATATTCATCTTGTCTGGTTTACTCAGTTGCTTAACTGTCTTCAGATATGTCTACATATAACGCTGCAGTACATGACCGGATGCTAACTATGCTTTTGTCCGTTCACCTTTCTTATTACGCTTCAACTATTGCAATCAATACACAGTCTCTTTCTATCACCTTTAAACTCCTTACAATCAGTTTTGCGTGCAGCTACTTGCCTTGCTCTTCAAGTTCCTCCAAGATTTCCGGTTACAGATACACACACATATATATACACACACACATATATGCCCTATATAATTACAGCTACCCAGCTATAATTACATTGGTTATCTTTTCCAGCTGGGGTCCAGTTTAAAGTTGCTTTCCTTTTATACAAAGCTCGTCATAACCTAGCACCGAGCTACATTGCTGACCGTTGCATTTCATTCACACTTAATCCCATAAGGAAAAACTTAAGATCAGCTTCCTCTGGCCAACTGCCTTTCCAACTTACCAAAAACAAGACGTGCCTTTTCGCAAGCTGGTCCACATCTATGGAATTCACTACCACCAACTTTGAGGGATATAATTTTATTTCGCAAACAATTCAAGACATCTTTTTCCAGCTATCCGCGATTTTGAGGTGAAATTAAAAATAAGCGCGATTTAAATATCCGATTAATTATAGTATATAAACACACGCATATATATGTGTGTGTATAAATACACACGCATATATGCCCTATATAATTGCAGCTACCCAGCTATAATCACAACTGCAGCACTGTAAACTAATAGCTTGGGCGTAACAATCTGTTGTGAACCCGCAGGAAATGCATAACCGAAAAAAGAGTAAGACATTCGGCAGTGTATTAAACTGCTACTATCAACTCATTTCCCATGAATGGATGGATGGAGGAACAGATGAATGCATGGCTAGATGCAGGGACGGAACAACAAAAATAGAACTGACGGGAGGATGGAGGGAAGTTGTAAGGCAGGCCTAATTTAATCAGTCCCCATTCTAACCATGTTTGTGGATATTTGGAGAATTATATAGCGCCTTTATGATCTGCTAGAAGTGCTGCACACTGTCATACAAAATGATAATGAACAAGTGGGCAAAAGCAGTCGAAATGTGCTGCCCCCTGGTGTTAAGAACGGCACTTTGAATATCTGATAAGAGGAGACATTACTGTGCAACAACACACTTTATTTATTTCTCTATTTATTTTAAAGAACTTGGTGCGTGCGCAATATCAGTATGTCTCCATCTGAGGCTCGGATGTATGTTCACTATGATATCGGCATTGCTTTTTGAACAGAGTAAAACCCTGTTTTCTAGTTGGAACACTATTGAGCAACAAGTTTCTCAATATGCTATCCGGTAACATTCATCAATGGAATATAGTTGCTAAGATAGAACTTATCAAGAACAAAACTATTAACGAATTCTCTACAAAAATAGCAATCTTTGTTGACACTGTTAGAAAATATAAAAGTCACACTACTGGCATAGCAAATGGGTTGACATGAATAGCAGTAGTTCAGAGTTTCACCTCTGCAAGACTTGGCAACGATTTAGTGCACAATGCCATGCTCCAAAAGGACTGGTGGGGTTAAAACAATCTTTTACGGTGTTGAGTTTCCGGTATTTGGTACAAAGGCAGACGTTTGAAAAACTGAATCTGACAATTTCAAAATTTCAACATCTGTGCCATTACCAATTCCATCAGCATCACTTCCTGGAAAAAGGCCTAGGCCAGACAGTGACCAGATCTATAGCATCATTTTCCGACTTCCACAAGCTTGTACGAGTCCCAACTGTCCCACCTCTGTCAACAAACTCTTCATCAGTCTGGTTCTTCCAACCCTTGCAGCTGAATTTCATACTCGCACGTCTCTGCCTACTCGTTACGTAGTTGAAAATTTCTAACTTTTCTTCTAGCGAGAGTATGCGGTCCCTGAAACCATGGTTTACGATGATGATGATACATGTATTTATTTACGCATGTATGCATGTTTACAGTATGACACAATGCAACAGTAATTTGAAGATGTCCTCCTTACAAAGTTGAGAATCGCCCACTGAAGCCAAGGAACAGGAAACATTAAGAGCCACAAGCAGATTGGTGAAGGTAAAGTCTTGATTTTAGAGCAAAAGGTAGTCTCAGTAAGAAAATTCAGAATATGAGGAGGTGGAGAGTTCCAGGTGGAGGGACCAGCCACTCTGATTAATCACCGGCCAAAAACGAGGCATGTGCCAGGCACAACATACCTTCCAGAAGAATGCTGATCGAAGAGAGGATCGGCCGTTAACAGAGCTTCATGCTGTAACAATTGGATGATAAATAGGGCGGTAGATGATTTGCAAGTAAGGAGTGCCAGCCTGAAGCGAATACGCTCTGATACTGGAAGCCAGTGCAGAGAATGAAGAGCAGGTGTGATACAGGCTCAGTAAGAGAGTCCAAGACATAGTCTTGCAGCATGGTGCATGACTCTATTAGGAAGAAACAGCGTGCAATCAACAGTACTCCAGTATTGTTGCCAGAATATGTCTGTATATTAGTGTTTTCAGCGACGCTGAATCTAAAGTAGAGTGAAGGTTGAGATTCTTCTTAGATGAATCAAGCATATATGAGAAGTAACAGCTATTTGAGGTTTAAGAGAGAGTATGGAGCTGAGCATGACTCCAAGATTCCGAACAGTTTAGAACGGGGAAAGTAAAGAGGAATAGAATGACAAGTCAGTGCACTGTATGTATGTATATACGTATGTATGAGTAAGAGAGCATGTGTATGTGCAGTATTTGGTCATTTTTATATGGTTTTTGAAGAGCATCTCAAAGGTGCTAAAACATGGCAAAAAGTTGAACTTCTAAACTGACTTATCTAGGCAAATAATTCGCATCCGCAGATATATCTCAATCATTCCTCTTTTGATTATCTTTCTTTCTGAGACAATTTCAAACACCACCCACCAAGCCTTCTGACTGTCTGCCTGACTCTTGGATCTTGACCTGGAACCGAACACTTCCTGTCTATCAATTTTGTTTTGACCGAGCACCTCTGAATAAGCTGTTTCCCAAGACTTAGCTTTCATTGGATGCTGTAGAAATCTTCAGATTATGGTTATGATTACAAATGCTTGTTCTTACAACTGTCTTCGCTCTTTTTGAGGCGGGAGGTAGAGAAGACTGCGAGAAAGCACGGGGTCTTCCCCTTTTCCGAGTTGCCGTTACTGTCGTCGGCTAAAGAGTATAAAAATATTTATGAGTAGTCGTAGAGTTCTATATTAGGCCTACTTCAGAGATATGGCAGGCATGAGATGATTTCGGGCGATCCACGAGTCAACAGTGAAATGAAGATGGCGACTTGGGATTCTCAAATTGGAAAAAATAAACTGTGAATTAAAGTGTCTGGTTTAAAGCCCACAACCACATACAGTTAAACCATAACGACACGTCTTCTATACTGTTTTGATCTAATCGAAAATCTTCTCCCGTAAGTCGTTAGCTTTCAATATAAGTGGTCAAACGTCTTCCGGAAATGATCTAGCGATTTTCTACGATTTTCTATAGGACATTGGGACACATTTCCTCGTAGACAGGGCAAACAATGCTGGAATGGAACTTGGCAAACTATATGCCATGGACTGGAACACGGCCATCTTGTACTGTATTCCAAGTGGAGTTGCGGTGGTAGCAATGTAGCCAACCATCCGCGTTGTACTTAGTACAGGGCGGATCGAGGCCTCGTTTTATTTCCTAGTTGCTCTCGAAGATGTTTAAAACTGAATACCTTTGGGTTGTAGAGCTCTAGGACGGCCACCTTCCCGTGTATTCCGATGCATTTGATTAGTCTCAGCGAACAAGTTGCTGGGTCTCCTGTAAGCGCATATATCTCCAAACGTCTGTCTTTTGCAACAACTAGATGCAGGTCGTTCTTTGATACAAAATTTCCTGTCCAACCACATTGTAACATAATGTAAATTAATGCCAGTAGCGGATCCAGAGGGGCCAATCCGGCCATGCCTCCCCGAATTAGATATTCACATAGGACATGGCCCCCATCCTGAAGTAGGCGATGATCATTATGTGAACTTTCATGAAGAAAACAAAATGATGAAATATAACCTGTCAATTTGATTAGTTCATTGAGCTTGCTGGCCAAAAAGTCAACTTCTGTTCACTTATGCATAAGCTAAAGTACACTAGAGCCAGCAACTGTACTTTATTCAAGTTGTCTGCTAAATTCGCTTATCCCGATTCCATTTTTCATCATAGTACCACTGTATAAACGTTTCTAGCCTAAGGATCTCATTGCCTTGAACTCTTTTGATTTTGACATAGAGCTGAAAATTATGCAACAACCTGACCTCTGCGGATTTGATTTATTGCATAGCTCTGACATAAGCTTTTGTGTTGGAATTAAAGTTACATTTCTTCAAAGTACATTACACTATATTATTGTTTACCACTTCTAATGTAACCTAACCTGAAGACTTCTATAGCATCACTATCATAACATTCAAGCATCAATCAATGGCTGCTTCAAAGTGAATTATCATCAGTTGGACAGCCTGGGTCGAAAGCCGAGAAGTCAAGAATCTGTGCTGGGCTAAGTTGTACTGCCAAGACTGCCTGATACAACATATTATTTAAATTTATTTCGTAAAACTGATTCATATATTGTTAGAGAAGGTGCAATACATGATAAGCGATATCGGCACATTTATGGAAGTGTGTTGCAGTGGCTAAAAGTAGTGAGGTTCAGAGCGTCTGGTGTGAACATTGCATGATTTTGCATCTGTTATCATAAATAAGCTGACAAGTCTGCAAGTTGAACCAGCAAAGATGATCGCTTAATGCTAAGATGGAGCTGCAATGATGTCAAGTGCAAGTGTTGGTGAAAGTTGGAAAAGCAGTACACAATAAAGAATTACGCGTCAAATGCAAACTATTTTCACTGTGTCACTGTGTGGACAGAGAGAAGAGCTGTAAGTGGAGTGGAATTTGCGATATGCTGACTGGAAAGGGAGGAGTAAGGAGTTTGAAGACAGATGTACTTCCAGTCGATATTTAACAAAGCGTTCAAAAGTTTTGAAATAAAATTCAAGTTTGAGGTTGGTCGGTGGTTTGACATTATTTCAGCATCCAAAGATGGTTTTTTTCGGCAAAGGGTGGTAGCAATCGACAACAGACATACTTTTTACTTTCTGTTTAAATCTGTTGCAAACCATAAAATAACAGACATTGCGTAGGCCTAATTTACCTCTGATGCAGGCATTGACGGCAGGCGGCTTTTCTTCCGTAACGACGTAAGTCGACGCCATTTTATCTGAGCACTGGTCTAAGCTACCAAAATATACACTTTTCAACGAATACACAGCGTACGAATATCAGAGGCCGTTATCGTCATTTTGACGTCATCTAGCACATCGGTTCTCAACCAGTGCGTACGCGTACCCCTAGGTGTACGCCAGCTGTTGCCAAGAGGTACGCTAGAAAAAATATTACAAAAAATAACATTGTAGGTATGACATAGTAACGTCGTAGTAGTTAGTACGCCTTAGACGTTGTAACGTCGTAGTGTAGTTGAGTTACACGATTACCAATAATAGTCACTCGAATTTTTTAAACGAAAAGAAATGGAATTGAAACGTAGTAGGAATACGTTAAAATCATTCACAGCGGCTAACTTACAAGCTTTAGAGGCATCTTTTTTGGTGAGTCTGAGAATTGCTCAAACTGGGAAACCACACACGATTGGGGAGAGTCTTATTTGCCTGCCGCTAAAGATATTGTGTCATCCATTCTAGGGCCTAATGCTGCCAAAAAACTTGATGTTGTTCCTTTGTCAGATAGCACGGTTTCTCGAAGAATTCACGATTTAGCATCAGAAGTAAAAACAATTCTTATTCAAAGAATCCTGCTAAGCAAATACTTTGCAATTCAGTTAGACAAGATTCTCAGATGTTACAAAACTTTGCACAGTATGTAGGCCTATGTATGGTATGAATTTTAACAGTCAGTGGAAGAAGAATTTTTGTTCTGTGAGTCGTTATCTGGTCAGACAACTGCTACAGAAATATTTTTAAAAGCTGATGATTTCATGACATCAAATGAATTAAGTTGGCAGAATTGTGTTGAAGTTTGCTCCGGTGGTGCAGCTGCAATGACTGACAAACATGGGGTTTTTACGCAAGTTAAACAAGTTGCACCAGAAGCAAAGTTCACACATTGCAGTATCCATCCTGAAGCTCTTGCTACCAAAGCCATGCCTACCAGTTTAAAAACTGTTTTGGACCATTCTGTAAAAGTAGTTACTGTTATAAAAGCCCGGGCTCTCAACTCTCGCATGTTTTCAATACTGTGTAATGAAATGGGGAGTGGCCATAAGAAGCTTCTTTTGCACACACAGATGAGACGGTTGTCACGTAGAAAAGTGTTATCTCGACTTTTTGAACTTCGCTCAGAAGTTGAAATATTTCTCATGGACAGTAATTTTGAAGCAGCTGATTTATTTCTGAATGAGTTGTGGCTAATGAGCATGGTGTATTTAGCAGATATTTTTGGTAAACTGAACGAGTTAAATTCTAGTTTGTAAGGACGAAATATAACTCCATTTGTAGTTAGCGGCAAAATAAATGCAATTGTGAAGAAGCTTCAGTTCGTGGTGTCAGATTTTGAAGAGTTTCAAATAAATGCATTTCAATCACTGCAAACTTTCTTGACAGAGAACGAACTTCGACTGCATCCGGATTTGGTTGATGATATCAAGGAACGCTGTTATCAATTAATTTTAAATTTTCGGTTCTACTTTCCTGAACAGTTTGATGACAAAAGTTGGATAAGAAATCCATTTTCTGAAGTTGCATTGCCAGCTGATTTTTCTGTCCAGGAAAGAGATCAATTCATTGAACTTTCATGTGATGGTTGTACTGAAAAGATGAGTTTGCTTGTGAGTCCTGCGAATCAAGGGTCGCTGGCGAACACAAGTCTCCTTTCAGGATATGGTGGCGAGCGGTGCTATTGATCAGAGGCTTTATCTTCGGGGGACTTTAGGCCTTTAACAGCACGCCGGTTCGTGAATGGATCAGTCCGACCGTACAGAGACGTAACACCGATTCTTTCTTTCACACGTATATTACAACTATGTACACCGTATTTACAACAAATTCAGCAAACTCAGAGTCTATGATTCGCATCGGCCTATTAGTCTAGCGAGGTCCGTTTAAGAGATACAGGTTTATTATTTTTCTTCTGTTCTCCGGAGCCTAACGCCTCTTTCGACCGTTGTTTAGCGAATGCCTTCTTCGCTTCGCACCCTTCCTTAACTTTCCCCTTCATCTGTCAATCACCCAACTTCTCCCTTTCGCCATCCTGTCAGCATCCCTCTGCTCCGCCTCTCTCTCTCTCTCTCTCTCTCTCTCTCTCTCTCTCTCTCTCTCTCTCTCTCTCTCTCTCTCTCTCTCATTCTCTCACTCTCCCTCTCTCTCGTTTACTTCTACCTGTCAAATACGGGTGTCCTATCATCCTCTCGTTAATTACATCCAACTGTTCCCCAGTGTTCTGTTGGAATTAATTACACAAATACATAAGCTAAATTATCCGACATAATACAGTCTACAATATGCACAAAGTTAAACCCTCATTGTTTTTACAACTTTTCACTACAATGGTGGATTGAAGAATGAATTCAACAATGACTTGCTGAGTGATTTCTGGCTTAAAAGAAGAGCAGAATAAGGATTAATTTCCGACAGAGTGTGGCGTTATACTTAAAACGACTGGATATTGACAATACTACTTTATTATACTACTATGATCTACGCTACGTACAGGCTACTCAATGCTACTAGCTACTAAGTGTTCGGTAGTGTTTTTCGGGCGGGCGTCTGTATCATAATGCCATGTCTAGGGCAGTGTCCATGCCGCGTGGCGTTGTGGTAGGGGCGTGGCCTAACGGCTAGTTGCTAAGAATAACCAAAGTGTCAACAAACTAAACAAAGGGATATCTAAGTTTCAAGTCGTCTGTCTGCTTTTACAGTCGTAGTTTGGGTATCTAGCCGGTGTTCGCACTAGACGACCAGAGCGTGTCCTCAGTTCAGATGGTTTCTGGTTCGCGTTTGGTTTGGGTGCATGTGGGCCAGTTTGTTTATGGCAGTGTACGTCGCTAGGTGGCGGGGTAGGTGGGCTCGCCGCTGGTGCTGGTGACGGGGTGGAGGTTTCGTCGTCCTCGCTGTCCGTTCGAATCAGAATAGGCAGTTCGCCGCTGAAGCGCACGTGCTTGGATGTCCGTCGACTCGTAGTACCATCCTCCAGGCGCACGTCGTATGCTCTGTGTGGTAAGATAGGGGCGATTTCAGCTTTCCGCCAGTCGTGGTCATCGAAACGCATTCTGACCGTCTGACCGACAGGAATGGTGGAACGCTGCTTGGTGCCGCGGTCATAGTAAAAGGCCTGGCGTTCCTTTGCTGCGGTCAGCGCCGCCTGAGCGGAGGCTGAAGTGGGTGTTGCCAAGAGTGCTGCCGTCTTTGGCAACAGAGTCCGCGTGCGTCGGCCGAAGACGAGCTGTGCGGGGCTCTGTCCCAGATGGGCGGCTGTGGTGGTCGGTTGCGTGGGAGGCGGACTGGGGTTAACTTCCCCGCTGTCCGTCTCTGGCTGTTTGAGTTTCGGAGGTTTGGCATTCGTTTTCTCCCTCTGATCTTCAGCTGAGGAGGGGTTTGACACCAGCGGAGCAGCTGTAGCTCGGTTGTTTCGGGTCTGTGGTTGCAATTTTGTACCAACGTCGCACTTTGTTGCTCCATCCCTCATCGCTGCCGCTCTGCACCCGTTAGCGCCGAAGTGACTCTTCAGTATTTTGTCTGTAGCGCCCCCAGGGGATTAACACGGCGGTCTTTTAATGCAGGGCCTCCGCTGCTAATGAGTTCATCTGCGAACCCTGGGTACGGTCGTAAAACTGCCGTTACCCCCGCTTTTTAATGAGGCGATCCCGTTGCTATTAGCTCCTGATATTCATTATCGGCTTCTGCAGCGGGTCGACTGGCAGTCTGGCATTGATCATTCGTTCTGGCAGTGAGACTAGTTGCTTACAGATTCAAATACAGATTCACCGATTGTTGATCTTAAGTCATTTAGATGAAAACATTTATGTTAGCAATATTTGCAATTTATACACACATACACGCAAGTATATGCATATATATTTTTAAAAGTAAATTTCAAGGTTTCATGAGCGAATTCCAACATAAGTGAAGTTTTGTAGCCGTTTGAATTGCTTAGTATTTTCTTTGAACTTTAGATGTGAAATTCTAAGCCCTTACTCAAGGCCGTCATGTTTAGATATTGCATTTTTTTAGTAGTTTACGGTTACTCTTGTACAAAAATCTTCTTAGTTTCTTTCCTGTGCACCCCCTTAAGTTGTCCAGTCGCAAATACCATTGCCTGCAAATATACATAACAACTGTTATACAATATACAACTTGGACACTGAAATCAAAAATGCAAAGAAAGTTCATTTGAAATGGTAGTCATTTGGAGGAAAATCTGAAGTAATTAAGATTCACATAAATTTACCAGTTATTACATATTTCGTACGAGCTGGTGATTGACCCTGCGATCATGTTTATTCCTGCAGTCTTATTACCTGAAGAAATACGTATAACATAATAAATTTGCTTTTGGTTTGGACATTTGGGAAAGTTCGCCATAGGCTGAATTTCTTAGTATCTGTGTAGTGTTTGGAATTCGACCCGGCTTCACCAACGGTTCATAAGTTTTGACTGCGATTTTGACTTTTCGGCCATGGATTGATGTTTGGATTATGGTGTGATAACGGTGCTATATAGAAGTATTTACATTAAATTAGGTTACTTTGACAGTTTTTGTTGTGAACGATAATGAACACCAAATTGACTAGTACAGGCTGCGTGATGCATAAGTGCGTTATATAACTCACACAGATGCGGTAGGTAACTGCTTTGTATAAACGTATCACACAACTGTAAAGTTTATACGTGTGCGCAATTGTACACTAAGTTTGCACTAGCTACGGAAGAAAACGACTTCGAACTTCCAGTAATCGCGTTGTTTAACACAATTTTCGACTTTAGGTTACTTATGAAACCTAAATAAAAGTGTTCAATTAGACAACGTCTAGTTTAATTAAAAACCATTCGCACAAGCAGCACTTTCTTCAATACCTTTAAAGCGCCATATTATTGAATATTGAAGCTTACCTCAAACAACAGTACATCGACAATATACGCAGCATCAATATGTTTTCGTAAGCAATACCGTTGTCTTTCCTGGGCAGGAATGGGGTCTATAACTTCAGTCATAGTTTGCTTTAACATTTTGAACAACTGCGCACACTGAAATTTTAAATAATTGCGAAGTATTCATCATCATTGTGGTGTTATAAAACAGTTATGTGTAATTAAAATGAAATGTAAAATCTCTGATGCCAACTAAGAAGTACAAGTTAAATTTTAACGTTCATTTGCCCTTTCAAAATTGCTACTTATAGAAACAGCATTGTAATTTATTTCTTCACTTCTTCAGAGATCGGTTAATTAGAGATATCTTTAAGCGCGTAGACCTTGTTTGTAACTTGCTAGGATATTGCAGTTTGAATCATTTTCAAAGGCAGTCAATTCCTCACCCTTAAATCCAATTCTACTGGTCCAAATCCTCTCCAAAGTAACGCTTTCCTTTCAGTTGGTCGCAGTTTTTTGTTTCCTAGACAAATACATCTTTTACGAACTGTCCTCGCAAAGCACAACACTTCTTATTTGTTCCTAAAATGACATACATTAACATATCTACATATCAACCTTAAAAACTGTCCTTTAGCCGTCGAAACTCCGCCACTGCCGTACTCGGGTTGTGCCAGTTCCAAACCTGGATTAAGGAGGAGGGCGACGTCAACGGTTTTTGATGCCATAAAATGTCGCTAAAAAGGGGAACTACAGTTAATATCTGGTAAGACAGTAAGCATGCTGTAAGCACAGGCCTACACATGTGCATTAAATGTTTTTATCCGTGAGCTAAATAAAAAGGAAATCGGTGACAATGAAAGTAGGGCAGATGAGCAATCTTAGTAGAATCCCGTTTATTAACCAAAGGCATAGTTGTTTTATTTCGTAGCTAGCTCGTGTAAATGTAGATATAAAGATAAACATGAAGAAAGAAGTGTAAATGCAAATCCAAAGATACATGTAGATACGCATATATTTATAGAAAGAGACGAATATATGGATATATAAGTATATAAATTGATATTGATACCAATGTAAATAAAGAGCTTAGCCGTAGCCATGTATGAGTTTTTGGATACAGTAGGTCTACTTGAACTACATACTTTAACAGCCCGTGAATGAAGTATGAATGCAGGCAGTTCCTCTTCCTTCAAGTTCTTTAGCCGAATGATGGTAAATCAAAAGTGCAATACATCTTATTATCAACATGATCATAACTACTACCATTATAATACTCATCATATTATTATAATCATTATCACAGGCGACGTGTATACAAGTTTTTGTAGAAGTACTTGTCGAGGTTAGCACTGTTTTAACGAGCAGAATGAAATCAGTTAACCAGTTAACATTCATTTCTTACTTAATATGGCATTCTTGCATAATTGATTTATGTGAAACGAAAGTTCTAGCTTATAACACGTTAATAATATGTGTCCAGGACATTAACTTATTATGGGCATATAATCTCTCCTACGTTATGAACTCACGACAATATGCGGCTATGCTAGTTTCAAATATGCTTGTCTTTGTAAGTTCATACTTGCCTCTGAGTACAAGTTAGCATGACATTAAAGTGTAAAGCGTGTGGTGTAGAAGGCGATATTGTCCAAATGACACATCAATACAACAGAAGCTTAAAGAATTTAACATAATAATATTGTTGCATTTATATGTTTGTGTGACACGGAATCTGAAATTGTTTATATTAGGTTATAATAGTCTTCAAAGTAAGTTATTTAAGTTCGTTACAGCCACAGAAAAAAATAACAACGATAGCAAAAGAGACAATTTAAATAGTTGTAGGCTTAACGAAGAATATGTGAGTTGGTAAAACTTAATTATCGTTCTAGGCCTGTGCTATTTTAATTAATTCTTGTTAGGCCTATATAGCGCGAAAGCTTTATTGGACAGTGGCTTACTAATACTTTGTAGAAATTTTGCATCGTACAGTTATTTAAAGTTTGTATCTCAATGGAAAAAGAGAAGGGAACTCAGCGGAGTCAAAGGTCAAGCCCGCTCTTCTGTAGCGCATCCATTATTCAATGCAGTAAATAAATGAATGAAGTAGTGACATCAACAAATTGAGTTCCTTGAGCTATCGCTTGACTATTGAGGCTTGAAAGTGGTTCTTTACTGCCTTAGGCCACTTTGGGCCGAGAATGCTGCCCCAGTTTTCGCCCAGGTTGTGAGGTGTTCGCAGTTGTTAAGTAGAACGTGATAGGGCTGATCGTTCAGACCAGCCTTTCCCAACATAGTCCTTGCCCGTGCAACGACTTCGTCGTCTGAGAAGGGATTATCGAAATAATCATGTCTGAAAAGCTTTGCTCTCGCCGCTGCGGCTTTGAGGCTTACTATGTCTCTTCGGACTTTAACCTCTGACTTCTTGGTAGCCCCTGAAGACGATGTGGCCGACGGAGGACCCGACAGATGTATCAGTTCGACGGCACTCCCGTTAACCACTCTTGTCACTATTCCATGATGGTATATGAGGTCCGAGACTTGAGTTGGAAGACTGATGTGATCACCCTTTTTGAGTTGTCTCAATTTGCGGATCCTCACCTTCGTTGATTTGGGAGCATTTGCCTACAAGCAGAGGATACGTCTGTAACGGCAGAATCAGTCATTCAAAAAATGTTTATCAAAATCTTTTTAAGGCGGGAGGTAGAAAGGACTGGGAGAGAGCAGGGGGTCTTCCCCTTTTTCGATTTCCGGTTACTGACGTCGGCTAAAGAGTATAAAAATATTTATGAGTTGTCGTAGAGTTCTATATTAGGCCTACTTCAGAGATATGGCAGGCATGAATGATTTTGGGCGATCCACGAGTAAATAGTGAAATGAATATGGCGACTTGGGATTCTCAAATTGGAAAAAATAAACTGTGAATTAAAGTGTCTGGTTTAAAGCCCACAACCACATACAGCTAAACCATAACGACACGTCTTCTATACTGTTTTGATCTAATCAAAAACCTTCTCCTGTCTGTTGTTTAGATATATATATATATCAACGATGTACCAATTACTTTTAGTCACGTTGTAGATGTCCAGATAATGAAATTAAATCAATCTCACATAACAATAATGAAAACTTACTTGTGATGTTGGTAGAGTGTGACCTTCTGAAGTTTGACATGAACCCTGTGCAAGATAATGTTTAAGGTTAATAGCTTAACTTCTATTTATCTTGCCCCGAAAATACATATTTTCATAAAGAAAATATCTGGGAGTCCAATTTCAATCAATTTGCAAGTACAAAATACGTTAATTATGAAGGATTGGATTACCTGTTCCTATATATGGTGTAGAGTTTTAGACTCTTGAAAATTTTAGACTTCCTAAATCTCGTTCAGCGTACGCTGCATTGTCCTTGTGGTCAAAACAGCAGTTGTGGTCATTTTGCTATTTCTCTCTGCCATTAACCAGACATTTTCCCCAAAAAAAATTATGGGTAAGTTTTAAAAAATGTACAAATATGTGGAAACTTTAAAAAAAATTAATGGAACTTTATACCGCCTTGATAATAATGCACAATGGTTCACTAATGTGTACCCAATATTCTACTGGTCCTGTGAGATGTACAGAAATAGTCTAAAGAAGCCTAAAGGAGAAAAATTCCTGTCTAGTTTTTGATCTGCCACTAAATAAAGAAACTCTTAATGTTCCAATGAAATCCAATAAGGCACTTGGCTTTCTTGGATTTCAGAAATGTTGTTCTGTCATGTGGAACGCTCCACCAACTGTCAGGCACAGTAGCCTAATGGCTAGAGTGCTCAGCATGTAACGCGGAGAGCATAGGCTGGAGTCTCCCCTTTGATGGTTACTGTGTAGGGACCTTGAGCAAGTCCTTCACTCACAATTTTGCTTTGGATCTCACATTCAGATTTACTGACCTTGCGTGCAACCACATTAAATTTTATCTGATGATAGCTATCAACATAAGTGGTCAAACGTCTTCCGGAAATGATCTAGCGATTTTCTATAGGATATTGGGACACATTTCCCCGTAGACGGGGCAAACAATGCTGGAATGGAACTTGGCAAACTATATGCCATGGGCTGGAACAAGGCCATCTTGTACTGTATTCCAAGTGGAGTTGCGGTGGTAGCGATGTAGCCAACCATCCGTGTTGCCTGTAGTACAGGGCGGATCGAGGCCTCGTTTTATTTCCTTTGTGAATGCGGCACAAGAGGGATCGTAGCCAGACGATCTATTTTCTTCTGCGCCATGGTCCTTTCTGCCCCCATATGGCAACAAAGCAGGCCTTTTTGATTTTTTTAATTCTTCCTCTTTCCCTTATCTCTCTTTCCTAGACAATTTCAAACACCACCCACAGCAGCCATCTCAATGTCTGCCTGACTTTTGGATCTTTACCTGGAACCGAATACTTCCTGCCTATCAATTCTGTTTTGACTGAGCGCCTGTCAATAAGCTGTTTCCCAAGACTTAGCTTTCATTGGGCGCTGTAGAAACCTCGAGATTATGATTACAAACGTTTGTTCTTACATCTTTTTGTAAATCTGCTATCGCTTTCTTTGGTGGCGGTCCTTGTGATCTGCTCTTCCTGCTCCGTTTCCTGTTGTTGCTGACAGATCCACTTCTGATAGAAGATAGGATTGGAACAAGCTAAACTAAGTATAAAAATATTGTAATGTGAGTATTTATTGTTTGTTTATACAATGTTATGTGATATTGTTTACGAGTAGTCATTGAGTTAAACATTAGGCCTATTTCAGACAAGTGGCAGGCATAAAATTTCGGGTGATCAATGAATAAAAATGAAATGACGATGGCGAATTTACCATTTTCAACTCATTGTTGTATTGGTATGGCTGTCAATAGTCAAATTGTTGCTGTATTTCAATTAAAATTTGCAAAGAAGATAAATTTCCCTTTTACGTTAATTTTTAAATTTTAATTAAGTCTCAAAACGTTTTAGCATTTAGCAAACCCAGCCCCCAAGCAAGCAAAATAACTTTACAGTTTTTGCAAAGCAAAACTTTACAGTATTTGCCAAGCAAAAACTTTAGTTTTTGCAAAGCAAACATGTATCTTTACCAATGACACTCCATCACCACAGGGATCAACCTTAGGTTCAAAATCTGTTTAAAACCTTTGGTTTGCTGCGTCGGACCACTGGTGGACACACGCCCAGTGTGGTGTAAATGTGGAACTTTAAAATTCTGTACAAAATTGCCACATCATTTGCAAAGGACACAAATAGGCACGTTGGATTACCTATACTGAGATCTACAATCAGGTAAAGTTTCCAGTCGATCCTGCACATCCGGAATTCCAACATGAATTTTCAGATCAAAGCGACCTTAAATGCAGAATATTATTTGCTTATTAAAATGAGGACAAACAAGGGCTGTATAGTGATGTGAGCGTGAAATATTTCATTTCTGACAGGTTTTTTTGGAATATTTCAATGACCAAAAAAAACAACATGTTTTGAAGTATTGGATGCACACAAATTGACACAATGTCTTGAGTTTATTAGATCAAACTGTAATTTGTGACATTTGGTGAATAAAATATGTTTTTCAACATATAATGTAACTCTCATAAAAGTCATTCTTAAAAACAGGTAATTAGAAATAAATTGAGTATCTCGAGGATGGTCATCACTAACACAATAATGCATATAATATGTAATATGAGAGAAATAAATAAACTGTTATTATGGTTGTAATTAGTTGTAAAATGTAAAAAAACATAATTTCAAATGTTTCAAAGGAAACTGAAATATTTCAAATAAAACTGAAATATTTCATTGAAATATTTCAACGCCAAAAAAAAACATGTTTTTTTTACATCTCTAGGGCTGTAAGAGACAGAGACAGACAAAGACAGACAGACAGAGTGACAGACAGACAGTGAGACAGAGGCAGACAGAGAGAGGGGGGCTGATGTTGTAAATGATAAAGTTTTCCAACATGAATTCACGAATGACCTTACCCATTGAGAATGATAGGAGAATCTGTGAGTCATAACGGACACAAATTCCACTTTATCATCATCAAAATTACATCATCAGCTTTGTCACAGTCATCATCATCTTCATTGTCATCATCATCATCGTTATGATCATCATTGCCATAATCATTATCATTAACCTGGGCCAGCCAGCAATCCTATGTTGCAGCACTAACCAGGCCTCCTCAGGGCAGCATCAATGCTGTTGATCCTGTTGGTGGCCGCCAACATTAAGACCTGCGAGTTGAAGTCTTGAACAACATCCATCACAGTCAGAAGCTGAGATACTACTCGCTGTTCAACATCTCCAACTGTCTGCATGATAATATAAATGCAAAATCTATACATATATATCTGTACACATATATACATATATATACAGAAATATAATTGATATCTGTTTCTCTTTCTTGAAGAGGCGCGTTTTACAAATTTCTGATAACAATTACAATTACCACAATCACTTTCTACCTAAACATTACGTTATCTCCTCTGACTGGACCTTTCCCCGGATTCTGACCAGGAACCAAAACTAACCAAACAAAACTTGTGGGCTTGATTTAACTATTATTATTTCTGCATTTATGAGGCGTCACTATTTAATGACTAAGAATCAATTTATGGCGCTGAGCAAATGTGAGTGAAGGACTTGCTTAAGGTCCCTCAAACAGTAACCGCCTTAGAGGAGGCTCGAATCCGTACTCTCAGCTTTACAAGCCCAGCGTTCTAACAAATCGGTTACCGTGCCCAGGGCAATCTGACTCAGAGACATGTACACAAGAATGGTAATGCATAGTAACATTATGTAAGGTAAAATCTAGTATACCGTAAGGCAAAGCAACTTATTAAAGCAATTTCAATGCAATGTAAAGTACTGTGATATTAGGTAGTGTAATGTTAAGTAAGGTAATACAAAGGTAACGGTAATACAATGTAAGTTAAAGTAATGCAATTTAAGTTAAACTAATGTAATGCAATGGGTTCATTTATTATGCGCCTTTAATAACAGTAGCTGTAAGCATCAAGTGACAAATTACAATTACAGGTTCTCTTGAAGAGACGCTGTAAAATATTCGATTAATAATTATAATAATTAAATAATAATCAGTAACTTATATAGCCCCAGTGTCTCATAGAAAAGGTATCAACCAAAACAAAGCCAAAAGTCAGAACAGTACCAGAAAGTCAATCCAACGAGTCACAGAAACAGCCTATGGTGGATAAGCTAGCAAGTGATCACAAACATAGTTAAAGTTAAACTGACCAGGAAGTTGTCCTGAGTGACAACCAGATTCAAAGAGTCCGTCAGCAGACCGAGTCCTCCTTTCTCTCTGATCTGCTGACGGACAGCCTCAAAACAGAGAGATTCTAAATCTGCGGCCACGAAACCGTGAGATTCGGCTGCAATCTGCAACAAAACTATTCACGTTGTAATTGTAATCACAGATTTATATAGTGCCTCTTCAAAAGAGACTCATCAGAGACACTCCCGACCTGATAATGCTAAACTACAATGGACCAAAATGGTTTTGAGCACTCATAGAACACAGGCAATAATCGCAATCTTGAGATTTCTAGAGCGCTCAAACAAAGCTAAGTCATGGGAACCAGCTTACTTACAGGTGCACAATCAAAACAAAATCGTTAGGGAGGTAAGGAGGTACCAAGTCAACTGAGGTTCTGTTGAGAAGTGGCTGGCATATGCAGAAACACCAAGCAACGTCAATGCTTTGTAGTCTGTTTGTAGCAGCTATGATTATGATCTGTGAACTTTGGTTCAGGTCATCTATGAGCGTCAACAGCTGAGCGACCACTTTTTTAACATGGTCTGCATGATAATATAAATGCACAATCTATACATATATCTGTACAAATATACACATATATATACAGTTTATCTGTGACCTAAGTATAGTATTGCAAACGAACATCTAACTTGAATTCCAATGCTTTGAAAGACCTCTACATGAAAGTCTAACAGAAAAGCTGATGAAAGATCTCTAGATGAAAGCCTAATCTTAATGCTGATCGTTCTAGCGAATTGAGGGTTAGTCAATCGCAATTTTGCTCTCTGTTTAATGAAGGCCATTGTTTTACTGTAGCCCCCAATATCATTGTAGGTAGGTTCGTCGGAATTCTTGATACAAGCACAGCCCACACAAAAACAACAGTGCAACACTAAATATGATAGGAATACCATAACAACAAGTGTTCTATACCGCTTTGTCCTATTCGAAAACCTTCTCCTGTTTGTTTCATTTAGATATCAATATGGACAATGTATCAATTACTTGTAGTAAAGTTGTAAATTTCAAGATAATTAAATAAAATCAATCTCACGTAGCAATAAAGAAAACTTAGTTTCTTATGCGTAACAAAGGGCAATCCAGATATTTCAGAATGAAAATATATGGAAACCAAACCTGTGTTTACATTTAAAGTTAATAACTTAATTCTGTTTACTTTGCCTGGAAAATACGTATCATACATAAAAAAACCTAAGCTTCCAAAGTCAATCAATTCGCAAATAAAAAATATGCTGATTATGAAGGTTTGGATTACCTGTTCCTGCGATGTATAATTTGAATGCCTCGCCCTTATGAAAACACATGTTCAATGTTCGCTGCATCTTGCCAGCTGTCAGAACAGCAACGGTACTTATTTGGTCACCTCTTTCCATCATCAGTCACACGCTCTCTGAAAAAAATTATGGGCATGTTTAAAAAAAATACAGATATGTGGAAACTTAACAAAATTAATGCAACTTTTTTGCCATACACAGAAAGCTGTCATTTGATAGATCTGCTGATTCTTAACAGCATAAACTGTGGAAATAGTTTGTATTATGATAATTCTTGCAGCAATATTACCAATCATGTCACTTCGGAAATGCTTAAAGAGCTTGTAAACCATATTTCGAATTCACAGTCAAAATTTTCTATTTTGGTTGATGAGAGTACATCAGTGGCAAATTGTATATATACACACCAGACTTGATGGTGAAACATGTGAATACTTTTCAGGATTACTTGAACTAGCTAATGCAACTGCTGCTGGTCTTCATAAGCCATTGTTAACGTTTTGTAATGACACTGGTTTAAGTAATGATGTGCTGTGCAATCAGTCTGTTGAATTTTGTTGCAAAGGTTCAAGTTGTATGGTTAGCCAACATAGAGGTTTAACAACTTTAAGGCAATACATTCAGAATTGAAAACCTTTCACTGCATGGCATATAGGCTCGAACTTTATGTAATGACATTGTAAATATTGTTTCACATTTGAGAATGTTTGTTGCTCAGTTGTATACAGTATAGAGTTTATAGTGTGTTGCCTAAACATAAGAGAGAGCTGGAATATGTGGATGACATGCTTTCTATTGAGCTGTTGTGGGTATAGAGTTTTTGATGGGGTTTTTCATCGTTTATTTCTATTAAAGCTGTTTTCCGTGATTATTTTGCATTGGCACCCATTTATGCAGTGTGATGACAGTAATAGGCCATCAAAGGAGGAAAGTAAGCATAGAGGTCTTGCAAAGAAACTTGAGTTATGGATTTTCTTTAGTGAGACATGCATGCATAAGGATTCTTTGTGATGCCTTTAACAGTTGTCTTTGTATTTGCAGATTAATACTGCAACTGCTAATGCTTTATGCCACATTGATGACATAAAGTTTAAGTTGCTTGCATTAAAGTAGAATGGTAGATAATTAGGGAAATGTTTTGCCAGTTACAATAGTTAACAACATTTTAAGTGTTGATTTTTTTCAAGGATATGATTGATGACAAGAAAAAATTTAAGAGCTCCAGAAGCAAACTTTTTAAAATTTTATGTGATAATTTGCAGCAGAGGTTTCCATCCACCAGTTTTCTAGAGGCTGCTAATTCCCCATATAAAAGAGCACGGCCAAAGGACCCTTCGCAAAGAGCACAGTTTGGAGAAAGACATATTTCATTACTGTGCTAAGTTTGGAATGAGAAATTCTGAGGCAGCTGATATTTTGCTTGAATATTCTAAGTTTTAAAAAATTTAATTTGTTGGAAATTCTACCTGCTTCATCTGCAGAGTGTGAAAGAGGATTCAGTCAAATGAATCTCTATCACACTAGTAGAAGAAACAGACTTTGGTGATTTCAGTGAATGACCTGTAGATGACTGGCATCAACTGTCCGCCTCACAGCATGGACTGTATAAAAATGTTACTTCTTGGCTTAAAGCTTGCAGGCATGGTGGTTTTAAAAAAACTACTAAACCACCAAAGAATAAAGAAGCTACAAAACATAGTTCAAAATTATTTTTGTAAACTAAAGTGTAAGAGTTCTGTAAATCATGTTTTCTGTTTTTCTGTTATTTTTGCATGCACCTATCTATGACATGTTGTGACCATTCTAATTTTTGTTTGTTGCGTATAAATTCAAAAAGAAAATTAAAATATCTGACGAGTCATCAGTTGTTTCGTGTGCAACATATTAACAACATTAGATTTTGGCCTACTTTTGTGCATAGTTTGGTAATCTGTAAAATGTTCGACCCCTAATCTCTGTTTGGACAACTAAAACACTGCACACACCTGATCTTTCTACATGCAAAGGAATCTGGTGGGACTGCCTCCTTACAATACACCACCCTAATACATATCCTGTTGGCGGGAACTTGCCTGGACAATATTATACCTCTCCTCTTGTCTGGGACATCGTATTTGCCCAGAGACAGAGAAATCTGTAACCTTTGGTTCATTGCAATTTGGTAATACTGGTGCCATCAAGCTAACAAAAGTGCCCACGGTTTTGCGGCTGTCCAAATTACCATGCTTCTCTACAGCTTGGGGCTGGTACTTGGGGGTTGTAAACCTGGCAAGTATGCTGCATAATGCTAAATGATAGACTTTTCATTTGAGTCCGTCGTGACAACTCTACTAAAAACTTGATCTAGATAAGGACTGTCCAGTAGTTTGTGGGTGCATAGCGAATCCCCATAACGAATTTCGACCGAATCCCCCAAATTGATTTTCTAAGTGCAAGCGGGATTCCAGAAAGATAACGTTTCCATGGCGGCATTTGGACTTTTCCTGAAAGTCAATGTCTACACGACAGGATGGAATGTTATTACATGGGGGAAACACTTTGATCTTATATGTTCGGCTACTTTGCTGATTAGATGGTTCATACTAGTTTTCGGGATTTCGATCGCTTTCTATAAAACTGTTATCGGGAAATCGGGCTTATCTGTATTTTCAGCGCTTTCGGGAATTCGGGTTTCGGGACCACCTCCTAATTACAGACATATGTCCAGCCTAAGATCCCAAAACTTCTGGAACGCCTATTTCTAGTAGGCCGTTGCTAGCCAGACGATCCTCTAATGCGGAATACTAGCCCTAACTCTAACCCTTATCCTAACGCTAACCTAACCCACTATAAATCACGGTAAAAATTGCGCACGTGCAGCATAATCGCAGTGAGTAATGTCGCAGACCATTCGTAGCACGTGCAGCTTTCTTCGGTGCATACATTTTCATGGATTCTAACGTATTAGCATCAAGCATTATAAGATTACTAAAATTACCGATTTCAAACAGTTACTTGCAATTTTCCAAGTCGTCAGATCTAAAACACTTGACCAACATAAAATAAGCTCACCCTTACAGCCGCCATGTTAGTTATGAAAGGAGCCATGTGAGTTATGAAAAGAGCTATGCTTTGGAATCACGTGACACTAATCTGAAAAGCTCGAGATTTTTAGAATGGCGGTCAGCTAGTTTTCAAAATTTAAGGGCCGTCTGGCGGTCCGATAGGAACTTTGTTTCTAGTAAGTCTTCAGCCTAAATGAAAAACTCTGCCGATAGTCACCATTATTACAAACTGACACTAATCAAATTACAGTTTTTTTTCCAGTTAAGGCTGTCTTTGTTTAGTGATTTAGTAATACCACCTTGTGGGGTGGAATAAATGATAAGCCTACCCACTAACCAAATCATACGACTGGGCACTCCACAGCGATTTAAGGCAGTATGGAGTTAATATTTCTCGATGTTACAGCCGTTTTCCACCAGTATAATGAGTGACGTAATGTAAGCATTAGTTTATGCGTCAGACTACTTGCCATGTGCGCATCACCTTACTCGTATGTGAAATAATTTTTCCGCATTAATTATCACATTGAAATCTAGCTAATAGTAATCGTAATTCCAAGATTTCTACAGCGCCCAACGAAAACCACGCCGAGGGGACCAACTTATTCACAGCCGCTCAGTCAAAACAAAATCGATAGGCAAAAGGGGCAAAGCCTTGAAATCTAGTGTTATATTTACCAGAGGCGCTTTGCGAATAAAACGGGATCCTGTTCTCAGGAATTTCTATACAGGCATGAAAAAACAAATAGGCCCATATATAAAGTTATATATATCGTGGTCTTTATCGCATTAATATTGAGATCCAGTAGGCCTAATTTGTGTCTAAACTTATTCAGTTACAATAAATACTTAATGACCTAAATGAAACGACGACTGACACATTTTGAGAACAATACTTTTAGATCAGGTTTCATCCAAATGAGACAGAAAAAATTTTATCCAAATAATTGTTATACGGATAACATTATAAGTCAATGTCAGTGTGAAATAGACATTGTCGCAGTGTATCGTGAGCGTGAATTCTCTGTAGTACCAGAAAAGACGAATCAGCTTAATGCAGGCTTTTAATAAATACTAAATCGGAAAGGTCGCTTGGATCAAGTTCCGCTGCGACTTAGATTCCTAAGGAAGAGAGGCAGACCTCTACGGGAGACACGCAGCGTTTGAAATGTTTGAAATGACATGTAGCCTATGAAATCGTAAGTTAGTGCAATAAATGAGTTATATGCTTCATTATTGTTAAAATGACAAAGACACAGCAATTACATAGGAATGCAAATGAAGTCCAATGAATTAGTTTTTGAGCGCTTGCCTGCCAAAACAAAGCATGCCCCAGTTTGAAAGTTTCTGCCTAGCCGAAGGATCCTGAAAAAGTCCTTAAGAAACAGGAAGTGTCCAAATCGTAGTGTAACTTACAAAGTATAAGGAAAGCATTTCTGTCTATTCTTGACAATTAAGTCGTAGTTTGCAGCCGGATGTTAATTCGGAGTAGGTAAAATACTTAGTTAGAATTTATTCTAAAGCTGTCGCATATATTCGTTGATATATGCCAGCAGATCTGTTAAGATCACTTATATGTGAACAGTTTTAATTTTCTGTTAAACTGTGTTGATTAAAATACCAATAACATAATTATTAGACGCTATACTTGAATTCGCCATTTAGAGTCAGCCTGTTGAAAATTAAGTCTGCCGTGAAGCTATGAATATATAAGCTAAACATATTTATCAGCTGATGTCTGTAAGGTTGAAACTGTAGATTAAAAAATAGGCCTAATTGCCTGCACTGAATCATATCTACAGGACGAGAGATCTATTGCAGAGGCGTGTAGATAACCGGCTGCTGAGTTTCACGATCTGCTAAATTTAAATAGATTTGTTCATTCTCTGGCAGATCCGTGGTTTCATAATTGATCGAAAGGCTAGGCATCCGATTTGCTTCCATTTCAGCGTTTTTGAATTTTGACGTTGCTGTCTGCTTTCCTGCTGCAATGTGTGATAAAGTCGGTCCTTTGAATTACACATATTACGCATAATGAAATAGATACTATTATTATTACAATATGCACAGAGTTAGCTAAATGTACCACTTGACAGAATGCACATGGTTAGCTAAATGTAGGCCTACCACTTGACAGAATGCACATGGTTAGCTAAATGTACCACTTGACAGAATGCACATGGTTAGCTAAATGTACCACTTGACAGAATGCACATGGTTAGCTAAATGTACCACTTGACAGAATGCGTTGTGTTTATTAGGACATCAATAGAGATCTAAGCAAAGTTTTAATTTTTACAACTCAGTTTTAAAAATGCTAGGAGTCCCTATTCCTTATAAATAAAGCCTGATTTGAAGAAATAAAATCATAGGCGTACTTATAAAAAAGATGTAAGTACAGGAAGTAAATATTAGCATAATTATAAGTATCTTGAGTTTAACCAGAAATTTCTTATCACTGAAAGTGAGTGAGTTCATGATGGCTACAGCATAGTCAGCTTTCTCTTTAGCCATTTTGTAAATGGCTGTTCTATAAATGGGCGCGTGCAGGTCTACATTAAGCCTAATGTTGCTTTTATACGCTAATACAAAAGATGGTTTAGTCGCTATCAGGCCCGAGCAAATAGTCTCATTTCAATCCTAGTCTTGTGTCATGAGACTCCCGTTTTTTTACTGCACCACAATTGCTCCATGAACACACAGTGAAGTGCAGAAACTACCTGAATGTATAAAATTATGCTGAAATTCAGGAAAGTATAATGCGTTCAGACACGTATTTGGCATAGATAGTGTTTAAATTACACCTATGAGTCATTCTATCAATGTTGATCGATTTCACGATGTAGGCCTATTGTTTGTTTTTAAAACATACAAAATGCATAAAACGATGAAATACTAGGATCACTGAGAAGACGACGCAGAAATTAGACTATAAAGAAGTTTTGTTCATGAACGATAGGAATTTACAAACCCTTCTTTAGTCTTTTGAATACAATTATGCAGATAGTAATTGCTGCAAAGGACGTTATTCCCAATATAGTGACGACGACAATCAATACCACAACTAATGTTTCGTTGCATGAAACGATTTCTGTAACACAAGTAATAACATTTCATAAGAGACAAATTACATCTTACATGTGTGTATGAATTTATACAAACTAGATATGCATGTATAGATGTATATTTCGGAAGAAAGCAAGTAAGTCAGGCATTCATTCGCTTTGTTGCTCGTTTCCTCTCTCGCTCACTTATCCAGGCAAATACAGACACGGACAGGTAGAAAGACGCATACAGATGAAAGGAGAGGGGGAAATCGAAGACACATAAGGATAACAGGTCCATTAATTGCAAATCGAGGCCAGTGTATTGATACTTTCTCCAGTCGCGATAGTTGTGAGACAAAGGACAAAAAACCTAAAGATCAAAGATAAGTAGATTAATAAGTAGATTAGAATTTATCTCACTTCGACTGACTATGGTCGCTACAGTACCTGTATCAGTAGTTTCCACTCCGGTAGGCCTGCATTGCCAACTTCCAATAATCATGTTATAGTCTTTTATACGTAGTAATCCGACACTTGAAGAATAATTGCCTGTGAATACGATGAAATACAATTTTCAACTTGCAAGATTTTTAGCTCTTTAGACGCGCCTATGTTGTTTACCGCATGCTCGTAAATGTTCTTATCATCATCTGAGCATGTATCCGTTGACAGACTTCCTGGTTGCCCACTAATCTTTGTCCGACATAGGACTAATCTAGCGCAACAAATGACTGATGGTCAGTTTAATAGATACATACACTAAAGGAATCACTTGATTATGTTCGAAAAAGTTCTATCTAATAATATGAAATCATGATTTCATTACCGTGAAACAACTTTTAAAACCCTATATTTGGTCATTGTGTAGTGGTATGGTCTGTGCCTCGTAACCGGAGGGTCGCTGGTTCGAATCTGCCTCGATGCCACTGCGTGACGACCTGGGACAAGTTGCTCACCCACATTTGTCCATGAAAAAGGCAATGGGAAACCACCTCACTCATCTCATCCCGAGTGGCATAAGACTAATGGACCTGCTTAAGGGCAGAAAATTCATCATCATCGTCATCATTATCATCATCATCATCATCATCATTATCATCATACTACCGCGATGGTATGGAGGAATCTTGTCAATGATTTGCCAGCACTTTCGTATGCGGGTTTCGGATCCGGTCTAACCATTTAAAAATAATTTGTTGTCGAGTTATGAAACTTCAACCGCAGGTGCACGTTTCTGAGGATTGATGACAACGTGCAGTGAATCGGCATTTACCTTACCTTACCTTATGTTTTAATTTTCAATAATATTTTTAAAAATGCATTCTTCAGTAGCTATATCAGGCGTAGCAGTATCTCGCGCAGATTCTGATTTTAAACTGTATAAAATAGAAATTGTAAATAGTGTGCATTCAAATGGAAATACTGATAGTAACTACATTACCCCATTCACACGTTAAATTTTCTCCAATGCAGACTGTCAGGATAGCATTTGCTTTGGCATATCGCTTTGTTAACAGTACAAGATCTTTCAAATATGCAGTCAACAGTGGCGTTCGAAGCACTAGAATTGCATGACGCACTCCACAAAGTGTTTCCCAGAGGCAACCATTCAAGTTCCGGTGTGAGATTTCCAGTATAACGAAAACTGCAGACTACATTCTTCCACAGAGACACTGCACTTTCGTCACAAGATGGAATTTGATCTGTGCACATAATCTATGTATTTTATAATACTTGAATTTCTAAATTACTATTACTTCTACGAAAACACGATATAAAAAAATTGCAAATGCAAATCTGGAAAAAGAGCTTTGCAATTCTGGTGTACACTAGAATTAAAAAATTTGAAATAATGAAGCATTTATTTTAAATCAGTAACCACAATGCTGAAAAAGACCAAATATTATATATGAAAATATAGAAATACCGCAGGCCTCAAAAGTTGTATACTCACAGAAAACGAAAAGGAAGAAGCAGTAGAGATCAGATACAGATAGACATATATATATATATATAATATACAGTAAGCGACATACCCCCACAACAAAGCTGTTACTGTTGTTGTTGATGATTGTGATGTTAATTCCAATTCATCATCATCACCGCCGTCTTCGTCATCGTTGTTGTTGTCGTCGTCATCAACAACAAATTGTAATAAGGATGATGCAAAGAATTTTCTTACCTAGAACAGTGACCTCTGCGGAGAAGGGTACTTTGTGAACCCCGTCGATGCACGAATATCGTCCAGTGAGTGTTGTAAGCACAGGATCAATAACGAGAGCAAACTGTCCAACTTCATTATTTTGTATTCTGTAGGCGTTGGAAATATCTGAACGTACTACATTGCCGCGAGATATCCATTCATTTCTAATAATGCGATGATGAATAAAATGCCAGTCTACTGGACGGGATGCATTGGTGATGCAATTCAACTCAACTCTGTCTCCCGTTAAGGCAATCGTGTTACGAGGCGCCGTAAGTAAATAACCATCGACGGATTCAGATAATAATGCTGTTGACACAAAAATGCAGGGTTATGACAGCAGAACCAAATTAATGAATAAACTTAAAACAAATAAATACAAACAAAAAGACATGGATTTTCATGCACTGCTATCGAAAATCATTTTTGTTGTCTCGAATATGAGCAACGTTTCTGCTAGGAAGGTTTACTAATGAGATTAAGACCGCGGTTTGTTATAAATGAATTTAAAATACATAAATTATACAATTAATTTGGCAGCATATTTTCGCATGGGACAGTATCGGCATTCATTAAATGAGAAGTGACTTTGTTTTGTTGGCTTGGTGGTCAACTATGATATAACAACTGAGACCCTCCCAGCAAGATCTTCAGCATGAATGTCTGATTAGTCCTTTAGGTTCTGTGTTCCAATATCAAATCAGATGGGTCAGTGATAGTGTCCCTTTTCTACCCGCTGATATATGCAGAGACCAAGCTTCCTCAAAACAAACCAGTCTTTCTCCTCTATCGAATCTGCCTTATTCAACAGACTTCCACTGCATATGCGCAATGTTTAATTTGACTCGCATCAGCATGCGGTCTAATTTACCTATAGACTAATCTGTTTAGATCAGTTACATGGCCACATATACTGAACTAGAAAAGAATAATGGTGACATTTTACCTTGAGAAACTAAAACCTCGCAAACGTGAATCAAAACCAACAGTTTGAAATGGCATACTCTACTGAACCATTTTGCCATCTTTCGAATCCTGCAAAATGACAAACTATTTTAGGCACTCCACTGGAAGGCTAGTTGCCATTGATCAGCAAAATTCCCAGTTTGATGTCAGATTGGATTATTAGCTGAGGATAATAAACCAAAGTTGGTTTCTGTTAATGCCTAGGGTGACTTGTTTTGTGTTTGACTAAACAGCACAACAGCTGTCTGCCTCAGTAAAGTGAAAATGGATTGCCACAATAATGTGACTACAATAATTCATACCTGAATCCTTTGCGCTTTAAGCTAAAATAGAAAATAATTTGTATAGCGCTGTAAGATCAAATGTCCCGAACTGTAACAATCATTCTAGAGGCATTGTAAGATTTATTTCAAACAGCAGCAGATGGGTTTACGATAATTACTAATTCGTTTAAAGTTGAGACTTTTAAATGAAGAGAAAACTCAACAAATAGTTCGGCCGCATCACCACAAATAAGATTTTTAAACATTTAATCACGCAACGCAGTATTTTAAAATATCATTTTCTTTTATTAATTATTCGTTCTTTCTTATTAGCTCGGGACATTCTGCAGCGAATGCTAAAGTGTTAAAACATTATCTGTTGAGGGGATTGTTGCAGTTCAACCTACCGCTAATAAAAGATAACAGCCTTTGAAACAAACGCTGATGATGGTAAATGATCGCCATTCTTTGAGCAACATCCTAGTTTACTTCCACATAGAGGAGTGTATAGCTAAAATGACGTCCGGGACGGAAGTTTATGATTTTAGCCTCTGCCATTAATTTTACTTAATTTACTTAATTTTACTTAATGTTAATCAGAAACATAAAATATGCTCACAACATTGTAATTACGTACAGTATATTTCAGGATCAGTATAAATTCTTAATTTTTTGCATCATGTACTTATGAAATTTTGACCTCAACAACACAAAGTCATACATCACTTGTTATGGCTGATTAAATAAAATTTAGAATTTTAAATAGCAAAATGTATAATTCTAAAAAAGTATATTTTCCAAATATTTTAATTTAAGGATTAGCTAAACAAATTATGGCAGTGGGACAACCAAGTTTAAACAATCTCATCTTTCTTTTCCCCGCTTTCCTTTCCTTCTCTTTCCTCTTTCCTTTTCCATTTTCTCTCTCTTTCTTTTCCTCATTTAATTGCCCCTGTTGTGCCGCCTGGGATGAATCACCGAAATTGCCTCTTTTGTTTGGAATGCACAGTATTTCTCATCATTTGTGATATAAATACAAAAGTAAACTGACAATTTAACATTTCGTTTTTCTGTTTAGCCCCACCGAGATTATGTTTCGCATGTTCAAGTTTTGTGTGATCGAGTGCTTACGGAACTAATTTTCCTGAGTAAATATGAGTGTAAAATACTTCACAATCGTATTCTGAGTTCAATGATCAAACACATTTTAAAATATGGAAATGGTAATTAATGAAAAGGTTAATAGTCTTGTATATTTTACTGGAGCATGTTGCCTTTCTTATTCTGGCAGACAATCATGAGAACAAATATTAGCCTATCACTGATGATGCTTCAAATACTCACTGCATTGTATGCATTATTAAACAACGGAATAAGTGTCTTATTCAAAAAATATAATAATCTGTGGATTGCTATTCACGGAAAATGAAGTAGTTTTGTCGTATTTACTGAAGCAGTTCAAGTGTAAGAAAAACATTATGTCTAACTATGCTTCTTTTCTTATTTTGTTTTGCTTTCTCTGGCCGATTATAGCCTTTTTATATGTCTAGTGATGTGAACAAAGTGGTATTTGATTTCTTGGCTGCTGCGGCTGATGATCGATTATTTCAATTTCTGCATATTCTGTCTCCATTATTGACACATTCAGATCAACAGGTACGTCTAGAGACTGGTGTGCTGCATCATGTACTTCTTCGTATTCAGCCGATGGTCTCACAAGCTGGGAAGCAACAGTAGTCAGTGATGCATATTGCACTTTCTTGGCTGAAATTAAAAATAGCCTGAGATTTAAACACATTTACATGGAAATTTCAAATATGTCAGTTTAGTAAAGAATAGAATACGTGTTCTTTACAAAGAGACTAACCGATCCGTTCCTATGAAAGAAAAGAAATAATATTAACCATAAGTGTGGAAATTATTTAAATCGTACAACTCTCTAACTACTCCAAAAGGGTTATAGTCTTATAGACTTCAAAAACTAACACCTCACTAATAACATGATGCACTTTATTTTAAAAATTACGAATGTAACCATTTCTAATTCTTTTGAATGCAATGATGCAACCGACGAATGACGTAATTGTTGAAGTCGCCAGCATGATGACAGCAATGCCAAGTCCAATAATAGTTGCGGTATAGGTACTGGCAGTTTCTGAAAACGTATTAAGCACATCACTGCTTGCGTACAATTTTATTCATTAAGCTTTTAATATTTAAAATACAGAAGATGAGTGTAAATATGATAATAGTGCGTACAATTTTATTCACTAAGCTTTTAATATTTAAAATACAGAAGATGAGCGTAAATATTTACGCAGATAACAGTGAAGAAAGAAACTTCACGATCCAAAACTAACAAAGTGCACGTTCAGTAAAAGAAACAGATATTTGCATCAGTAGTCGTCATCTTTAATATTATCAAATTCCCTTGATTCAAAATAAATGTACGTTGGCTGATAAAATATGTGGCTTGCCTTCTGATTTAGACATTACTGACGCAGACTCACGTGTAAAGAGGAAATGAAGTTTCATCCAATCTAAAGAAAAATCACTGCGTATGGACTGTTGGAGTACTTAGAGAGAATTCAATTAATTATAGTTGGAAAGCTTCTCACTGAGCAACATCCTTATCACCTTCGCATTAAGTGATTATAATGAATATCGGGTCTCATTTTGACAAACGATTGTTCGTGCATTTGGACATATATGACATATAAATATCATTAGGTCTTATACGACGGGGCAACCTACAATATTAATCGATCTTGTGTGTGTAAAAAGCATATATCATTTTTCATGGTAAAGTAAAGAAATTTGAAAAAAACAAACGCATCTGTTTCTAAACCTAACGCTAGACGTTTGGGGGAGGCTATGCGAAATTTAATACAATTATTTGTTGAGTAGATATCAGTTTTTTATCCCCCACATGTGGTGTGGATTGTGATATCAACTCGCAACAATGATATCTAGGTCTATATTGCAAATTTTCAAAACATTTCTGTTCAAGAAAGTTTCTAATTCGAGCATATTGCTCAATTTATACGCAATTATTGACAACCTACTGTATTATAATTCAATGTTAAACATTTCAGTGTTTCAGTTTTACGATGACTTAATTTAGATTTAAATGAAACTATACTTAATCAGATAAGCTACACAAGACATCTCTACGCGTTCCAAATTAATCTTGTATGTCTAGAGAAAAGCTATTGAAAGTGCAGCTACGCATACAGTAAGTCTGAATAGATAATTTCGCATAGTTTTGACGATGGTCAGCAGAATAAATGCGAGTAGAGCAGACGAAACCTACAGACACAACGAAGAAGTAATATTACTTTTAAAAACTAGATAAATTCTTTTTAAGATGCCAACAATTTATACTGTAAACAGTATCTGAAATGTGCATTAACAAATCCCACTAACTGGTAATAGGTGTTTGGTCTCTGGATAAGCGAAGCCAAATTTATTGCATTAATGTTTTAAGATATATCGGGAATTAATCTTAGCATGTTTGCCACTTACTTGTGATGCATTCCGGTGTCCACGTATACCTGTAATCCGGTTTGTTTTTAGCGACAATGGATGTGCTAGCGTGGGCGTCAGAAAACGACTGATTGAAATATATTATGCAAGAACAAACGATTCCACGATTGTCGTCGTGTTTCAGTTTTACGATGATTTCAGACTCGACTCTATTGTTTGGCCTAGTTATGATTCGGGAAGAAATGGTTTCTTCATCATTTCTCCATTCCATCACTGGAGCTATGTGGCCTCGAAATACAACTCTGCACCACAGTCGTACAGAATCATTATCTTCCAACAACGAAGCATTTGATCCAGTTAGATTGGCACCACATTCAGGAACAGATGCTGTTGTGAAAAAAAGATCGCCAACGAAAAATTAAACGTAACGGTTTGATTTTACAAATGGGTGTGCGGCTAATGCGATCTCTCAGTGATAACAGTGTAACTACTGTCACCGACATAGATTTCGTTTTCAAAAGAGTGTATAGTTACAGACTGCCACTATTGTTGCTTGGAATATGTATTTATCAAATGTACAAAGCATCAGTAATTTAATGGAAATGAACTAAAATTATACATTTTTACCAGTTAAAGTAACAAATCGTGTAGCTTACTGATTACAATGCTCGACAACGAACTGGCATTTTCACGTTATGTGCCGGATTTTAAAATGTGTCATAGCAGCCAAATACATCATGTATGCATTATCTATAGGCCTACGCTTCTGAATGACGAGCTTATAACATCAAATCTGCCATGATTCTCTGCTTCCACTGTTTATATGAAGTCCAGTATTCCATTCAAATGAAACTTGGCTGCAGGTATCGGTTGGTTTACGATGCAACTGTACATAATAAAAGTTCTAGCTTACCAAGAATTACCAAGAACAATTAACTCGGCAGCTTGTTGGTAAGTTTAACTTACCAAGAACAATTAACTCGGCAGCTTGTTGGTAAGTTATCGGTGTACTAGCATTCGTTGAGCTTTCTTTATTTTCTACGCATATATAAGTTCCAGCGTCTGACAGTCTCGTCTTGGTAATCTGTAAATAGTACTGTCCGGGTTCCGTCTTGTTGATTCTACAATTGTCACAGTCGGATTCTCTCGAATTTTCACTAAAAAACAAAATCCTATATCCCTTTGATCCGGCTCGCGTGTATTTCCACAAAACGGAGTTATGTGATTCAGTTAGACAGTTGAATGTGACAGACTGACCGACGACAACAGCTACATTCAAAGGAAAATGAGATACTGATTCTCCATTACCTGTAATGTAAATATTATAATTATTATAATTTTTACACATTATTTTGCTAGCAGTGTACTTTGAAAACAGCTAGGGAACTCCAAGTAGCTGTTCAATTTCAACACCTGAGATGAGGATTGGCAGCCAAAGAACATGCTCCTAGGAAGTCTAGACCTTTATGGGTTTTCATTCCCCATGAACAATCAATAGGACTATAGCAGAGAAATCTGAACTCAGCTTGCTGGACAAGATTGTTATCGGTTTTGTACCCCAGATCGATGAATCGAGTTCCTGTTGATGTTCAAGAAACTGATTTCATGTCAGGACAAAGTGGCATTTCTGAATGAAATCTTGGTTTGGTCCAGAGATGAAACTTGTCCTTATAATATAACTTTGGCCCATTTTGATTGTGATGAATTGACAGCGTAAGAGATTTCCATATCATCATCTGACGGTTCTGCAATGCTCCCAAATGATGAATCAGATTCAAACTGTTCAAGAACAATCTTTCGCCGAACTCCTTAGTCATCTCTTCTGCCATTGGACAGTTTATTTGTGCAGTGTGTTTGCTCCATAAATGGAACAAAGTGAGGTTTAGATTTTAAATTTTCATTTTTAGGGCCACCCTAGTAAATATATACAAGCATACATACACATATACATGTATGCACACATAAAAACTCATTCATACATACACATATACATAAATACACACATACGCCTACATACATACACTTATTTGCACAGATACATGCATACATGCATGTACATATATACATACAAACACATACATACATGCATACATACATACCTGCCTACATACAAACAAGAGTGCACTCATACATAAATACATACATATACCACACATGAATAAATACATATACAAAGCTTTTGTTAATGCATTGCTGTTTAGTTCAATGACCTCGTTTGTAAGATATGCTTAGTTTTCACACAAAAGTTAATATAACCCTTACTAAGACAACGCTTTTAGGGTGAGACGAGACGGAAACTTACTCCTTTAAGTTTGGTCTGCAGAATAATGTTTCAATTTATTCAGGTAAACTGCTAAAACACTGAAGATAACGTTGAAAGCCGATTATGTGAACAAACGCGACTTACCTGATAAAGATAGTAACAATAAAACAGTGATAAGTGGCATTGCGATGTTATTAGATAAAACGTTATTGCATTTGCGTAATTCGCATGTATTTCAGAGAGCTTACTCTAAGCTTTTTTGGGTATCGGTCTACAGAAAGTGTAAATCTATCTAGCCTAAAAGCGGATCAACGTCTAAGCGTATTTTTAAAATAGGCTTGCGTGAGGTCTACGATGAAATTGCTTGCTTTTTTGCCGGCTTCTGCGCATCTGCTTAAATCTATCCAGCATATTAAAATTGCTAAAAGCATGTATAACACTGGCCAACACATAATTTGTTTCCTCAAATGTTAGAACTGTTTCTGGGTATATTTGACCTGCTGATTCCAGAAAAGGCACCAGTTTTCTCCCAGCAGGTCTAGTTTTCGAGATATAGAACATTATGCCATATACCAGTCCTTGCCTCTGCTCGCCCATAAAACATAAGGCTATAGCTATAATTATGTACTGCTCAATTTATTATGTGATACACTAAATAAACATAATAATACAAATACTTAAAAGAAAATGGTAGTACCTGAAACTGTACTTATATGATACCAAACAGAACAAGTTTGTTATAAAAATTTCAAGTCATTCGACACCGAAGAAGCTCCTTTTGTACGATTTCCGAGTGTGGCATCTGCCGGAACAATCGCGCATAATATTCCAGCAATAGTCTGCCATCATGTGTGCATCCCATCTTCCTTGATATCGATTTTCCATTGTTTTGATGTCTTGGTGAAATCTTTCACCTTGCTCTTCGCTGAAGTCACCAAGATTCTCTGGAAAGCGATCTAAGTGACTGTGGAGATAATGGACTTTAATGCTCATGTTGCAGCCAAGCTTGTTGAAATGAAGAAGCATATCCTCTACTAGTTGTGCATAATTGTCTGCCTTCTTGTTGCCAAGAAAATTTTTAGTTACAAGAACAAAGGAAGACCAGGCACAAGATTCGATTTCATTCATTGATGGTATGAAAAGTGGGTCATTCATAAGTTGCCTGATCTGTGGACCATCGAAGATTCCAGCCTTCAATTTTTCCATTGTAATTCCTGGTAACTTGTGTACTATGTATTCGAAGCATGAACCTTCTTTATTCAAAGCCCTGACAAATTGTTTCATCAGGCCTAGCTTTATATGTAGTGGTGGCAGTATGATCCTATCTCGTGCCACCAAAGATTCCTTGATTACATTTTGAGCTCCAACCACCATGTCTTTCCTCGAAGGCCAATCTTTTCTTGTCCAATGTTCATGCTTGGCTCTACTGTCCCAAAGCTGACACAAAAAGCAGGGATACTTTGTGTAGCCACTTTGTTGACCAAGGAGGAAATTTACCATCTTCAAGTCTACACAAATTACCCATTGATGTTCTTTGTATTTTATCTTTTCCAGTACTAAAGAGATGGCATTGTACTCTTCTTTCATCCTGGTGGAGTGACCGATTGGAATAGAACCAAATTTGTTGCCGTTATTTAAAAGCACACATTTCAGACTACGTTTTGAACTGTCGATAAAAAGACGCCACTCATCTGGGCTGTAATCCGACAGACCAATTTTCTTCAATAAGTTGCTGATGTCATTACAGAATACTAGGTTGTTGTCTTCGGTAAAGAATGGCAGCAAATCCTTTTCTCTGTTTCTATAAATTGTAATTTTTGTTCCAGGCTGAAGTGCATTCTTTTCCTTTAGTCTGGACGCAAGCAATTCAGAGGACTCTTTGGAAAGATTTAAGTCCCTGATCAGATCACTCAACTCTTTTGGTCAAAACGTTTACTGTGTGAAGTTGATTGGAAACCACTGTCACTGCCCCCACTTTCTTCACTTTCGTCATCTTGTCCGATATTGGACATGCAAGTTTCATCGTCTGAGAGCTGAGGTAGTTCGCGAAAAGGTGGAACTGGTACAATATCCGAATGCGGAACAGGTCTCCTGGCTGAAGGTATATCAGGGTAAGACAACTTGTGACGATTATTTCGATTGATGCCTATGATATTAACCATACAAAAGTAACAGTCGTCGAAGTGGTTTATCTGTTCCCTCCAAACCATCGGTACACCAAATTTCAGGCAGCGTCTCTTTCCAATTGTCCAGTGGCGCAATTGTTCAATACAAGTTTTGCATACTGTATGAGGAGCCCATTGCTTATCTTGATCTCCAAATTTGACACCAAAATAACCTACATATGCTCTCTTTACAAACTCAGAAATCGGTTTCCTGTTTGCTTTTAGTGTGTATTCCCCACAAATGTAGCAGAATATGTCTGGATGGTTAATGCAGCTCCGTCTGGAAGTAGCCATAACCTTAAGGATGTTCGCATCTGAGGAATTAAATGACTAACCTAAAAAATAGTAAGAACATGTAGTTATTTAATGCTCACATTCACAGATTGTTCTTGCGACCAACTCTTAATATGCCCTAAGACGACTGCGGCTGGTCTAGCTTTCAGGAGGCGGTTTATATAGGCTATAAATGCTGACTTCAGCATAATCTATTTACATAGTTCGAAACCATGAAACGCTGTATAAGCACAAATAAATTCTAAATGAGGCCATGAATTTAGTGCTGAGTAAGCTGTAGGCTACGGAATAGTTATTTCGTTGAATCAGCAATATCTCAGCACGCGGCAAAATATGCTGATTTTACATTATAAGGATGTAGGCATTATATGAATCAGCAAGAATTATAATTAGCCATAAATAAAGCTTATTATGACATTTTAGTTTTGCCAAAGACATCGTTTAAAGAGTGGACTGGGTTTTCTTTACAAAATCGACGATATCTCAGAAACTAGACCTGATGCACTCAATCCAATGACATTTTCTGAATCAGCGCCCAAAATTACTCCAAGAACAGGTCTAAAACCGAAGGCAACAAGAAAAAAAATTTTCTGTTGGCCAGTGTAATTGTTACACATCAATAAGTTCCGGGATCTGACAGAAGTGCTGTTTTTATGTGTAAATCGAATTGCCCTGTTTCCGTTTTATTCAGAGTGCATTGTTACAGTCATCCAAGAACTTGTTATCTTAAAATAAGAACTGCTTGAAGTTGATTGAAGTTAAAGATTTAAATTTCCATCACACTTTACAGTCCGGTTCAGTTCTACAATTGAAAGCCACATTCTGGCCACCTGCAAATACAAAAGCAATGATAGTCGTTGAAACAAACATTTTTGACATGTGCGTATCTATGCTCAATGTTATTTATTTTACACGTTATAATAAACTCCGATACAATTAACAAGCCATCTGGAACGATGTACAGTCTTCTTTTGCACTTCGAACAGACTGTCACGGGTATGAATGCAATGTTATAATTCCTTAAAATAAGTTTGAACAGCAGATACGCTTGTGGCTGTGATGCTCACAGTGATCTCGTTTTAGGAAACATTCACCGAGACTTTTATAAATTAATCATATGAGCTTGCAATATTTTTCTGACACTAGACAACATTAACTATTTCATTATCAGAAAAACTATATAGGATATATAAATATTTTAGTGGGAACAGTGTCAATGATTACCAGAGACTTCTTTTGAAAGGCCTATATGAGTACATGTTCACAAAATTATACGTGAACTTAAAATACACTTGCGAGCAATGTAAACGCTAATTAGTAAATTGTTATGAGTGGGCCTAATAATTACTATCTTTTTCAACTAACGCAAATTTCACTTTAGCGGAAATGGATCATTTGGGTTTGCGACATAAATGAAAGTCAATAAACACGTGCACACATGGAATTTGGAGAAATGCAGTTTTGCGAAAATAGTTATAATTTACCAATATTAGTATATATCAGTTTGAATCACCACAATCAGATGCCTGCATGGCTTATTGTGACCAGCTGTTTGCTTATCCACTCGAGTTGCATATCTAATAAATATTTTCCATCGGTTAACCCTGCATTATATGTTAAAACCGCTTTAAAACCGTTTTACCACGAGCTTTTTATTTTTTTTATATTTTTTCTTCGATAGAGTCATCTATAATAGCAGACAACACAATTGGCAAATATAGCATGAAACACGATTGTTATCCATCAGCGTAATATGTAAGCCTGTCAATTTTATTTAATTTGTTTATTCACTTCACTTGGTATCCGCACAAGACCAGTATCTCTGAATCTGAGGAGCGGGGCAACTGTGTAAAATAAACATCGACTCCGCTCAACAGACGCGAACCCTGAAATGTTGGATTACGGGTACATGTGCCCTCATTTGCACATGTAATGTATATGTAGCTTTGTGAAAATACACTCCTGAAACCCATATAAACATTTTGGAATAAGCTGAACATGAGGTTAAAGTAACACACTGTCCCTACTCCTGTTCGGGCCCAGTTGTGGCTTATTTCAGAAATTTTAATGTCGGGCTAGCACGGTCCGTACACGGGACCTTAAATGGGGTGGCGCCCGTTCAAACGGGCAGCGGTGGTGAAGGATATCACCCGTTTAATCCATTGAAAAACGAGCAGGGTCGAGACCATACGGTCGCTATGGAAAACCGTGTAGATTTATATTTACACTATAAAAACTCCTCAGAAACGTTGTCCTGCGGTTGACGGAGACTAAGGCTGGAGCGAAACACGATCTAACCACTAACAATCTAATAACTGTACATTTTTATCATAACAATTTGTACTAGCGATAAATTACTAACCCTACGTGGGTTTATGGCAGGCTTAGTCTTCTAATCTAATCTATAGCGCCATACCAAAATGCATAAAGAATCATAATCACAATCGCTTCAAGTGAAATCGTAGTCAGAATCGTTATCCGTTTTAGAAGCCCACTTGAAATCCGATAAAAGTTGCTATACCATCTATATACTAACGATGCTTGGCATCGCTTAACTTCACTCTGCTTGTTAATGTCGTATTAACCGCACAAAACTGTGAATATTTCTCACTTGCCTGGAGATCATAAGTAGCAGGACGTGTGATGCTACTCGCTCTTATCTCATAACTTATCTCGACGATAGTGTGGCTTTCGACACGGTTGACCACGAGATACTGGTGACACACCTCAGCACATATATGGATTTACTAGTCCATCCATAGGTGACACTCCTACGAAGTCTGTCTATGGGCCTCAAATTTAACCCTGACAAATCCGAGCTTATCTGGTTTGTCCGTTCCTCTAAACTCCTACAGTGCACTGAACTTCTGCTCCCTACTTCCTCCTCCTTACTCTCCCCATCCTCTGCTGTCCGGGATCTTGGAATCATGCTTGACTAAACACTATCTCTCTCAAAGCTCACATAGCTGCAACTTCTCGAATATGCTTGTTTCACCTCAGAAGTATCCGACAACTTCGCTCTACTATAGATTCAGCATAACTGAAAATGCTAATACACAATCTTATTCTTATAAGACTCGACTACTGCAACTCTATACTCTGTGGTCTTTCTGAGTGCACACTTCTTCCCCTAACTAAAATACTGCACTAGGCTTCAACACTATGCCTTGGACTCTCATACCGAGATCACTTCACTCCTGCCCTTTGTTCTCTACACTGGCTTCCAGTAGGCCCCTATGTGAGCGTACCCGCTTCCATGATAATACCATGTAACTTCGTTAAAGGCCGATCCTTTCATCGGTCAGCATCTGCTGGAAAGTATGTTGTTCCTGGAATACGTCCGGTCTTTCATTCACAGTCCCTCCATCTGGAATTCTCTACCTCCTGTTCGCGACTCTCCTACGGAGGCTGTCTTTCGCTCTAACCTTAAAACTTACCTCTTCCAGTCTGCTTATGGTTCTTAATACTTCACATAACCCGGCTTCAAGTGCACTTTTGAACTTTGTAAGGAGGGCATTAACAAATTTTAGTCGTATTGTATTTTATCGCTGGATTTAGCTTAGACAAAACGCAAGAAGTGATCCAAGAAGAGCTCCTCTCATCATTCCCGGATTGGGCTTCGCAACATTTGGTTCGTGACCTGAGAATCCTCATCAACGGAGAACTATCAATGGCTGACCATGGAAACTCGATGTGTAGTTCAGGCCTCTGCTTGTTGCGTCAGATTCGGTCTATACTGCGTAACATATCGTTCAGCATTGCAACGACCTTACTCTATTGCTTTGTTCTGACGCGCCTGACTATTGTATTGCAATTTCATCCTCGCCGACCTGCCGAAATTCAGAACACGCCAGTTTCAGTCCGTTCTGAACTGTGCCACCAGACTACTGGCTAATTTACCGAAGTTCTCTCAGATATCAGGATATGTAACGGATACACTTCATTGGCTTTCTAGCGAGGAAATAATCAAGTTTAAGACCTTCCTCCACGGCCGAGACTCGTCAGTCGGTTCCGCCCCAGCATACATTCGAGAGCTGTTCTGCTTGTCTCAACTACGTCGGAGCGTGTCAAAAGCTTCGTTCGGCTGTTCATACAAAGGCCCACATACAAGCATCTATACATGCATCCTTACATGCATACATACATACATACGAAATAATTATTATTGTAAATCTAAACACTAAATTGTATGTAATATGTTCTACGTGGAGAGTGTTGCGACAGTTTAGAGAGAATTCAATTAATTGTAGTTGGAAAGTTTTTCGCTAAACCACAACCTCATCGCCTTCACAATAAGTTAATATAATAAAATCGGGTCTCTTTTTGACAAACGATTGTTCGTGAATTTGGGCATGTATGACATATAAATATCATTAAGTCTTATACAGTGGGGCAACCAACAATACGTAGTGCAAGAATAAACGATCCCACGATTGTCGTAGTTTTACGATGATTTCAGACTCGACTCTATTGTTTGGCCTAGTTATGATTCGGAAAGAAATTGTTTCTTCGTCATTTCTCCATTCCATCAGGGGAGCTATGTTGCCTCGAAACCTAACACTGCACCACAGTCGTACAGAATCATCTTCCAACAGCGAAGCATTTGATCCAGTTAGATTGGTACCGCATTCAGGAACAGAGGCTGTTGTGGGGGAAAAACGATCCACAACAAAATTAAACGTACAGTAACAGTTTGATCTTACATTTGGGAGTGCGGCTAATGCGATCTTTCAGTGATAACAGTGTAACTACTGTCAGCGACATAGATGTTGTGTTTTTCTTCAGAGTGTTAGTTACAGACTGTTACTATTGTTGTTTAGAATATGTATTTAACAAATGTACAAAGCATCAGTCGTTTAATTGTTGTTATTTTTGTCAATGCAATTTCTTAAAGATTTATATCTGCTGGTACTAATATCAATGCCACTAACTACTGTACATACATTGAATGGCATCAATTAATTAAACATTAGATTGAGATTGAGAGCGAACTGAGCAGTTATCGAATGTCTGATGGAAATGAACCAAGATTTCCCATTTTTATCCGTTAAAGTAACAAGTCGTCTAGCTTACTGATTACAATGCTCGACAATGAACTGGCAATTTCACGTTACGTGCTGAATTTTAAAATGTGTCATATTAGTCAGAGACATGTGTATACATTAACTACGAGTAGGTCTACACTTCTGAATGACGAGCTTATAACATCAAAGCTGCCATGATTCTGTGCTTCCATTGTTTATATGAAATCCAGTAGGCCTATCCCATTCAAAAGAAACTTGGCTGCAGGTATGGGTTGGATTATGACAAGAGGTTCTAGCTAACCAAGAACTTACCAAGAACAATCAACTCGGCAGCATGACTCGAATCGTCAGATATATTGGCATTCGTTGAGCTTTCGTTGTTTTCTACGCAAAAATAAGTTCCAGCGTCTGACAGTCTCGTCTTGATAATCTGTAAATCGTACTGTCCGGGTTCAGTCTTGTTGATTCTACAATTGTCACAGTCGGAATCTGTCGAATTTTTACTAAAAAACAAACTCCTATATCCCTTTGATCCGGCTCGCGTGTATTTCCACCAAACGGAGTTATGTGATTCAGTTAGGCAGTTGAATGTGACAGACTGACCGACGACAACAGCTGCATTCAGAGGAAAATGAGATACTGATTCTCCATTACCTGTAATGTAAATATTTTAATTATTATAATTTGCACACATTATTTTGCTAGCAGTGTATTTTGAAAACAGCTAGGGCACTCCAAGTAGCTGTTCAATTTCAACACCTGAGATGAGGCTTGGCAGCCTTAAGAACATGCTCCTAGTAAGTCTAGACCTCCATGGGTTTTCATTCCCCATGAACAATCAATAGGACTATAGCAGAGAAATCTGAACTCAGCTTGCTGGACAAGATTTTTATCGATTTTGTACCCTAGATCGATGATTTGAGTTCCTGTTGATGTTCAAGAAACTGATTTCATGTAAGGACAAATGTGGTATTTCTGGGTGAAATCTTGGTTTTGTCCAGAGATGAAACTTGTCCATGAGATATAACAAACAAACATACATACATACATAGACACATACATAAATGCATACATACATTAGAATTAATTACAGAAATTGTGAAATCTAAGACTAAATTTTATGTGGCGCATTTTACATGGTGAGTGGTGCGACAGTTTGGCGCTTAGCATGCTAGGCTGTCGATCAGTAGGTCTGTGTTTCAAAGCAGTCACAAGAGACTTATATTCAAGAATTTTTTCTTTACTGGCGATCTCTAGCGAATTCTTTAATAAACTGACTATACTGACTCTACACTGACGTCGATTAAACGGTGAGGACAGGATTTGATATCCGCCATTATAGGCCGAGGTTGAGAAAATGAAGTCACTAACACTTCATAAATTTGCAAAGTTATCAGATGTGGACGAAGGAAATTATCTTCTTCATTGACTATATCTGATCTACATGTAGGTCTACGGACTAGGTTTACCAAAGCCGAGTTCATTTTAAAGAAACCTGTATTTGTGAAGATGGCCCACTTTGCTTAGGTGTGATTTCTTCAGACTATTTCTACCTTCATAGGTGTTTGTTTGCTTTTCACTACAGCTGCGAAGTGTTGCTTTGTTTTACGATTAGATCATCTTGTCAGTGCATATTTGTCTTGTCTTCTCTTTAGCCGTCTCCGTTCCGAAGTTTGACCACACTACAGACCATTCGTTTCCAATCATTTCTATCTCCTTTTCCTCAGTAAATGACACACTGTAAATCCTATCGATGTCTTTATTTTATCAATCCATGCCATTCTCAGTCTTCCACGTGATTGTGATCCGGATGTACCTTGCGTTATTTTTTTTCCTAACTATCTCCATCCTTCCTCATTAAATGGCCAAAATATGTCACTACTCATGGTAATATTTGCTTAGCATTTCAACTTTTCATGGTTTTTAGTCAACTCATTTATATCTGTTGCCTGCATTTAAGATAAAGATGGTTTGGTTTTTGTTTCTCCCGTCTGTCTAGCATACACAATTTGCTGCGGTCAACATCAATTTATTTCCATTTTCTTTTTTATAAGTAGGATTTTGAAGCACATTACGATAATAACTATGAAATCGAATTGAAAACAAAACTGAAACCATACTTTTTCTGATCCAGTGTGATTCGCAGAAAGTGGTTTTGCTATAGCAAAACAAATTGTGTTTCAAACAGTTGCAATGTTTCAGTAAATTTAATTTGCAGACGAAAACTATCTCTCTTTGTAAATTAAATAACTTTTTTAATCAGTTTATTTTACACCGTAGTTTGATGTTAATTCGGAGTACGTAAAATACTTCATTAGAATTTATTCTAAAGGCATGGCGTATATTCTTTAATATACGACATCACAGCTGTTAAGTTCATTCATATGCGAACAGCTTTAATTTTCTATTAATCTGTGTTGATCTGAAATATCAATAACATAACAATTAGACGACAACTTGAAGGCCTACATGAATTCGCCATTTATAGTCTGTTGAAAATAAACTCAGGCGTGAAGCTGTGAATGTGTGAGCTAAACATATTTAGCAGCTGTAAGGTTGAAGCTCTATAGATTTTTAAAAAGGACTAACTGCCTGCACTGAATAATAATTATTTATAGATTGAGACGTCTATTGCAGAGGCGTGTAGATAACCGACTGATGAGTTTGGCGATCTGCTAACTTTAAATAGATTTGTTCATTCTCTGGCAGATCCATGGTTTCGTAATTGATCGAAGGGCTAGGCATCCGATCTGCTTCCATTTCAGCGCTTTTGAATTCTGGCCTCGCTGTCTGCATTTCTGCTGCAATGTGCGATGAAGTCAGTTCTTTGAATTACACATATTACGCATTTTAAAAAACCTATATTATAATTATTACAATATTGTCAGAGTTAGCTAATTGTAACACTTGACAGAATGCACATGGCTAGCTAAATGTACCACTTGGCAGAATACGTTGTGTTTATTATAAGCAAAGTTTTAAAAAATGCAAGGAATCCCTATTACTTATAAATAAAATCTTATTTAAAAAAATAAAATGATAGGCCTACGTAGAAATAACGACACAAATAAAGGAAGTAAATATTAGCATAATTATAAGTATCTTGGATTTTACCAAAACTCCTCATCAGTCAAAAACACAGTGAGTTTATAAGGGTTACACAGCATATAGACAGATTTCTCTTAGGCCTTTGCGTAAATGGCTGCTGTATAAATTGGCATGTGCAGTACTATATTAAACCTAATCTTGCTTTTTTAAGCTAACATAGAAGCTGATTTAATAGCTGTGAGGCCGTAACATGAGCAAATGGTTGCATTTTACTATTAGCCTTGTGTCAATAGACTCAGATCTTACTGTTGCTACATGAAACGCTACATGAGTAAAACTTAGACAATGACGTGCAGTAACTTAGTGAATGCATAAAATTATGCCAAAATTATTATTAATTAGAACTACCAGAGCACCGGTGTCTAATGAACAAGGCATCAACGGATGGCGCATCAAATTTAAGCCTCATTCAGGTCAAGATCCAGAAGATCAAAATCATTATTAATTCTTCAAAATTAGAGAAAATATAACGCGTTCGGACACGTATTTGGTCTAATTAATGTTTCAATCACATATCTATGAGACATTCTACGTGTGATGATAGATTTCATTTTGTGCTGTTTGTTTTTAAAAAACAGAAAATGCAAATAACGACAAAGCATTAAGACAACTGAGAAGAAGAAGACGCAGAATTTAGAATATAAAGAAGTTTTTTCATGAACGATAGGAATTTACAAACCCTTCTTTAGTCTTTTTAATACAATTATGCAAATAGTAATTGCTGCGAAGGTCGTTATTCCCAATATGGCGACGACGACAATCAATACCACAACTACTGTTTCGTTGCATAAACAGATTTCTGTAACAAAAGTAATAAAATTTCATAAGAGACAAGTTGCATTTTACATGTATGCATGTATGTATGAATGTATGCAAACTAGATATGCATGTATAGATGTATATTTTGGAAGAAAGCAAGCAAGTAAGTAAGGCATTCATTCGCTTTGTTGCTCGTTTCCTCACTCGCTCCAGGCAAATAGACACACGGAAAGGTAGAAAGATGCATAGAGACGAAACGCGAGAGAGAAAACACATAAACAGCACGAAAACAGGCCAGTTAATTGCAAATCGAGACCAGCGTAATAATACTTTCGCCAGTCGCGATATTTGTGAGATGAAGGACAAAAACCTAAAGATCAAAGATAAGTAGATTAAAACCTGGATGTAATACATAAAGTGAATTTATCTCACTTCGACTGACTATGGTCGCTGCTGTTTGAGTAGTTTCAACTCCGGTAGGCTTGCACTGCCAACTTCCAATAATCGTGTTATAGTCTTTTATACGCAGTGAACCGACACTTGAAGAATAATTGCCTGTAATTATGATGAAATACAATTTTCAACTTATAAGATTTTTTAGCTCTTTGGACTCGCCTATGTTGTCATTATTAAGTTTACAACATGCTCATAACAGTTCTTATCATCACCTGAGCATGTATCCTTTGGACGTTCTGGTTGCCGACTTATCTTTGTCCGACATAGGACTACTCTAGCGCAACCAATGAACCAATGATGGTCAGTTTAATTGATCCGCGCACTAAGAAATCGCTTGATCATGTTCGAAAAAGTTCTATCGAATCATTTGGTCATGCTTTCATTTCCGTGGAATAACCTTATAATAACCCCATATTAACATATATACTACAGAGATGGCATATCGGAATCTTGTCAAAGATTTGTCCAGGACTTTCGCATGCGGGTTTCGAATCCGGACTAGCCATACGAAAATAATTTGTGGTCGAGTCGTGAAACTTCAACTGCAGGACCACGCTTCTGAGGGCTAATGACAACGTGCAGTGAATCGACAATTATCTTACCTTACCTTACGTTTTCATTTTCAATATTTTTTAAAACGCGTTCTTGAGTAACTATATCAGGCGTTGCAGTATCTCGCTAAGATTCTGATATTATTTTACAAAATATAGATTGCAAATAGTATGGCTTTTCTCACTTTGCATTCAAATGAAAATACTGATCAGTAACTATATTACCCCATTCGCACGTATAGATATCTCCACTGCAGACTGTCAGGAAAGCATTTGCGTTGGCAGATCGCTTGTTAACAAAGCAAGAGCTTTCAAATGTGCAGTGAACACTGTCATTCGAACCAATGCATGACGCACTCAAAGAAGAGTCTTCCGTTTTCAACCACTCAAGTTCTGGGATAAGATTTCCAGCGTAACGAAAACTGCAGACAATGTTTCTCCACGGAGACACTGCACTCTCGTCACAAGATGGAGTTGGATCTATGCAAATAATCTATATATGTTTGTAATACATTAATTCCTTAATAACTTTTGCTTCTACGAAAACACGATATAAAAATTTAACAAAGACAAATATGGAAAAAGAGTTTTACAATTCCGGCGTACACGGAAATTGGAAACTTTTAAAAAATTAACCATTTATTTTAAATCAGTAACTTCAAGGCTGAACAAGACCAAATATTATATATGAAAATATAGGAATACCGCATGGCCTCAAACTTTGCACTGTGTGCCAATTTCAAATCGCAAGAGACAGTAAGGAGACGTACACTGACATAACTAGAAAACGAGAAACAAGAAGCAGCAGAGTTCAGATACAGATATACAAAGAGATATATATATTATATTTATATATATATATTATAAACGACATACGCCCAAGACAAAGCAGTTGCTGCTGTTGTTGATGAATGTGATGTTAATTCCATTCCAATTCATCATCATCGTCATCGTTGTTGTCGTCGTCGTCATCAACAACGAATTGTTCTAAGTATGATGCAAAGATGTTTCTTACCTAGAACAGTGATCTCTGCGGAGAAGGGTATTTTAGCAACTCCGTCGATGCAATCATATCGTCCGGCGAGTGTTGTAAGCACAGGATCAATAACGAGAGCAAACTGGCCAACTGCATTACGTTGTATTCTGTAGGCTTTGGAAATATTTGGACCTGTTTGGTTGCCGCGAGATATCCAATCGTCTTTACCACTGCCATAGCGAATTAAATGCCAATCAAGTGGACGGGATGTATTCGTGATGCAGTCCAACTCAACTCTGTCTCCCATTAAGGCAATCGTGTCACGAGGCCCCGTAAGTAAATAACCATCGACGGATTCAGATAATAATGCTGTTAACACAAAAATTGAGAGTTATGACAGCAGAACCAATTTAATGAATTACACCCATACATGCAACGTATAAATACAAACAAAACGACATGGGTTTTCAGGCACTGGTATCGAAATTCACCTGAATGTTGTCTTGAATATGAGCAACGTTTCTGCTAGGAAGGTTTACTAAACAGACTGAGACCGCGTATTGTCATAAATGTATTAAAAACACATAAATTATACATTAATTTGCTCCTATATATTCACATGAGACAGCATCGGCTTTCACTAAATGAGAAGTGACTTTGATTTGGTGACTTGGTAGCCTATTATGATATAACAACTGAGACCCTCCCAGCAAGATCCTCAGCATCAATGTCTCATTAGTCCGTTGCACTTCTGCGTATTCACCGTTGGGTTATGTGTTCCAATCAGGAATCAGATGGATCAGTGGTAGTGGCGCTTTTCTACCCACTGATACATGCAGCTTATCCAAACAAATGAGCCTTTCTCCTCTATCGGACCTTCCTTTTTCAACGGACTTCGCTTGATTATGTGCAATGTTTAGTTTGACTCGCCTAACCATGCAGTCAAATTTACCTAGACACGTATGTGTTTAAATCAATCAGATAGCCACATATGCAGAACCAGCAAAAGAGAAATATATTGATATTTTACCTTGAGAAATTAAAATCTGGCAAACCTGACTCAAAACCAAGAGTTTGAAATGGCACACTTTACTGAATCTTTTCGCCATCTTTCTTTTCCCGCAAAATGACAGCTAAACTATTTTAACCGCTCCACTGGACGGCTAATTGCCATACATCAACAAAATTGCCCAATATGATGGTATATTGAATTACTAGCTCAAGCTAAATAAACTAAAGTTGGTTTCTGTTAATGCCCAGGGCGACTTGTTTTGTGTTTAAACTGCGCTCGAGGCTGTCTGCCTTAATAAATTGAAACTGGATTGCGACCTCATTGCTGTCACAAAAAATGACTGCTTGTAAAAATTTTGGTACAATATTTCATGTCTGAATCCTTTGCGCTTATAAGCCAAAATAGAAAATAATTTGTATAGCGCTGTAGTGCCAAATGTTCGGAACTGTAACAATCATTTCAGAAGCATTGACATTAACTTCAAACCGGCTGGTAATAGATCCACTAGGTTGTAATGGACTGTAATTAACTGCTAGGCTGGCAAGGTCGAAGTGTTGGCTAATGTATGAATCATTTAAAATTATTGCATCTTTTTGCGCTCTACACAATCCACTCTGAACTCATCAAAGCAAATACCCTACTCCAGTTTATTGTGTGGTCCATAATAAGCAACAAGCGGCTCTAAATGGCATAGTCTGCGGGTGTGGTGCCAGATCACTTCCACGGAAAAGAAGGTTCCTACTTCTCTCACTGTTGACACAACATGAACAGGCTAATTTTAAAGTATCCTGTTGCCTTGATAGTAGAAACCCACCAATCGCCTGAGTTCTGTACTTATGAAGTCGTAAGTAAGACAAAAAACAAAATTTTAACGAACGAAGAGGCAAAAAACGCTATCGACAAAGCAGTTCATTGTTAGAAACATATTTACACGCCCTGATCAAGTGAATCAATTACAATATTTTATATAACCGTTTTGCCTGGATCTGATTTGGTTCTCACCGGAGAGTGTTGAAAAGGCTGCTAATTCTAATTATAAAGCAACAGTTGTCACCAGTCTAAAGGGTAAGGCGTAAGCTTGAATTGGGAATTTACAATGCATAGTTATGAAACAAATGGTGATTTGCGTGTGGCTGTGTATTACCGGTGTTGGGCATGATAACTGTGAACGATGCACATAAAGCATTTATTTGATATCTTGGCCTGTTTCTTATCGCATTTTTAGCATATAATACACTTGGGGTCGTCAAAAGTAACTACAAGGCCCTGCGATCTCCTTCACAGAACTGCAGAATTCATATCAAATCACAGCAGACGGATTTGCAAGGATTCTTAATTTTGTTTAAAGTTGACATTTTCAATTGAAGAGAAAACTAGACAAATAGGTCGGCGGCATCGCCACATTTAAAAAAAATTATTTTCCTTTATCCTTCTTTCTTATTTTTTAGACATTTTTTGCAGCGAATACAAGAGGATCTAGAGTGCTAACACATTTTCTGTTGAGGGGATTGTTGCAGTTCAACCTACCACTACCAAATGATACCCGAATTTGAAGCAAATGCTGATGACAATATCAGAACGCTATTCTTTGAGCAAAATTCTAGTTTACTTGCACACAGAGGAATGTGTTGCTGAAATGACGTCCGGAACGGAGGTTTATGATTCCAACCTCTGCCATTAATTTTACTTAACTATACCCTTGTTAATCAGTAACATAAAATATGCTCACAACATTGTAATTATATATAATTCAGGATCAGTATAAATTCTTAGTTAGAAGTTTGCATCATGTACTTATGAAATTTTGGCCTCGGCAACACGAAGTCACGCATTACTTGTTATGGCTGATTGAATAAAATTATAATTCTAAATAACAAGGTTTAAAATTCTAAAAAATCTATTTTTCAATATTTTTTAATTTAGAGATATGCTACAGAAACTTGAGTAGCGGCATAACCAACTTTAAACAATCTTGTGTTGCTTTTCCCGTCCTTTCTCTATCCTTTTATTTTTCTTTTCTCTCTGTTTCTTTTTCTGCTTTTACTGCCTGTGTATCAGTGCCACCCAGGGTTGAATCACCCTAATTGTCTCTTTCGTTAAGCAAGCACAATATTTCTCATCATTTGTGATGTAAATAAAAAAGCACACTGACAATTTAACATTTCGTTGTTCTGTTTAACACTTCCGAGATTTCGTTTCGCTTGTTCAAGTGGTGCGTGATTAAATGTTTAATTATCTTGAGTAACTACAAGTGGAAAAGAAACTTAATAACTATCTTTTGAGTTCAAAGATGAAACACTTTGTTTATATGGAAATGCTAATTAGTACAAAAGTAAATAGTCTTGCATTATTAACTGGAGTCTTTTGCCTTTGCTGTTCTGGCAGACTATAGTGAGAAAAATTACAGCCTATCGCTGAGTCTTCATCAAATAGTCAATGCATTTTATGTATTACTAAACAACAGAATAAGTATCCTATTCAAAAATATATTAATTTGGGGATTGGTAGTCACAGAAAATGAAATAGTTTTGCAGCATTTACTGAAGTGGGTAGCGTGTAGGAAAAACGTCATTCCAAAATCATTTCTGAATATGCATCGTTTCTTTTTCTCTTTTGCTTTCTTTGGCCAGGTGTCTAGTAACGTGAAGAAAGTGATGTATAGTTTCCTGGCTGTGGCGGTTGTTGATCGATTATTCCGAGTTCTGTATATCCTGCCTCAGTTATTGGCACATTCAGAGAGACAGATAAGCCTAAAGATTGGTGTGCTGCTTCGTGTATTTCTTCGTATTCAGCAAATGGCCTTGCATTTTGCGAACCAACAGCAGTCGAATATGAATTTTGCACTTTCTTGGCTGAAATGAAAAATAACGAGAACATAAACGCGTTTATATGGAAATTTTAAATATGTCAGTTTAAGAAAGAATAGAATATGTGTTCTTTATAAAGAGACTAATCAATCCGTTTCTATGAAAGAAAAGAAAATAATATTAACCTTACGTGTGGAAATTAATTAAACCATACAACCCTCAAGCTATTCCAAAAAGGATTATACACTTACAGATTTCAAGAAGTAACACTTTACTATATATTAACATGACGCACTTTATTAAAAGATCATGAAAGTAACCATTTTTAATTCTTTTGAATGCAATGATGCAACCGATGAATGACGTAATTGTTGAGGTCGCCAGTATGACGACAGCAATGCCAAGTCCAATAACAGTTGCGGTATAGGTACTAGCAGCTTCTGAAAACGTATTAAGAACATCACTATTTGCGTACTATTATATTCATTAAGTTCTTTATTTTTTCTCTACAGAACATTGCTTATAAATTGTTATTTTATTTTAAAGGAGCAAATCAATAAATAAAACCGGCGTTTGAATGTCGCAAAAAAGCTTCACATGTTACATCGATGAAAGAAACTTCACCATCCAAAACCAGCAAAGTACACGTTCGAAAAACGAAATAGATACTGACATAAACAGTTATCATGCTTAAACTATTATATCATATTCCTTTGATTCAAAATAAACATACAGTTGTAGATAGAACATTTAATCTAAACTAATCCTCTTTCTTCCCATTTCTCTCAGCTTAAACACAACCCACCCTAACCTCCTCTCCCTCCTCTCTCTGGGTCTCCTGGCAACCAGATTTGGTTCTTGACTTGGTATCTTTGGACAACCCCACGGACTTGACGCAGCCCTCTTAAAAATGCTGGTGTTCTGCGATTAGCTTTTAGGTGGTGCTTTAGAAATTTCGAGTTTGGGACTACGATTACGATTACATGTGCTTTACCTTCTGATTTAGGCATTGCTGACGCAGTTTCTCGCGTAACGAGGATATGAAGTTTCATCCATTCTAAAGACAAATCATTGCTTACGGACAGTTGAAGCACATCAGAAGAATTCAATTACTTAGACTCTTAAAATCATCTTATTAAACAGCATTCTCATCATCTTCACAATCATCTATTGGAATGAATGTCGGGTCATTTTAAGACAAACGACTGCGATTACGATTACATTTGCCTTACCTTCTGATACAGACATTGCTGATGTAGATTCATGTGTAGCGAGAATATGGAGTTTCATCCAATCTGAAGATAAATCATTGCATATGGACTACTGAAGCACTTCAGAAGAATTCAATTACTTAGACTTTAAAAGACATCTTATTAAACAACATTCTCATCAACTTCACAATCATCTATCGGAATGAATATCAGACCACTTTATGATAAACGATTCTCATGACCTATAAATATTATTAGGTCTCATACATTGCGACAATCTAAAATATTAATGTTGCGTGCAAAAAGTATATATTATTTGTTCATGGTAGATATGTTGATAAAGTGGTCAGCAGGATAAATGCGACTAGGGAAGGCGAAACCTATAGACACCAATACGAAGTAATATTGCTATTAGAAGCTAGATAAATACTTTTTAAGATGCACATACACAATTAAGTGGAATCACTGAATTGTTAATTAGCAAACACTATTAATTGATAAAAGTTGTTTAGTCTAAGTATAAGCGAAGGCAAATTTATTGCATGAATATGTTCTAAGGTACAGTATCTGGAATAGATTTTAACGTGTCTTCTACTTGCATGTTATATGCTCTGTTGTCCACATATGCATGTATTTCGGTGTATTCTTAGCGACACTGTTAATTCGAGCATGTTGGTCAGAAAACGACTGACTGAAATATGTTGTGCAAGAATAAACGATCCCACGATTGTCGTCGTGTTTCAGTTTTACGATGATTTCAGACTCGACTCTATTGTTTGGCCTAGTTATGATTCGGAAAGAAATTGTTTCTTCATCATTTCTCCATTCCATCACTGGAGCTATGTTGCCTCGAAACCTAACACTGCACCACAGTCGTACAGAATCATTATCTTCCAACAGCGAAGCATTTGATCCAGTTAGATTGGTACCACATTCAGGAACAGATGCTGTTGTGGAGAAAAACGATCCGCAACAAAATTAAACGTACAGTAACAGTTTGATCTTACATTTGGGTGTGCGGCTAATGCGATCTCTCAGTAATAACAGTGTAACTACTGTCAGCGACTTAGATTTTGTGTTTTTCTTCAGAGTGTTAGTTACAGACTGTTACTATTGTTGTTTAGAATATGTATTTAACAAATGTACAAAGCATCAGTCTTTTAATTGTTGAGTTATTTTTGTCAATGCAATTTCTTAAAGATTTATATCTACTGGTATTAATATCAATGCCACTAACTACATACATTGAATGGCATCAATTAATTAAACATTAGATTGAGATTGAGAGCGAACTGAGCAGTTATCGAATTTCTGATGGAAATGAACCAAGATTTTCCATTTTTACCCGTTAAAGTAACAAGTCGTCTAGCTTACTGATTACAATGCTCGACAATAAACTGGCAATTTCACGTTACGTGCTGAATTTTAAAATGTGTCATATTAGTCAGAGACATGTGTATACATTAACTATAGGTCTATACTTCTGAATGACGAGCTTATAACATCAAAGCTGCCATGATTCTGTGCTTCCATTGTTTATATGAAATCCAGTATCCCATTCAAATGAAACTTGGCTGCAGGTATGGGTTGGATTATGACAAGAGGTTCTAGCTAACCAAGAACTTACCAAGAACAATCAACTCGGCAGCATGACTCGAATCATCAGATATATTGGCATTCGTTGAGCTTTCGTTGTTTTCTACGCAAATATAAGTTCCAGCGTCTGACAGTCTCGTCTTGATAATCTGTAAATCGTACTGTCCGGGTTCAGTCTTGTTGATTCTACAATTGTCACGGTCGGATTCTCTCGAATTTTCACTAAAAAACAAAATCCTATCTCCCATTGATCCGGCTGGCGTGTATTTCCACCAAACGGAGTTATGTGATTCAGTTAGGCAGTTGAATGTGACAGACTGACCGACGACAACAGCTGCATTCAGAGGAAAATGAGATGCTGATTCTCCATTACCTGTAATGTAAATATTTTAATTATTATAATTTGCACACATTATTTTGCTAGCAGTGTACTTTGAAAACAGCTAGGGAACTCCAAGTAGCTGTTCAATTTCAACACCTGAGATGAGGCTTGGCAGCCAAAGAACATGCTCCTAGGAAGTCTAGACCTCCATGGATTTTCATTCCCCATGAAAAATCATGTGGACTATAGCAGAGAAATCTGAACTCAGCTTGCTGGACAAGATTTTTTATCGATTTTGTACCTTAGATCGATGATTTGAGTTCCTGTTGATGTTCAAGAAACTGATTTTATGTCAGGACAAATGTGGTATTTCTTGGTAAAATCTTGGTTTTGTCCAGAGATGAAACTTGTCCATGAGATATAACTTTGGTCCTTTTTGATTGTGATGAGTTGACAGCGCATGAGGCTTCCTTATCATCATCTGACTCTTCTGCAACGATCCCAAATGATGAATCAGATTCAAATTGTTCAATCTTCAGCCGAACTCCTCCGTCTTCTAAGCGCTCCTTGGGTCCCTATTTGCAAAGGGGCTGATCATGTCAACAGAGCCAATCGCCCGGACATCTCTTCTGCACTGTCTTCTGGGATCATTAGTTTTAGGGTATTATATTTTACTGTTGCATAATGGTAACCGCTGTAGTAAGTAAGTAACATTTACCAAAGTCAATGGCACTGCATTTACACTATTCAACCCAGTTATGATAAACCTAAAGAATTATAATCCTAAGGGCCATCTCTAACTATTGTACATTGAACAGTTTATTTGCACAGTGTGTTTGCTGCATAAATGGAACAAATTGAGGTTTAGATTTTAAACTTTCATTTTTAAGGGTCACCCTAATAATATATACAAGCATACATGCATACATATATACATGTATACGCACATAAAAACACATTCATACAAGTAAACATACATAAATACACACATATATACACCAACATACATTTATGTGCAAAGATTCATATATACATGCATGTACATATATACAACAAACATGTACATACATGCATACATACATACCTGCCTACATACAAACAAGAGTCACTCATACATAAATACATACATATACCCACACATGAATACATACATATACAAAGATTTTGTTAATGCATTGCTGTTTAGTTCGATGACCTTGTTTGTAAGATATGCTTAGTTTTCACACAAAAATTAATATAACCCTTACTAAGACAACTCTTTAGTGTTAGACGAGAAGGAAACTTACTCCTTTCTCCTTTAAGTTTGATCTGCAGAATAGTGTTTTAATTTATTCGGTTATTTGCAGATATGTCCAGAACTGCTCAAACACTAACGATAACGCTTAAAGCCGATTATGTGAACAAACGCAACTTACCTGACAAAGATATTAACAACAAAACTGTGGTGAGCGGCATGGCGATGTTTAAAAAAACGTTAATGCGTATTGTTATTTGCATATATTTCAGAGAGCTTACCCTAGGCTTTTTGGGTATCAGTTTATAGAAAGTGTAAATCTGTCTAGCCTAAAAGCGGATCAGCAATGTTAATGAATTTTAAAATAGGTCTGCGTGAGGTCTACGATGAAATTGCTTGCTTTTTAGCCGGCTTCTGCGCAGCTGCTTAAACCTATCCAGCATATTAAAATTGCTAAAAGCGGCAGTAATACATGTATGTATTTGTGTTTCTTTGTATCTGAACATTTAAAGCACCTTATAAGAACCTTAGTGAGGGACTGTGCGATAGTCTAATAGCGTGCTGGACGGTAAACCCAAAGGTATACTATCGTGTGCCCTCTAGCGAACTCTGCCTGAACTGAGTACATCGACCGTACACCATCGGTGGAATGATCAGGCGACTAGCGAGAGGCCTGGCCACCCGCTCTCATATGTCGAGGCTAAAAGAATGAAGTCGCTAACACTTCATACTCCTAGCTGCAGTTGTATTTCTTAATGAGGTGTTATATGCTTCAGACTGGTCTATATTCCCAGCTGTTTTAATATAATCAGATTTTATGCAGATTGAAAATACCCGTAAGCTGAACTAAACTATTATAATACGTAAATCCATTATACATGTGCGTAGAACATCATAATTAATATTGAAAAACGTCTTGTTTTTACTTCATCATTTCATTCAAACGCTGATGCGTATACAACAATCATTAGGCATGCTATGGGGATGGTGTTTGAGGTTGAAGCGGAGAGAAAGAGATAAGAGGAAGGGTAAGTTGGTGCTACAACCGCTTTGTTAGGGTGCCCGTGGAGATGTTCTAGTCCCTCGCTACGGCACATCAGCATCACGACACTGCGCAATCTTGCACACCGGTCCATACCTTTGAAACAGTCTTCTTGCCAACATACGGAGGGCTACTGTTCCTTCTAGCTGCGCTCAAGCTATATTTTCTTCTTATGTTAAGAGTTACTTAACACACAGTTGTTTAGATCCATAGGCAGCATTTTTGAGAGGCCCTTACAGGACTTTATCCAATAGCCCAGATATAGTGGTCTCCATACATACATACATGCATACATACATACATACATACATACATACATACATACATACATACATACATACATACATACACACATATACAAACAAACAGACAAACAAACATACATACATATATAGACACATACATACATAAATACATACATACATTAGAATTAATTACAGAAATTGTGAAATCTAAGACTAAATTTTATGTGGTGCATTTTACATGGTGAGTGGTGCCACAGTTTGGCGCTTAGCATGCTAGGCTGTCGACCAGTAGGTCTATGTTTCAAAGCAGTCACGAGAGACTTATATTCAAGGATTTCTTCTTTACTGGCGCTCTCTAGCGAATTCTATAATAAACTGACTATACTGACTCTACACTGATGTCGATTAAACGGTGAGGACAGGATTTGATATCCGCCATTATAGGCCGAGGTTGAGAAAATGAAGTCACTAACACTTCATAAATTTGCAAAGTTATCAGATATGGACGAAGAAAATAATCTTCTTCATTGACTGTATCTGATCTACATGTACGGACTAGGTTTACCAAAGCCGAGTTCATTTTAAAGAAACCTGTATTTGTGAAGATGACCCATTTTGCTTAAGTCTGATTTCTTCAGACTATTTCTACCTTCATAGGTGTTTATTTGCTTTTCACTACAGCTATGAAGTGTTGCTTTGTTTTACGATTGAATCATCTTGTCAGTGCATATTTGTCTTGTCTTTAGCGTCTCCGTTCCGAAGTTTGACCACACCATAGAGCGTTCGTCTTCAATCGTTTCTGTCTCCTGTTGTCCTCAGTAAATGACACACTGTAAATCCTATCGATGTCTTTATTTTATCAATCCATGCCATTCTCAGTCTTCCACGTGATCGTGATCCGGATGTACCTTGCGTTATTTCTTTTCCTAACTATCTCCATCCTTTCTCATTATATGGCCAAAGTATGTCAGTGCACTACTTATGGTAATATTTGCTTAGCATTTCCAGTTTTCGTGGTTTTTAGATAGGTCATTTATCTCTTTTGCCTACAGCTCAGATAAAGATGTTTTGGTTTTTGTTTCTCCTGTCTGTCTAGTATACACACTTTGCTGCGGTTAATACTAATTTATTTCCATTTTCCTTATGTTATAAATAGGATTTACAAGCACATTACGATAATAACTATGAAAACGAAATAAAAGCAAAACAGCGACTAGACTGTTTCTGATGTAGTATGATTCGCAGAAGGTGGAGGCTATCATAAAAATAATTGTATTTCAAACAGTTGCAATGTATTTTTAGTAGAATTAATTTGTTGAAGAAGACTTCTCTCTTTTTAAATTAATCAAAATTTTTAATCAGTTTATTTCATCTGTCTGTGATTGTTCAAACCCTAATGACAATAGAATACACAAGATACAATTATTCTTATATTTCACTTCGGAATAACTCGGATTCTGATTCTAAAAATGCACATAATTAGCTCTGAAATATGACCAATATCAATACATTTTATTTAACTACTGAAAAAGATGCTGAGGAAAAAAGTAAACATAAGACATTAGAATCGTTAATTAACAAGAAGTATTAATGAGCGTACTGTAATCGGTGACGATGCTTAGGCCTACTATATGTAGCACCAATATATATAATTCTTAGGTATTCAGCTAAATATGGAAAAGATTCGGTCTTGAAACCTGTTGCTCATGAATTGGTATTTAAGCCCCTGGCTTTTTAAAATTGCCAGTGTACTGTATTCTACTTACTTTATGCTTTCAAAGACATACAAAATACGGCATATTTGGCGTCTATTGTTCTTATTTTGAATAATTAATGTTCTAATGTTTTGATGTGATGTTATATATATAATAAGATACATTTATGGTTGAAATACATATACATATATAATTATAATTCAATTACTCGAATACATATATTAATGTTCACATGTTACAACAGCTATACCTAGGCCCTGTTCTGGAATCATGGGTTTGTTACTTACAGGCCTACTCATGACAAGTATTATGCCAATAATGAATACACCAAAAACGTAATAATGAATGATTCTGACAACGGTTTTATAAATGTGTTTAGGACAATCAGTATCGCCATAATTGTATTTGCAAGCATAGACACAGTTTTCAGTTCATTACTGTTGCCAGTAAACACTATAATTGTAATTAATGTAATATTTATAATCAATATTTATAATCAGTCAAATATATATAGCCATGAAACATTACTTTCTGGATACAATAGGTGCACTCTCTACGAAGAACCTCAATAAGAGTTCGGCTGTAAAACAATGGATGTTTATAGCAAGTGCATTTACTACGAAAAACCTCAATAAGAGTTCAGCCTAAAAATAACTGTAGTATGTGCAATGGTGCATTCACTACAAAGTGCTTCAACAAGAATTCATATGAAAAAACAAAAAAATATTTGTAGCAGTTGCTATCATTACAGAGAGCTTCAATATGAATTAGGCCTAACAGTAAAACATTGAATGATCAGCATTTTTGTATGTTATACATTTCATCCGATTATATTGCTGTGTTTCTTCACATGGTGAATTGTTCTTCAATAGTCACAGCATGGCCTTTCACTCATCAAACATTGTCGTAAACATCTTTGTCGTCTTCTACGGAAAAGTGCACGCTCTGGGTTTCCGGGTTCAGTTTTGGATTGCTGTGGGTGAGTTGCCTGGACTTACTCTGGGCCTCGTTTCTGTTGTCGTATTGATCATCAACTACTTGGTGGGCTTCAGTTTCATATGCTGCCTTTCCACGCCGTAGCCACTGGAACTTCATTTCTCTCCGTTTCTCTGTCTCAAACAAATGCTTACATTTATGCTATCAAAATCACGTAGAAAAACTGTACCGACATTGAAGATTGTATTGTAAATGGCATCGCCTTGCCATGCCATGTTTTGCCGTAGGTTATCGTACCTTACATGCCCAGCTGATGACAATATCAAAACGCTATACTTTGAGCAAAATTCTAGTTTACTTGCACACAGAGGAATGTGTTGCTGAAATGACGTCCGGAACGGAGGTTTATGATTCCAGCCTCTGTCATTAATTTTACTTAACTATACCCTTGTTAATCAGTAACATAAAATATGCTCACAACATTGTAATTATGTATTATTCAGCATCAGTATAAATTCTTAGTTAGAAGTTTGCATCATGTACTTACGAAATTTTGGCCTCGGCAACACGAAGTCACGCATTACTTGTATGGCTGATTGAATAAAATTAGAATTCTAAATAACAAGGCTTAAAATTCTAAAAAATATATTTTTCAATATTTTTTTAACTTAGGGATATGCTACAGAAACTTGAGTAGCGGCATAACCAAATTTAAACAGTCTTGTGTTGCTTTTCCCGTCCTTTCTCTATCCTTTTATTTTTCTTTTCTCTCTGTTTCTTTTTCTGCTTTTACTGCCTGTGTATCAGTGCCACCCCGGGTTGAATCACCCTAATTGTCTCTTTCGTTAAGCATGCACAATATTTCTCATCATTTGTGATGTAAATAAAAAAGCACACTGACAATTTAACATTTCGTTGTTCTGTTTAACACTTCCGAGAGTTCGTTTCGCTTGTTCAAGTGGTGCGTGATTAAATGTTTAATTATCTTGAGTAACTACAAGTGGAAAAAAAACTTAATAACTATCTTTTGAGTTCAAAGATGAAACTGTTTATATGGAAATGCTAATTAGTACAAAAGTAAATAGTCTTGCATTATTAACTGGAGTCTTTTGCCTTTGCTGTTCTGGTAGACTAGAGTGAGAAAAATTATAGCCTATCGCTGAGTCTGCATCAAATAGTCAATGCATTTTATGTAATACTAAACAACAGAATAAGTATCCTATTCAAAAATATATTAATTTGGGGATTGGTAGTCACAGAAAATGAAATAGTTTTGCAGCATTTACTGAAGTGGGTAGCGTGTAGGAAAAACGTCATTCCAAAATCATTTCTGAATATGCATCGTTTCTTTTTCTCTTTTGCTTTCTTTGGCCAGGTGTCTAGTAACGTGAAGAAAGTGATGTATAGTTTCCTGGCTGTGGCGGTTGTTGATCGATTATTCCGAGTTCTGTATATCCTGCCTCAGTTATTGGCACATTCAGAGAGACAGATAAGCCTAAAGATTGGTGTGCTGCTTCGTGTATTTCTTCGTATTCAGCCAATGGCCTTGCATTTTGCGAACCAACAGCAGTCGAATATGTATTTTGCACTTTCTTGGCTGAAATGAAAAATAACATGAGAACATAAACGCGTTTATATGAAAATTTTAAATATGTCAGTTTAAGAAAGAATAGAATATGTGTTCTTTATAAAGAGACTAATCAATCCGTTTCTATGAAAGAAAAGAAAATAATATTAACTTCACATGTGGAAATTAATTAAACCATACAACCCTCAAGCTACTCCAAAAAGGATTATACACTTACAGATTTCAAGAAGTAACACTTTACTATATATTAACATGACGCACTTTATTAAAAGATCATGAAAGTAACCATTTTTAATTCTTTTGAATGCAATGATGCAACCGATGAATGACGTAATTGTTGAGGTCGCCAGTATGACGACAGCAATGCCAAGTCCAATAACAGTTGCGGTATAGGTACTGGCAGTTTCTGAAAACGTATTAAGAACATCACTATCTGTGTACTATTTTATTCATTAAGTTCTTTATTTTTTCTCTACAGAACATTGCTTATAAATTGTTATTTTATTTTAAAGGAGCAAATCAATAAATAAAACCGGCGTTTGAATGTCGCAAAAAAGCTTCACACGTTACATCGATGAAAGAAACTTCACCATCCAAAACCAGCAAAGTACACGTTCGAAAAACGAAATAGATACTGACATAAACAGTTATCATGCTTAAACTATTATATCATATTCCTTTGATTCAAAATAAACATACAGTTGTAGATAGAACATTTAATCTAAACTAATCCTCTTTCTTCCCATTTCTCTCAGCTTAAACACAACCCACCCCAAACCTCCTCTCCCTCCTCTCTCTGGGTCTCCTGGCAACCAGATTTGGTTCTTGACTTGGTATCTTTGGACAACCCCACGTACTTGACGCAGCCCTGTTAAAAATGCTGGTGTTCTGCGATTAGCTTTTAGGTGGTGCTTTAGAAATGTCGAGTTTTGGATTACGATTACGATTACATGTGCTTTACCTTCTGATATAGGCATTGCTGACGCAGTTTCTCGCGTAACGAGGATATGAAGTTTCATCCATTCTAAAGACAAATCATTGCGTACGGACAGTTGAAGCACATCAGAAGAATTCAATTACTTAGACTCTTAAAATCATCTTATTAAACAGCATTCTCATCATCTTCACAATCATCTATTGGAATGAATGTCGGGTCACTTTAAGACAAACGACTGCGATTACGATTACATTTGCCTTACCTTCTGATACAGACATTGCTGATGTAGATTCATGAGTAGCGAGAATATGGAGTTTCATCCAATCTGAAGACAAATCATTGCGTACGGACAGTTGAAGCACATCAGAAGAATTCAATTACTTAGACTTTAAAAAACATCTTATTAAACAACATTCTCATCAACTTCACAATCATCTATCGGAATGAATATCAGGCCACTTTATGATAAACGATTCTCTGTGCATGACCTATAAATATTATTAGGTCTCATACATTGCGACAATCTAAAATATTAATGTTGCGTGCAAAAAGCATATATTATTTGTTATTATTTGTTCATGGTAGATATGTTGATAAAGTGGTCAGCAGGATGAATGCGACTAGGGAAGACGAAACCTATAGACACCAATACGAAGTAATATTGCTATTAGAAGTTAGATAAATACTTTTTAAGATGCACATACACAATTAAGTGGAATCACTGAATTGTTAATTAACAAACACTATTAATTGATAAAAGTTGTTTAGTCTAAGTATAAGCGAAGGCAAATTTATTGCATGAATATGTTCTAAGGTACAGTATCTGGAATAGATTTTAACGTGTCTTCTACTTGCATGTTATGTGCTCTGTTGTCCACATATGCATGTATTTCGGTGTATTCTTAGCGACACTGTTAATTCGAGCATGTTGGTCAGAAAACGACTGACTGAAATATGTTGTGCAAGAATAAACGATCCCACGATTGTCGTCGTGTTTCAGTTTTACGATGATTTCAGACTCGACTCTATTGTTTGGCCTAGTTATGATTCGGAAAGAAATTGTTTCTTCATCATTTCTCCATTCCATCACTGGAGCTATGTTGCCTCGAAACCTAACACTGCACCACAGTCGTACAGAATCATTATCTTCCAACAGCGAAGCATTTGATCCAGTTAGATTGGTACCACATTCAGGAACAGATGCTGTTGTGGGGAAAAACGATCCACAACAAAATTAAACGTACAGTAACAGTTTGATCTTACAATTGGGTGTGCGGCTAATGCGATCTCTCAGTGATAACAGTGTAACTACTGTCAGCGACATAGATTTTGTGTTTTTCTTCAGAGTGTTAGTTGCAGACTGTTACTATTGTTGTTTAGAATATGTATTTAACAAATGTACAAAGCATCAGTCTTTTAATTGTTGAGTTATTTTTGTCAATGCAATTTCTTAAAGATTTATATCTACTGGTATTAATATCAATGCCACTAACTACATACATTGAATGGCATCAATTAATTAAACATTAGATTGAGATTGAGAGCAAACTGAGCAGTTATCGAATTTCTGATGGAAATGAACCAAGATTTCCCATTTTTACCCGTTAAAGTAACAAGTCGTCTAGCTTACTGATTACAATGCTCGACAATGAACTGGCAATTTCACTTTACGTGCTGAATTTTTAAATGTGTCATATTAGTCAGAGACATGTGTATACATTAACTTTAGGTCTAGACTTCTGAATGACGAGCTTATAACATCAAAGCTGGTATGATTCTATGCTTCCATTGTTTATATGAAATCCAGTATCCCATTCAAAAGAAACTTGGCTGCAGGTATGGGTTGGATAATGACAAGAAGTTCTAGCAAACCAAGAACTTACCAAGAACAATCAACTCGGCAGCATGACTCGAATCGTCAGATATATTGGCATTCGTTGAGCTTTCGTTGTTTTCTACGCAAATATAAGTTCCAGCGTCTGACAGTCTCGTCTTGATAATCTGTAACTCGTACTGTCCGGGTTCAGTCTTGTTGATTCTACAATTGTCACAGTCGGATTCTCTCGAATTTTCACTAAAAAACAAAATGCTATCTCCCATTGATCCGGCTCGCTTGAATTTCCACCTAACAGAGTTGTGTGACTCACTTTGACAGTTGAATGTGACAGACTGACCGACGACAACAGCTGCATTCAGAGGAAAATGAGATGCTGATTCTCCGTTACCTGTAATGTAAATATTTAAATTATTATAATTTGCACACATTATTTTGCTAGCAGTGTACTTTGAAAACAGCTAGGGAACTCCAAGTAGCTGTTCAATTTCAACACCTGAGATGAGGATTGGCAGCCAAAGAACATGCTCCTAGGAAGTCTAGACCTCCATGGGTTTTCATCCCCCATGAACAATCAATAGGACTATAGCAGAGAAATCTGAACTCAGCTTGCTGGACAAGATTTTTATCGATTTTGTACCCTAGATCGATGATTTGAGTTCCTGTTGATGTTCAAGAAACTGATTTTATGTCAGGACAAATGTGGTATTTCTGGGTAAAATCTTGGTTTTGTCCAGGGATGAAACTTGTCCATGAGATATAACTTTGGTCCTTTTTGATTGTGATGAGTTGACAGCGTAAGAGGCTTCCTTATCATCATCTGACTCTTCTGCAACGATCCCAAATGATGAATCAGATTCAAATTGTTCAAGCACAATCTTCAGCCGAACTCCTCCGTCTTCTAAGCGCTCCTTGGGTCCCTATTAGCAAAGGGGCGGATCATGTCAACAGAGCCAATCGCCCGGACATCTCTTCTGCACTGTCTTCTGGGATCATTAGTTTTAGGGTATTATATTTTACTGTTGCATAATGGTAACCGCTGTAGTAAGTAAGCAACATTTACCAAAGTCAATGGCACTGCTTTTACACTATTCAACCCAGTTATGATAAACCTAAAGAATTATAATCCTAAGGGCCATCTCTAACTATTGTACATTGAACAGTTTATTTGTACAGTGTGTTTGCTCCATAAATGGAACAAATTGAGTTTTAGATATTAAACTTTCATTTTTAAGGGTCACCCTAATAATAAATACAAGCATACATGCATATGCACATAAAAACACATTCATACATGTATACATACATAAATACACACATATATACCCCAACATACATACATTTATGTGCAAAGATTCATATATACATGCATGTACATATATACATACAAGCATGTACATACATGCATACATACATACCTGCCTACATACAAACAAGAGTCACTCATACATAAATACATACATATACCCACAAATGAATACATACATATACAAAGATTTTGTTAATGCCTTGTTGTTTAGTTCGATGACCTTGTTTGTAAGATATGCTTAGTATTCACACAAAAATTATTATAACCCTTACTAAGACAACTCTTTAGTGTTAGACGAGAAGGAAACTTACTCCTTTAAGTTTGGCCTGCAGAATAGTGTTTTAATTTATTCGGTTATGTGCAAATATGTCCAGAACGGCTCAAACACTAACGATAACGCTTAAAGCCGATTATGTGAACAAAAGCGACTTACCTGATAAAGATAGTAACAATAAAACAGTGATAAGTGGCATTGCGATGTTTTTAGATAAAACTTTATTGCGTTTGCGTAATTTGCATGTATTTCAGAGAGCTTACTCTAAGCTTTTTTGGGTGTCGGTCTATAGAAAGTGTAAATCTATCTAGCCTAAAAGCGGATCAACGTCTAAGCGTATTTTTAAAATAGGCCTGCGTGAGGTCTACGATGAAATTGCTTGCTTTTTTGCCGGCTTCTGCGCAGCTGCTCAAAGCTATCCAGCATATTAAAATTGCTAAAGCGGCAGTAATACATGTATGTATTTGTGTTTCTTTGTATCTGAACATTTCAAGCACCTTATAAGAACCTCCTTGAGGGACTGTGCGATAGTCTAATAGCGTGCTGGACGGTAAACCCAAAGGTATCCTATCGTGTGCCCTCTAGCGAACTCTGCGTGAACTGAGTACATCGACCGTACACCATCGGTGGAATGATCCGGCGACTAGCGAGAGGCCTGGCCACCCGCTGTCATATTATGTCGAGGCTAAAAGAATGAAGTTGCTAACACTTCATACTTCTGGCGGCTTCTCTAGGATAGCTTACGGTACTGCGCCGAATTTAGCTGCAGTTGTATTTCTTAATGAGGGGTTATATGCTTCAGACTAGTCTATATTCCCAGCTGTTTTAATATAATCAGATTTTATGCAGATTGAAAATACCCGTAAGCTGAACTAAACTATTATATTATGTAAATCCATTATACATGTGCGTAGAACATCATAAATAATATTGAAAAACGTCTTGTTTTTACTTCATCATTTCACTCAAACGCTGATGCGTATACAACAATCATTAGGCATGCTATGGGGATGGTGTTTGAGGTTTGAGAGGAGAGAGAGATAAGAGGAAGGGTAAGTTGGTGCTACAACCGCTTTGTTAGGCTGCCCGTGGAGATGTTCTAGTCCCTCGCTACGGCACATCAGCATCACGACACCGCGCACTCTTGCACACCGGTCCATACCTTTGAAGCAGTCTTCTTGCAAACATACGGAGGGCTACTGTTCCTTCTAGCTGCGCTCAAGCTATATTTTCTTCTTATGTTAAGAGTTACTTAACACACAGTTGTTTAGATCCATAGGCAGCATTTTTCAGAGGCCCTTACAGGACTTTATACAATAGCCCAGATATATAGGCCTCCATACATACATGCATACATACATACATACACACATATACAAACAAACAGACAAACAAACAAACAAACATACATACATAGACACATACATACATAAATACATACATACATTAGAATTAATTACAGAAATTGTGAAATCTAAGACTAAATTTTATGTGGCGCATTTTACATGGTGAGTGGTGCGACAGTTTGGCGCTTAGCATGCTAGGCTGTCGACCAGTAGTAGGTCTGTGTTTCAAAGCAGTCACGAGAGACTTATACTCAAGGATTTCTTCTTTACTGGCGCTCTCTAGCGAATTCTATAATAAACTGACTATACTGACTCTACACTGATGTCGATTAAACGGTGAGGACAGGATTTGATATCCGACATTATAGGCCGAGGTTGAGAAAATGAAGTCACTAACACTTCATAAATTTGCAAGGTTATCAGATATGGACGAAGGAAATAATCTTCTTCATTGACTGTATCTGATCTACATATACAGAATAGGTTTACCAAAGCCGAGTTCATTTTAAAGAAACCTGTATTTGTGAAGATGCCCCATTTTGCTTAAGTCTGATTTCTTCAGACTATTTCTACCTTCATAGGTGTTTGTTTGCTTTTCACTACAGCTATGAAGTGTTGCTTTGTTTTACGATTGAATCATCTTGTCAGTGCATATTTGTCTTGTCTTGTCTTTAGCCGTCTCCATTCCAAAGTTTGACCACACCATAGAGCGTTCGTCTTCAATCATTTCTGTCTCCTGTTGTCCTCAGTAAATGACACACTGTAAATCCTATCGATGTCTTTATTTTATCAATCCATGCCATTCTCAGTCTTCCACGTGATCGTGATCCGGATGTACCTTATTTCTTTTCCTAACAATCTCCATCCTTCCTCATTATATGGCCAAAGTATGTCAGTGCATACTTATGGTAATATTTGCTTAGCATTTCCAGTTTTCGTGAGTTTTAGATAGGTCATTTATCTCTTTTGCCTACAGCTCAGATAAAGATGTTTTGGTTTTTGTTTCTCCTGTCTGTCTAGTATACACACTTTGCTGCGGTTAATACTAATTTATTTCTTTTTTCCTTATGTTATAAATAGGATTTACAAGCACAATACGATAATAACTATGAAAACGAAATAAAAGCAAAACAGCGACTAGACTGTTTCTGATGTAGTATGATTCGCAGAAGGTGGAGGCTATCATAAAAATAATTGTATTTCAAACAGTTGCAATGTATTTTTAGTAGAATTAATTTGTTGAAGAAGACTTCTCTCTTTTTAAATTAATCAACATTTTTAATCAGTTTATTTCATCTGTCTGTGATTGTTCAAACCTTAACGACAATAGAATACACAAGATACAATTATTCTTATATTTCACTTCGGAATAACTCGGATTCTCATTCTAAAATGCACATAATTAGCTCTGAAACATGACCAATATCAATACATTTTATTTAACTACTGAAAAAGATGCTGAGGAAAAATTAAGCATAAGACATTAGAATCTTTAATCAGCAAGAAGTATTAATGGGCGTACTGTAATCGGTGACGATGCTTAGGCCTACTATATGTAGCACCAATATATATAATTCTTAGGTATTCAGCTAAATATAGAAAAGATTCGGTCTTGAAACCTGTTGCTCATGAATTGGTATTTAAGCCCCTGGCTTTTTAAAATTGCCAGTGTACTGTATTCTACTTACTTTATGCTTTCAAAGACATACAAAATACGGCATATTTGGCATCTAATGTTCTTATTTTGAATAATTAACAGGTGTTTTGATGTGATGTTATATATATAATACGATACATTTATGGTTGAAATACATATACATATATAATTATAATTCAATTACTCGAATACATATATTAATGTTCACATGTTACAACAGCTATACCTAGGCCCTGTTCTGGAATCATGGGTTTGTTACTTATAGGCCTACTCATGACAAGTATTATGCCAATAATGAATACACCAAAAACGTAATAATGCAATGATTCTGACAACGGTTTTATAAATGTGTTTAGGACAATCAGTATCGCCATAGTTGTATTTGCAAGCATAGACAGTTTTCAGTTCATTACTGTTGCCAGTAAACACTATAATTGTAATTAATGTAATATTTATAATCAATATTTATAATCAGTCAAATATATATAGCCATGAAACATTACTTTCTGAATACAATAGGTGCACTCTCTACGAAGAACCTCAATAAGAGTTCGGCTGTAAAACAATGGATGTTTATAGCAAGTGCATTTACTACGAAAAACCTCAATAAGAGTTCAGCCTAAAAATAACTGTAGTATGTGCAATGATGCATTCACTACAAAGTGCTTCAACAAGAATTCATATGAAAAAACAAAAAAAATATTTGTAGCAGTTGCTATCATTACAGAGAGCTTCAATACGAATTAGGTCTAACAGTAAAACATTGAATGATCAGCATTTTTTTATGTTATACATTTCATCCGATTATATTGCTGTGTTTCTTCACACGGTGAATTGTTCTTCAATAGTCACAGCATGGCCTTTCACTCATCAAACATTGTCGTAAACATCTTTGTCGTCTTCTATGGAAAAGTGCACGCTCTGGGTTTCCGGGTTCAGTTTTGGATTGCTGTGGGTGAGTTGCCTGGACTTACTCTGGGCCTCGTTTCTGTTGTCGTATTGATCATCAACTACTTGGTGGGCTTCAGTTTCATATGCTGCCTTTCCACGCCGTAGCCATTGGAACTTCATTTCTCTCCGTTTCTCTGTCTCAAACAAATGCTTACATTTATGCTATCAAAATCACGTAGAAAAACTGTACCAACATTGAAGATTGTATTGTAAATGGCATCGCCTTGCCATGCCATGTTTTGCCTTAGCTTATCGTACCTTACATGCCCACCATTACCTTACCTTGCTTTATCTTATTTAAACTTATCCTACCTTACTTAACTTTACCTTGCCTTACCTTTCTTTATCTTTTCTGCAGCAAAGAACAGTAAAGTACCTGCAACTGATTACCTTGTTAACCAGCCAATACCACACAACTTCATACTGTTAAACCAATATAAGCAGCAGTCAAAAGACTTAAGTATCAAGTGCTTCTTAAGTCTTTAGTTTCATAAATTTGAATGCTTGATCAGTACATTGGTAAAGTTTTTGACATACCGTAAAATATTTTTGCTAGAATTGCTCCAAGAAGTATCAGTGCAATTGAAAAAATTGTGACAAAGAAAACCATGGCAATCGCTCTCCCGTCTTTCCAGAAAGATTCTGAAAGATTAAGAGCACAGTGTTGCAAATACTCTGAACGTACTACAGACTTTATACGATTATTTTTCAATATTTATTTTTAATGCTTGGATTAAGCATTAGAACAGCACTAAATTTGCCAAATGAACAACAGGAATGGAGGTCATTTATTTGCACATATTGTTGTAAAATGACAGGCGTTAGAAGCTGATGATGATGATGATGATGATATGATGAGGATGATGAGGATGATGATGATGATGGTGATGATGATGATGAAGAAGATGATGATGATGAAGTTGATGATGATGAAGATGATGATGATGATGATGAAGATGATGATGATGATAATAATGAAGGTGATGATTTTAAAGTACTTTTATAGTTAGTAGGGTTTCAAGTCGGTTGCTTGGTTAACTTAAGCTACTAGTCTATTTCATGCCGCACTACATAATTGTTAATTCCAAAATATCAAAGTTTAATTCAAATTGCCTTGTGTTCATAGGCTTCAAAGTAATATGCATAAATGAAATATCTGGCTAATAATACTTTATATCGTTACATTAGTCACAAAATAGACAACAATTTAAATACAAGTTGACTTGTAGGCCTCACAAGTGGTGGAGCATGAATACTGTTGGTGTCTGACAATTTGCTATTTTATTTCTAGTGAGTTTTTCTATAGTGTAAATTATATTACAATATTTAGCATTACAAAGCATACGAAATAAAAATATCATGCCAATAAGTTGTTAAGAACTTTGCACAGCACATTTTTTTAAATTTATAATTTAATAATAATAATTTATTTCCGTAGGACGCTGGATCGGTATTCCATCGATTGCGGTTTCGAGGCTGCTGATCAGTCTCTGTGTGACTACACTTGACAAGTTGATTGCGAACGCTTGTCTCGCGCCTCATTCAGATTTAATTATCGCGCGGATATGGAAGCGCAATAAATAAATAAATAAATAAATAAATAAATAAATGAGCTGAATCCTTCTTGAAATGACTGAATTTCTAGCTAATTCTTACTCACGTGTAACTTTCAGAACTGGAGATGTCCAAATGTAGGTATACTCTGGGACGTTATCGGCCTTGATAACAGTTATTCCACCGGAAACATTCGAAGCTTCCGTTTTAGGGAAGTAAGTTGTACATGAGAACGTCACACCGTTTTCACACAGACCCACTCTCACGTTGATCCGTGCTTCAACTTTATTATTAGGATGGTCGTCTTTTTTGGATTGAATGATCCATCCATGGCCGCTATGTTTCCATACCATAACCGGTGTTAAGTAGCCTCTGTAATTCAATACGCACCACATCGACACGTATTCATGCTCTCCCAATAAAGTGTCTGATTTGATTATGTCAGTTCCGCATTCTGGATGAGAAACTACAATTCATAACCATCAGTAAATTGTATTACAATTGTATTACCATCAGTTAGTAGCATTATAATTAAAATTTAGCTCTGTTATAAAATTTAGTCATGTTTTTGTTGATGATAAAAATAATTAATTGTTAATACATAAAAGTCGCAATAATAAACGTCAATAAGTTAAATCGGCCTTTATGCCATTGGCGATGAATGATAATGGCGACGACGATAACACTAATGATGACGAGGATGATGCGATAATAATGATCATGTTGTTATTGTCGTTGATGACGATGATGATGATGTTGATGATGATGATATCGATGAAGCGACCATCGATTTATGCCATGTTGTTATGATAACGGCGCTATAGAAGTCATTAGATTAGATAACTATAATAATGATGATTAAAATAGTGATGGTTGTGGCGGTGGTGTTATTTGTGGACGTGGTAGTGGTAATGGAGGTGGTAGTGGTGAAACTTACTAAGAATTGTTAGCTGTCCTGTGTATTTCTTTGCAGTTGTATTTTCTTTGTCCGTGCAAACATAGTTACCGGCGTCGTCCTGCGTTGTATGCATGATAAAAAGATCGTATTGCGATCGTGTGGTGTCCGTAATTAGATTGTATCTTTCACCGGAAACGTTTAAACCGCTGGATATTAGGTTCGTTCTTGACGTGGCACTTGAGACATGATTCCATGTTGCAGTTCCTAAACTGCTGACCCGACATTTCATTGTCAAGTTTTGACCAACGAAAACGACTGAATTTGCAGGATAGGTCTTCGCATCTGTAATAACAGTTTCCAGTATATCACATGGTGAATACACAATACACACTGAGGAAAATGGGTCAGTATAGAAGTGCATATTAGGGGAAAGAATTAACAGTTCTGGTATATCACATGGCGAATACACAATTCATTGATAAGAATTACTATACAGTCGGTAGGTCAGTAGAAGTGCCTATTAGGGAAAGAATTAACAGTTTCCAGTATATCACATGGCGAATACACAATTCCTTGATACTAGTTACTATACTTTAGACCAGTTCAAACAAGGACTCAAAAAGAATGGAGCAACTCGCAGACATTTTCAGCTAACTTATGTAGGGAAGAATCTAGGATATGACTGGACGTCTCACCTGTTTTCCATGAGTTGGTGGCGAAAAAAATTATAATAACTCTCAGCCACATGACTGCAGGTGCGGTACATCAGGATTCCTTGCTTCAGTATAAAACAGTAACTGGGATGCAAGGTTCTATAACTTTTTTGGACTGTATATATAACTATATGTAGAACTGTAATATAATTATAATATAACTATTATATATATAAGAAAATATAATTATGCGTATCACTTTGGCCGCTATCAGCTTCATTTTCGTTTGCGTACTAATTTCGTCAGAGGGAAAGGGCGAGAAACAAAGTTTGATTAAGATGCAACTGTGATAAAGTTACGATACCGGATAATTGCTTGTCAGTTGCTTTCAGTTATTAGGCGATGAGGCCAATATATATAGGCTAAACGTCCCCACGCAAATGTTTCGCTCAACGCTGGTAACGTTTCTTAACCAAACAGACCTGAAAACCTTAACCCTCATTAGCTCAAGGTTTTTGTGCATTAGAGTTTGCTCTGTGGGTGTCTGAATCCAGATCACCTTCATAGTCATTCGACAATTACAATCATTTAGATTTCTTTCTTGCGGACTTGGTCTGATATAGCGCCGGTGATAAGCTGGTCTCTCTGTTACATCTGCTGTGTGATTGGTGCTGAGGCATTTCGGAGAGTTGCATTCACATTTTCAACTTTTGTCTAACCTGCAGTACACTACGGTAATTTTACACGCAGTACACAATCACAAGCGAGATATTACATGACATTAATATAATAATAATAATAATTAGCAACTTCTAATGCGCCAGTGTCTAATACACGAGGCATCAACCGATGGCACACCAAAACCAAGCCACAATCAGGTCGATATCCAGAAGGTCAGTCCGTGCAACACAATTCGGCATATATATATATATATATATACGTGGTTACGATAATTACAACGTGTACCGAGTCTCGAAGAAATATATGACATTCATTATAAATAGCCTAAATATGAAAGTACGCTTTCTTGCGAGGATATCGAGGTGTATGTATGGACGATAAAATAATTTATCTGTCACCCGTCAGAGAACACATATTGGCCACCGAAGCCATTTTGTATCAAAGAATGACTCGTATGGATGCAGCTATGTATGTGTGTATGTATGCATGCATATACGTATGGATGCTTGCATGTATGTATAGCGTGGATATCTGGCTTGGTACTTCGGAGGGAAGAGAGAGAGAGAAGGCTAGAGGGAGATGGAAAGAGAAAGACACAGAGACAGAGATAAGAAAGAGCGAGAGAGAATGTTAGAGAGAGAGGGGGGGAAGAGAGATAGCGAAAGACAGTGAGGCAGATGGAATGTGGAGTCTATAAGCGTAGGACCTCCTGTGCCTGAGTCAAGCGGTTATAATATAGATAAAGGCCAGCGTAATTCTTGTGTCTACATTCGAATAAACGTCTACAACTACATCCGAAGAGTTTCGTTTCTACTGCCGACCGGCATGTCGGCCGGGGCGGGGCTGACCCAGGCGACATGTCGGCCGGGCAGCTGCGACCTTCAACACTACATGTGTATGTATGTTATATATGTATGTGTGCATGTACGTACGTATGTATGTATATATGCATGTATGTATGTATGTTACATGTATGTATATATGTATTTATGCATGTATATATGTATGTATTCACATTTGATTGAATGAATGAATGTATGCTAAGTGAAAAATAAGTTATGCTGGTGTACCAAATACCTACCCAAAAGCAACACCAAGTCCTTTTCAAGGCTGTTTACTAAAACGCAGCATTTTCAAATTTTCAGGCATCTGTAGTTAAATTACTGTAGCACAACTGACGCTAGGAGTCAAGTAGAGGCTTTCGACATTCGTTAAGTTAGACATGAACTGTCTGAAATATAATACCGGTCCTATTAAGTATTTCAGCTGTAGTATAACAACAGCTGCAGAATTTTTTTATATTATGGACGTTACTTCCAGTGGAAACTGACTATGTATGTTATTGATATAACTTCGTAACTGAATTTAATAGAAATTGAATGTAAAATATCATAAAGAATTATAAATATTATCTGATAGCTCTCTTTTGAGTATAGTTTTTATTCGTGTTCTGTGTTGTTTAATGGTGGGCATACAAATACACTTCTCGGATTCACGCAGCCTTCAGATACTTTCAATTCATTTGTCTACTACAATGAAATGTTAACTCGGTAAACTCAATAGAACTTTTCCCTACAAGTCTCTACTTATCAGGTTAGCATAAAACTGATAGACATTTGTCTTTGGCTTATCCAAAATCTAAAAATGCTTTTCCCAACTTATTATTTTTCGAAGTCACTGTTGAGAAAACTCATTTTAGTTGATAAGTGTTTTGTATTTAAACTTTAAACTTGATAAATACTTAGATCTTAGGAAGTATTTATCCATTCGTCCAAACAGAGAGCATAACTACAGATATTGTAAGCTAATTGCGAGTTCGTTGGGCCAACAATCCACAATATCTGTCAAAGGTGTGGTTGGAAGCTGAAAAATTGTTTAACTTAAGCAAGATAAAATTGGGCAGATAAAATTGGACAATCGTCTACTGTATACGTTTCATAAAACTATAGAACACGTTGAGCGCAGCGTTTGAAAACTCTTTTTCTGCAATCAGAGGATGATCGACCTTGTATAGCGTGCCTTTTCTACACTGATATTTTGAAAAAAAGAACAATTTTCAAGCAAATAAACTAAAATTGGACATGTTCTTGATGCCAGGTTCCAGCGCTAATAGTGTTTTGCACTTCAAACATAGGCAAGAGTTGTATAACATCCAAAAATGTCAATGAGCTTTATTATACCATCTGACATTTCTGTTTACCTAACACATAATTTATTAGTTCACCTAATTTGTCTCTTGAATATCATAGTAGTAACTAACATCACATTTTTCAAAGCATTACGCTAATTATCTAGGTTAATTTTTACAAACGATAAAAGCTTAAGTAATTTTGCTGCTCCTAAAATTATAAGACAATAATAAATATGCAAACAAATTGAAAACAGGTGCAAATGAAACTTGTTTCACATGTAATATTATGTGATGTGTTTAACAACGTACAATTAATTCATATCATCATTAATATAACATCCTTTTGCTAAAGGTTGCACGGTTTTGCATAACACGTTCAGAATAACGTATGCGGAGATGTTAAGCAGTGAATGACTGCCATACCATTCCCAGAGACTTCTAAGTTACACATGGGTAGCAAAAATTAGTCGTCATGATAAAATATATTAATTTGTACATGACTGAATGAGTAGGCCTAACTGTTACTTTTCTCAACGGTAACAATATAGTGTAAATTCAATTTACAATAAAACTACAACACTTCGAAATTTCAGAGTATAGCACAATGCAATAGAAAATCATAGGTGTAGATTTGAAGAACTACATTTGCGCGTAATGTATGAAGCCAATTTAGATTTTGTAGCAGAACTATAGATTTAAGCAAATAATTAAACAGGTTCTGAATCCTTAATTAAATGACTACATAAAAATTCTTAATCCACCTTCAGTCAATTATTTATTCCACAGCACGCAGATCCACTAGTTTTGTGGAGTATCATTTGGAGCTATTTCGTCTTGTTCTTTTCATCCAAGTCTTTCACGTCTGGCTTGCAGTCGGGTTCGGAACTGCTGGCCTTAGTACTCAAACTGGATTCTGACATGTTTGACTCAGTACTCGAGCTGGGTTCTGTACTGTTGGGCTTAGTGCTCGTGTCTGGTTTTTGATTTGCTTTAAGAGCTGCATAGAAGTTCGGCTCAGCTGATTCCTGCTCGTTGAAGCCGGTGTAGCACCCTTCGCTTAAACGACAGTTGCCAAAGGTCGAAGATCCTTCTATGTCAACGTAATCTGACTCCGCACAAAATGTCCGTCGTTCTTCAGTGGCCATTGTGGCTCTCGCCAGGTTCTCGTGTTCATCTATAAGCACACACTTAGTTAATTGTAACTGTAATCACAAATTAATACAGCGACCATTCAAAAGACTCGCTTTCAGTCTGACAAACAAACCATGTTCGAACCAAAAGAAGATAGCCACTATAAGAGCCCGGTCTTGACTTAGTTAAACAACAGAGTATTTGATCTCAGTCAGGCTATTTGCTTTTAGCTTGGCTAAGGTAAAATTGTTATCGTAAAATTGTCATCACGTCGGTGTAGTAAATTTGCCATGTGCGTATGTTGTGTATGATTGTCTACATAAGGTCATGTATGTGCACAGACAATTTATGTCACTGAAAATTTGTTAACGATTTATCAGCAATAAAAATTCACGTGAGTTCTCTGGTCTCGTCACAACAATTTGTTTAGCTACTTTTTAAAACACACTACAGTACACCACAATATATGAATTTTTTCAGTTGTTGCACTAAAGATAACCTCAATCTTGATTGTAAAACTAACAGAACTTTTGGGTAGGCTTTTACAAGGAAGGTCGTATTACATAAGATTGTCTTAAATTAATCTTATTACATTAAATGAATGTGCAATTGTAACAAAGCAGGATATCGCGGTCCTGGTAAAACAATGTTAATTTTCACTCGTGACAATATTTATCAAAGTGTAATCTAAATGTCCTAATATTGTAAGTTGTAATGAATTGTATCAACCAGTTGAAGTGAAAGGGCGTCCAAGTCCAGAATTGGGACATACTATAACTAAGTATTTGTAAAACTTATATGTGTATCATTTTCTAAGCAGCAGTGACTAAAGAAGTGGAAGAAGAACGTGATGTCACAGCAGGAGGCTAATTTTTACACTGCACACAGAAAATAGGTGATAAACAGACAAAACTGGTCTTTTACAATAAATCACTCTTTCTGATGCCACTGAACGTGCAAAAGTGTCCTGCGGTGGCAGAGCTGAACACATTGTTGGCCTTACTGTCCTCACGCGTTTTAACGTGTGATTTCAAAGAATAGGAATATCTAATAAAATCATTAATCGGATTAAAACAGTTATACAAATTAGCTATTGCTGCGGCAAGCATAAAAGAGACAGTTTGTCATCCACCTTAAATTAGTTGATTCTAATTAATTTTGGTAAGAAAAACAAAGTGGTTTATATAAAGCTATTCACAGCGCTCTATAAATAAGCCGTAAAGTTCTGCTATCCAAAACAGACAGCGAGTGCTTACTATGTGGTCTCTTTCTCTTCATGCAGACAATATAGACAGTCAATCCTGCAGCCACCACGGTTAGAATAGCAACAAAGGCTGAGGTTGCTGGCACAGTTCCATTTTCATCAGGTTTACTTACACCAAGTTTGTTGTCGAAAGTTGCGAACACAGTTGCTGCGCCTAAAACTAATACGACACCATTTCTATTCCAAAAAGCCAAATAATGTCTTTAATCGAAGAAAGCACAACACGCTACAACTGATATTTGCCTCCTTACAAAGTTCAGAAGTGCACACCGAAGCTGGGCAGCAGGAATTACTAAAAACCATAAACAGACTTAGAAGAGGTAAGTTTCCAGCGAAAAATATGCTGATATACACATATAGCTCTTTTCTTTTCACCTTAGACTATGGAGGACTGGTAGAGCAGATATAGGCAGGCAGTGAGCCTCAGATCAATACAGGAATTCCATGGGTTCAATCCAGACAAATTTTCTGATAATCGAATTGAATATTTGAATCGGAGATGGTAACAGTTGCAGATAACCGGCGATTGGTTAGTAACCAACGTGAGTGATTCATGCCTTAAAGCACAATACGTGTATAATCTAATTTAATCCAATCTAATCCATGCTCTGCTATGCTTTGTTCTATTCTATAGCGCCGTTACTATATACAAGGTATGAATCTATGGTCGTTTCAAGTGGTCAAATATTGTAATCCATTTGAGAAGTTCTGTAGAAATTTAATGGGTCAGAGAGAAAAGAAGCCAGGTTACGATGGCCAAGCAATTTCGGTAAAAACAATAGATCTTAAGTTTGCACGTTATAGTTGCTTCTTACTTTGTATGTGGTAAGCCCAAGTATACGAATAGCTTGGAATATTAATCGCTATACTAGACATATTAGGTCTGTTCGATGCGGTGAATTCTGTAATGCAGACGTATTTTGCAACGGAAAAGTGTTGTCCGTCTCTGACTGTAAGCGTTGACTCGACGGCGTCGTTCCCCAGTGTGCTGGTAGTGTCTTCAGTCAGAAGTGTGGATGTTTGGTCTTTACTGGATACCAGCTGCCACTGCATAACAGGAGCCCAGTTTCCCAAGTAGTGAAGACGGCAAACTAATCGTAGATAGTGTTGTTCAACTGCACCGACGTCGTTCTTCCAGGTCTCGCTTCTGCACACGGGATCTGAAGCTAAATATAAAAACTTGTGGATTCGATTGTGTCAAGTTTTCGGGAGGAAACTGTGTTAAATGTTGAGAATTGTTAGCAACGATCACTCATGTCAGCTTATCGCTGTGGGTAACACCCTCACAGGTGGCATTTATACAATTAACTTCAAGTACATGTATAAAATATAGAAAAAACAATGCTTTACCTAGAACTATCAGTTCAGCCATGGCATTTGCTCCACCAGAACCATATTCTTCGCAGATGTATGTTTTGGCAGTTGCTTCATTTGCTTTTACTATTATCAGGTGGACCTCGCCTTCTTTAATGACGGAGATGCGATATAACGAGAGGAAACCTGAATCAATTTTGTTTCCAGAGTAAATGGTTCTGTATCCGACGGAATCGTTCCTTAGGGTTCTCCACAATAATGTCATAGAAGAGTCTGAGCTACACTTCATAGTAACCTCTGCTCCTTGTAGGACTGCCACGTTGTCCGGCGTTAGCGTAAGCCGAGCGCTGCAGCCTGTTGTAGGCAAACAATATTACTTTTAGGGCCTTCCATTAAAATGGTTAAACCAATAACCAGACTAATAGATACAACATTTATAGTTTAAATGCATATTTGCGTGTGTGTACATGTATATTTGAACCCTTGTACAGCGCCCTTTTCTTCGGCCTCGGCTGTGCTACGGCGCTATATAAATTGTCTTATTATTATTATGGCTATGTTCCCAGTGTAAATGGTTTTGTATTCATTGGAGCTGTACCACAATCTCCACAAGAAGAGTTTGAGCTACATTTCATAGTAATCTCTGCTGCTTGTAGGACTGCAACGTTGTCTGGCGTCAGCATAAGCCAAGCACTGCATCCTGTTTTTGGTGAACAATGTAATCTACGAACCACTATGATTCTTAACATTAACAAGAGCAGTAAATATGTTATCCTACACGAATCGGCATAGTGACAGAACGGTGGATTATATAATGGTGTTACTTTCAAACCTGATTGCCATCGGTCTACTCTTTTAACAACAACCCTAATTAAGAGGGGCTTTGGTCCTTTCTGAGTCTGCCTTTTGGACACAGGAACTGGAAAAGGAATTGGAAAAGAAAATGGAACACACGACGATTGCCTGAGACAACCCCTCACCGCTATCATGATACAGTTGGGGTATAACGGGGTAAGTCAAACACAAATAACATGCCATCGGTTAAAATCTCCGAGGGCATTAGACACGCAGACATGGATTGTAAACAATAGGCCACACTTAAAAGTTTTCTATGGCAGCGCTCTCCAAAAAATAGCTGCATGCTACTGGTAGAAAGCATATTTACCACCGTCCATGGATTTCCATGGTCTTATCATCGGTCTGTTGAAGACCCATAAGCTGCATGTGCTTGGAACATCTGAACAGTGGGGTGAACGCCATATGAATTCTACTCATTCATTTACTTCACTTTTTAGCTCATGTTACAAACGTGTTGTATAAATCCTAGAAGAAACACAAGAAGCTCACCCAGTATCGTTGCAATAAACGTCGCAATCAGCAGCGCCATTTCTAAACGACTTATTCTATATTCTAAATTCTATATTCGGCCTATAGAATAAGTTATTTTATCACTTAAAGTGCCACTAGTACGGTTGTCTGAGATTTAGTAAACAAACGAAAAAAGCATTGCATGCGGAAGTAAAAATGCCTGATATTTAGGCTTATCGATATGCTGTAGTGTTGTGAGACCGACAGTGCATCCGTTACCAGGCATCATCAGCACATGAAACGTTTTTGTTTATGTACGTGTATAAAGCCAATGAATGTTCTATCGTCTTGGCTAGCAGCAGCAAGTTTTGCAGCGCAAAACGCAGAGCCATCGTGCTTCACGCTATCCATTTATGCTTTGTCTCTAATCTAATGACTTTGTCATAATACACAGGTATCAGTCAATGTTCGCTTAAAGTGAAACTTGGTAAAAACAAATTATGTTCCGTTGGAGAAACCTGGTCGAAGTCCGAAAGGTCAATGGGATCCAGAAAACAGTTTAAACAGATAAGTCTTAAGTTCAGATGTGAATGACATTGAAGAACTGACAGAGCGGGTCATTGTCTAATCCTGTATGTTTGCTATTAGGCAGTGACCCTAAACATGCAAGTACTAGAAATAATAATTATGCTGAATATATTACGTGGTGATTAACTGGGAAAAACAACGCACAAATTCCTTATTCCAAACCAAAGTTTAAGGCGTTTACTTGGGAAGAGGCCCTGTCGACAAAATGTTGTCATAACGATAAAATTTTGTTTATTGCCATGTACTTTTGTCTACATAAAATACTTCTACTGCTTTCTCAAATAAATTGATTAGTTTTGTTTTGGAATTTTCACGTTTCTTGTTTCAAAATATAAATATTATGCATTTCAAATTGAGGTAGGTTGAGGCCACTAAGTAATTGTTCATATCCAACCTTTTATTAATATATACGCGTCTCAAATTAAACCGACCGGAGACAAAAAATCAAATACTTCTCAATATCAGTCGCTCAGTTAGTGTGAATCTGCAATTGATGGCCACAATGCAAACGAATTGAATCTGGTGGTTGCTTTATAATCAAGTAATTATATAATGTATGTCATCTTTTGACATCGGTGAGAGGGACAAGTGGCCAATCTTCTTCTTTGCAGTCTTACGCGCGACTAAGTACGAATGCGATACAATCAATAAGAGGATCTATCAGCTGGTTCTTGTGGGGGAAAAATTGGAATGGCGGTTTAGTAAAGGCTGCCATACCATGCTTTTCTCAAGACGTAGAATGGCGAAGCTGCGTTCTCCAAGTAGACGAGTCAAAGAAATTGGCACAGGTTGGCTAACGATACATTCGGTGCATTCGTGTACTTAAGTAAAAGCTCGTATTTGCTGTTTAAATCACCTCCTCTGGGTCTGTGGCAGGTATTTCCGAATTATCGTGCTCAAAAGATATTTTATATATACAATCAAGTTATAGTTCCACATTCAAACGTTTCAATGTCTATTACACTCTCTCGAAAAGTCTCGATGAATATCAATATGGAAAATTATGCTCAACCTACCGATTTGCACAGTAACTATCCTAATTCAGGTTAACTCAGGAATGCAATGAAAGTTGAATAACTGCATCCTTAAACAAACAACATCTTGATTATATATTTCTGATAAAAACATCAAAGTGGTCTTGGTGATCAGAAAATCATACGAGATCACAAGACTCCAAGTAGATTGAGAAGCAGGTTCAAAAATAAGTCTGCTTCAAAGATAAAGTAATAATCAAACTAATTATGCATAAACGACTGAAATATTGACATATTCAAATAAGCCTAAATTTACGAACAAATGAAAATAAACTGGCATTATATCAGAAACTAGAAGAAATAAACGGGTTATACAATAATAGGCTTATTATCTTTCGGCTATGTTTAAATTAATAAATATTAACCAGAAGTCACATGAAATACAATGAAGCAATGAATTTATATATTTATGAAATCGATACTCAGTAGTTGCACTAGTCCATTTTGAAGAAATTATTAATTTCTAATTAATTTTTATATTTTATATACAAAAGTCGAAAAACACGCTTTACATAAAACTCGCTATCGGGTATTAAGAATGATTTCAAGATAGTCCAAACTCTAGATTAAATAAAAAACCGATTCCAACAAAGAATATCCAGTATATTTTACAATACTTTATATGGTGTATACTACTGATATAAGACGCTAGCTCATTTATTAGGCGCTTCGTGATGTTATCAGAAAACGTTTTGCAGAGGTTTGGTCTAGTTTACGAAGGATACTTCGACGAAAAAAGGTAGACCAGAAGAAGCAAATCGGCAATCGGTTAGTCTAATTCAGATTAACTGTGAATTAACTTTTTTTCTTACATGTTTACACGATGCAATATTGAGTTGTCAGGTTCTACAGGGAGTGAGAACAAGTCAGAACGCCAAAATGGAAGGCACTTCAAGCCAACTCCTACTTTAAGAGTATTCTGTTTATGCGCCATTTGTTTCTTCAGATTATCAATTCCAGATATTTACTATTCCCAGTCCCATGCATACTTTCACCACTAGTATTTGTACGAGAAGCGTAGGGTCTAACGCTTGCGTAGAGCCCTGATGTGTTTGACTTAGATCTACAGATGCGCCTTTGCTTCTCTTCCAGAGCTGCGTAGAAGTTCGCCTTGGCTAAATTCTCCTCTTCGAGACCGGTGTAAAACTCCTCACTGATGCGACAGCTTTCAATGGTGTTCGAAGGTCTTCCTATCTCAGAGTTCTGTGCCCCTTCAGAATATGTTCTTCGTAGCTCTTCCATTGCGTTCATCGCTACGTTGTCATGTTCATCTGTGGTACAAGTTAAGCTAAGTTGACGTTAAGTACAGTCAGGTAAGCCAAAGAAGCTCTGTTAACTAGAGAGTTGGTAAAGTAAGGTCATTGAGGTCAGGGTTGAAGTCCTATCCTAGGATTGCTGATCGTCCGATGACTGTCTTTCGGTCTCAAAGGCCGCACGGACTTCGACCGTTTCTCTCGAACGGATTATGCTTTAAGAATGCAGTTTAGCTTGGGACGACGATCGATTGGTGCCTTGTGCTTTATGAAACCGATGCCATAGAAGTCTCTACACTGCAATAGATAGGTTAGGCAATGTATTGTTCAATGATGTAATGGAATTAGTCTATTTAAGAAAATAAAATTCTTATCCGATTAAATTCCAGTGAGACCTGCAAATGACTTGAGTATCCATCGCTAGTTTAGTCACAGAGTATATGATGGACTAATCAAGCTACTAAAGCATGCTTGAAATAATATTAGTCTATCCAAAAAAATAAAATAGGACATATGAATTTTGTGGTTAGTTTTGCTGAAGAGAAACTGAACATAAATTGTAAAATATTAGCAATATTAGGTAGGCTTTCGTAAGGTAGAAACGTAGTCTGAAGGCCAGAATTAGAAGTCAAAGCAAACTATGTTATTGTTGCATATTAATAGCAAATCGATGAGATACAGAATTCAGTGTAGACATTTGCGTAATTACATCACCTTGGAAGGTGTCTTCGGAAAAACCTGCATAGATCTATCGTTTATTTATGTATGTAATGCCGTCAAACTAACCAAAGTTTTTATTCTTTTGCATTATGTAATATCAACTAAAGTGAAAACACCTCATGCATCCATCAGCGGGATATAGCGGTAGCTTATATTTCGTCTTCCTCGGTTTTTCCGAATTTCAAATGTAAAACCTCTGTTCCACCAAAAACTACTCTTCTCGAATCAATTTTGAAAAGGACATAATGTATACTATACTTCTGAAGCCATGCTACGACGCTGTACGCATGTATATATGCGTGCATGTATGTATGAATGTATGTACACGTTTTTACATGTACGTATGTATGCAGGTAGGTAAGTATATATGTATGTACATATGTGTGTGTATTTCGTTCAAACATATACAGTATATGCGCGTGTCTGAATATTTCAATAGTACCTACAAAAGCTATGGAACATGGCTACCTAATGCATCATTTATGTGTAGTAAATATTATTTTACGGGTAGATAAATGTAGAAGAAATGCATACTAATTGTTTTCTTTCTCCTTTTGAAGACGATATAGCCGGCCATTGCGGATGCGACGGCGATTAGAATGAGAAGGCAGGTCACGACCACTGCTACAGTTGCTTTTCCGCCAGGTCCGCCTAGATGTTCACCTAAATGTAAATGTAAATGTATAGGTTTTATATAGCGACCGTATGGCCTCGACCCTGCTCATTTTGCAATGAATTGATCGGGTGAATCCTTCACCATCGCTGCCCGCTTGAATGGGCGCCACGCCATTTTAGGTCCTCGTGCACGGACCGTACTAGCCCGAGATTTCAATCTCTGATATAAGCCACGACCGGGACGAGAACCTGGGATCCTCACGCACAGAGGCTCCTTGGCGTACGCACTTACCGATGTAGCTAATCAGGCCACCTACAGCAAGTGTAGTATCAACATTGAGGACATTACTATCTTTCTGGAAATCAATAAATAAGTCTAATTGTGACTTCTAGAAATACAGGACTTGGTTAAACATTAATTAGCAACTGAAACACAGTAATTAATATGTCTAAGCAATTATATTAAAACCAATAAACACATCTATTTTTAATTGACTCTAAAACGGAAAATAACTAAAAATGGTTGATGGTCATTAAGAACTAGGTCGATTTCTTGTACGTATGCTAGTTTTTATCAGCCTGGTGGATATATCGCTGGCAGATACACTGAGGTCAAGACATGTTGAATATGGTAGAATATGATACCATTTGGACTATATAATTCCACCCTTTTCCTCTGGGATCAGCAGTTGAGTACCGGCGCTGAACATCCTTCGACTAACTAACCCTTAGATTTGTCTTAATTAACGTGTAAAACAGTTCAGTCAGTATAGCCTTTTGTGTTTTTACTGTATTTTTTCTGCAATAGGGTAGAAACCAAGTTGACCGTATCTGCATAGTAGCCTAAATACAAAATCGACAAATATATTTGATTTCACTGGCCAACAGAAAAATTTTTTTTTCTTGTTGCCTTCGGTTTTAGACCTGTTCTTTGGGTAATTTTGGGCGCTGATTCAGAAAATGTCATTGGATTGAGTGCATCAGGTCTAGTTTCTGAGATATCGTCGATTTTGTAAAGAAAACCCAGTCCACTCTTTAAACGATGTCTTTGACAAAACTAAAATGTCATAATAAGCTTTATTTATGGCTAATTATAATTCTTGCTGATTCATATAATGCCTACATCCTTATAATGTAAAATCAGCATATCTTGCCGCGTGCTGAGATATTGCTGATTCAACGAAATAACTATTCCGTAGCCTACAGCTTACTCAGCACTAAATTCATGGCCTCATTTAGAATTTATTTGTGCTTATACAGCGTTTCATGGTTTCGAACTATGTAAATAGATTATGCTGAAGTCAGCATTTATAGCCTATATAAACCGCCTCCTGAAAGCTAGAGCAGCCGCAGTCGTCTTAGGGCATATTAAGAGTTGGTCGCAAGAACAATCTGTGAATGTGAGCATTAAATAACTACATGTTCTTACTATTTTTTAGGTTAGTCACTTAATTCCTCAGATGCGAACATCCTTAAGGTTATGGCTACTTCCAGACGGAGCTGCATTAACCATCCAGACATATTCTGCTACATTTGTGGGGAATACACACTAAAAGCAAACAGGAAACCGATTTCTGAGTTTGTAAAAAGAGCATATGTAGGTTATTTTGGTGTCAAACTTGGAGATCAAGATAAGCAATGGGCTCCTCATACAGTATGCAAAACTTGTATTGAACAATTGCGCCACTGGACAATTGGAAAGAGAAGCTGCCTGAAATTTGGTGTACCGATGGTTTGGAGGGAACAGATAAACCACTTGGACGACTGTTACTTTTGTATGGTTAATATCATAGGCATCAATCGAAATAATCGTCACAAGTTGTCTTACCCTGATATACCTTCAGCCAGGAGACCTGTTCCGCATTCGGATATTGTACCAGTTCCACCTTTTCGCGAACTACCTCAGCTCTCAGACGATGAGACTTGCATGTCCAATATCGGACAAGATGACGAAAGTGAAGAAAGTGGGGGCAGTGACAGTGATTTCCAATCAACTTCACACAGTGAACGTTTTGACCAAAAAGAGTTGAGTGATCTGATCAGGGACTTAAATCTTTCCAAAGAGTCCTCTGAATTGCTTGCGTCCAGACTAAAGGAAAAGAATGCACTTCAGCCTGGAACGAAAATTACAATTTATAGAAACAGAGAAAAGGATTTGCTGCCATTCTTTACCGAAGACAACAACCTAGTATTCTGTAATGACATCAGCAACTTATTGAAGAAAATTGGTCTGTCGGATTACAGCCCAGATGAGTGGCGTCTTTTTATCGACAGTTCAAAACGTAGTCTGAAATGTGTGCTTTTAAATAACGGCAACAAATTTGGTTCTATTCCAATCGGTCACTCCACCAGGATGAAAGAAGAGTACAATGCCATCTCTTTAGTACTGGAAAAGATAAAATACAAAGAACATCAATGGGTAATTTGTGTAGACTTGAAGATGGTAAATTTCCTCCTTGGTCAACAAAGTGGCTACACAAAGTATCCCTGCTTTTTGTGTCTTTGGGACAGTAGAGCCAAGCATGAACATTGGAGAAGAAAAGATTGACCTTCGAGGAAAGACATGGTGGTTGGAGCTCAAAATGTAATCAAGGAATCTTTGGTGGCACGAGATAGGATCATACTGCCACCACTACATATAAAGCTAGGCCTGATGAAACAATTTGTCAGGGCTTTGAATAAAGAAGGTTCATGCTTCGAATACATAGTACACAAGTTACCAGGAATTACAATGGAAAAATTGAAGGCTGGAATCTTCGATGGTCCACAGATCAGGCAACTTATGAATGACCCACTTTTCATACCATCAATGAATGAAATCGAATCTTGTGCCTGGTCTTCCTTTGTTCTTGTAACTAAAAATTTTCTTGGCAACAAGAAGGCAGACAATTATGCACAACTAGTAGAGGATATGCTTGTTCATTTCAACAAGCTTGGCTGCAACATGAGTATTAAAGTCCATTATCTCCACAGTCACTTAGATCGCTTTCCAGAGAATCTTGGTGACTTCAGCGAAGAGCAAGGTGAAAGATTTCACCAAGACATCAAAACAATGGAAAATCGATATCAAGGAAGATGGGATGCACACATGATGGCAGACTATTGCTGGAATATTATGCGCGATTGTTCCGGCAGATGCCACACTCGGAAATCGTACAAAAGGAGCTTCTTCGGTGTCGAATGACTTGAAATTTTTATAACAAACTTGTTCTGTTTGGTATCATATAAGTACAGTTTCAGGTACTACCATTTTCTTTTAAGTATTTGTATTATTATGTTTATTTAGTGTATCACATAATAAATTGAGCACTACATAATTATAGCTATAGCCTTATGTTTTATGGGCGAGCAGAGGCAAGGACTGGTATATGGCATAATGTTCTATATCTCGAAAACTAGACCTGCTGGGAGAAAACTGGTGCCTTTTCTGGAATCAGCAGGTCAAATATACCCAGAAACAGCTCTAACATTTGAGGCAACAAATTATGTGTTGGCCAGTGTTTTCTATTTCTATTTAGACTACGATACAGGTTCCGCTTAAATTTATGTGAATTGGAGGGCTAAAGCAAAATTATGGGCGCTCTTTAATAATGTTAAACAAAACAAACTAAACTATCCTTCGGACCTTTATTCAAAGGACTCATTTTACCTCCAGCTTACGCTACTCCAGTCCGCAATCTCAGAATCACCCTTTGATTAAAAACTTTACCTTTGTCGACCACAGCAATTGAACCCCCTGATTCTGCCCGGGCACTGAAACTGACCAAACAACCTGGCTGTTGCAGACTTGATTTGATATAGCGCCTGTTAATAAGCTGGCCTCCCTGATGCAGCTTTTGTGTGGCCCTGAGACATTATTTAGGAGATTTATATGTACATTTACATTACAACATTAAACACATGATATACCACAAATATCATAGTCCTGTCAAAAATCAGTGGCCAAAGAAAAATAACCATCCTGATACATAATGCGTTATCAATATACACTTTTAATGCAAATATTAAGTAAAAGGCAGACCGAACCACTATTAATTATACAACGGAGCAATAGATCAACCATTGCTTACTGGTCTCAGGGATTGACAACGAGCTGCGTCAGTTTCACATGATGCCTGAGAATCGAATCTGAGGCGCGCAATTGAATGGTTAATGAATTTCGCAATCGGCCACCGAGCCATAACACAGCAACGGAAATGCAACTAATCGGCATATAGGCCTAAGTTTTATATCTCAACTTGATGGCGCTGTAGCTTAAATGCTTATATTTCGTGTGTTGAACATCAAGGTTTGTATTATTCGGTGGACCTTATTGTAGAAATACTAATAGGAGACGAAATATATATGGGTTCCAGAAAAACCATAATGTCCTGAAAAAGAACCGTATGGTAAATTACAATAATTTAGGTAGGCCAACATTTAAAGATGTTGATGAAATTGAAATATAATAGCATGCGATAAAGAAAGAAAGAAATGAAAAATAGAAAGAGACACAGACAGGAAAGTGATTTGTGATGTGTATAATTTTGACTGCAGACTATCCGTTTGTCTACCTTGTCAAAACTACACGCAATGGCAGGGTTAGTCAAAAATTACACGTACAACGTATAACATGATCTTACAATATGATACAATACAGAATGTCCAATGCTTCTTACTTTGAGCAGGGTATTCCCAGATGTACGTATACACGGGACTATTGTTTGCTTTAGCAGATATTGGTCTCTTAGAATCGGTGAAATGTATAATGCAAACGTATCGCGTGTCATTAAGATGTTGGTTTCCTGTTACAGAAATTGTTGATTTGACGGAGTTGTTATCGGATTTGTTTAAAACACCTTCTTTGATCCATGTATAGGTTTTGTCATCGGATCCTGTACTGAACACCCGTTTCCATTCCATGACAGGAGCCCAGTTTCCCCAGTAATTAAGACTACAGACCAATTGCAGAGACTGTTGTCCTGTTACTCCGACGTTGTTCTTTGGATTCTCTGCAGCGCACACGGGATCTGAAGCTAAGCATCCCATGCATGCATAATATAAACAATTGCATTCTTTTTCATAGTGTTTAGGCAACAACTGATTCAGATAGTGTCAACTATTAGCAACTCGCACCTGGAACTAACTGTATGTTTAATATGTATCGTGCCGACTCGTGACATTTGTCGAATCAATGTTGCATCAATAAGCCATACATTGGACCATTTGATTTAGAATGAATCTGAACCTCTTTCCAATAAAATTTACGTCACGAGTTTTGTCTCCTCTATTATTACAGCGTGTTCTAAACATCTCGTAATCTAATCTAATGATTTCTATAGAGCCGTTATCATAATGGTCAAGGCATTAATCGATGGTCGCTTCAAGTCAAATTCCAGAAAAAAATCGTATACCATTGGAGAAGCCGGGTCGAATTCAGATGAGTCAGAGAAAAAAGAATGAGTAATATGAATAAGGAGATCGAATAGGTCCATCAAACACGGTCTACATTTTAATTTTCGTGACTGCATCATATTATAGGGCACGGTTAACATATGTGACATGTCACATTTGTTCACTGCACTCTTAATAAATTTATTACTCAAACGGCAACATGACATTGCTGATTTAAAATTCTCTTAGTGTCAAAGATGAAATCCAACTGATTCAAATTTACTAACATCTGCATACCTCCTATATTCAATTGCTGACAAAAGTTTCAATTTAGGTATTGTATGTTATCAGCTATAGACGCTAGATATTTTCTTTGCCTTAGTCCGCCTGCAGCTCAGCGCTATTGATTTGTATAAAAACATAATAAAACAGTTTTATTAATGTTATGCAAAACTAGAACAACAGTAGAAAAACGATGCTTTACCTAGAACTATGAGTTCAGCCATGGCATTTGCTCCACCAGAACCATATTCTTCGCAGATGTATGTTTTGGCAGTTGCTTCATTTGCTTTTACTATTATCAGATCGACCTGGCCTTCTTTGATGAAGGAGATGCGATACAACGAGAGAAAATCTGGATGAATTTTGTGTCCAGAATATATGGTTCTGTATCCCGCAGAATCTTTCCATAGGGTTCTCCACAATAATGTCTTTGAAGAATCTGAGCTACACTTCATAGTGACCTCTGCTCCTTGTAGGACTGCTAAGTTGTCCGGCGTTAGCGTAAACCGAGCACCGCAACCTGTTGTTAGCAAATGATGAACCTTTTGTAGAGTTACCATTATAATTGTTAAACCAAGAATCATACTACTAAATACAACATTTATGTATATATCCATGCACGTGTGTATGCAAATAATGGCTAATTTATATTGCGCCTTTAGAGAACACCACAAAGGCGATAATCAACACCAACCTATTTTATTTTAAAGTGCAAGTGGACAATACAAGTGGACATACATGAAGCACAATATATTAGGCTCTAATCAGTGGTAGCTTCTTAAGGATCTACAGCACGTAATAAGAATCCACTGCAGAAGACAGTTTGAAATCTACATCATCAGAAAATCCAGAGATCAGGCTACATTGTGTAGGCATGTTGAAACTTACTGATAATCATGCACTGAGTAAATAAAAGATACAAGCTACAGGTGCAAAGGATATCAAATATTAATCGGCTTCGCATGAGTTGTGGTTGCAAAATGGCATTGTGTGGAGAAACTCATAAACGATTCCTCATTCTTTCTAGACGAAGAGCTAATATTTGTTAAGGTTGTCGTTCGACATCGAAGTGTCTCGGTTGATGAACTTCAATGAATTACGCGTCTAAGTCGCATCTTCAAATTTCAAGAGACCTTACTTTACCTCGCATTTTGACAACTGGTAATTCTGTTTTTACAATAAATTATATTTTTTCTTGCTCCTCTAACAGATTCTTTCACGGCGTTTTACAAATGCTATGTTAGAACTCTATTTTAGTTTGCACTCTAGTATAAATGTAACTGTACACGTTTTAGAGTTTTAAACAGAACATTTCCTCTACACTTCTAACATATGTTTTTATTTCTTAGGAAAATCATTGGTATCATTGCTAAACCTAGTATATTTGTTTTGACCTTAATTCAGCAGTGGTTAGGCGCTTAAGCCTCAAAAACGATTATTTCACTCTCCATGTAGTATTTCATATAATTATGCCAATGTTTATCATGTAGGTCTAAGGAAAATTAAAACCAAAGTTACTCACCCAGTATCGCTGTTGTAAAGATCGCAATGAGTAATGCCATTCATAAGTGATAAAATTAAACGATTTATTGCGCATAAAAATTAAATTTGTTTTAAATTCATAATCAGTCACATGCCATGTCACTAAGTGATAATCTATGTACTGAGTTTCAGCATGAGCAAGTTGGAATAGAAATATGTGCGGACGTAGAAAGGCTAAATTGCAACCCTCATATTGAGGGCTGTATATAAACTGCATTTGCATCCGGTTGCATCATAAATCAACAAACTGAAACTTTTTTGTTTCTGCCTGTGCACAGAACGATCCAATTTTGAAGCATCTTTTTATAGAAGTAACGTTTACAAGTTTCAAAGTAAACAAAGCTACACAGTGCATTGTTCTATCAACAGTATTCAAATGCTGGCTCTTCGTTTGAAGATGGTTTAAGGGAATGATTTGTTGTCGTTGTACTGGTTTATTCGCTAGTTTGCATTTTGGTTAAAATATCATTCAACTCAAATTATTCCTATTATTATTAAAGAGATATTTGTAACGCGCGCAGTTAAACTACAGTCTCAAGGGTTCGTGCAACGAACTCATTATGCCCAACGAGATAATGTCATTGTCTGCGAATCAAAGTAAAGAAAAACCAGACACCCACGCAGGCCAAGTGAACAAACGAGCTTTAATTTTCTTTTTACAAACAGCTACTGAGAGTATAATAACCTCAATGAATCTCTGTCGGTAGATCGTTTTACATTTCAGTACAAGAACAATAAAATCCACGAAGACCAATATCTGATCGAGATTATCTGTTCAGTAGACCAATATGAAATCCAAAATGCATTATTAAAATTTATTCCTGTGTTACTGTATATTTAAAGAGTTATTGACAATACACATATATGCACGTATATATGAATATATATATATATGCATGTACGTATGCATGTTTGCATGTTTGCATACACCTGGGTATTTTTATAGCACCTTTTAGGAACCTCACAAAGGCACAGGTTATCCTACATAAATAATTGATAAACATATGAATCCAGATCAGTGGTATGCTGGGACTTTCAAGACAACGCCAGAGTTCGAAAACGGCAATAATCTCACATAACAGATTGCATGGCTGTAAGAATTTGCTTTTTCCTCTTGCTTCATCCAAAAGATGGTCTACTTCTATAACTAGGTCTACTGCATGAGTCGCTCAATGAAAAATTGAGCTTGGCCACTTAGCATTCTGTGTGCATCCCATGACTAAAAAAGAAACATCAACTTCGGTCTTCTACGTCAGCTGTGTACCGTTCTATGTACACTTATACTAAATGCCTCCAATGCATTCGTCCATGCCTTCACCAGGCGTTGACACTACTGTTACAACGTTCTGTATGGCATTTTCACATCACACCTGAAAGTGTTACAGTCCATTCTGAATGCCGCTGCACACCTAATCACCCGTTAGTGGAAGTTAGACCACATCATTAAAACTACACTATGTGTGATGGACTCCATTGGCTTCCCATTAGCTATCGAATGAAGTACAAGATGAGGTTGGTTGTCAACAACTGTCTTCGCCATTTGGGCCCAGGCCTTCCAACCGTCCTGCCTTCATAAGTTATCTACAACCTATCCACTTCGCCCAACTCGCTCCTCTTCTGCCCTAACACTTGTATCAGCCGTCCTACGAACTCATCCACACTTCACCCTTTGCATTCTCTTCACTCAAAATTGAAAAGAATCTTCTTCCACAAATCCTATCCTGATTCATCCTTTTCCCCTTATCTATCTTGCCGCTCCAATTCAAATGCATCATATACTGTAGCCGTCTGACTATCTGCCTACCTGACCTTTGGATCTTGACCTGGAACCAAATCTGACCTTTTCCGAGTTTCGATTTTGTTTTGACTAAGCGCATGTGATAAGCTAGTTTCCGCAACTTAGGTTTCTTTGGGCGCTGTAGGAATCTCTGGTTTACTATTACGATTACCATTACCTCGACTTTCCAGCAACGTGAACTGACAATATGGTTCACAGTTTCATAATTGCTGGGTCAGGAGTAACCTACCACTTGGCATCCTTAACCAAATGCAGTCAGTCGATCTATTCAGAATAGAACTCAAAACAACAATATTCTTTAAGCCTATCCACTTGACTGACGGAGTCCACGATAGCCCATGCTGTTTAGGCCGTGAAAATAAAATGCCTATAAAATAATAATATTAACAATGATAATAAGTTTTTTTGCTCTTTAACGGCCATATTTCCGCTTTCCGTGATCACCGATTTTAAGTTACATTACACTGTTACTACCGATTAAGGCGCCTAAGAGTTGTACGTCGTTCTGTTTCTTCCTCTGTCTTTAGTACTATAATTCATGCCATGCTATGTGGTCGCATTGATTACTGCAACTCTATGCTTTCTGGTTTGCCTAAATATTGGCTGGTGATACAGCTCAGTCAGCTCGTTGTTTAAAGACTCTTTTTTCCCTGGGTTCTCATGCTGGAAGCGCCTCTGAGTAGTTTGTTCTGTAAGAAGCGCTATATAAGTTATCAAATACAATACAATACATTACTGTTAGCACTTGGGTTAATGATCAAATACAATACAATACATTACTGTTAGCACTTGGGTTAGTGATTACCTAAAAATACGAGATGTAGAAGAGTATGTGCCAAACGCTGGCTAATTGATTGAGGTCAAATAGTCTCTTTGTATTGTTTTTTGAAATTCCCATGTAGTGTCTCTGCGCTCAATTCTTAGCGCAATCGGTGTGGTGTCTTGTCGTTAGATGCAAGAAATAAGATTAGTTCACCCATCATGTCCTCTATTACTGTGCTTTCCTGCATACACATTACAATTATTATATCGCCGAATTAAAATGTTTATACTAATTATTAATAAATAGGGAAACATGTGTAATTTGGACCAGCGTCTAAATAAAAACTTCCTATATATAGCGAAACCAGCAGAGCAGAGAATCAGCGGAAGCCGCGAACGCATGCGCAGTTGCATTGCTTATTTGCACTGAAAACGACAAGCCGACAAGAGTTTTAGTTTTAGTAAGTCGTCGGTTTAAGTAAAATTGTGTTCAGTGATGTAACGGAGCAGTGTCGCTTTCATGTCAGATATGCGTAGTTTTCTGTAGTAGGCAGCTAAATGGAGATAGACATGCGAAAGTGCTTCTTAAAGTCCTGTTATTCATATGCGTTGGCCCTTGCAAGTCTCAAGTCAAATACGTCCATGTAAAATATTTGCATACTATTCGCATTCGTGTAAAATGAACCACATGCTGGTGTTTAAAATGGACTGCGGTCCATTTTACACAAACTGTTGTGTAAATTGTACCACAGATAATAAGTGATAAGTTCCGTGGAAATGGTCACTTGTCTTATGTTGCTGTCATAAAATCATGGTTTATAAATGTCCATACTAAAACATGATTGTTTTGCTTGGTATATAGGCATGCATGTTTCCAAGTTAAATGCCAAAAGAGGTCAGATCGATTAGCAAAAGGAAAGTATGGAAAGTGGACAGAAAGTTCTATGGCAACTGCTATTGATGCTGTAAGCTATAAAGGACATGGGTTAAATAAAGCTGCAAGAGAGTTTGGAGTACCAAACTCAACGCTAAAACAGAGGCTTGATGAAAAAAATAAGTTGGCAGTTGCATCTCAAAAATATGTTGGGATGTCGTGCGATTTACCAGTGAGTGTTAAAGAGGAACTTGAACAGCATATTCTTTCCGTGGAAGAGCGATTTTATGAGATGAATACTACTTCATTAAGGAAACTAGCATTCAAAATTGCAAAAGTCAATAAGATTCCAACTCGATTTAATTCGTAAAAGAGAATGGCTGGGCAAGAATGGTTGAAGGTTTTCTAAAGCGCCACCCAAGTATAAGTCCGCGTACTGCAGAACCAACCTTTGTGGCAAGAGCCGCCGGGTTCAACAGAACTAAAGTATATAAATTCTTTGACCTTCTTGAAAAAGTTGTAACTGAAAATGGAATAGTTGTTTGTGACATCACCCCATTACCCAAAAGTTTATGATGACAAGGCAAAACAAGGAAAAGACCAAGTTTAGGTATGGTGTGCTGACAGCCTCACCATACAAGAGAGCTCTTTTTGAATCCAGAAAACGCACAAAGAACTCAGTCAGATTGATACCTGATTGCGAAAGGAAAAGCTATAGCCCCAGGTCAAAGAACACAAGCGAAACTATAGAGAAGAAGCGCACGTTCAAGGCCAAACAACAAAGGCAATGGGTGCCTTCAGTTTAATCGGAGAAATACAATTGTATAGTCTGTATTGATGATAACAATGAAAATTGGATCCAGTGTAAACGCTGTGAAGGATTGGCGCACAAAAATTGTGCTGATTTGACAAATTCAGATTATTATTATTATTGTGACATTTGCATTTAAAGCTAATGGCGCTGAAAGTTTTTGAGACTTTCCATGAGAGTTAAGTTTGTTTGGAATTTTATGACAATTTAAAGACATTCAAGAAGGCGTAGCAAAAAATTCACAAGTTAAGACTTTCAAGTTTATTTTCTGCAACAAGTGAGCTACCTGTGCACTTATTTTTGTTAGTTAAGTCTGCTTAGACTTAAACGAATCTTTTAAGTAATTTCAGTAGGCATTTTGAAAAGTTGACACTTTCTAGTAGGCCAAGAGATATTTCTTGGGAGAGTTTAACGGTATTACATGTTTCAACAATAGCTAAGCTCATATTTGTGCTTCGAAAGATACGTGTTAAGCATTATTGGTCTTCAAGGAAAATATACTATCATTTTTAGCTTACTTATGTTAAACGTTTTAAACTAACCATAAAGGCTCAATTTACACGACAGTCGTGCAAATTGGACCAGTTTTTAAATAACACATTTCTTAAATTTTTACATTTTCTATAAAACCTACAACTATTGCTTCATTATATATTGCTCAAGGGTGTGTGGACATGTTTGTGCCAATTTTGCTTGGCACTCGGCAAATTCTTACACCCTTTTAAAGCACATATTTGTTAGGGGGTGCAAATTACACATGTTTCCCCTAAGCGACCACTTTTTATGTGCTCGTATTTCACATGCTTTTAAATCACTTTTAGGCTCGTGTTTTTTTATTCCTATTATATTATAGACTAACCACTAATTTGGGAAAACTGCAATTTAAGAGTCTGATCTCCTAACATAGTTATTTTTCACTTGTAATTAGGTCTAACTACGTCCTTCTTATTAATTTCCAAAGATATGCATATAAACGAATTACTGCAGATTAGAAAGCGGGAGTAGCAGTTCCACTGCGTAGGTAACCGTGGGTTCGGCAGAAAGATCTGGCCACCTGCCGCCGATGTATGGCAATGCCACTTACGGGCTGATGGCCTATCACCGGGATCATCTTCGGCCCCGAAGCTTTGATTGCGAGTATGAGGAAACCTTTACCTGTTTACCTTTAGTTTCATTAACGTATCTAATGCACGCAATGACTTATCTAGAAACATCTTAAGGTAACTAATCGAGTCAATGTTTCTTACACACGATAATAATAATAATAAGACAATTTATATAGCGCCGTAGCACAGCCGAGGCCGAAGAAAAGGGCGCTGTACAAGGGTTCAAAAATCAACTGCAGTCATAAGATATCCTAAAAAGATGTGTCTTGAGTCGTGACTTGAATGTGTCCAGGGATGGGGCATTCGTCACGATATACAGATATTAGTGCCGGCTTGTCATTTTATCAATTTCAGCAAGCCCCTGAAAGTGTATTTCAAGCTTTTCCAACACAACTTAAACCACCGGATTTTGTAAACACTGTCAGTCTTAATTTAATTGGCTAATTCTAAGCACAGAATAGTCTCAATTTGCAAACTGGTAGCAAAAATAGTAAACTAAAATTCACCAATAGCAAAGATTCAGTGACAATACCTGGCTGTTGGAAGGTCATTTACATATATTTCATCAAGAAGGCTTAACAAAAAGTGACTGTCTAAGCGCGAGTAAAACTGAAGAATAAAACTAATATCACTATAAGATTAACTCGTTTAAATATATACGTATAGTCCAACGTGATTAATTTCTGTGCAGTTCCATTAGTATGTGTTATAAATTATTAGAATACTACTAATTTTAGCCATTGCAAAAATGTCTTATTTCATGTGACTGAGAAGTCGGCATAAAACGGTGTTAAGAGCTTAACATCTTGTTTCCATTAGTATGTGTTAGAAATTATCAGAAATGGTGCAACCTGATTTTGATGGGGCGATATTTGTTGATCATCAGTGCGTGTTTTCCCTTCTGCTAGTAATCAGGAACAGTAGTAAAACAAAAATAATACTCAGAATAATCTTTTTTATATATTTAGGAAGCATCATTGAGTCTACATTCATCTTCACCATCACCACCATCATCATCGTCGTCGTCGTCGTTATCATCATCATCATCATCATATTCCTGTCTTTCTTCTTCTTCTTGTTTACTATTCCCAAATTGACATGATGATACAAATATTCCCCGAGTATATGAGGTAAGGGTATATAATCGGTAATGGACTAAGATTCTCATAAGTTAGGACTGATTATTATCATGCCAATTGAAATGGCGCGTGAAGAAGAACCGAAGCAAATCTTAATACTTTAAATCAGCTCATCACCAAAAACCTAAAGCAGGTTATGTTCAATATAGAATGAACAAATTATGCATAAATATGCTGTTTTATAATCAAGTAATTATATAATATTCGTTATCTTTTGACATATTTAAACGGGAACAGTGGCCAATCCTCTTCTTCGCATTTTTACGCGCGACCAAGTGAGGATACGATAGAATCAGTAAGAGGTCGGTCGATTAGCTGGTTCTTATTGAAAAAAATGAATGGCGTTTTAGTAAGGGCTACCATACCATGCGTTGCTCTAAACGTAGAACGGCAAAGCTGCGTTCTCCATGTAGACGAGTCAAAGAAATTGGCACAATTTGGTTAACGATACATTCGGCGATTCGTATACATAAGTAAAAGCTCGTATTTGCTGTTTAAATCACTTCCTCTGGGCCTGTGGCAGGTATTTCCGAATTATCATGCTCAAAAGATATTTTATATGTACAATCAAGTTATAGTTCCACATTCAAAAGCTTCAATATTTATTACGCTCTTTAGAAAAGTTTCGACGAGCATCAATTAAGCATAGTTATGCTCAACCTACCGATTTGCACAGTAACTATCCTAATTCAGGTTAACTCAGGAATGCAATGAAAGTTGATTAACTGCATCCTTAAACAAATATCTTGATTACATATTTCTGATAAAAACATCAAAGTGGTCTTGCTGTCCAGAAAATCATATGAGATCACAAGACTCCAAGTAAATCGAGAAGCAGGTGCAAAAATTAGTCTGCTTCAAAGATAAAGTAATGATTAAACTAATTATGCATGAAGGATTGAAATATTGTACATATAGGAATAAACCTAAATTTACGAACAAATGAAAATAAACTGGCATTATATCCGAAACTAAAAGAAATAAACGGTTTATACAATAATAGGCTTACTATCTATCGGCTATATTTAAATTAATAAATAGTAACCAGAAGTCACATGAAATACAATGAAGCAATGAATTCGTATATTTATGAAATGGATACTTAGCGGGTGTTCTAGTCCATTTTGAAGAAATTATTTACTTGGAAATAATTTTTTATATTTTTATGCAAAGTCGAAAACACGTTTACATACAACTCGCTCTGAGGTATTAAGAATGGTTTCAAGATAATCCAAGCTCTAGATTAATTATTTAAAAAAAAAACATTTTCAACAAAGAATATCCAGCATATTTTACAATGCTCAATATGGTGTATGCTACTGATGTAAGATGGTAGTTCAGTTATTAGGCGCATTTTGCTATTATTAGAAAACGTTTTACAGAGGTTTGGTCTAGTTTACGAAGGATAATTCGACGAGAAAAGGTAAAAAAGCAGAAGCAAATCAGCAATCATTTAGCCTAATTTAGGTGAAATAACTTTCTTTTCTTAAATGGTTACACGATTTAGTATCGAATTGTCAAGTTCTGTAAAGAGTTGGAAAAAAGTAAGTAAGCCAAGATGGAAGGCACTTGAAGCCTTAAGCATATACTGCATGCCCACTATTTGTTTCTTCAGAGTATCACTTCCAGATATTTATTGCTCCCACTCTCATGCGTGTTTTTCACCACTGGCTTGGGGTCGGAAGGAGAAGTGTAGAGCTTAGCAGTTGCGTAGAGTCCTGGTGTGTTAGAGTTAGTGCTCCAACAGTGTCCTCGTTTCTCTTCCAGAGCTGTGTAGAAGATCGCCTTGGCTCTATCTTGCTCGTCGAGACCCGTGTAGTGCTCCTCGCTGATCCGACAGTTGCCAGTGGTGTTCGAAGGTCTTCCTACCTCAACGTACTGTGACCCTTCAGAATAAGTTCTTCGTAGCTCTTCCATTGCGTCCATCGTCAAGTTGTCGTGTGCACCTATGGCACAAATTAAGTTAAGGTAAGCTAGGCCATTTAGGACAAGGTTGAAGTCATATCTTGTTGGGATTGGTGATCATCCGGAGACTGTCCTTCGGTTCCAAGGGCCCGCACGGATCTCGACCGATTCTGTCCAATTGATTATGCTTTAAGAATGCGGTTTTGCTTGGTACGACGATTGATTGATGCTTTGTGCATTATGAAAACGGCGCTATAGAAGTCTCTAGATTACATTAGATTAATTAGATAATGCATCGTATCATCATCATTGTGCACAGTAAATGTTTTGAAAGATGGAATTAGTCTACTTAAGAAAATAAGTTGTTCCTTCGATTTAACTCCAGCGAGACGTGCAACTCACTGGCGTATCTATCGCTAGTTTAGTCACAAAATTTATTATGGACTAACCAAGCCACAAAAGCATGTTTGAAAATAATAATCTATCCAAAAAGTAAATGAGGAGATGTGAATTTCGCGGTTACTTTTGCTGAAGAGAAACTGAACATGAATTGTAACATATTAGCAGCATTAGGTAGGTTTTCTTAAAGGAAATACATAGTCTGCAGGCCAGTATTAGAAGTCAAAGCAAACTATGTTGTGCTACACATTAGCAAATCGATGCAATACAGAATTAAATGTAGATATTTTCGTCATTATATCACATTGGAAGGTGTCTTCGGAAAAGCCTGAGTAGGTCTATCGTTTCTATTTGTATGTAATGCCGTCAAAATAACCAAAGTTTGTATTCTAATGCCATATATTAAATCAACAAAAGTAAAACACTTAATGCGGGATATGGCGGAAGCTTTCGCTTCGTCTTCCTAGGTCCTGAGTCGGTACAGGATGAATTCCAAATGATAAACCTCTGTTCCACCTAAATCTACTCTGCTGGAATCAATTTTGAATACGACATAATGTATACTATGCCTCCGAAGCCGTGCTACGACGCTGTATGCATGTGTTTATGTATCCAAGTATATATGTATGTATATATGCATGCATGTAGATAGGCAGGTACATGTAAGTATAGGCCCTAAATGTATGTATTATTACGTTCGTACGTGTATGTGCATGCGTCTGGATATTTAGATAGTACATCCAAAAGCGATGGAACACGGCCACCTAACGTATCACGCATGTGTAGTAATTATTATTTTATAGGTACAGTACTGTAGTTAAATGTAGAAGAAATGCGTACTAGTTGGTCTTCTTGTTTTGAAGACGATGTAGCCGGCCACAGCGGATGCAACTGCGATTAGAATAACAAGGCAGGTCACGACCGCTGACACAGTTGCGTTTCCGCCAGGTTCACCTGGAGGTTCACCTACAGCAACTGTAATATCAACATTGAAGACATTATTGTCTTTATGGAAATCATAAATATGTCTAATTGTAACTGCCACTATTACGGGACTTGGCTAAAATATCAATTAGTAACTCAAACGTATAATAATTAATTTGTTTAAACAATTATATTAAAGCCAACAAATGCATCTATTTTTATTTGACACTAATGCGGGATCTAACTGTAAGTGATCGGTGGTCATTTGAATATAATTAGATTGCCTTAAGAACTATTTCTTGTACATAATAATGCTAGTTTTAAAAGGATAGGAGCCTGGACGATACAACGCTGGCGAGTACAATGAGGTTAAAACATGTTCATTGAGGCAGAACATAATACCATTTGGGCCATGTCACCACACACCTTTCCTCCGGGATCAGCAATTGAGTACCGGCGCTGAAACAGCCATTAACTAACTTTCCTTTAGATTTGTCTTAATTAACGTGCTAACAGTTTAGCCTCTATATCCCTTTGTCTTTTTACTGTATTTCTTCTGCAATAGGGTGGAAACCAAGTTGACGCACTTGGATCATATATGTCGATTTTCTAAATAGGCTATTATACAGCTTCCGCTTATATTTATGTGAAATTAGATGGCTAAAGCAAAACTGTGTGAGTTCTTTAATGACGTTAAACAAAACAAACTAAACTGTCGATCAAACCTTTATTCAAAGCATCTCATTTTACCTCCACCTTACGCTATTCAATTCCTTTGTCGACCACAGAAACTGAACCTCTCTGAAAATGACCAAACAGCCTGGCTCTAAACTGACTAAATTAACTTGAATTGATATAGCGCCGGTGTTTAAGCTGGTCTCTCTGACGCGGCGTTTGAGTGGAGCTGAGAAATTATTTCGGAGATTTATGTTTACATTTACAACATTAAACACACGATATATCACAAATATGATAGCCCTGTTAAAACCCAGTGGACGATAGAAATAACCATGCGGACACATAATGCTTTATCAAAATATTTTTTATAATGCAAATATTAAATAAAAGGCAGATCCCACCACTATTAATCATCGACAATTTGAGCGATACGTCGGCTTAAGCCCAAACAAGCCAAGAGCAATACAACAGCAGGGCGCCCATAGCCTATAGGTCTCAGGGATTGACAAGGAAGGAGTTGTGTCAATTTAACATAATGCCTGAGAATCGAATGTGAGACACAGAAATGAAAGGCAAATACATTTCGCAATCGGCCACCGAGTTTAAAACAGCAAAGGGAAAATGCAACTTATCGACCTATTGGCCTAAGTTTTATGACTCAACTTTATGGAGCTGTAGCACAAGTACTTACATTTGTGTTGAACATCAAGGTTTGTATTAATCGATGGATCATATTGAAGAAAATCTAATACGAGACAAAATCTATTTATATATGGGTTCCAGAAAAAAACCATAATATTCTGAAAAAGAACTGTATGATAAATTATAATAATTTTAGTATATTTAAAGATGTTGAGGTAACTGAAACAAATGTAAGAACATTGCGATAAAGAAAGAAAGAAAGAAATGAAAAAGTGAAAGAGACACAGGCAGAAAAGAGAGTTGCGATTAGCATAATTTTGCCTGCAGATTTTCCTATCCGTTTGTGTCTCAAAGCGACACGCTATGGCCAGTCAAAAATTACATATAATGTATAACATGATCTTGCAGTAAGATAAAATACACAATGTCCAATGCTTCTTACTTGAAACGGGGTATTCCCAGATGTACGAATATGCGGGAATGTTATTTTCGTTAGCAGACATTGATCTCTTAGAATCTGTGAAATGTGTAATGCAGACGTATCCCGTGCCATTAAGATGTTGGTTTTCTCTCACCGTAAGTGTTGATTCGACAGAGTTTTTATCGGATTTGTTGAAAACACCTTCTTTGATCCATGTAGAGGTTTTGTACTCAGATCCTTTACTGGATACCCGTTTCCATTCCATGACAGGAGCCCAGTTTCCCCAGTAATGAAGACGACAGACCATTTGTAAAGGCAGTTGTTCTGTTACTCCGACGTTGTTCTTTGGATTCTCTGCAGAGCACACGGGATCTGAAGCTAAGCATCCCAAGCATAATATATATATACAATGGCATTCTTTTTCATAGTGTTTAGGCAACAACTGATTCAGATAGTGTCAACTATTAGCAACTCGCACCTGAAACTAACTGTATGTTTAATATGTATCATGCCAACTAGTGTTATTTATCGACGCAGTGCTGCAACAATAAGCCATACATTGGATCATTTGATTTAGAATGAATCTGAACCTCTTTTCAATAAGATTTAAGTGATGAGTTTTGTCTCCAATATTATCATCTAATCTAATGATTTCTATAGCATTGTTATGATAATGCTCAAGGGATCAAACGGTGGTCGCTTCAAGTCAAAATCGCAATCAAAATCATATACCATTGGAGAAGCCGGGTGAAATAAAGAAGGTCCATTAAGCACGTCGATATGTAAAATTCAAGTGACCGTTTCATTTTATAGAGCACAGTTAACATATGTGACATGTCACAGTTTTTCACTGCTCTATTAGTAAGTCTTATTCAAACACCAGTATGACATTTGCCGACTTAAAATTCTCATAGTGTCAAAGATGAAATCCTACTGATTCAAATTTAATATTTGCGTACATATTATTTTCAATTGCTGATAAAAGTTTCAATTTAGGTATTGTATGTCATCAGCTAAAGGCACTAGACATTTTCTTTGCCTTACTTCGCCTGCTCAGCGCTATCAATTTGTATTAAAACATAATAAAACTGTTTTATTAATTTTATGCAAACTAGATCAGCTATAGAAAAACAATGCTTTACCTAGAACTATCAGTTCAGCCATGGCATTTGTTCCACCAGAACCATATTCCTCGCAGGAATATGTTTTGGCAGTTTCTTCAGTTGCTCTTATTATTATCAGATCGACCTCTCCTTTTTTGACGACGGATATGCTATATAGCGATAGAAAATCTGGATGAATTTTGTTTCCCGTGTAAATGGTTCTGTATTCCATGGAGTTGTTCCAACTCGTTCTCCACAATAATGAATCACTGGAGTCTGATATACACTTCATGGTAACCTCTGCTTCTGCTAGGACTGCCACATTGTCCGGCGTTAACGTAAGCCGAGCACCACAACCTGTTTTTACGAAATGATGAACCTTTTGTAGAGTTACCATTATAATAGTCAAACCATGAATCATACTACTTGATGCAGCATTTATATGTATATGTATTCGTGTGTGTATGCAAGTAATGGCTATTTGTATTGCGCTTTAAAAATCTCAGAAATGCGATAATCAACATCAACCTATTTGATTTCAAAGTGCAATTGGACATACATGTAGCACAATATATTAAGCTCTAATCAGTTGTAGCTTCTTAAGGATCTACAATACGTAATGAAAATCCACGGATGGGGACAAGTCGAAATCTACAACGTCAGAAAGTCCAGAGATCAGACTACTTTGGAAAAGCATGTTGAAACTTACTGATAATCACACACCGAGAAAATCAAATATACACACTACGGGTGAAAAGGATACCAAACATTAATCGGCTGCGCGTGAGTTATGGTTGCAAAATGACATCGTCTAGAGAAACTCGCAATTATTCCTCATTCTTCTAGATGAAGAGTTAATATTTGTTAAAGTTGTCGTTGCACATCGAAGTGTCTCGATTGATGAACCCCAATGAATGACGCGTCTAAGTCTACACATCGCACTTTAGAATTTCAAGTTGCCTTACTTTATCTCGCATTACGACAACTGGTAATTCTGTTTTTACAATAAATTGTATTTTTTCTTGCTCCTCTAACAAAATCTTAACGGCGTTTTACAAATGCTATGATAGAACTCTATTCTAGTTTGAACTCTAATATAAATGTGACTGTACACGTTGTAGAGTTTTAAACAGTACATTTCCTCTACACTTCTAATCTATGTCTTCATTTCTTAGAGAAATCATTGCTATCATTGCTAAATCTAATATATTTCTTTTGACCTTAATTAATCCATGGTTAGATGCTTAAGCCTCTAAACTGAATATTTAATTATTCTTATGGTATGTATTTAATGCCATTGTTTATCGGGTAGGTCTAAGGAAAATATACATCCAAGTTACTCACCCAGTATCGCTGTTGTAAAGATCGCAATCAGTAATGCCATTTATAAATTATGAAATTAGATTATTTATTACGCATAAAATTTATATTTGTATTAAGTTCACAGTCACATAGATGTCACTATTTGATAATCTATGTAGGCCTACTGAGTTTTACCATGAGCAAGTGAGAATAGAAATATGTGCGGATGTACAAAGGCTAAATGGCAGCCGTCATATATATATATATATATATATATATATATATATATATATATATATATATATATATATATATATATATATATATATATATATATATATATATATATACTGAAGTCTCTATGCATTCTGCAATTGCAACCGGTTGTATCATAAATCAACAAATGAAACTTTTTGTTTCTGCCTGTGCACAGAACGATCCAATTTCGACGGATCTTTTATAGAAGTAACGTTTACAAGTTTTAAAGTAAACAAAGCTACACAGTGCATTGCTCTATCAACAGGATTCAAATGCTGGCTCTTCATTTGAAGATGGTTTAAGGGAATGATTTGTTGTCGTTGTACTGGTTTATTCGCTAATTTGCATTTTGGTCAAAATATCATTCAACTCAAATTATTCCTATTATTATTAAAGAGATATTTGTAACGCGCGCAGTTAAACTACAGTCTCAAGGGTTCGTGCAACGAACTCATCATGCCCAACGAGATAATGTCATTGCGAATCAAAGTAAAAAACCAGACATATACGCAGGCCATATGAATAAACTAACTCCAACTTTCTGTTTACAAACGTCGTTTAAGGAAAGAAGTTGTCTCTCCTCTGCAACAGTCAGTGAATGGTGTACTGCGTATTTAGGGTACCATTTCTTCGTTTTCAAATCACCCTTGCACTCATAGCAGCCCTCATCTTTGGTTTGCCGTTTGTCACTGGAGTCTTGAACTTAGAACTGGAGGCGAGTCCCTGATTCTTCTCTAGAGCTGCGTAGAAGTTCGACTGGGCCACTCCCTGGTCGTCGAGGCCGGCGTAGTACTCTCCGCTGCAACGACAGTCGCCGACGACCGAAGACCTTCCTATCTCAACATAATCTGACTCCTCACAGAATGTCCTTCGTGGTAAAGAGGACAATGTATCCATCGCCAGGTTTACGGGTTCATCTGTGATGCAAGTTAAGATAAGTTATAGCAATTTAAGGACAGTTATTCGCCGCGAATACTTACTATTGCATTTGATTCTGTTCAGCAAGCAGTTTAGAAATTTACCACATTCCCTATAACTCTAAGTTGTACCGGATCTGGGAGATTCTGTTTGAATCGCCATATAAACAGTTTGTTACAACAGAGTATGTGCGATCCGGTGGTCTATCGGTAACGAGTTTGGTCAATGATCATGCGGTTGAGGGTACCACTTCCTGTAACGAATTTGGGGAAATTGTTTGCGCACACCGTGCCTCTCTCACCAAGCAGGATAACTTGGTACCAGCTTAAGCTTGGACGTAAATGGCGAGTCCTGCGATACAATTGCCCCATTTGCAGAACCCTCGGTTTTGTCCATTGCCGACTGAAAGGCTTAAAGAGAAGGAAATGAGCTACTCCCCTAGGCTTCACCTGTGAGAAATGGGATACTTTACAACAGAGTGCAGTGTATGTTTTCATGTGTCAAGATACTCACTACAGTGTTTTTAGGTATTTCACAAAAATGCTCCACGCATTGATTTCTAACTAACAAGTGCATCTTATAACAGGCAGAAAATGTATGCTGAACAGTAAAAAATTAATACAATTAGGTAATAATCAAGAGTATTTAACAGCGACGCAAAGTAAGAAATTTAGTGACGATACTAAATAGGGACTGTAAATGAGCAGGCTTCATAATTATTTTCTCTGTTGAATATGATACAAATATGTCGTTTCGATTTTCTTAGAAATGTGTGAGTTCAAGTTTCCTCTTAGAGCATCATTGAAAGTATTAATTGAGCAATTCCTTTACGCATAATTGCTTAGCTACGTCTATCGACGTCCTGTTATTAGCAACACATCAAATTAATAAGAGGCAAAAAATTATAAGAAATGGGTTTCGGTCACGTAAAATTTCATTAAAAATCACCATAAAGTCTGTATAGAAATGCTTCAAGCAAAATTAGTTTTCATTATTGAAATTATTAAAGCGAATTAGTGTTCTCCATAAGACTGTTATATAAGCGAAATTAGTGTTCTGCAGTTTGGTTAAAAAAGAATCAGTGTGTGATTCTTTTTCTTTTAGCTATACAAGTCACGAGGGATCCATTTATGAAGTCATAAATTTTCTCAAAGAGACTAAGATAGATATATTCTCTTTTTGGAAAGAGAAAGAGTATCTTAGCTGCAAAATTTATAGCTTTTTAAACAGCTGGCATACTTGGATGTCCAATTTTCAAGCCTATGACCAAACTAAATGAACAACTCGGACAAAATCGCAAGTCGCAATGAAATTACTAGGTTGTTTTACTAATTGTAATAATTAAAATATTGCAATACAAAACTATATCTCAGTAGGAGCTTTGGTATACATTTATGGGACACTAAAAGCATTGAAATAAACATGCCAGCCTCCCATATCCTATATTAGGCATAGAAAGCAACGTCTCCTTCATTTAGGATCTTAAGGTGGCAAGAGGTGAATAGAGGGGCACTGGACACGGGACAATGATATGCTGGCACACATAAGAGATATCTTCGCATGTGCAGACTCCGCCGCCTTCTTTTACGTCACTTTGCAGGCAGAATATCTCTGGAGTGCTTCGACAGGCATTGGATGCAACTGGAAAACATATAGAGAGATTTTTTGACTTCAGTAAGAAGTATCATATTGATCGTACTTTGAAAACCTTTGATTTCAACTGTCTCTTTAGGATGATCTAGTCAATTGCTCAGTTGGTTTAATTGAACAGGAAAAATTAAGTCATCATATCGTCAGCTATTATTATATTATGATAAGTAAGAAAGAGTTCCTTTTTCACTTTCAGTCATTTGCTTTCAGTTAACTCAGATTACCAACACTTCTACTGTGCATTCAATTTCAGGGTTTCCCATAAGTAAACTTCATCACATAAAGTGTAGGCCCCTACATTTAAATGTAACTGTTAGGGGACAGAAGTGCAATCATTGCTTACCTTTTGGCTGTTTTCTTTTCAGGAACACGCTGTAACCAACCAATCCAGATACGATGACGAATAGAACAACAAGGAAGGTTGACTACCAATTCTACAGTCATATTTTCGACAGTAATTCCTAGACCAACTGTATTCTTTTTATAGCAAATTGTGCCTCTTGCAGTCAATTAACATTTATCAGCAGTTTGCCGTAAGTCATCTATGCAAACAGTTTGTAACCCCCTTTCTAAATGCTCCTTTGTCTAGATCTAGTGACTATAGATGGCAGTCACTTTACATTACCTCATGGTACCTACAAGCTTGTTTAGGCTGTAGGTAGATATGCATGTTAATTGGGGTTTTGTCTCCTGATATGATAATTATAGGTCAGACTCAAATCAGCATGCAATATCTAGCGGAAATTGTAATTATATTACAATAGCTCGTAGTTTTCCACTACCATCTTGTATTATAATGTCTGATTGAATCAGAATGAACAAAGTCACTTTGTTGCAAATCAATCAATATATTATATACAGTTCAATGTCTTAATTAATGCTTAATTAAGGCCAGCTTCTTATCAAGCCTAGATATTTAACACTACCCACCCACAAGCTTGGATGGCCATCTCCCCTGTGTACTGACTCTGATGAAGTCTGAACAGTTTCACTGTAAGTTGCAGTGAGATTGTCTCGATGTAGCATGGTAAGATTATCACTCACCACTGGCTGTCTCTGTTTAAGCGATTCTTTCACTACGCCAACGTACCTCGTAGACCATTGGATAACAGTCTTTCGTAGAAGGTAGTTTGAGCGAAATCCTTGCTGTTCAAGGATGAGAATCCACGCGATTCGATCGTTATCGTCCGAAGGAATGTTCCTTGACGAGATGTGGTTGCACCGTAGAGTCGAAGACTTTCAACTCGCACCGCTAAGTCCGTTTCGAAGCAATTACATGGAATTAATCCAAACTTCCAGACATTAGTTTCTTGACGAACACTTGGTCAGTTCGCAACCGCAACACAGGTAAAGAACCCGTAACACATGAGCCTTCGTATGCCCATTATTCGAGAACACAGTTCGACTTGACAAGTACGCAACTGATCACTGATTTCTCGGAGTCACCCTGAATTGCAACTAGGACCTTCCTGCCCAAAATCCAGCCGTGAACTGAACTTCTCCAACGGTTTTCGCCGCCAATCGATATCGTACCTACATTATCCGTGCATAGTTCATACAATAGCAAAATCAACTAAAATTGATTAACATAGCGAGAACATATATAGATTCAGTCTACACAGTTGAACTCACAAATCCTGTCACATTTCTAAACCATGCATACAACTGAATGTACACATAATTTTAAAACAGGAAACAAGTTTAACACGAAAGGTCTGGAAAAGATTTTTAGCAAAACAAAAACAGAAAGTATAGTTTAATTTTACTCAAAGGCCTATCAGTGGCAATGAGTTATGCTAATGTGGGAATAGCATGTGTAAGTGTCACATAAGTTAGATATGTATGTAAACTGTGCATAAAATTATATAAATCTATAATATCTAATATAATAGCATTCTAATTACAATGTAAAATTAAATATGTATTATATATTACATTATGAAATATTGTTACATCATATATTACATTATTATGTATATTTCACGCAAAACTTATGATTGATTATAATTTATATAATAATACAATACATAATATATTTACATGAATGAATGTATATATATTATATATAATTATGTGTATATACATGAATCTAAATCTACCACGCATAATTATGACAAACACGTCTAGCAGTGAATGGCAACCCTCTTAACATTCATTACATGAAAAATAGTTAAATTGAATTGAAAGTGATGATTGCTTCTTACTTTCAGCAGGGTATTCCCAGGTGTAAGAATATTCCGGAGTGTTGTCGCCGGTTATAGACTTCGGTCTTTTCGATTTGGTATATTTGTAATGCAGAAGTATCGTATGCCATTGAGACTTTGTCCTCCTGTGACTGTAAGCGTCGAATGAACGGAGTTGTTGTCGGATTTGCTTGAAACACCTTTTTTGATAGATGTTTCACCGTCATGCATATATGTGTACATGCATGTATATGTGCAGGAATGTATGTGCATGTGCATGCATGAATATATGCATGCGTGCACGTATGTAAGTATGTATATTTCGTACTCAACGCGCTACTAGAGTGCTTTATGATGTCAATTGCCAGAGCAAAGTGCCAGGAGTTTGCTAAGAGTGAGATAAACTGGAATAGTTATTAAATTAACTGTTGCTAAATATATTGTTAAATAATTGCTAAGAATATGAATCCAGATCAGTAGTACCCTGCAGGCAACGCCAGAATTCGAAAACGGCAATAATCTCACATAAACGATTGCATGGCTATAAGAATTTGTTGTTTCCTCTTGCATCATCCAGAAGATGGTCTACTTGTACAACTAGGTCTACTGCATGAGTCTCTTAATAAAAAAATTGAGCTTGGCCACTTTGCATTTTTGTCTGCGTTGAATGACTAAAACAAATATCCACTTCGGTCATCTACGTCAGCTGTGTACCGTTCTGCGTATACTAATACCAAATGCTTGTAAGTGCCTTCATCACGAATCGCCTTGACTACTGCTACAGTGTTCTGTCTGGCGTTGCACGTCACATCTGAAAAAGTGTTACAACCCGTTCTGAATGCCGCTGCACGCCTAATCACCCGTGAGTAGAAGTGAGACACATCATTAAAACAATGGGTGATGGACTCCACTGGCTTCTCATTAGCTACCGAATCGAATACAAGACGAGGTTACTTGTCAGCAACTGTCTTCGCCATTTGGGTCCATGCCTCCAAACCTTCCTGTCTTCATCATTTATCGACAAGACGGGTCTAGCGTAATATTAATTGAAAATGGTTTCTTTCCTGTCTGATATTTACAAATCTGCCGCTGCTGTGCTTTCTATTACACCGGTTAACCAACTAAGTCACCATAATATCTTTATCTCGCTAAAACGCAATCAAGCTACATAACTGTTGATTGATGATGAGTTCTCTGCCCGAAGGCAGGTCCATTGGCTTTATGCCACCAGGGGAACCGTTGATTAACATCATAAATTTAATGTTTCTATTGAAGGTGCAGGTTTGTGCGTCACTCATCCCAGTTCAGGTTACCTTTTGAATGCAGTGAGAGTTGACTAACATCATACATGCATAGTTGCTGTTTAAGCAAGAGATTCGCATGCTAATTTTCTCAATTCAGGAAATGTTTGGAATGCATGGAATTTGATTAACATGATAGTTATTATACATCGTCAAAGCTCCAAAACATAGCGGTAAAAAATCATATAGGAAAACAAAGTGCAGTAAAAGTAATAACAAAGAAATGGTCTGCGAAGTATTACAACAAAACAATTATTCATCAGTTTAAAAAAAACATATTTAAAACAATTTTTATAAGTTTTCGTGTGGTTATTGATTTCACAGTTTTATGCATGCTGGTTTTAGGTATAGAAGATTGTATATGTTCTTTGAATAGTCAAATACCAGAATATTCACGTATCTCTGCATAAAAAATTATAAATGATTTACGTACACTTCTCATTCGTGTAGATTAAGTGTCGGCTAAATATTCTAAATTATAATTAATTAATAGAACTATCTTCGCCTCAAAGCATTAAGTGATTTGTTTGGAAACGCAAGTTCGCTTCCCAGGTAAACTAACGTAAAGGTTTGTTTATTACATTTTGCAACCAAAGATATTTTGATTGAAGCCCAAAAATGACAACATCAGCTCAACAACTGGACAACCAGACAACTTTTCCCATACGTCATATGGTTCAAAGATAATGCATTGTCAATTTACACAATGAAATCCCAAAAAGCAGACGAGGAAGTCAGGACTGGTGTGTCTAGGTCCCGGATCTCTCTTCTGATACTCAAGGTTATTACTTGTTCCACAATTTCAAACATCCATTATGCAGAATGGTCGTGTGGTTGCAATGGTAAATGTTATAAGAAATTTGTGTAACACCGCATCAAGAGAAACTAGCCCAAGGCGCTTCACGCTACTCTGAATAATGTATGTTAAAGTTCGTTAACAACAAAAAGTTCATGAATTAGTAAACAATGCTTACGTAACTAGAAAAGATAAAAACTCCTGAGTCTTCCCCAGCCTTTGTTCCGTCAAAGACGACATTCTAGCTTGATGATGGTTTACTGTTGTCGAGTTCAGAACGCTGCCAAGCATTTCCTGAAAAGGGCGATCTAGTTTGCACTTACGTTAAATTTTTAAGAGTTCAGAGACTGCTACACAGTTACAGCGAAGCCCTAAAGTAAAACAGAATTCTTTCTAACAAAGTAAATTAAACGTCCATTTCTGATGTGTGATGCTGCCTTAATGCTTGCGGCCTAGTCACACATTTACAGAAAATCTAATAATTATATGTCACCTTTGAAATGTCCACTGAAGTTGAAAGTTTAATTTTAAACATTTAATTTAATCATTAAATAAATTCGTTGTCGTACTGTAGAATTATGTCTTGCGTTATAGTTTTCTGCATAATACATTTAAGTCGTGAACGCCGTTTAATGAAAGATGTTTTCTCTCCTCTACAACAGTCAGTGAATGATGTACTGCGTATTTAGGGTACCATTTCTTCGTTTTCAACCCTTCTGCGCCTTTTTACTCATAGCCCTCATCTCTGGTTTGCCGTTTGCCACTGGAGTCTTGGACATAGAACTGGAGGCGAGTTCCTGGTTCTTCACTAGAGCTGCGTAGAAGTTCGGTTGGGCCACACCCTGGTCGTCGAGGCCGGCGTAGTACTCTCCGCTGCAACGACAGTCGCCGACGACCGAAGACCTTCCTATCTCAACATAATCTGACTCCTCACAACATGTTCTTCGTGGTACAGAGGACAATGTATCCATCGCCAGGTTTACGCGTTCATCTGTGAAACAAGTTAAGATAAGTTAAAGTAATAGAAGGACAGTCTTTCGCCGCACATACCTATAATTGCATTTGACTCTGTTCAGCAAGCAGTTTAGAAATGCATTTAAACGCTCCTGCTAGATTCAGTTAGATAGCAATGCATGCAACGCTTTTGAGATGGAACTAAAGGGCGCTGTAGTATTTGTTTTGATACATACATAAAAACAAATGAGGCAAGATCCAAAAATATCGGGTAAATTAAGTTGGAAACTACAACCTAAGATCAGGTCAGGTAAGATAAAGCTCAGGCAGAGCAGTAAGATGGGTATTGAAAGAAGAAGCAAGCAGAGGTAGGGTAAGATAATTTAAATGAAAACCATATAACTCAACTGGAAATATTTCCTAATTTTTTGGTCCAAATGATGTTGGTTCTTTTCGGATCCGATTATTTAAAACTAGAGCGAATGTTGCCTCATTCCCTATAACTCTAAGTTATACCGCTTCTGGGAGATACTGTTTGTTACAACAGAGTATGTGCGGCACTGTGGTCTGTCAGTAACGCGTGTGGTCAATGATCATGCGGTTGCAGGTTCGACTTCGTATAACGACCCTGGGAAAGTTGTTTGCGCACACTGTGCCTCTGTCACGAAGCAATTTGGTACCAGAGTAACCTTGGACTTAAACGGCGAGTCCTGCGATGCACTGGCCCCGATTGCAGAACCTTGGGATTTGTCCATTGCGGACTGAAGGGCTTAAAGAGAAGGAAATGAGCTACTCCCTTACGCCTCACTTGTGGGATATGGGATACTTTACAATAGAGTGCAGTGTATGTTTGTATATGTCAAGAAACTCATTACAGTGTTTTTAGGTATTTCACAAAAACGCTGCACGCATTGATATCTAACTAACAAGTGCATTTTATAGCACGCAGAAACTGTATGCTGAACAGTAAAAAAATTAATACAATTAGGTTTTAATCAAGAATGTTTAACACCGATGCAAATTAAGAGAATTAGTAGCGATACTATACAGGGGCTGTAAATAAGCAGGCTTCGTATTTTCTCTGTTGAATATGACACAGAGTGTGTCGATTCAATTATCCTGTTAGAAGTGCGTAGGTTTAAGCTTCCTCTTAGAGCATCATAGAAAGTAGGGATCTTGAGCAATTCCTTTACGCATAATTGCTTAGCTACATCTATCGACACATTAAATAAATAAGAAGCAAAAAATTCTAAGAAATGGGTTTCGGTAATGTAGCAGTTTCATAAAATCATCATAAAGCCTGTATATAAATGCTTTAAGCAAAATTTGTTCTCATCACGGAAATTCTTAAAGCGAATTATTGTTCTCCATAAGTCTGTTTTATAAACGAAATTGGTGTTCTACGGTTTGGTTAAAAAAGAGTCAGTGAGTGCTTCTTTTGGTTTTAGCTATACAAGTCACGAAGGATCCATTACATAAATTTTCTCGAAAAGACTGAGACAGATACATTCAATTTTTGCAAAAAGAAAGCGAAGCTTAATTGCAAAAAATTGATGGCTTTTTAAACAGCTAGCACACTAGGATGTTGATTTTGCAAGCCCATTACCAAACTAAATGAACAAGTTGGGCAACATGGCAAAATCGCAGTTAAACAATTAGTCTGTTTTAATTATTGTGATAATTAAAAATATTGCACTACAAAATTGTATTTCCCTGTGGGCTTTGGTAGACTTTTAGGGCACACTAAAAGCATTGAAATAAACACGCCAGCCTCCCGTTTCCTACAGCTGAGCACAGAAGACAACGTTTCCTTCACGTAGGGCCTTAACTAAGATTTGAATCGAATGGCACTGGACATGGGACCACGGTATGCTAGAGACACCCTTTGAGAGATATCCTCGCATACACACACTCCTCCGCCTTCTTTACGTCACGATGTTGCCTGAATATCTTACAGGTGCTTCAACAGGCACTCGATGCCATTGGGAAACATATATTGATGTTTTTGACCTCAGTAAGAAGTATCATATTGACTATACTACTTTGGAAACCTTTAGTTCCAACTTTCTCCTACGATATTCTAGTCAAATGTTCAGTTGGTTTAATTGAATAGGAAAAGTTTAAGTCAACATATCGTTATCTATAACTTTATTTTAACAAGTAGGTTTGGTTTCAATTAAATCAGATTAGACAACATTTCTACTGTGGATTCAACATCAGGGTGTGCCATAAATGAAGTTCATCATATAAAGTGTACGTTGAGATGTAACTGTTAGAGGACAGAATTGCGATCATTGCATACCTTTTGGCTGCTTTCTTTTCATGAACACGATGTAACCGACCAATCCAGATACGACGACGAATAGAACAACAAGGAAGATGACTACCAATTTTACGGTCACATTTTCGTCAGTAATTTCTAGACCAATTGTATTCTTTTTTAAGCAGATTGTGAATTTTGCAATGAATTAACATTTATCAGCAGTTTACCGTAAGTCATCTATGCGAACAGTTAACTCGTAAATCCTCTCACATTTCTAAACCAAACATATGATTGAAAGTAATTTTAACATGAAAGGCCGGAGAAAAAGTTTTTTATCAAAATTTTTTAAAAAGTTTAATTTAATTTGACTGTAAGGCCTATCGATGGTAATGAGTTATACCATGGTGGGAATAGCACAGGTATGTGTCACACAGGTTAGACGTCACTTAACCAAAGATATATATCAGGTTTCTTTCTTGTGCTTTAACCAGTCTATCCAAAAGTGAAGACCAAACCACTGACCAATAAAAAATACAGTAGTTAAGAATGAGGGTAAGAAAATTGCATGGAACCAAGTTATGTTTGTATATATGAATATGTAATGTATAATTACAATTAAATATATTTACCCATAATATATTACTGATATGAATTCGTAATATTTAGTATAATAGTATACCAATTATAATGTCAAATTGAATATGTGTTATATATTACATTATAAAATATTGTTATACCATATATTACATTATGGTTATATATTTAATGCATAACATATCATTGTATATATAATAATATAATACATAAATTTTCACATGGATTAATATATATAGACAATTATTTATATATATACTCATCTAAATCTACCACGCATTATTATGACAAACACGTCTAGCAGTGAATTGCAACGCTCCTAATATGCATTACATGAAAAAACTAAACACAATTAAATTGAATTGAAAGTGATGATCGCTTCTTACTTTCAGCAGAGTATTCCCAGGTGTAAACATATTCCGGAGTGTAGTCCGCTGTTATATACTTAGGTCTGTTAGATTTGGTAAATTTGGTAATGCAGACGTATCGTATGTCATTAAGACTTTGTCCTCCTGTGACTGTAAGCGTCGAATGAACGGAGTTATTATCGGATTTGCTTGAAACACCTTTTTTGATAGATGTTTCACCGTCACTATTTATCCGTTTCCACTCCATGATGGGAGCCCAGTTTCCCCAATAACGAATATGACAAAGTAACTGTAGTGGCAGTTTCTCTGTAGCTTTGACTTGGTTCTTTTCGTTCCCATCAGTGCAAACTGGATCTGAAACTGAGTTGGACATTTTGAATAATTTATCCTCTGCCCATATTTGTGTAATTTCACGATATGCTTTTCAATAGAAGATTCGCTGTGGATTGGAAGTTTATTTGTGGCAGAACATTTCCATTTTTTATGGAACGTTTGGATCGTCATATTTCAGCGCTGTCCAAAATGCGGCAAATCCGTGTTGAAAATAAAAAATAATTCCGATACGCCGAATTGTCAACAGTGAAAGAATTATGAAGCACATTTCTCATTTATACAATATAAACCGTCAAAATGATATAAAGACATCCAACGACCACCATGGCAGCGGACATGTCCAGTTTTATGCACAGTTTTTATATAAATGCAAGCTATGTAAATAATTCACGATGTCAAAAGCGTAGCCCTACTTATTTCGCTATTTGTATGGGTATTAATTAAACAAGTTATTGCATAAATTTGTTTGAAAAAACATACCATAATTATTCTAGACCGGCGCATGTATTTTGACTCATCGATTGTTACGGCACCATTTGCGCGTTAGGATAATATTTAATATAAATTTAATATATATAATGGGTCGTATTATTAAAGGAAAATTTGATTAATTTGTAAATAGAATTTAGAAGAAGCAACGTCTTACCTAGAACTATCAGTTCTGCGCTGGCACTATCGCTTTCTTTGGATTCTGGTTCTTCGCAGATATAAGTTCTGGCAGTTACTTGGTTTGCTGTTGCTATCAGATCGAACGCTCCCTCGTTGTTGGTGAAAATGTCGTAGAATGGAGGCAAATCTTTATCGAATTTGTGTCCAGTGTAAATGGTTTTGTATCCTTCGGATTTGTTCCATTGTGTTCTCCACATCAATTTATGTGAAGAATTTGTGCTGCATTTCATTGTGACTTCCGCTCCATATAGTGCAGCTACGCTTTCCGGGCGGACCGTGAGCCGGGCTTCACACCCTGTTGTTCGTACATTTATCAGTACATATGCATGCATGCATGTATGTGTGTGTGCATACATGTATATATATGCATTAATGTGTGCATCTGTGCATGCACGAATGTATGCACGAATATATGTACGCGTGCACGTATGTATGTATGTATTTATCGTACACAGCGAGCTACTAGGGTGCTTTATGATTTCACTTGTCAGAACAAAGTATCAAGAGTTTACTAAGACTTAGATAGCACGTAGTGTTTAAATTATCAAAATAAACAATAATTAAATTATTAAATTAAACAAGGAACAATTCCCGGATCCCGAGCTCGCGGAAGACCCAAAATGACATGAATCGATAAAAACAATCGTGGACTGAATTATCTTTCGACCATGCAGTTGTTACAAGAGACGAGGGAAAGAAGTGGATGTCGCAAAATTGTCCGTGGTGCAGCCAATCCTCTGGTTGCAGGACGGTTGAACACAAGACAAGACAAACTGGAACAGTTTCGTCTCCCTGATTTGATTACCGAAGGCTATTCCGCGCAGGGGGGCCTGAGACCCGAGATGCCGTATCGTCCCTTTTGCTTGGTCGGTAGTGTGGAGATATCGGCAGACGTTGATGATCACAGACGCAATGACGGTCGTCAGATAGCACGCTTGATGCAGCCTGCGAGATAGTGTGGTATGCAGTTATTCAGGCACTCGTAATCGTAATCGTAAACTTGAATTTTCTAAAGCGCTACTTAAAAGCTAAGCGCAGGGCACCGGCTTATTCATAAGCGCTGCGTCAAGTCCGTGGAGTTGTCCAAAGATGCCGTGACAAGAATCAAGTCCGGTTGCCAGGAGACCAGAGAGATGAGGGGAGAGGAGGCTAAGGTTGGTTGTGTTTAAGCTGAGTGAAATGGGAAGACTGAAATACAAGCAAGCCCAGTTAGAATTTACCGTGCTCGCCTATCCTGAGCCACTGAAGCTGACCTTGCTGTAAGGTGTTATGAGGCCTAACGCCTTTTTATGTCGACCTTGCTCGAAATGCCCGACGAACCATATGTCAACACTTAATCCTGGGGCAGGTATGAAAAGCATGGACGCTTAATTTTTAGCTGTTAACACTTGTCACTTTAATTGTATCGCGGTTAACATTCATCTGCAGGATTTTACATCGTTACCTCCAAAAGTGATCGTCTTCCGGATCTAGAAAAACAGATTTTCCATAAAACCGACTCACAAAATCTTCCTGTACAACTTTCTTCTGCACTTTTTTTCAGAATAATGTTTGGGTACACGTTAATGAAATGAAGTATTGATATAATCTTTGTCAAGATATATTACAGACCATTTTATATTCAAAACTCTATGCCACCACGTCTTCTAAAAGGTACTTAAAAGCGCACTATAAGTGTTCATTTGTGTATGAATTACACACACGCAACATATTGGCAATATAATCAGTGTCACGAATTACTGACAATTCTTCTGCCCTGAAATCAATAAGTAAGCGTTGTTAAATAGAAGGATTAAGTCGCTCTAATTGTTATATTACAAACTAGAAAAAGACACTAGATAAATAGGAGAATTCAACTAAGATAGTAAGAGGTGGATGCATCATTAGGGCAGAGATATTGTGAGCAACGTAAGAAGCGAGTAGAAAACGAGAATGACAAGAAAGATGCGTTCGATCGGTGCGAGCAACATGAAGAGGAGAAAGGAGTCCAGTAAATGCAAAAACCACAACCTGTGGGATCTCTAGGATATCTACAGTATAGCCGAGTCTCTGTAGGCGAAAAGCTGAAGGAAGAACTTTGGATTGAAGAGAGACACCATAACTGAAAAAGTCAGTCTAGGGGTAACCAACGAAGGAAAAAGAATTCTGAGAAATTGACATATCAGTTGACTTATAAATTTCTAGGAAGTCTCTTTTTCTATGTAACATGCTAAATAATTATATTGTTTGTCTCTTTAATAATATTGCCAAAAGCTTATAATAAAATTTATGTAATATATTCTTCGTCTTCCTATCTCGAGCCAGCTGTGTCGACAAACTCTGCAGCCCGTGAAGATATGCTAGTCTCGCGCTTCCGTACGATTACTCTGGGTCATCGTCATTTCTCGTGTACTGGACCATCCTTCAACAACAATCTTCCTCTAAAAATTCGAACTCTTCCTTCCCAAACAGCTCAAGAAACACTTCCGTTTTTTCATAAGATGCACACTTTTAGAATTGTCAGATTGTCATGTTTCAGCGCCTTTATGAGTTTCTTAAGTGCTAGTACATATTGGGTATTTGATTAAAACTATTATTAGTAATAATTATGAACTATTATTAATTAATCTTATTATGTTATTGAATATGTGTGATGTATGTATACATCACACGTACTCAATAAGAACGTAATTTTACTGACGAGTCATACGCAATGTATCAGTAGATGGTGGCTGCTAAGTAAAACCGAATTCTAGAAAACTGATCATTCGGTAAGCCTAACAATTCGGATATAAGCAATTAAGATCCAGGTGGCCAAGAAGATCAGAATACAGACCATAGACTCCACCCGCATAACGTTTGATAGACGAGCGCATGCATAAATGAATATGAGTGGCAAGGTTCGCATATGGCGGCTAAGGATGCTTTTGAATCAACTGTTCAACTGACAAGTTAACTTACTATATGTGTTGCTAGACCTGGATTTTTATACAAAATTTTGTACGACTAAAATATTTCTAACAATTTTTTTAATCAATGGCTTCATATCACGACATCGAAAAGTATCATGGCTTACCTAACAGCATTGCACTGAACGTCGCCACCAGTAGCGCCATTTTAGCTTTCGTCTTTACAGATTTCTTTATGAATAAAATACCTACTTTATGTAGGCTCTTGTTATGAAGCGACTGCTGTAGTCGTGCGATGTGTGCAATGTAGCCGAGATATTATGTAGGTCTAAGCATTTGTTTGCATAAATAAACTCAAATGCGGAAATAAGAACGGGCCTGAAGGTAAGGCCTACCCATTTGTATCCGGAAGTTTCAGTAATTCCTTCATCTGACTTCAAGTCTATTTTCTCTTTCAGCCAAATCCTCTCTCGCGTACGGTCACAAGAAACTGGTATCTATTTCTAACTGCAACAAATAGGAAAGTGTCATTCAGTTGTAGGATAAAGTTGTTATTTACTGTGGAACGTCTACAGAGTTGCTTCTTTCAACCAAAAGCCAGCAATCAACCCACTCTTTGAATATACCGCATCTTAGTGATTATACTATGTAGTACTTCTTATCAGTATTCTTAACAACCTTTTATTTAGTTATTTAATAATAAATTATCCAAGAACTTCTATAGCACCACTGAATAATGAATGCTCAAGGTATCAAGCGATGGCCGATTCATTTTATAAATCTATTTAACTATTTATTATTTGTCTTTTTATATGCTTGTTTGTTATTGGTTATGTACTGTATCATAGCAACGTGAGGAAATATGCCTACAGCAAATATACATAAGGCAAATACACATACATACAATGATAAGACCACTGTATTCTGTAGCGCATGTTATGTATGATATGTTTTTTTTCGATATAGGCTCGACCAATTACTTCAATCAATTTATGTCAACTGTAATTTCGATGTGAAAGCTTATAAGAGTGTGTTTCAGTATATACACGTATACACGTGAATAAAGAAGTCTCACTTTCTAATATAAACCAAGACTGGCAATGTCATACAACTTAGTGTGACTACTTTCATCGTCTAGAACTGTAGTTTAGTTTCTGCAAGCGCATAAAGTTGTTGGCTAACGCATAGTGTTTGTATCTTTTTATGCGCAACAATTAAACATAAACTGTATCGCATTAACATCACGTGTGATACTGCCTGAGTTTTTGACATGGCACTTTTCATTTCTGTTTTCGGAGCTCGGTACAGAGATAGATGTAGTGAGACTTAACAATTATAAGTTTAATACACAGAAAAATGGTAGTTTCTGTTTTTGCTCTTCATCATGTGACGGGAGGCTTCGTTAATTTGCCTCAGTGTGTGCGCGAGAGCCCGTCAGTGGTGATTTCCCAGTAATTTTGATTATTTGATGAACTTGTTATTTTAATGAACTCTGACAACATTTAGGCTAAAAAAGAGCACTTTCGTGAGGTACTTAGAGTGTGGTGCACGGATGTTCCGTTACATATATAAACACAGATGCATACATACATACATACATACATAAATGCATACACACATACATACATACTTTTAGCTGCAACATTTTTAATTTAAAATTCGCAATATCAAAGCGTAGGTCTAAGCTAGATAAGACATAGTTGTGTCAAGATGTTCGACACGCTGGCGATGAGTTCTTTATCATACCGCCAGTTACAGTATAGGAAGTTGCAAGACTGACTGAAAATGTTTCATCTAAGTCCTCACAACTTGACTCCATTCGAACTTCGCTTATTAAATCCTGTTCTACTGTGTTTTCTATTCTCATTGCCTATCTGATTCATCGTTTCGCTTGTGGAAGCCATTTTCCATCTGCTTTTAAAGCTGCTGTTGTGATACCTCTATTAAAAAGCTTGATCTAGATAAGAACTGTCTGGCTAATTACCCACTTATTTCCAATTTTAATATCTTTAAATTGCTAGAACAACTATTTCTAGGGCATGTGACGTCTCTGAGCTTTAGTCTTGTCCAGTCTGCTTATAGCAAACATCATTTAACTGAGACCGCTCTTACTGGCACTCTTAACAATATATTTCATTCAAAGTATTGCGGGAAAGCATCAGTTATCTCATATCTCTTCATTTAAATGTTGCACTCAATACTGTAGATCATGGTCGTGTATATTGGCTGTATCGACTCTATACATCATTTCAAATTTCTTAGCGAGTTGCAGTAAACTCAACTTGCTCTGATCCTATTGTCTGTCGTTCAGGTGTGCCTCAGAGTCCAGTTCTTGGGCCTCTTTTTTTAAATTTTTATTTTGCCGATTTTTCAAATTGCACCCATGCACAATAATATGCTGTGTGTCATCAGCAATATGCTGATGATATGCAGTTCTACGTTGCTCTCTCTGCTACAAATTCCACAGCTAAATCTGAACTGGAACTCTGCTTGTCCTCTCTTCAGATTTGGTTCTGCTTTAATGACCTTGCAATCAACCCAAATAAATCAGAGGCAATTCTGTTTACAACTCATCAGCGCATGCAGTCTTTCTCTTCACATTTATCTGCTGACCTTGCAGGGACCAAAATCCCATTATCTGACTAAATTAAAACTCTTCGTGTCACCACTGATGACTCCGTCACTATGACTTCACACGTACCTTCGATTTCCAGGTCTTGTTCTACCACATCAAGGCATTTCGTCACATCAGGCATTCTCTGACTAATGACAGGGCTAAAACAGTGGCATAGGCAATTGTTAGTTCTCGATTAGACTATGCAAATTGGGTGCTATATGATATATCCTCTTTCAATCTAGAAGAGCTCCAGCTGGTTCAAAACTCTCTTTCTAGTGTTGTTACATGTTCTGCCTCATCAAGTGCACTAGATCATCTTCCTAAACTGAACTGGTTTCCTGCTGAATGGCATATTAAGTTCAACAATGCATTCTTGGCTTTGTGGCCCAGAACACCGGCCATTCATCATATCTTAATACGTTGTTGCCTGCATATCGCCCTCCTTCATATTGCGTTCTTCTGATACGGGTTTATTACAAGTACCTAAGTCCAGGACAATTTTAGTATTACGTGCACTGCTGTGCTCCTCGTATTTAAGGTCGTCTACCACAAAAGACCAGACTTACTAAACTCGCTAAGGTCTTTAAAGTTTCTTGTTAAAGCTCGATATTTTACCCTGGCTTTTGCTTGACTCCATCTTGGCCCCTAGCGAACATACATCGCTGCCTCAGATTCAGGATTACCAGGCTTAATTTACCTATATAACAAAACTTATATATAAACTTTAATTCGCCACAATTGGGCAGCACAACAGATAATAAAATACGAATACAAAGAAGAAAAATAGACAATTTAAGTAACTGAAAAGTAAATACTTTGACTGAACATTACCAATGCTACAGTTGTTGGTAATGTTTATTCAGCAGGATTCGAGTCCGGGTGATAAAGATAAGAAAGGCGATGCCACAGTAACATCCAGAGCGAAATTCCCTGACTTGTCATGATTTGATGAAAAAGGGCTTCAAGGTAGCTGGAAACTACTTTTTTCTCAGTAATATGGAAGTTGTAGTACAGAGATCAATAAGTTTAAACGCTAGTTCGCGCAAATACCAGAATCCATCACTGCTGACAACGTTCTGTCTTTTAATTCATAAGTTATCTCCGTGTGCTTTGGATTCCAACACGTCTTTTAAATTTCTTGTTAAGATTCAAGGCCATATGTTGCTCGATCAAATGGATTTTCGGAAAAAGCAGTTGCCACGGCTTAAAAAATTTCAGGGAAGATTGCATTTTTGGCGCTGCTGGTTTACCGAACCACTTCACATAGCGCCACAAGAGAAACTGCGACGAAACCTCTGATGGGTAAGGAATAGAGAACTTGTCTACCTGTAAGTCCGGCCATTCTTGAGCCATAGTGTGCGAACTAGTAATACACAATACATACAAAACAGCAAACAAAGTTCTTCTATGATCGTCATGGAGCCCGCACTCTTTCTCCGTTGAAGAAGGATGATGGGCCAATCAATGTGGAAAATAAAACAGCTGGAATCGCTCCGCTCAGGTCTTTGAATCATCTTAGCACTCATAGTGAAATTGGTGTTAGACCATGTAGCGATTCTCCTTTTCTTCGCATTAAATCGTTTATATTCGTGTTGATTGACTGTGTGCTTGTATTAGTTATTAGTGGCTATGTACAGTATACAAATAGATACGTGTGCTGCATGTATTAGAATTAGATATATGTATAAATAGGCTTATAGGTTCGCCAGCATATTATAGTCAGTTAAAATATTATTTAAGCACGGCAAGCGTTGCTAAGGTAATAAAATTAAGGTGGAAATCTTGGAGAGGACTTATACTGGTTTTAACCTCAAAGACAAACAGGAAACCAGTAACGGATATTTGAATTCAACGGTTTTAGTTACTACCGTCTGCTTCTCAAGACTATATCCGCTGCAAGACGCGCTTGTCCGCAGCCTAACGTTGGACTTGGTCCGTTAAGCTGAAGTCGTAGTGGTTGGACATCGATTCGTGAAAGACTTCGCTTACTCCAGATCTTTAGCTGAAAACTCGTAAAAGCGGTTTGCGAGTAACTGCAAAAAGCAATTTTGTCGACGAACTGCGGTCGTCGGAAAGCGAGGGGATAACTTCGGAGACTATTGTGGGACTCTGTAAGTTATGGACTACTTCGGGTGCGGTGTTGCAACTCGGAGGATGAACTCTGCTGTGAGAGTAGTCGGAGAAAAGGGAGAGATCAGCGAAACCAGTTCGCCAAGAATTTGGTATCTGCGGACGTCTTCATCAGATGCCATCTTTAAGGACAGCGCTATGAAAACTGCACCAAAGCGTGCCATCACCGATCTACAGCCTTCCTTACGAAAGTAACCAGAAACTTGCCCGAGAGAAGGTAAATAGCATTAATAATTTGATATAGTACTAGTCTATGGTGGCTTAGGTAAGGTAAGATAGACTTAAATGATTGACAGTGTAACTTGCAGATATATACCTTCGTATAGACATTATAACTTTTGAAGACTTTTGTATTAACTGAGAAAGCTCATTGAAAATGTCGCCTAACAAAGAAATGCACACATGCAAATATTCATCAACCTATGCGAGTTTTAGTAGTCAAGTGAAAATTCAGCAGTAAATCTCTCTTGACTCACATTGCAGCAAGATCTAGATTAGCTGGAAGATTGTTCAAGGGATTGTCTATTAAAATTTAACGCTTCCAAGAGCAAACTTATGTAAATTGGGCCAAGGAAGAAAATGAACTATCATCTAAAGGATGGAACAGATGTTGTGAACCTAGAAGAGACTGAAATGGAGAAAGATTTAGAATTATGGATCAACAAAGATCTGAAGTGAAACCACCAATGTAGAAAAGCAGCAAGTAAAGTAATGTGAGTTCTTGGTATGACAAAAAGAAGTTTCAAGCACATAGATGTTGGTAGTTTCAAGATACTGTACAATACATATATTCGACCACATCTAGAATATTGTATCCAGGTTTGGAGTGTCCATTAAAGAAAGACATCGAATGCCTGGAAAAAGTACAAAAAGCGATACTAAACTAATTAGAAATCTAGCTAGGATGCTATATGAACAAAGGCTTGAAAATCTGGGTTTATTTTCCTTAGAAAGAAGATTGAGAGGCGACCCTTTTGAGACCTACAAAATTTTACATGAACTCGAGAATACAGACGAGCAAACCTTCTTTCAGAGGGCAGCAATGTAGTACTTAGTTCCTCAGTTTAACGACCGCTTATGGCATCAAAGGCCGTTGCCGTCGCCCTCCTCCTTTATCCAGGCTTGGGACTGGCACTACCCCCAAACAAGGCAGTGGCGGAGTTTAGAGGGTAGCAATGGGACATTTAAGAGGACACAGTCTGAAACTTTATCATAAGAGGGTGCGATTGGACACTAGAAAATTCTTCTCCAGCCAGTGGATTGTAGAGCACCGGAACGGGTACCAGAAGAAGTAATATCTGCACCAAGCTTGAACAGTTTCAAATAAAATTGACAGTTGGATGGATAGACATAGTCACTTTAAATAGCCAATATAGCTTACTTAACCTATTAACTGTAACCTGTCACTATTACTCTTGCTCAACAAGAGTTTGCTTTAATCGCTAGTAAGGAGAATAATACCTTTGAAGGCTCGATGTTCGGAATAGAAACGAGTCTGTGTTGATGAACAATTGTTGGGTAGAGTTTTGTGGGCAGGGCTCACATAATATTATTTCAGTTAAAAGTTACTGTAACCTGTGATATTATCCTGTTAGATAGAACTCAGGAATCTGATATTACGTCACAATAATTGTTGCTATTGACGAGGTGATCGTAATCATAATCGTAATCTCGAGATTTCTAAAGCGCCCCACGAAAGCTAAGTCACGGGAACCAGCTTATTCACAGGCGCTCAGTCAAAACAAAATCGCTAGGCAAAAGGGTTCGGTTCCAGTCAAGACCAGTGATATTTTCATTAACGGAAACAGGAATTAAAAGTAAAATTATGAATTTCCATTAACGAGAATAAGAACGAAAACTAGGAATTAGTTTGAGAACGAGAACTGAACTAAAACTGAAATACGCTACAGAAAACTGAATTAGTAAGAGAAATAGGAATTAATTTCAGAACGGAAATTATTGCACTATGATAATTTTTCCTGTAAGCGCTATATATAATGAGACTCAATCCGTCATAAGTCCATGAGCCAAAATCGGCAATCTTTGGCTATAGCATCTTTGGTATGCATGATCTGTAATCATTGATTTAACTTCCGGTCTTCGAAAGTTGCTTTGTCATAGTTCGTTTGCCTTGTTGGCGGGTAAGTTTAATTTACACCACAATGAATTTATCGCGGATGTTAGCTGGAGGAAAAAGACAGTTTGGGTGTTTTATCTGTACGACGAAAATTTCGGTGAAACGAACTGCAGCGATATGCTGCGGATGCACAAAGATGCGTATGAAATATATTTATCAAAAGCCAAGTCGAAATAGAAGCTGCACGCGGCATGAAACGCACAATGGATGATACCGTGATACGCCAGTACTTTTGAAGGCGGAGACTCGGTGACTGCATTCATAGGCATAATTTCGTGGCCAGTGGAGTCGAAGGAACACCAGCAGCGTCAGAAATCCGTCTTGGCCATGTTTGTTGGTACCGGCGCGCCTCTGGCGCTCCTGGATCAACCTCTGTTTCGGGAAATGTTCGAAACATTGGACCACAAATTCAATTTACCTGGTAAGTTTTAGGCTATAGGTAAAATTCTGGAATGCAGATATGCAAGAACATCGAGTCAATTGCTTATATAATTGATAATATTCTAAATGTAAAATATTCTAATAATATATTCTAAAATAATAATTTGAAAAGACTGCCAATATTCACGAATCAACAAAAGACTGTCCTCCACCTAATCTCTCACATCTGCCACCTCCACTACACTCTTTTGTTGCATTTGATGAAATTACTTCGTCTGATGTAGAAAAAATACTTCTACAAAACAATGTGAACTCGACTCTGCACCTGTTTGGCTCCTCAAAACTCTTTCTTCAGTCTTTGCACCCATATTAACCCTTCTCATTAATACCTCCTTTTCTCAGTCCACGCTCCCTGATAAACATAAGCAGACCATTATCCGGCCACATATAAAAAAATCTGGACTTGACCAATCAGATCCTGCTAACTACCGTCCAATCTCTAATATGTCTTTTATTTCTAAGCTTGTTGAACGTTTTGCTCATCGGCAGCTTTCTAATTTTATTGAATCTCATAATCTACTCCCTCTCACCCAATCTGGATTTAGACGATATCATTCTACTGAAACTGCTGTCCTTAAGGTTTACAATGACATTGTCTCGGCTCTTGACCTTGGTTTTATAGCAGTTCTTCTCCTCGACTTTAGTGCCGCATTTGACTGCGTTGACCACACCATTTTGCTTCAGATCCTTCAATTACAATTTGGTATCTCATCATCTGCACTTCTTTGGATCTCTTCTTTTCTCTCTTCTAGGACTCAAAATGTTTACTTTGGTGGCAAATTCTCTAAGATTACTAATGTACTAATTTAATTTTTGGTGTCCCCCAAGTCTCCATTCTTGATCCACTGCTTTTCATTCTATACACTTCCAATATCTCCAAAATTGCGCTTAAGTTTGGTATTTCTATCCATATTTATGCTGATGACACCCAACTTTACATAAAACTTTCCACTTCTAACCTTGAAAGTTCAAAAATTAAACTTATTGCCTGTTTCCATGAGATACAATCCTGGTGTGCTTCCATGCGCCTGAAATTAAACACAAGTAAGACGGAATTGATTTGGTTCGATCGTCGGTCCCGATCGCATTTAGATTTGCAGACTCTTTTTCTGAAAATAGATGATTCCTGTTCCATACTACCCTCGAATGTAGTTTGTGACCTTGGTGTCCTTTTGGATAGCAAACTTTCCATGTCTCACCATATTAACTCCATATCTAGAGCCTGTTTCTTCCACCTATGATGGATACATCAGATTAAATGCTGTCGTAATGAGCATTGCCTTCATGTCCTGGTTCATTCACTTATACTATCCAGAATTGATTATTGCAATTCAGTGCTTTATGCTTTACCTAAATCTACCCTCTCACCGCTTACCTCTGTTATTCATGCTGCAGCTCGCCTAGTTGAAAGCCTTGGCCCTCAAGATCACATTACTCATTCTTTACAATAACTTCATTGGTTACCCATTCAGGCCTGCATATCTTTCAAAATATGTCTATTTATGTTCTAAATTATGTCAGGCTCTGCCCCGTCCTACCTGTCCTCTCTAGTTAAACCTTGTACTTCCACTGAGTCCAGAAGAAGATTGCGTTCGGCTTCAAAAGGGGACTTTGAAGTCAGAAGAGTTAACCTACAGTTTGGTAAAAGAATGTTTGAAGTAGCTGGTCCAGCTGAGTGGAACTCTACCTGAATCTATTCGAAGATGCTCTTCAATAGATAATTTTAAATAAAAACTTAAGACTCATTTATTCTCTCATTACTATAACTAATTATTACGTTGTAACGCATCCTTTGAGTAAGACATTGTTTTATTAAAGCGCGTTATAAATATAAGTTGTATTGTATTGTTGTATTGCATTTAAAATTCCCAATCTTATAGTCTGACTGTTAGTGTGATTTGGTAGATTTTCAAAGGAAGGCAATCAGAATCTGAACTGTTCGTCTCTGGGTTTTGAGGACTCTCGATCCACTTCATAACCAAGGGTTGAGATTCACGGATGACCTGGGTTGCCGTTTGACTGGAGTTTCTGGAGATCTTTGGAAGAATTCTTTCCACTTGTATGGTCTTGCCACAACGAACAGTGGTTCGATGCAATTGCGTTCTGAAGTATGTTCTAGGAGCCGGACATCTGCAAAGATGAACCATTCCAGAGTTGTACTCCACCTTCTCTCTGTCTGTGTCTCTCTATCGCTGAATTTTGTCTTTTAGATAAAAAAATTACTAAATTATCATTGTGAAGTAACCTCCCATTATAATAAAGTTTGTCTTTTTTGCAGATTGACTTGATAACATTGCTTGACAACGACCATCGCAGTCATGTCAATTGCTGAAGAGACGCATGAATTGTACGACATTGGAGAGGAACTCTTCCAAAACCGCATTCTGATAAATAAAGGGCCAGGTAAGAACAAAGATTACTATTTTTCACAATTTAGGTGGTCAATTTAATCTTCAGATATAATATATTCAGATATAATTACTGCAATAGCCTGCTGGCAGGTCTGTCTTCTTGTGAGCTAGAGCGGATACAGTCAGTGCTAAACTCTGCTGCCCGTCTCATCTATGGTCGGACACCATTCAATCATGTCACTGATCTGCTGCGCGACGACCTGCACTGGTTGCTTATTCCTCAGCGGATCATCTACAAACTGTGCCTAATTACATACAAGGCTCTTAATGGTCTTCTACCAGACTATATATCCGACTTCTGTATTCGAACAGCCGACAACCAGAACACATATCAGCTACGGTCCTCATCGAGGAATCAACTGCATGTCCCGTGTTCTTCCACGAAGTTCGGCGAACGTTCCTTCACTGTGCCGGACCCACTGCGTGGAACAGTCTTCCTGAGAATGTGACGAATGCCCCATCCCTGGACACATTCAAGTCACGACTCAAGACATCTTTTTAGGATATCTTATGACTGCAGTTGATTTTTGAACCCTTGTACAGCGCCCTTTTCTTCGGCCTCGGCTGTGCTACGGCGCTGTATAAATTGTCATTATTATTATTATATGTTTCACATTGGAGGTCGATAGTCTAGTGGCAGGCCGCATGCCTTCTCAGTTATCTATATTATTGTTTATTTGGTCACTGCCACTGGTTTGTTTAGTTTCCTCAATTCTGTTGCTTATGTCAAGCCCCTTTTCTTTAGAAATAATTCTAACAAGCCCACAGCACTTATACTCCTGGTGCCATTGAACTGCAATGAGTTTGAGTCAGCCTTAAGCAGAACATTATTGACTTGTCTCTGTGTCTCCGTTTGTTATAATCCCTTTACCGTATTATCTCAGGTATAGTGCACACTTTTTTCCCTTTTTTCCTTGCCATGCCGCAACAGAGTTCCCGATGGTTTTCCAAGACTTGACCGTCGAAGACCCAAAGGCTCAGATGCAATTCAGCAACTATATGACGTCCCTCTAGGATTCCTCAGTTAGCCCTTTTTTGTATTCATCCTTAGACTTGCAAGACAACCAAACTCTGCCTCTGCCGACCTCCCAGATGCCTTTCGTCCTAACTACGCAATCTCTGACTAATGCCTTGAACTGTTTACTGAACTACACTGTCTACTAACTGAACTCCGAGAAACTGGCGTAAAAACTGGTCTTCTGGATTTATGTGTGCTTTGTCATGCACAGCCCCCTTTAAAAACGAGTCATGTCCTCTATTGTAGGTGGTATTCTTGAATACTTTGAAAAGCCAGACGACTTTTGTGGAGAAGCAGTGAATAATATTAAAGTGCAAGTTTTGCAATGAGTTGGTAAGAACCCACATCAAATTTGGTTACGCATTTGCAGGTAAGTACATTTCTTGAAATTTGTCTGTGTATTTTCTTTCATAGAAATGCCTGACCAATGACATAAGGGAAGCCAAAGTTTTTATGTTATATTATGCTGCAGCAGCTGGCAAACTTTGATACTACAAGGCGGCTGCAGCAGCTTAGGTGTTTTCAATGTAATTTGATATATTTTGAGGAGTTGCAAATGAATGTGATATGAATCAATCCATCATTATAAAACAATTATATTGTGCAGTTTAAGCTCCAAAGTGCCCAGAGTGGATCCACTATGAATGTTTTCCCGCGAGTAGTTGGAATTTGTTAATACGTGTATCTGTTGATTTTAGACAATGTACTACTTACTTTTTAGTCAATTGGTAAATGTCCAAATAATTAAAATAAAATCAGTGTTAAGTAACATTAAAGAAAATTTACCATTCCTGTGGAAGACAACATCTAAAGTTAATAACATTATTAATTTTTACTTTCCTTGATGGAAAATACCTAAGGTGATGTAACATCATTGATAAATAATTTTGCTTGCCAGCTGCTTGGCTGCAATTGGTGTGAAGAAATCGGGCATTGGTGAAGATTTTCACACTGTTCCCGAATTGCTTGAAATTTTACTAGATACCATTGACATCATTAGAACAACGTGCCTATTCTCCTCTTCTGCAATGGATTGATTTCCTATGAATTTTCAAGGTTTCGACTTTAAACTTTATAAAACAGCAAATGTCATGTATGTTTACACAAATTCTGGAAGGGATCATAAGCAGACATCAATAGTAAGATAAGGGCTAATTTTAGCGCACTTCCCACATGAGCACTACATGTAGTTCTACTTCTTCTCCCAAACGAAGGGTGATCCTGAGCCACCTTCCAAACTGAGGCTGGATCTAAGCCATTTGAAGGCAGAAGAAGAAAGAAGAAAGGAAGGAGGAAGAATTCTATCTATTTCTTATTTCTTTTCAATTTTATTTATAGATTTTTAAAAATCAGATTTAAAATTCTTTCCCAGAAGAAAAGGAAGAAGATGGAAGAAGAATTATATTATGGAAAATTATCAGGAATTTTTTATTTTGTAGGTTATCTAATTCATTTGTAAAGCATAGTTTGAACAAACGGCTTCTAAAAACAGTTACCAGTCAATAATGTTGTATAACTTTATTTCTATTTTTTAATTCCTCAATATTGCAATAAGGGGATTTTACATGAATTAACTGGTTAACTGTGACAACCTGAAACATTCCTGAGCATGAGCGTTCATTTGTTAGCTTAATTAATCTGAACTTGACTGCTTTGCTTGCACTTTACTTGCACTGTTGTTCTGCATTTCACCCTGATGTTAAATTAAGATCGATCATGGTTTAATTGGAGCTAAGAGCAGTGATGGTACTTTGAATTTGTGGTAGTCTGGTAGTGCTTTATTAATCACACGGGGCTAGCTGCGTGACAGTTTGAATTTTTCTGATGACTTTTATTAAACTAATGATATCATGTGCTCCATGGAAAAGGGTTAAGTGACAGCACTTACGGTATTCTTCTTGACTTGTCTGCTGCTTTTAATTCTGTAGATCATTATCTTCGTCTACTTTGTATCCAGCACAGGATATTGACATGATTGCAATTGGCATTGATATGTCTTTGGTTTACGCTTGTGCATTAGCTCCTGGCCCAATAGAAGTTACTAATTACAATTACATATTTGAGATACGGTTATGGCAAAGCGTGGCCTATTAATGGATGCTGTTGTGCCGTCTAGTAACCTACACTTGCCTTTAAATTGAGTACAGTGTGTGTTGTGCCAGAATGACTCTCGAGAAACTGCAGTCTCCAGCAAATTCACTTGGTTTGGACAAGTGCTGGATACGAGTCCTTAGCAAGAATATTGCCAGACTTTAATAATCTGGGAGCACTACCACCCTATCTCATTTTTTGCTTGAGACGCAGGTTGAGGTTTGGTGGAAGCTTTCCAACTGCAGTAGATGAAGCCAAGTGGCATAAATCGTGTCTTTCTGAATATAGTGCAAATGAATTACAACGTAAATCTGCCAGTCTGCTAGTAGATTTTTGGCATATGGGACAATGATGTTTCACAGCTGTTGATGATGACTCATTCACAAGTCCAATGAACAAATGCCGATTCAGACCTATGTTCCCTCTAATTCTTTTGAATCTGTGTTCGCATAAAATTTCTTTTGTGCAACATTTTACAAGTAGAGTAAACTTTTTGAGCGCATTGCTGAATCAGCTGATAATCAACGTTACTGTTCTTCGATTTAACAAGTATTAACTGTAGAAATACATTTATCAGTAAAACGTTAGTGTTTCAGAGACTTTATATATGTTATACATGTCCATCCATACATCACTCCATCAGCTCAATGCCCGTTGGTGTCTAATGCATTTCTGACAATTTGCTTCCACATGTAATGGGTACAAGCATTTCTATGTAGTATAAAGTCTATGAAACTTTTAATGTTTATTAATATGACGGATGGAAACAGCAGACTCATTGAGATGGTCCAAGACTAAGACTGCCGCTGTTGAAGAACTAAACATCCCTGAGTGCAGAAAACCTGAAGGAGAAATCTTATTTTATGTAATTACTCTTCCTAGAAGCATGATGTTTAATAGTTTAAATATTCTGTGGAACAAAATATTGCTGTATGTTATGTACAAATAAATTAGTAATCTAAAAATATTATAAGTAATTAATCCAAAAGTTTAAACTTTTAAATATCTCGTTGGCAACATTATAAATAAAAAACTTGTACTATAAATATAACATAAATATTGTAATGTGGCCTACGTTCTCTAACCTTTACAATTTCTTTTTTTAATACTTTGCATTTATCCATTCAGAATAGAACTGGTCCAGGTCAATTAAACCTCCTCCAAGATGATAACCTTAATGTGCATCAGCATGTCTAGATGTTCTTCTTCTAATTGATTCCTTATCTTGGTCTTCAATGCATTCATTAAACTAAATCCCAGTTCACAGTCCACACTGGATGCTAGAAAAGTTCCTCCGATATCCGTTTGCTTTGCAAGATCTTGAGACTGTTCACTCTTAAGTGCAAAATTGACCATATCTTAAAAATTCAAGATCAAATTGCTTTTGATTTTTTTCTGCAACTGCAAACTTGTAATCATTGTACTGTCAATGATATTGGTATTTTCAGCAAGTAAGTTTTTGTACTTTGAATAGACTCTTAATCTGCTCAGTGCCAAACTCAAATTGGCACTGAGCAATTGCAGTGCAATCAAAAGCTGACCACTCTTCCACTTAATTTTCAGGAAATCTGTCTGCCAGATGGTCACACAAGGTTCTTATGAAGGCTAATATGCATCTTGCAATGCATCTTGTATCCACATTAGTATTCTCTTGCAAACTTGTGTCTAAAAGAGACTTTACTTTATCACTCCATGAAACTACATCATATGCAAGATGGAATGAATCAAGAGGTGTAAGGCCACTTTTCTGAAAACGCATACACAATGAAGCCAATTTGGAGAAAACATCTGTCAAAACATGCAAGTTGATTTGATTTTCAATGTTTTTCAGACTCTTTTAGCAGTATTTAGATATTGGATCATCATCTTTGGACTCCTCAAAGTGTTTGAGAAGAAGATCATAGTTTCGAATGATTGTCAGAAGAGCAAAGTGCCTGGACAGCCACCGCACTTCATTAAGAGGCCTGTAAGCTATTGCTTCGCATTCTGAAGCATACGCAATTTCTTGAAATTTGCATTTTTTGGTTCAAGACCGGCAGAATACAGTGTAGATAGTCCTCATTAAAGTTTCAATTTCTCTCATTAATTTGACCTCTTTCCAAGCCGAAGAAACACCCAAATCTTCACTGTGTGCCAGGCAGTGCTGATTGACCAAGTGAGGAATAATTTTTTCAACTGCGCTGCTACACCATTTACTTTTCCTAGCATCACAGAGGCACCATTGGATGTGAACATAACCACTTTCATCAGATTCATATTGTATTTTTGATAGAACTTTTTGATCGTAGAAAGTATTGCTGCAGCATCTCGTGTTTGTAATTGTATTATTCCACCAAAAGAGGTCTTGTAATCTGAAGAATTAACAGGTCGAAATTTAAAGTAGAGTATCAAATGTTTGTAGACGGATATGTCTGTACTTTCATCGACAACTAACGTATGAAATGTTGCCAACGCTATTTCATCCATCATATCTTGCTGTATCACGCTGTTAATAATTTCCAGGAATTCAAATGCATAATTTTCATTCTGCCAGCTTTCAGGTATACAACAATATCTTTGCCATGTGCACTTTAATTTCTTGAACCGAAAGCAAGGAGTTTTTCAGTTTTACAGCTAATATGACACTATCAATCAGCACTTCTATTTCATCAGGTTTTGACCGCTTACGCTCATTTTGCCGCTTGTCCTTTTCAGTTGGAGTTTCAAGGAGCATGCTAATTAACCCTCCACAAAGAGCAGGCTTTTTGTTTCAAAGTTTTTGAATGCTTGATAAATACATCTTACTTGAAAGATGACATTTTAAGAAATCTAGCTTCCATGCAGTCTCCCACGCTCTTCCAATTGAAAATTTCCTGCAGTTTTCGCATCACGGCAAACTAAACAAATGACTTCAATGTTTTCATCGAATGAGAACATGTTGCGAATTTTCAGTCACACCATACTTTGTGATTGTGTTGACTCATTTTCAACGACCTTGTCCAGCCATTCACTTTTAAATGAAGTTGCAGTGCGTTTTCTCTTTATACCTTTATTCTGCGACATTTGTGTTGATCTGAAGTTGACTGAATTTATTTGATATTATTATTTTAAATATCATCTCATAACCGTGTGGCTTGCACAATCGTAAGAGAAAGAAAGACAAGACGGCTGGCCAGTCAAGACAGGAAGTTGTCTATTGCATAGATCTATTAAGCGTTAGGAAGAAAGCACAAGAATTATGTTGCGCCATCTGTATTTTGAACAACATGTTTGAAATAATGTAATGTGCAAAAAACATGTTTTGAAGGAAGATTTTTCTTGTGCGCTTCATGTTTTCTTGTGTGCTTTTGTCTCATGGCCTGGTGCATGCACAGCATAGTGGGAACAGTGCTCCAGACATATCTGTTTGCTTTTTCTGTGACATGCCAGCAGGTCCGCAGGGTGTATGTGAGGTATCAACACTTGAACTTGGCTCCGGGATCAAGGAATGTGCCCTTGCGTTGTGAGCTGACAGACTTCTTGCAAAACTTGCCATGAGTGACATGATAGCCCTGAGACTAAATATGACTCAAATTGTCTGGCACAGTTATACAATCACAAACGTTCTTATGAACGTGATCAGTACAATATGTTGTCCATGCCTTCCTTTTCTGTTGATGCAATACATAGTAAGGCCTTTGCTCACCTAACATGAAAGATGTGCAAGCTGTATGTAACATATGACCAGTTTTCACTTTTCAAGCTAGTTGATCTGAAAAAACATGTGTGTAGACCGGTTGCAGCAAGTTTATGGGCAAATTTCCACTATTCCCTGTGTAAAAAGAATTGTTCTGATAGATAAATTACTTGAGCAATTTCCAGGTATGATGTCACAGAATGATGGACATGATGTAATGCTGGTATTTGTCAAAAGCATGCCATGAAGATTTTCAGAAGGATGCATTATGTCTCTCAGTGGCAGCGAAAACTGTGCGTCATGAGATATTTGGTAATAGGCACAAATGATGTTTCAAAGCAGTTGGATTATGACTCGTTCATGAGTGAACAGATGCTGATGATTGATTACATCGGATTGCAGTGACAAAATCTTCAGGCATATATGTTTGTTTGTTCTGTGACATGCCAGCAGGTCCACAGAGTTTGCATTAGGTATCAACACTTGAACTGGTCAAGGAATGTGCCCTTGCTCTGTCAGATAACAAACTTCTTGCAAAACTTGCCATAAGTGGCATGGTAGCTATTGAGTCTAAATATCACTTTAATTGTCTAGCACAGTTATGCAATCGCAGATGTTCTTACGAACATGAGCAGTGTAGTATATACTGTCGTTGCCTTCTTGCCATGTGGATGCAATGCATGGTATGGTCTTTGCTTTGCTCAGCTTATGCTGTCATTGCCTTCTTGGTGTGTTGATGCAATGCATGGTATGGTCTCTGCTTTGTTCAGCTTATGTGGTCATTGCCTTCTTGCTGTGTTGATGCAATACATGGTATGGTCTTTGCTTTGCTCAGCTTACAGCTGACATAAATGATGTGTGAGCTGTATGTAACATTTGACCAGTTTCCAAGCTTGTTGATCTGAAAAACATGTATGTTGACGAGTTGCAGCAAGTTTATGGGCAAATTACCAGTATTCCCTGTGTAAACAGAACTCATCTGAAAGGTAAATTGCTTGAACAGTTTCCAGATATAAGGTCACAGAATGATGGACTTGATGTAATGCTGGTCTTTGATGATGATATTGGCACTGCTTTGTCGAAAAGCATGCCATGAAGATTTTTACGAGGATGTGTTATACCTCTGCAGAATTTGTGTGAGATATTTGGTGACCTAAATGGCCTTTTAATGGGTCTCTTCAATTTTCTGCAAAATGTAATGACAAATCTATGCATGATACTTGAGGGCCCAAGTATTGATAAACAGTCACTGCAGTAAAATACACCTGTAGTAGCAACAGTTGCACAGCAGCTTGTGTTTAACAGTGTACACCATAAACATGGCAATGACAACCAAGTCACTGCTGTGGTACGACACAAAAAGGAACATGAAGCATCATTACCTCTGTACACAGGTCTTGCTGTGCTCGCCACTACTAGGAAGAAGTCTTTAAATGATACAATTTTTGATGTCGGTATGTGTACCATATGACTGTATAATGGCTATTTCGTCTGATTTGTCTAGTAGTGTTTGTCAAAGGCTAGTAGTCCACTAACTTTAAGGGTGACCTTTTCAGCTGTTGTGGACAATATTGTCAATAATCCCTCAGCCACAGTCACACATGGATCTTTTCATAGGACTGGCATTTCACTTCAGCGACATCTAGACATATATCCCGGGCGCTGACTGTGTTATAGCTTGCTTTAGTGATGTTACTGAGGGAAAGAGTTATATCAGCTTACATTCCACATATACTTCTGTACCTCCAATTTTGATTGCTGACTGTTGAACCTGTAGTACTGTTGCTGGAAGTTTTCAGGAAACTGGTATTTGAATATCAAATGTTGTGAAAGTTGATCATGTGTGGTTAGACAATACATGAAAAATTGGCAAACATGTTATTCTTATTCTAACTCCATTTCTTGGTCTGCTTATCAAGCACAAAGCAAACTGCATTGCAACCTCCTCTTTCTTTTTGTGGAATGCTACCTTTGTCTCATGAAAATTCTCATGTTGCCATGATACGTCATTCGGTGGATATTGTTCAAGCTGCTGTATCTAAACTGAATTGAGTTAAGTTCCGGTAGCCACATTTGATCAACCATTCTACACACTAGCAAAGGCTGATGCAGTGCAATTGGCCGTATTCATATGGTGGCAGTAAATTTGTAATTATGTTTGGTGTTCTTCATATTGAGATGGCAGTTCTTAGGTCTTGGGAACACTTTTGGGTGGCAGTGGCTGGGTAGAAGCTGTCACAGAAGAACGGCTAGTAACTGCAGGTTCAGCTGAAGCACTTTTGTCTGCCACTTATGTCAGATGTTGTAGACATGTGCGTGAAGTAACTCTAGCAGCACTCTGTATTCTACAGTGCATGGCATTTGAAAATTATAAGACAAACTTACAACATTCTGATCGATGCCTGTCATTTTAATCCTGGTGTGAAAAGCAATGCTAAAACATAAGCAATTTGGATTTTTAAAGAAATTTGAAGCTACAGTTTTATTGTTTGTTAGGTTTTGCAGGGAGTCAAACTTTGGCCTGTGTGTGGATACAATGGCAAGTTTCATGGTTTTTTCACTAGATCGGACCAACTATGCAAGTTTGCTTTCAGTTCACGTTAGAGACGTTTTTGACTTGCCAAATACTAATACAGATATTTTCAATCATTTTAACTTGGGCAAAGACTATTAAAAAATCTCAGGCATGTCCATTGAACAGGCACATGAGCAGTTAAATGCAGTAGTCAGAGGTGGTGGTTGTGTGGTAAGTTTGACAGAGGATGACAGTGTGTTGTGCAGGTGAATTTTTGCTGGTCTAGAACATGCCCACTTATTTGCTGAGTTTCGTTCAAGTTATTTATCAGCTATAGTTCCAGGTGGTGAATGTCAACATGAACAGCAAGCAAAAATTCAAGAATCCGTTTAGAGATGTTGCTCACCTTGTCAGAACCATGAAAGATTTTGGTAATCTTTTTGAGGATGAATATGATCTTATTGTATTGCACAATAGAAATGTTATAACAGCTGAGGCACCTGATGCTGTTTGGAAAATACTCGAGATTGGTCTGTGTCAGTGCAATGACATTGTTACAACATGGTTAATGAGTAACTCTGTTTCCCTATTTGCACCACTGAAATGCAATAAGCTGTGCTTCTTTGCTTCTCTTGACCCTGCCACATCTTCAAAGAAGAAAAGTAAGGTCACCGAGCACTTCAAGGAATGATTCTGCCTTATTCTCCTGGCTGTACATAGCTTGCCAAATTCGTAACAGTGACGTAGATGGATTTTTCCGGCATGAAACCAAGGTTTCTCCCGTCGTTGTCAGATGCAGGGAGTCTTCATCTGAGGTCCAAATGATCTGTTGTAATGTCTCCATAACCTATGCCAACCAGTGCTGACTACAACATGTGTCGATGGTTTGGTTGTTGATTGTGCAGCTATTGTAAATATGCCCTAACTCTGTCACCACTTTTGCAGACAGTCTTTATCCCATATATTGAGTCACAGCTTGCTCATGTCAAACACATTGACATTGTGTGGGACCATTAGGAAGTGTCAGTCTGAAAGGCTTAACTTGTGCCAAATGTGGTTCTGGTATATGGTTCCAAAGTAAAGATTCAACTTCAATTCCACATAACTGGCCTGACTAGGAACCCAATGATCACAATAAAGCAGCATGGTTTCCTTTACTAGCCAACAAATTCTGTAATGTGTAAACAGGTGTGGGTAAGCACTAAGCATATTGTAGTTACATTAGATACTGCTGGTGTAAGTACAATATCAGACTATGATACTCGACTGAGTCCATGCACTCATGTAGAGGCAGACACTCAAATCTTTTGCATGTCGCTGACTTGGTTTATGCTGGGCATCACAAAATCCTGATTAAGATTATTGACACTGACATTGTTGTCCTATATGTCACCTTTCAGCAAAAAATGGCCTGTAACAAAAGGGCATCATCTTCAATATATTCCTGCTCAAGAGCTAGCATATGTTTTGGGTCCGAAGCAAGCCGTGAACTGCCTGTTTCAGGTGTTCATGGCTGTGACACTGTCAGTATTTGTTGGCAAAGGCAGAGACTTGTTGGGAAACTTGGAACAAATATGCTAAAGTTACAGCAGTCTTCATCAGTGAATTGATTTATTTGCCTTACACCATTCCCAACACCTGTTTAACTACACTTTACCATTAATTTATATGACCCATCAGCTCTGCAGCTCTGCTCATAGAAAACTATTTGCACAGAATCATCGAAACCATTCCATCACCATAAGATGCACTTGTGCAATACGTTCAAAATGCTATGTATAAGGCATTAATCATGCAGCCTTTGTTACCAAGTCCTGTTTATTGGGCATGGTTGTTAGCTGATAATATATGGCAACCACTGTGGATGATTCTGTCAGATGCAGCAAAGTGCTGTCCTGCAAAACATTGCAGGTGTTTCAAGGAGAACTTAATTTGCACATGCGATGCCAATTGCAGACTTTTGTGGTAGATGATTCCAGTGCCTCGTCACTGAAAAATTGTGATGTTCCATCTCAGTGCTAACTTGAGTTAATGCTAAACTACATAGCGAAAATTGGGGTATAGAAGCTCACACACATTGTCTACCATTAGAAGAATATAACAGCAATACCTTATGCAGAGTCCGAGATAATGCCATGGGTGAGAAGTGTGTTAGCAACTTCTTAGCCTCAACATGTTAGAGTGAGTGGCCAATCCTATCACTTGCCGTCTGATCCTTCCAGTGACAGTGTACAGTGAATGTACTCATTTTATGGCTGAGTTAAAGTTTAATATGGATGCATATGGAACAGAAATATCGAAATATCTTTCTAGCATGGTTAGGATTTGAACCCCCAACCTTTTGGTTCACAGTCCAGTATGCTAACCACTAGACTATCATACACCCTCCATATACTGTTAAAGGCCACATTACCAAGTACTGCTTGGCTGCATGATGGTGCTTGAACACAAGACAACAGTAATGTCTGCAAGTGTCTTAGCCACATAGTGGTTGCTTTGACCATGCTTTCTACAGCATGCCAGTTTATACAACTGTTCCATGTTTGGTTAGTGTTTAAATGCACACCAGTTTTATTAACACAATACTGAATTAAATGCTGATTACATCAAATTATACCTACACTGTAAAGAGACAAATATTTTCAAGGCTTGGTAATTTATGTAAATCAATGCCTACACAAAGCAAGCAACCTCTGGAAACCCACTAAACTATTGCAAATCCTAGTGAAAAGTGTGATATTATTAATTTGAAAATTCTATTCAACTGTGTTTAATGCCAAGTCTTCACAGTTAGATGGAATGGGCAATCTGAAATGCGCCCAAGAACAACATTCGGACAGACTTGAACAAGCCCAAGCCCAAAGAGCAACATAAATTGACCAGCGGCTTTGTCATACTTTTACGGGTGGGTTGTGATGTTGTTGTAACACGGAATCAAATGTTATTCAAGATCTAGGATTTTTAACACAAGTGGGCAACTCCGACTTTATGAAGAAATTTTACAAATCTCATTTTTCTTTTTTTCTTCCTTAGTTGTTTTATTGTGTTTCGGTTCATCCCGAAGCCAGCAAGTCTGCATTTTAATTGTCCTGAATATTGATCTTTATCTGGGCCAACGTTGCAGCCAGACAATCACACATGCCGGTCATGCCATGCCTACCCTTTCACTTCTAGTCAAACTCCTGGGTTTTCTGAGTAACTTTCATGTATTTATTTGCGAATATGAAATTTTTTAAATAATTGTTTGCCATGCGGCATTCCATACCGAATATGCAATATCCGAATGTGAATTTCAAACAGAGATGGAGGTTGAACTATCCACCCATAGCCATATGACTCTGCCTTTGTGACTCTTGGGTTTTGGCCTGGAATCATACCATTTCTCCGTATCGATTTTGTTTTGACTGAGCACATGTGAATAAGCTGGTTCTCGTGGGCACTGTGGAAAACTTGAGCTTACAGTTACGATTTGCTTCACATCCCTACTTGCCATTCCAAAAAGATGCAATTTATAGATGCCATAGGATCTTATAAACTAAATATGAAAGCCAAAGAATGCTTTTAATAGTAAAATAACACAAAGTTCGAGTAACAACTCTATATGTTTAAGAATATTCAAGAATAAAGAACAAGATCCTACATTGTGACAAATGCAGCGTAGTAGCACAAACATCTAGTGCGAGCCTGATCAGAAAATCATCCCAACCATCGAAACTCAGACCTACTTTAAGTACCTCTGATTGGCTGGAATTTATATGGAAAGAAATACTTGGCATAAACCTCTGGAATGAAGTGACTTGGCTTATAACTCAGATCGTGATACACATTTTTAATGCGTTCATACGCAGCAGCCAACCTGTAAATCGCCAGAAACATTCCAGAAAAATCAGTATCATTCAAAAGCAGCCCACTGGAATATTTTTAACTCTTCTACGACAAATCAGTGTAGGATCTCAAGCAGGCCGTGTACACAAAAAGAATAAAAATCAGATAATTATTGTGCAGTTTATTTGATCCAGAAGGCACTTTTGGATGCCAATTTGCCATGGAAAAGCTAATCTGTGATGACAGACACGAGTTATACTGGAAGAAGAAAAATAGCTGGATTATAGATACACCAGGATTTAGTAAGATTTTTTCTGGGAACCTATTTGTAACTATCCAGTAAATGAAGAGATCCAGCTGTCAACAACTCTCATAAGGTATACAAGACTAGGCCTATCTTTTACATCATTATGTGTAACTTTATGGAGTATTTGATCCTGGTTTTTGTCATTACACTGGAAGCTCCTCTAACATGTCTGTCTGGAAGAAACATTACATAAGTCTTTACAGTTAAACCTAGATTGTGCTTCTGATTGCTTTGCACAATTATTTTACATATGTCTCTGTAATCAGGAAATTCTCGAAACCTGTTGACAAAATCTGCGATGCCTTTGCTGATTTCTGGATAGCAAGAAAATGGCCTTGGAACTTTGCAATGATAAAAACTAATCACATCCATCGATGGGGCACGCATATTAGCCGAACGGTTAGAGTATTTGGCTTGTAATACGGGTACAAGCCTCCACCAAGACGGTTACTGTGTAATAGCTTGAGCAAGCCTAAGCTGTCATGAAGACAGAGATGCCCATATAATAATAACTCTTTTACCACAGTTGTCCTCATCATTGTAGGGATTACTCAGAACACTTGCAATATCTTCAGTCGAACATTCCCTGACCTAATTAAAATTGACCTAATTAAAATTACTATTATTATTAGTTAGTGTAATGAAGTCTGTGGTGCCAGATAATGATCTACAGTATTGTACTTTTATTTCTGATCTGTTCTGATCTATTCCTGTTTCATTTATCTAACCTCTGTATGTGGTTAAGACTAGTTTTTCCAGGTCAAAGATGCTTTGTCTTTACGATGTTCAAGCTATTCCCCTAGCTGACGACACATTGCTTTAAGATATCAGACTAAACGAAAAAAATTTCTCCAAGAAATCCTCGTCATTGTCTTCTTCAAAGTTTGAGGTGCTGTCATGACTCTGCTGCCGAGTCTCAGCGAAACGAGTGCACAGCTTGATGTCAGATTTGGTCACGAATCTTGGCACAACTCTCATTACAGCCCTAAAAGGCGCAGTGGAATCCTGAAAGACACACATATTTACATCTGAGCTCAAAAGGCTTTAAAAGTTTTTAGTTAAATCTCACGAAATTTATCTCATGTAAATCAAATAGCCTGAAGTATAACATAAAACTTTCTAGGTAATATACTGCACGTATGTATATAAATTTAGAACAAGCTATTTTTGACCTGTTTTATGCATAACGATCTTCTGAGTCGATTTCTTGCTTATTGACTTTTCCGACTGTGAGGGTTTTCTTAATCGCAGTCACATAGCAAAAGGCTCTCTCAAATGACAATTACACGTAGATCTTGGAGCAAGAAATATCTGTTCATCATTCGTCCTTATTGCTCAAAGAGGCTCTGAATAAGAGAGAAGGGAGGGAGGGAGAGAGATGCAGAGAAAGCAAGAAATGCAGCAAAGAGATATAAAGAAGAGACCGACTCGAAATGCGTACATAGTGGACTCTTGTAATAATGTAGATAAATGCATAACAAAGAGCATATAGGTTTTTAGTATTACTTATCAAACAAGAAATTTCGTTTCTGGTACCCTAGAGTAATGTGAATGAATTAAGCGAAAAGAACATTTGGAAGAATATATTGTCAATATGCAGTAGTGAGGAAACTTTAACATGTGATGATGTCATTGAATATTTTAATTATTTACTGTTAGTGATAGATCATCGACAGTAATGAACTTAAACTGTTGATAAGCGTCGACAATAAGAATTACGGATAGAAGATTACACCTATGTTCATTTGAGGCTTGATAAATTATGACATTACTCTCATATTCAGTCTCTTGAGCTGTGAACCGCACGTAAAGTGTAATCAGATATTATAACTTCACTCAAACGATTTCGCTGATATAAATTCATAATGCTTTCTACTTTACAAATTTTATGATAAATCCAATATCGGAGTTGTAATGTACTGTAATTGCTTTTTGTTCATGACCCAATAGCCTACTTAGACATTTGTCTGACTTGAAGCGTCCTCCCGTCTTCACAGAGTGGGTGAGCTAACCCACAGACTTTGGTCGAAGTCGCTCACGCTCAATCGGGCTTTGAGTATAGGTGACGTAGGAAGTTTCAGAACTCTTGTTAGGATGGTCCTACCTCTGATAAGTTTTGACAGGTGGAGTCGTATAGCTCGAACACAGAGTATTTCTAGGCTGGATGGAACCCGACACAATGACATGAGTAGACCGAGTGTATCGTCATCTATGTTGTGTCTCTGGCGTCTGTCCAGAATCCACCTCTCCTTAGTCATGTCAAGCCCGGCTGAGAGCAGAAGTCCAATGTGACAATTGGCACAGTGCAAAGAGTGGTGAGCGGGGACTTGCAGCACTGTTCGGCTTCGTAGTATCGTTGATCGTGGGATTTGCGCCGTGTCTCAACAGACACTGGCAGCATTCGTAGTTTCCCTTCACACAGGCAACCTACAGAGCAGTATAGTCATCAGAGTCCTTTATGCCCAGTTTCCCGCCGCGTTTAATCAGAAGTTCCAAAAGCTGCGGTTCCTGGAAGGCCGCCGAAACGTGCAACGGACTCTGCCCATCTCGACCCAAACTGCACCGAAGATCCTCGCCTGGAAGGAAAAGCTCCTTCCTGGTCGTCGACGTTGAAACCATCCATCTGAATAAACTGGCTTTGGAGTGCGGACGTCTGCAAGGGGGGAGGGTAAGGCCAAATGCGGACAGATGCGGACAAGGGGGAGGGGTCCAAAGTAGGTCATTTTTTAGGCTATGACTCTCCGAACTCCAACAGTCTTCTTGGTCTATATATCAAAAGTTATAACTAAAGCCATTAGGCCTACAATTAAATTCGTCGACGCTGTACCCGCCCTGCCGTGCACTGACCCAATACCTTCTAGGCCTACATATCTGCACTCGGTGAGGTTGTCCGATTGCATCTCGATAGTGATTATATTCATATAACAAATGTCCACCTTTAGCTAGCGCAAGGAGTCATGGAGCAAGCACGGTCGTGTATGAGTTCTTTGCCGATTGCACCTTGTTCTAAGTCTAGTAATATTTTTCAAGTCTTTGTGTAAGTTGATGTTTGTTGATAACCAGTTAATTTAAGATGCCAGTTAGATCATGACCTTTACCTTTGGGAGGGAGAACCCAGATGCGGACAAATGCTGTACAGCCCGTGCTTTAAACACCAACTTCAGTCAGACAGCAGAATTCTCCATTCCATTGGATCCAATTAGAATCCTTTCGCTAGACGCGGCAGCATCATGGACCCCAGCTCGTAAACAGTTAGCCTTGCAAGGTCAACAGGATTATATAATCTATAGCCTAATCTAGGTCTTTGTACTCTGCTGCTGTGCGGACCCCAGCAGAGTTTGGAGGAGGATAATGACATATATGATATTATGTGTATATATATGTATATATAGATGTGTTTTTATGGGCAAGTGAGGAGAGAGGAGTCCAAAGTGAGTCATTTCTGCTGATGTCCTAGTGATGTGTTGAGCTTTCCTGTGGCCTCGACTGGCATTTTCCAAGATTCCAATGAGCTTCCCTGCATGAATTGCTATGCTAACTCTAGGCTTAAATAATTTCATCACCTGTACAATAAATGGCAAACGTTCAATGCAAAACATTACGGAATTTCATATTCATTTATGATACAATCACAGAAGAATTGCTTCGCTTGGAAACCACTGATTCGGTCTATCTGGTTCTGCTCTTGGTTTTTCACCTTACCTACACCCTCTTACTCATTCAGTTCATATAAATCAGCCAACTTCTGTGTCCCCGGTTTGGGTTGTGGTATTCCACAGCGTTATACACTCACCTCTTATTGGTATCACTGAAGGAGATCGATCAGTGGTCACGGCACCAGACATCATGATGGTCTTTCAACATCCCAAAATTAATAATGCAGAAACGCTGAAAGATTTAATTACCTTAAAGATTGGCGTCAAAGAATGTTCTGTCGCACGGGCAAGGAAGGTTTCCTTTGTGGATACCCCTTGGGCAAACGTAAACAGTTGGCTGCGTTGGCGCTTGATTTGCCTGGAGTCTCTGACTTGGGACAGTTGGCTGCGTTGGCGCTTGATTTGCCTGGAGTCTCTGACTTCTGACAGTTGGCTGCGTTGGCGCTTGATTTGCCTGGAGTCTCTGACTTGTGGTGTCTTGGGGCTTGGTCAGTAAAATGACCAGAAGCAAGATGAATCCGAAGAAGGCGCAAACAATCAGAAATAGAAAAAGTCATCCGCCTCAATTTCATAAGGCATTTTTTGAACTACACAAGATATCAACGATTGTAGGACGATCTGATGCAGAATAATCGTTAATGACGTAAAATTGGTTTGGTAGCTGTGTTGGAGCTTGGCTTGGTGGCTGAGTTGAAACGTGGCTTGCCTGAATAGCGGTGTCTCTCGAATTGTTATTGATGTAGACGATGAAGGAGATTAATGCGAGAAAACAGCAGGCAATTATGCAGAGATAAAAATCGTCAATCTCGGCTTCATGAGGCATTTTCTACTGTATGAACGATTGTAGGACGATCTGATGCAGAATAATCGTTAATGACGTAAAATTGGTTTGGTAGCTGTGTTGGAGCTTGGCTTGGTGGCTGAGTTGAAACGTGGCTTGCCTGAATAGCGGTGTCTCTCGAATTGTTATTGATGTAGACGATGAAGGAGATTAATGCGAGAAAACAGCAGGCAATTATGCAGAGATAAAAATCGTCAATCTCGGCTTCATGAGGCATTTTCTACTGTATGAACGATTGTAGGACGATCTGATGCAGAATAATCGTTAATGACGTAAAATTGGTTTGGTAGCTGTGTTGGAGCTTGGCTTGGTGGCTGAGTTGAAACGTGGCTTGCCTGAATAGCGATGTCTCTGGAATTGTTATTGATGTAGACGATGAAGGAGATGAATGCGAAAAAACAGCAGGCAATTATGCAGAGATAAAAATCGTCAATCTCGGCTTCATGAGGCATTTTCTACTGTATGAACGATTGTAGGATGATCTGACGTAGAATAATCGTTTATGAAGTAAAACTAAATTGTTGAATAAATGTGGCGCCAGCTGCTGTCGTACTCGTAATCTCAAGATTTATATCGCATCAAACGAAAGCAAAGTCGATTGCGGCGTGGTTGGATCGTAAATAACCCATCAGAGGCACTTTTAACATCGGTGTATTCGGTGTAATCACTGAGAGGTCCCAAGGCGCATAGCACAATGAGCCCCAATCACGATTTTCAATATTCCATTCGCAAAGTCTGGGCAGACTCATAGAAGAGCTCACACCGAGATATTAAAAACCATAAAAGCGCCTCTGTAGCTCATTCCACCGTAATGCTGAAGGGTATCCATCACTCGATGGCTGCTACTAAGCAAGATCGTTTTGCAAGCTATATTTAAGGTATGTCCTGTCGAAAAGCAAAGAATGGAATTCGAGAAGACAGAAAAAATTTAATAGTCTAGATTTATATTGTAAATGGTTGTATATAGCCACTGTATGGCCTCGATCCCGCTGATATTTCAGTGAATTAATCGGGTGAGATCCTTTACCACCGCTGCCATTTTGAATGTGCGCCATGCCATTTAAGGTCTCCGTGTACAGACCATGCTAGCCCGAGATTAAAATCATTTGTCAAATTCAGTGCTGATTTTATGCTTAGTCCAAATCCAGATAAACATTATAAACTTATGGAAAACCATCAAATGCAGTGTGACAATGTTATGCATTTAACAGGCATTTATAAATGAAGCATTTACATTTTATGTGTGGAAAATTATCTTCTTCCTGGCCTTCTGGTCAGGAACGCTACATATAAGCCGAGACCTACCTTTTAAATATACTTTAAAACTGTTTCTTTCTTTCCTCTGAGTATATATCTTGAAAGGGTGCTATATAAATGTCGTGAATGAATGAAAATTCAGATACATAATGTGAGACTGTTTATGACCTTGGTTGTTGAGCAAAATTTACCCAGGTGCTGCATTGCTGCTGTCGTGCTTCTTTTGAAAGATCAGACGAATCTAGCATGCCCATCGTACCTTTGCTGAAGACTAGGCTAAATTTCATTGATAAATTTATAATGCACATTAAATAAACCTACATAACACTAAGAAGGCTGAATGCTTTATAGTTTCGTATGCGATGCAAGTACTAACCGATGATTGTCAGTAAGTGCTGCAAGCAACATGTACCTTGTAACGGAACCTAGAAGACGATGATACGATATACGCCTATAAATAGAGGGCATTAAATAATATAATCATATGAAGAATTAATTATATGAACAATTAATTAACTACAGTATTGTAGAAGCAATTTAGTTGTAGATAAAAGGCAGAAACATTTAGGTATAACCGATGCAAAGGCGAAAGGACGACAGACAGAAAAGACAGAGGAATGGAGGCAGACAAAGGCACACAGATTCGAGACATGGCAAAGTACGGCTCCAAAGGGCAACATGTGCAAGCGAGAGGAACTGGAAGGAGTGCGTTCTGCGAGACAGACAGCAGAGCGCTGGAATGCGAGCCATGATGATGCAGAGATAGAGGAAAATGGAAGGTGGAATGCGATTGAAGTCTGCCGCGAGCAGTATACATGAATGTAAGCTATGAGGATGCAGCAGCGATGTACTGTACATGTATAAAGAGGGGAGATGGTATGCGATTGAAGTCTGCCGCCAGCAGAATACAGAATAATGATGTTGCGAGGAAAGAAGATAGTGTCTCAGAAACAAAACAACGGGGCGATCAAAATTGAGCAAGGAACAGCGGCGTTGTAGCGAGTCGTCCTTTTTAATTCGCATTTGCTTTGTGATTCTGTACATACTTACTTGACTAGTTTTATATCTAGCTGACTAGTTATCAAAATTGGTTAGAAATTAGTTAGGAATGATTAGTTTTAGTATTAGCTTAAGCCGACCAGCAATAATGTAAGTAAATAGTTAACTGGAGAAGGCCAGTTTAGCTAATTAATGAATGATTAATAGGTTTTACTGGGGGGGGGGGGATTTGCTGGGCCTTGACTAAGCACGCCAAGGAGATCCGTTGTTCAACATAGACTGTTTAACCATGACAAGGCGAATTTGAACGGTAGCCATAAGTCACCAAACGATCGGTCTAACCGTTGAAACTGCAAGGCCAAGCATGATAGTAAAGAATTTGAATATTCTGACATCATCAGCAGACCATCTTCTGTAAAAGATGTAATCGTGAAAACGGTTGAAATTCGACAGTCTTACGGAAGGTAGCAGACGCTATGGTCGTTGTGGACGCCTCGTATTTATCGATTTTGTGGAGTTTATTCGGTCGATTTGATGATACCAGGTCACCGTTTAAGACTTGTTAAATCTAAGTCTTAGCTGCAAGAAGCAGTCTTTGAAGACTTACTGTTCGAAGAGTATCGAACTTGAAGCTAAATCGGACGATGTCGATTCGTAGCGAGTGTTAGCTAATCGAGGGAACTTAGAGCGTCGCATTCGAACGTATCTTTGTTCGTGAAACTTTGGACTAACTTACCATCGAGTTAGGTCGTCGTATGAAGGAACTTTCGATCAACAAATCATCGAAAATTGAATAGTGATTGCTTGTCTATCAAGTAATAATCCTGCGAGTTATAGAGGAGTCGCCATATTGCCTCTATACGTTCAAGGATTCTGTGGAAAATCGCACTGCCACGCAAAAGGAGAAAATGGATCCATACTTCTGCTGAAGGACTCTGGGGAATCGGTCATGAGAAGCTCATCTTGGGGAAGTTAAAATATATATATTACATTTGGCATAAATAATTGCTGGCCTTCTAAGTAAGGTAATTAGATTCTTTCATCGCATAAGTGTAAATTGGACTATTGGATATAATACATTGTTTTGTCTTTAATAAAACTTTAAAAATGGACTTTTAACGAGCCATAATCTATTTATAAACTAATGAAAACTGTCAATACTTGAGTAAGGTGAACAACAGCATATGATCAATGTCTGTATCACGTAGCGGGCTCAAGTGAATATATAGTGAACCCTAGACACCTAATTTAAGTTAGTAAGTAATCAATACAGACAAAGAGACATTAAGTTGTAATAAGAAGTAATCGCTACATATATCTGGGATGCTCGTCCGGGGGATTGAGTTTCACATTTTGAAATCCATTTGTTAGTAAGAATCTGATTTAGTGGCTATAAGTGCGTAAGTTCTTTGTGATTCTGTACTGAGAATCAATTTCCAGCACATACGTTTTGAATTTTGACGTGGCACCTGGTGCAATAGTCTGTATTGGGCTGAGCTCTACGCTAGTCCGTATTTTGGGCGGAGCTTCACGCTAGCCTGTAGTTTGTGACGTTGACATTTTACGTCATTGCTGCTGTTGGTAAAGCCTAGGTTAGCGCAGATTAGAGATCACGTTAGTAAATAACCAATACAGACAAACAGTCATTAAGTTGTAATAAGACGTAATCGCTACAGGAGTGACCATTGCAACTGTCGAATCAACTGTTGGCCTGATCAAATCTCAGACGATCTTTAAAAATGGCACATAATCTAATCTTATGTTTTATGCCTTCTACAACATCTTTACCGCAAAGTACGAGGCATCAAAGATCGAACAACTCGATCAGTTTCAAGGAGCTCAGATCGGTCTATTTCATGAGGTCTGTCGAGTCAATTTCCGTTAAGGCAGTTCGATCCACCATTGAAATTCACATATCTAAATATAGAGGCCTAGGCATACAGACCCTTATATATACCTATATATACATGTACATGGATAAACAGGCACTATTGAAGACTGTTCTGTTTGGCCGTGGTCTTGGGTTATTAGTTCGGGAGCACTTCTCAGTTGTTTTCTAGAAGAGGTGCAAGGTAATTGTGCAATTACGATTACAATTACTATTATCTCACAAAAGCTGTGACATTTTACATGCTCATTATCATGCCAAATAATATATACATATATAATATGTCAATTTCAATAAATATGCAGTATGTGTATAGCTGAAAATCAGAATTGAGGCTATTCGTATATCCAGAATAAGTAATAGCTTCAGAATAGTTCAGAACTTCACGATCTCACGCAGAGACTGCATGAATCTAAAACTGAATGAAATTGAACCTATTAGTCGTCACCAACTTCAATAAACCTCGACTCATTTTCACCGAAGGTCCTGGTATTTTCTCGGTTTAGAAAGCAACTGTTTCTAGGCCACCATGCAACCGGTTCTAGTCCACCTGTCTCTCTCTGCCTGACTTTTGGTCCTTGTTTGGGAGATGGTCTAGAACCCGTCCTTAGCTTACTACCGCCCGCTGTTGCGTATACATTTTTGAGCCAAAATAACTGTTATCTAGCACTAGGAAGATGTCTAATCTTATAGCTTTGAGACAGCAATGTTGTCTGCAGTTTAACAAACGTTAACTGAAAGTTCAGGTACTAAACAACTAAACTGGAATGATTTACAGCTTTTCGACAAGTGACAGGGAATTGGTCGAGACGCACTGCATATTCAAGTAAGAGGGTTTTCCCCATTTGTAACTGCAAATATCTTTAGTAAAACAACCATAGTTGGCGTCTAAAACGTTGATGAATTCACTGTCGTTGCACGAGATAGTTCACTGTTCTCACACGCGTAGGAAGTACACGAACTGTCCTCTCCAGCACCTAAGCTGCAGAATATTATCATGACTTGAGCCAGTTAAGTTGTTTTTTAATTCTCAGTTGCTGTGGAATTCATATATTAGCTAAACTTCAATATTTGCCGCTGACTGTTTTATTTTTCTAAAATATACTGTGTTAATACGCAGGCAAAATTCACCAAGACATTTGTCTCCCTGGATGACGTTGACGATGATAATGAGGATGATGATGATGATATGACGATGATGATGATACAACAACTGGTTCAATTCTGGTTCTGGACAAGCGGCCACCACGTCGCATGACTTGCCATTAACTTTCCAGCTGACTCCGGCCCCTAATTATATTATCTGAGGACAGAAACAAATATGTGCAAGCAATATATCCAGGACCGTTACATGGAGCTCAGTCAACATGCTCAAACTCAAAAACGTTGAAGTAAAGAGCAAGCGCGCTACCCAATATATTATCGTGTCGAATCCTATATTATGTGGACATATAATTATATTAGTTATATTGTCCTGCTTCTTCGCTGACCTATCACCTATTGTAAAAGCTTGATGTACTTCGAAATTTCGGTCTTAATTAGTGACAGTGACGAATATTTTCCAGTTTTAACACTTGACACTGTGCAAATACCATTGCACTAACATTTGCTTCCATGATGATGATGACGACGACGACACAGATCTTAGTCACCGCGACGACAGTGACTGTGACAGGGATAGAGACTACCGTTGTTGTTGACCGTGATGATGACGCTGACTATGATGATGATGGTGATTATGACAAATATGGCGATGATAGTAGTGATCATGATGGTCATAACTGTTACTTACTGTTTGTGGTGAATTCAGTTGTACTTTGCATAGCTGTATAGCAGAAATGACCATTTTAATAACACAATATAATATTTTATTGCACTGTGAAGATAACGCATCAGCATAAGTCAAAACTTACAAAAGTCACAGGAACAATGCAACAGTAGCCAAGTAAAAAGCTATATGGGCTTACACAAAACTTAGACTCTGTTTCTCATCAGCTGTTGACTTAATACAAATGTCACATATAGATGTAACACAATATTGATAATAATATTAACAATAATAGTAATCGCAACCAGAGTTGCAGCAATGGTAATGCAATTTGAATTAGTGATGAAAAGAGCAGTAGGGAATGAGGGTCAGAAGATTCATGTAGGGCAGAATGGCCTGCACTGTGTCAAATTTTAGATTTTAGATTTTACTTCTTAAATTAGGATTTAGTTGTCTAAAATATATTTTGTTTTTATTATCTGAAAAAGCATACATGTATTTTAGGAACTTCATATATTGCAATATTATCTAAATTGTAAAGTGTGAAAATTTTAGTTTTTCTTTTTTGTAAAAAACGACTCAGTGGAGGCCATCATGAGGAGCATTGTGGCAACATACGAGGAGCGTTGAGTCATTCAATCGATGAGTGCTCTAATCTAATTTTATCGAGTGTAAAAGATCATATTCTAATCAAACCATCAAAACACTGTCAAAAACTTCATTCGGCTGAAAAAATGACACTATAGGTCTAAAACACATGGTAAAATAGCAGACACTTGTTTTAAACGGTTACTTTTTACCAGTTCGAGTCATCAGAATTGCAATTGCGGCATAACTACGTTATATGCATTTCCGTCGGTGTTTTTCTGGTGTGCCCAATATCTGGCTGCCTCACAGTGCAGGTCTTCAATGACCGGTGACCTATTTTGTCATACAATAAAAGAGGTATGATGCAGATGACCTCCAATTTTTCATCATCGGCTTTGATATATATACTGACCTAAACAGTTTTTGAGAAATTGAAGCTTTGTCGGCACCGGGCATTTAATACATTGAATGTTAAATTTATTGTATAAAATTGATGAGTTGCTGTGTTTTTGTCAAACGTTTTCATTTTCGCGACCTAAAACGCCTGGTGATTTTTATTATCTGTTGGATTTGTTAGATGGTGCTGCATGAGTTAATATATAAGTACGGCTTAGGAACCACTGCTTACCCAATGCAGGACATGACCCAGTGCAGGACATTCTCCTATGTGTAACAAGCAACTCATGAAATATCCATAAGCTTCGTACACTTGAATTCGGTGTAATATTTACAAAAAGAGAGACATCGATTTTCAGCTGATTTTCTACCAATGTGTGTATCCGATGTCACGAACGTTTAACTAGGCAACGATGGCAGTTTGTGGTGGCATGGGATTGCCATGACTGCCAGATTGAACAATGGCAGCACATGTGACTGAACGTGGTAGTGTGTAGAATGGTTTTTATGCATGCGCACAGTGAAGTCGAGTTTCAGCTTTGCTCAGAAACAATCATCTGTTGAGGTTTCATGGAATAATATGCAGAAAGACGTTTTGCAATTAAACCTATTAATAGAGTCATATATATAAATATATAATTACTGCACTGTGGAAAGATTTCCAGCCGAAACCATTAGGCATTTAAAAAATCAACAGATCAAAGTAACAGGAAACATCTAGACTATGTTATGTGTAACATTGCATTAAAGATAAATAGAGCCCTTGACATTTGATAATAATTTTGTCATTCAATATTATAGAAAACGTGGGACGCAGTGGTGTAGTGGTATGGTCTGTGCCTCACAACCAGAGGGTCATGAGTTCGAATCTGCCACAGGCAACTGAGTAGCAACCTTGGACAAGATGCTCACCCTCAGTCGTCCGTGAGGAAGGCAGCGGGAAACCACCTCTCTCATTTAATCCCCGGGCAGCATAGGTCGAAAGCCAATCGACCTGCACTGGGGGTGAGAACTCATCATCATTATAGAACAGATTACACAAAAAACCGTGAAACTATTCTAGTAACTAGTGATCACTTAAAATCCTAGGAACCTAGTTAAAATCCGGTACGTTATTTCCAATAAATCAATAAGCCAAAGGTGGCCTAAATGGTTCACAAAATGTCTTAGTAACTTCCGTGGATTTCACAAAACAGACGGCGGCGACGATGAAGAAGAAAGAGGAATAGGTGTTGGATGTCCATTATCATTATTATTTAATGTACTATTGATTTATTATTAGTATTGTTATTGCTATTAACATTATTGTAGTTATTACTATGAAATTATTATTAATACATTTTCTTATTATCGAATCAAAGCTCTGTAAAATCTCGAATTTAATCCCTCCCCACCCAAACTGAATTTGGTTAAAAACCAGTTATATCCAAACTCTTCCTAATAACTAATCCACTCAATCAAAACCGTCCTCGATCTCTGGCACCCCAATTATAACCTAAACTCTGTCTCATTCTCATGATCTAAACTAGAGTCAATCGAATTAACCCCCCGTTGATTTCTCCGCCACGCAAATTGCGACCTAAGCTCCCTATCAACCACTCCAAGTTCCACCCAGCTGACCTATATGTAAGCCACGCCCATTTCGATCTAAACTCCGCCCAATTGGATCTCAACTATTACAATTTGAACTCCACCCAGTTCTATCTTAGCCGCGTCCGTTACGATAAAAGCGCCGACCCTTTGATCTAAGCAACGATATAGACTGCGCGCAATTCGCTTAAAGCCACGAGCATCATGATCCCGACTGCGCCCAAAGCTATTTTAGAAGTCTGCTATTCGGCTTCATAGTCTGATTGCGCTATCGTTATCTAGTTAATTACTTACCTGAATAACAATGAAATTCCACTCTGAGATATTTTGGAGTGCGAAAACAAGGATCTCCGAAAACGCTGTTGTGGGCACCTACGGTACAATTCTGTTTTCCAGAACACCTGTCAAAATGATGCGCGTATGACGATAATACATATGATCCAAACCTTCTTGGACAGACAGACAGGCAGGCAGACAGGCAGACAGACAGGCAGACAGACAGACAGACAGACAGATGGACAGAGATAAGGTTACTTTTCACAGAAAATCAGCTTTTTACTGAAATCATCAATAATCAGAAACAATTTTTGCTAAACAAATGTCCAGTTGCACTTACGCATACACAAATCTTTCGCTCTTTTCTCAATAAACAGGACAATTTCTATGATACAGTATTTTTACCTAAAAGACAAATCTATGAGGAGTTGAAACTTGAGCAAGGAACATGCGTAACCATGGCAACTGTCGAATCAACTGTTGGCCTAATCCATCTCAGGCGATCTTTAAAAATGGCACAGAACCTAATATTATGTTTTATGCCTTCTACAACACATTTACAACAATGCACGACGAGGCATCGAACAATAGCGCAACTCGATCAATTTCAAGAAGCCAAGATGGGTCAATTTCATGGGATCAGTTCGGTCAATTTCCATTAAGTTAGTTTAGTCACTTTCGTTAGGTTATTTCGGTGAAACTCCATTAGTTCAGTTCAGTCAATTTCCATAAGGTCATTTCGATAAGTTTCCATAAGCTCTGTTTGATCAATTATGCCATGGAACCTTTCAAGACAATATTCAGGAAGTAAGTTCGGTCATTTTTCATGAAGCGATTTCTGTAAATTTTCAGAAGTTCATGTTGGTCATTATCTAGGAATCCTATTCAGATAAATTTCTTGAGGTCAAATAGGTAAATTTCAACGTCAATTTCGTTCATTTCCAAGAAGTCAGTACGTAAAGACAGGTGCAAATTTGCGAAATGCTTACGTATTGGCTGTAGCTTCAGCAAGCATTCATTTTACACCTCCCGGTTCTTTGGTGTAAAAACTTTTATAATATGTTTTCATCGGGTATATAATATATATATGCATGTTTCTACACCAAAGAACGGGAACCGGGGTTCATAATACATGCATATTATATTTCGATAGCCGTGGCCTCTTTGGGCAACGTGGATCAACGGGGGAGACTATAATCGCACCATCTTCCATTTAATTATGGATGCCAAGCCTATGAGTTGTTTGTTTTCGAATGCTTGTTTGAAACCTATACGAAGACGATAGACTTTCTGATTCTGCACTCAGGTATTTGTCCCATTGTGAATAGCTATCCTTATTCCTGTTCTCAGTCCGGCTTGGTGCATGTTCCCCTCGTGTTCTGTGAACACGAGAAGAACATTCTGTTACGTTCTGTTTTGCATCATGTTGATGAAAACTGTCTTTGGCTGCTAATAGCTCTGTTTTTTAGCCTTGCAAATCTCCCTTTTTATATACTGGAACGATTGTTGATTTCCCCAGTATTTTGGTATTTCGTCCTCTCCTGGGATCGTTGGAATGAAGGAATGCATGGTTATTATTTCTCCTCCTCCTTTTCCTCCTTCTCCTTGAAGTAGTTGCGTAGTGATTTCGTCCATACCTTATATTTATCCTTCTTCATTTTGTTGATCAAAAGTTGGACTTATACGGTATATACATGTACTATACAGTACACACACAAAGACACACACCCGCATACATACATATATTCAATACATACATACATACGTACATACATATTCAATTATTCACACAACACACGCAATTATCGTTCTGTATCGATTTAAATTAGCATTCACATAGCGCATTTAGAAAGATAGCGAGCGAGTGGTTGTATAGAAGGACATATGATTTGGTGAACGACTGATAGAAAGATAAGGTCTAATCATCTTCCAAAGAAGGACTGGTTCTAAGCCGTCGTCCAAACGAGGACGGCTTCTAAGCACACTCTTTTGAAGATGAAGTCCATAGAACCGACTCTGGTCATGGAGGTGGCTTAACATAACACCCGTCCTTGTTTTGGAGATTACCTACAGTAGAACCCGTCCTTATTTTACTAATGACTACTATTATGTCTGAAGTCTTGGACCAAAATAACTATCATTTAGAACTAGAAAGATGTCTAATCTTATAGCTTTGCCACAAGAATGTTGACTGCAGTTTAACAGACGTTAACTGAAACGTCAAGTACTAAACATCTAAACTGGAATGACTTACGCGTTTCGGAGAAGTGACAGGGAATTGGTCGAGACGCACGACGTATTCCAGTGAGAGTTTGGTTCCTTGTAGCAAATATCTTTAGTAAGACGACCGTAGTTGGCGTTTTGAACGTGGATGAGTTCATTGTCGTTGCACGAAATGGTTAGTTCACTTTCCTCACACGTGTAGGCAGTACGCAAACTCTCCGCTCCAGTACCTACGTTGCACAATATTATCGTGACTTGAGTCAGTTTTTTAGTTCTTAGTTATGGATTTCATAGATATTTCAACTTCAATATTCGAAACTTTGGTTAGTTTTTATTTAATGTACGTACCTTCGTTTGACTACTGTTTTAATGATGATGATGAAGAGTTCTCTGCCCCGAAAAGGCAGGTTCATTGGCTTGATGCCTCCCGAGGATGAGATGGGTGAGGTGATTTCCCGTTGTCTTCCTCACAGACAATTGTGGGTCAGCAACTTGTCCAAGGTCGCAACGCAGTGGTTTGAGGGAGATTCGAACCTGCGACCCTCCGGTTACAAGGCACAGACCATACCACTACACCACCGCGTCCCACTGTGTTATTAGACCGCCATAATTCAGCAAGAATTCTGCCTCTTCTGGATGATGACGATGACAACAATGACGATAATGATGTTGCTGCAACTACAGGTTCAATTCTTTTCTTTGCCATCTTCTCCATATACAAATCGTTGTTTCAAACTCACCAGATATAACCTGACATGCATACGTGCAGATAATTGCATACGCGCGTGACTGTGTGCATTTAAAATCGATTATGCCCATTGCATACACCATAATTTAACATTATATGCAAGACAGATGATGGTCTGTAGATCAGGTTCTACAAGCGTGTGAAAGCCCGACAGCAGAGACTTTTCCCAATTGTTAGGGCGTCATTGACCTGCAAATGAACTTGTCGTTCTTAACGGAGTTTAACATCATTTAGGCTGCAGGTAGAGAAACTTGACTGACGCTATATAAATGTCTCCATATACACAGCGTACATTTCCTGTTGTTTCGAACCATTCTGAGTGCTTACTGTATACCAACGGCTTTGAATAGCATCTCAAGATACTGCCTCAATATTTACATAAACTATACATATAATTCACACATGTGAAAATAAAATATGCATGTATATAAAAGGAAAGTGTTTTTGCTCTTTAACTGAGTGATCTGCTCCTAATTATGTTGAGCTTATTTCTTTTTCATGACCCCACTTAACAAACCTCCGCAGATCTTGTTTTTATCACATCAGAGCGATACGTCACATAAGGCCAATGACAGTGGAATGGTAAATTTGAATTAGAAAATGAAGTTGACACCATTGTCTAATTCATTAAGCGAAATAGTAAGTCAAAGTGTTTTGAAGCTCCATTTCATGCAGATGAATGATACTCATATCCACATATTCTTCGATAATTCCTCTTCTTTCAACTCTCAGTCCATCAACTGATGTCTTTATCCAAGTTTAATCTTTGGGGGTAGAAAATGGACTGCTCATAAACTTATCCAAAACTGAGTTTCTCTTTTTTGGAACTTCATAGGAACTGAACTAAATTTAGCTCTTTGAATTCTATCCACTTAGGCATCTCTGTTACACAACACAGCTGTTCAGCCCGCAAAAGCATACCTATATACATGCTTACGTACATACAAACATACAAACACACACACATACATACATACATACACACATACAAGCATACGTACATACATACAAACACACATATACATACATACATACATACATACACACATACGTACATACACACATACATGCATACATAAATATGAACTGCCTTGAATAGAATGACTCCCTCAGATACAATTTAACTAAATCGGAGCTTACAAGCTGAGATCTGACGTTGAACCTACTCGTTTGCTGAGAATATGCTTCTGACGGCGTAGAAATAACCAGTTGATTTCCATGAATAGCTAATATCAAGATCATCCGTGCGACGGAAACCCAGATTTCGTTCCGCTCCGTTCCACTCATAACTCTTCCCACGAAGGCAACAAACGCAGTTAAAATATCCGTCAAATAAAGCTCCTCGACGCTTTCGTAGCAAACTTTCTGTAGACGATAACGTCACACATTATGCGCAATGCGTAGCCCTCCTAACGAAACCTTCAACGGTTTCCTAGTTTAAATATTATGAACTCATGTCTAAGGCGCGTCGCCGAATTGTCGCTGTAAAGCTGGCTTGGCGTCCATCAGTCTAGCTGGCTAAATCAAGTAGAGCTAGTAATTGCACTTCTTAAGTGGCTTCGGGCTAGAAGTCGGTTGTGCTAATTGGTCTACGGGCTTTCGCTCACGCTTACATATCCGTGTGCAAAGTTGTTTATTTATACGTCTCTACAAAACATTTGCATTTACATTTACACGCAGCCCGAGTTTCTATCGGTTGGATGTACACCATAAAGCGGCTGAGCGCCTTCCCTCTGGTAATTTCTTATCTCTGCTGGAACACAGGATAGGTGGGGCGAAATGGATTATTTTTAGCGGCGAAAATTATAAAGGTGTATTAGGAGACTTATAGGGAGCGTCTTTGAAGCAAGTTTGGCCATACGAGAACTACAGAACAGAATTTAATTAGGCTGAATTGTTCTAGAGATGTTGTAAACATAGAAGAACGAATAGACGAGTACGGTTTAGAACAGATTAGATTATGTTAGAACCTATTACAATAAACACATGTATGTAATGTATGTCCTTCGTCGTGTTTGTCTATCTGTCTGCATTATTTCTGCATTTATTATGGTCAACTATTGAGTGACTAAGCATCAATCGATGGCGCTGAGCAGTTGTCAGCGATGGACTTGTTGATAGTTCCTGCACAGTAACCGTCTCACGAGAGGCTTGAAGCCGTACTCTTCGCATTACAAGCCGAGCGCTTTAACCAATCGGCTTCGCTGCCCCGTATATTTGGTGTGTATGTATGTATGTATGTATGTATGTATGTATGTATATATGTATGTATATATGTATGTATATATGTATGTATATATGTATGTATATATGTATGTATGTATGTATGCTTTATGTCTTTATGTGTGTATGTATCTATGTATGTCTGTGTGTATGTGTGTATAATTAAATAAATTTATATCTATTTGTCGGTATGTGTGTATGCATGCACGCATATATGAATGGATATACTGATTGATTTGAATATTTGTATAGCGCATTTAGGAAACAGCTATGTGACGGATGAAGAACAGTGCAATTCAAGGAAAGTAGGCTTAAGTGTTTCCTGAACGGAATGAGAACCACGCAAGAAATGGCTCCCATTCCAAATCTGACAACCTGAAGATTTGAATACTTTCCTGCTGACTGAAGAATGAGCGATACAATTATGATGGTATATCCTACGGTATCAGTATAACAGTAAAAGAAAGGCTTTATGTCAAGAACAATCGGATGTATACGTGAGTTGTAATTTAATTGTTATAATTAGGAAGTCGCATATATGTGTATATATGCAATTGTATATGTGTATGTGTGTATATATGCATGTATTAATATATATATATATACAAAGAGAACGAAGTTTGGGTTATTGTTACAGCTCGGGCATGTTTGCTATTACTAAAATTGATATATGACAACTTAATCTACGCCGTAATTATTAGCACAGTATCAAGTAAGAATATGTACCGTTTCCTGTAGAATATTAAAAAACTGGAAAATAGCGTTTCACCACTAAGCATATGCATATATATATACCTTACTGTTATACTGATAGCATATACCTTCTCTTAATATTAGCCCTTTTCATTGCGCTTACCGTAAGCATCATTCAACTGAGACTGAGCTAAATGAAATTAGAGGTGCTAAATTGGCAAAACTGATTACATATCTCTTCCATTGTTGCATTAGCACAACAGCATCCAATAACTTGACAACCTTCTTTGTCTCTGGTTATAGAACTCGACAAAGAATTTCGGGCGACGTACCTGGGTGCAAAGTAACAGAAGCTGAGCACACAAAGGTCAAAGAGTGTCAGAATTAAGTTACAGTATTAGCCATCCACCGTCGTTTTGTCTTTAATTTACGAGTAAATTTGGAATATCGCTTTTACTTTTAATTATGAAAACAGTGCATCATCACCCGATTTTAGTTAATAAATTAATTTAAGCAACGCCACTGTGTGAAATACAGAATCATAATTCCATGTAGTAGAATAAAATTATAAAACAAACGATGACATCATAGGAGCATTTTGACAGTTTTCTGGAATACATAGATACATCATGGTTCATATCCATGTGTATAGCGTCGTATGTGACCTTGTGCGTCAATCGCTATTGTTGAAATATTAAGCAGTCTTAATTAGTTCAAGATTACTTAAACTAAGTGTACACTATTCAACTTTTACGGTGTCTGACAGAAGTAAGAATTCATCGTCGTTCGTTATATAACCAATAACCCTCCAGAGTGTTAATTTCCGATTAAAATTGTCTTGTTTAGATCAAACGCTTGAAGCTGTTGTTCTCATGCTTCTCCTGCATGTATAATTGTTAAAGCTCGCGTCAATTTTTCTTTGGATGTGCGTAAAAATCACACGGAATTTGCTTTTCTAAAACAGATGCAGGGATTTCGTCGTATGTCATTTCAACCCGATTACCGGCCTCTGCAGCATTTGAAATGCTGGATAAAGCGATCGATGAATCTGTCTTTAAATTGCTTTCAGCCAGGAAATGACGTCTTAAAGCTGTCAACACATTAGAGAATAACAAAGAACCATTGCACACATTTCGTAGAATAAAACAGAATTTATTTGTTTCTTTAGGGTAATTAAAATTGAACGTCTGTAGAGAGTAAATTATTGTTAGCTTGGACAAAGAATAATAAATTTGATTCTGAGAAGTTTAATTCGTCAAAAAGAAAAGATTGATTCGTAGCCATAATAGAACTTCAAATTTGTATACGTAAACGAACGGTGCTTATGTATCTGGGGACGGTCTACACTGACAACCTCATGCAGACACGTAGATATCGACCAGCTCATCCTATCCATTTGATACTTGATACCCATCCAGAGCCCATGATGTAAATCTCGCAGAAAAGAAAAACTCATACTAAGGCGGCTGAAGCAGTCACTTCACAGTTACCCTCAATTACTGATTATACGCAGAAATAACTACTGATGCGAGTAATGCATCCAGAAATCGTCCACGTCCGACGAATTTTTAGGCCGCCGATCGACGAGAAACTTTCACAAATGAACATTCGACGATGAGCCGATGCTCACCAGAGCAGAACCGAATCCTTGATTTTCCGGGCACAATCGTCATGTGACTTCATTTTCCAAAGGGGTTTGGCTATGGATGACATGCGTAGGATCCCTTCGCATTGATGTATATATAGACAAATGGATCATCATGGCCAACAGTGCTATCGATATTGAATAGCGATAATAATAACAACAGCAACAACAACAGCAATAATGATTATTGTTATTTTATTATTGCTTTTATGAGACAATTTATATAGCGCCGCAGCACGGTCGATGCCGAATAAGGGCGCTGTGCATGAGTGCAAAATTAAAGACAGTCATACGATGCTTTAAAATGATAGGTACTCAGCCGTGGCTTGACTGTCCCCAGAAATGGTGTGTTATTCACGTGGTCAGGAAGACTGCACCAGGCATGTCTGCATGTGTCTGAACGTCGTCCAAAACAGCGAAAGTACGCCCAACACTCTAGGTATAACTCCGGAAGCGCAGTCACGGACCAAGAGCGACCAAACGCACGAAGATATTCGAGCTAACACCGTGAATGACCGAACTTGTACAAAAATTTTAACTAGGAAGAAAATTACTAAGACATCGCAACGCCACCTAGCGAATTCATATTCAAGCTGGGCTACCTTATACATTCTATTATTCCTCAATATTAAATCCATCCAAATCTGTGGAGATAATTTATACTAAAAGTGGGCTAGCAAAAACACAGTTGTTCCTACCTTTCAGTTTTCTATTCAGAATAATGATGACGGACACTAACGTTGTCACAACAACAACTGCCAGAAGAGCCATAATTGACATAAAGGCTATTACGCCGTCGCCTACCGCAACTGACACGCCTGAAACAATTATAATAATAGCTGGTACTAAGTCAGCCTTTGACGCAGAAAAAAAGGAATAATAACGAGAACATTGATTTAACAGACGTTAAATGACACCAATAGCTGTGATCGCATTGCTTAAAAACTAAATGTATTCTTATTATTGTCTAACTTCATATCGTTTTGATAAAATACAAGTTTAATTACACAATCTAATTTCTTTTATGACCAGCTGTTTCAGATTTAAAACATAAAGCTCCCTATGGCTTCTTATGGGAGCGCTCATTTCTGCCACTTCGGCCCTTGGGCCGGCAACGTATGAATTCCAGGGTTCTGGACCAAGGCCAGCACGTCGCAGAACTTGCCGTTTAACTTCCAAGTTTACATGCACTTATGTTGTTTGTGACAGACGACGTCGACAACCCGGATGTCATTCACCTCGACGACAGTGACGGTGACAGTGATGGTGACTACCGTGGCTGTTGTCGACGCAGTTGTTGATGATGATGACGATAACTATTCTGATGAAGGTGAGTATGAATATGACGTGATAATGATGATCATAATGGGGATGAAGATGATAAAGATGACTGTGATGGTCACAACTGTTACTGTTTGTGGTGAATTCGTTTTCAGCTGCATAACAGAAATGATCATTTTAATAACATAACATAGTATTTTATTGCACTGTGAAAAAACACATCAGCCAAAGTCAAAAGCTCGCAGGAACAATGAAACATTAGCCAGGGTAAAAACCTATAAGCTCATGCAAGAATTGGACCCTATTTCTCGTCAAATGTAAGTCAATACAGACGCTTTTTAAAGCAACATAATATTGATAATAATGCTAGCAATAAAAACAACAGCAATAGGATGAATAATGATTGTAACAGTAATAATAACAACAATAATAATGTAATAATAACAACAATATTAACACCAAAAAGATTGCCACAATATTAATGTAATTTGAATAATTGACGAAAAGAACAAAAAGGGGAGCATTGTTATGTGCAACAAACTAATCATTAATCGTACTCATTAATGGGTACGGTTCATAAGTGAATTACTTACAGATGACAGAAACCAACTGTCAGCTAGTTTTCTATGCAGCACATAGGGAAGTGTTCACCCGATGTAACCATCGTTTAATTTAGGCAGCGATGGGCAATTCATATATATATATATATATATATATATATATATATATATATAGAGAGAGAGAGAGAGAGAGAGAGAGAGAGAGAGAGAGAGAGAGAGAGAGAGAGACATGACCGAGCTTGCTTCGCTCTCTCTCGCTCTCTCTCTCTCTATATATATATACATATATATATATATATATAGAGAGAGAGAAAGAGAGAGAGAGAGAAAGAAAGAGCGAGAGAGAACGAAGTTTGTGTTACGGCTACAGCTCGGTCATGTGTACAGATGTCAGAAACCAATGTTCATATATGCAACTCATAATAATAATATGAGTAATAAGTAGTCCAGCGATACGCCCTACAACATTAAGCTTCTCGGTCATTGCGCTTCATCGCTGAGCTACTTTAAACGTAGCCTTCTGAGCTGTTATATAAAAATGCTATCTGTGTTTGATTCACTTTTCGTTATAGCTTCAAATTTCCTGCTAGTTTCGACTTAAATCATCATATATACATTAGTGGTCCTTTCACTTTATTGAGCAAACGCTGGCAGGCGCAATAGGGTTTAAAAATCGAGTCCTGTTAGTATTATTGGAAGGGTGAATATCACGCCATCTGGTGCTCATTTAAACCTACGTCCATTATTGGTCAACAAATAAGTACCAACGGAGGCTGGAAAGTTAGAAGTGGTTTTCTGTCTTTGGAAGCTGTTGACTGATCCTTTGACATCAGAACCACGATAGTTATAGTTTCTGTGGAGGCTGTTAACAAGTGTGATATCTTTACCCTTTACCTTCACACACACATTTACTGTAGCAAAGCAAACACTGCTGATTAAATCTGGTCTCTATCAAGTGCCAGCAGAATCGATTGATATTTGAGGTACAGCAAAATGTGCTATATAATCAAATCTTTCTCATCAAAATTCGAGTATATGTATACCGAAAACCCATGAAATAATGGACTCCACTACCGTGACTAGGCACTGTCATATGACACGGTAAAGCATAATTACCTAGCGCGATCGACTGAAGCTTGCTATTAGATAGTAGCGCCATATAGTGACAAGAAATTATAAGAAATTGGTATAAATACATTGAAATTACAAAGAAATAGTTTTTGCGAAATTGCTTTGAAAGTTTGAAACAGATTATCAATGTTTACTTTGAGTGTAGAAAGTTGAAGAGGTGTTCCACGTGAAGGAATAGTCAGGCACGTTTGCAGCTATAGTATTCTGAGGTTTACCAGATGCGATGAACCTTGTGATGCACATGTAAGTGTTTTCATGACGACATGGGTTTCCAGCAACAGTAAAAGTGGAGATAATGAAGTTGGAATCGATCCTGCTCTCAACTCCTTCAGTTACAACAGCCGAAGTTTCTCCGTCTGCTCTTTCTCCTTCGAATACCAGTCTCCACTCGAACTGGGGGGCCCAATTTCCCCAGAAGATAAGAGAACACTGTCTCTGCAGTGGGAATCTGGTATCGACGGCTATTGCGCCGCCATGTGGTTTGTCGATAGATATGCACAATGGATTTGAAGCTGAAATGTTTGCATGTTTCTCTCAATTGTTATAAACAATAGTATTCTTTATTACATTTAACCAAGTTACATGGCTTTTAAGAAAGGCCACAATACTTAATCTGTGTCTGAGGATGCTGAATTCAGATGTAATAAAATATGGGTACCAAATGTATCAAATATGTCTAATATTGTCTCACAAAACACAGTTTCTGCGATTTTCAGGTAACATAATATGATTTTGGCATAAGATAATTACCTAATCTGGATTATTACTCACGCTAAGCCTACTTACTATATATTCGAAGCAGTTTGTTTTAAGCACAGCTATCGACTGTTTCTTCTTGAAACTGTCGTTATACATTATACGTTAAACATTTAGTGCTTAGATTTCGTGGAACTGTTTAATAATTAAACTAATTATTTTACCCAATACGATCAGTTCTGCACTGGCTTGCTGTCCTCCTGGTTCCTCACAGATATATCTTTTGGCAGTTGCTTCGTTTGCTTCTATTAACAGGTTGAACTCTCCACCGTTTGGTTCAATTTTATAGAACTTTCCAGAATCATTTAGCAGTTTATTTCCAGTGTAAATAATCTGTGTAGCCACAGAATTGTTCAAAAATATTCGCCATAACAACCTCGTAGAGGTGCCATCCGTTTGACAATGCATGACTACAGTACTTCCTTTGATTTCTGCTTTGTTACTTGGTGTAACTGTCAGAATGGCGCTACATCCTGTTCAGTACAACAGTAAAATGACTGCTAAAATAGTGTGATAGCTACAACAGAATTTATTCTGAATGAAGTCAAGTTTATCGTTTACTTATAGGTCATAGACACTTCATTAAAGGTATGCAAACTTCACTCGAGGAAACAATTTCATGAGCTTCTTTTATAAATTCCTAGGACAAAGTGTGTTAGTCTCCTTTCAAATAGGGGACGCATAGTTGAGATAGTAGTTTGTTATCTGAATAAACACGGCTGTTGCTCGAAACTCATACCTGAGAAAATATTGTAATTGCTAATTCTAATTAACAATAAAAATCCCGTTTAACTTACTTAGTAAAAAAGCCAAGAATGTGACAGTGAACAACTCCATTCTAATCGTTTGCTTTAACATATTATCGTTGATACAGCCAAGTTTCATTTTGTGTTGTGAACCCATGAGCAGAATATTATTTGATAGGCTAGTAGGCCTCGATGACTGAGTAGCCTAATTGTGCAGTCGGTTTCAGTGTATGCAGATGAGAAATGTCAGGAATAGATTGATAGTAAACTAGTCCAAGGCAATGTTTGGTAGAGCTAGGGAACCAGAATAAAGTGATGTCACGTGATTAGACGTTATAGGAACCAGCCAAAGAAATACATGTAGATTTATTGGGAACCATCCTAAGAAAACGAGTGAGCTCGATAGTGACAAGGGTATCAGTATAACAGTATAATAAAAGCATTAATTCAAGACCAATCGGATACAGAAGTCAGAGCCATTAAAATATCACAGACTAAGAGCATATTACTCTAATATTGCGTTCGTTAAACTGGTGGCCTATGGAGCAAAGAATTCAGTTAAAATGCTTTTTGAAGTTTACAAGGCATTAGAATTAAATTAGCCGGCATATCTCCGCTTCGTGCTCACTTCTCATACTAGCACTCGATCAACGGACACGTTAACTCTTGTTGTGCCTAAACAGTATTGAGCTCTCGGAGGTTCTTAGTGGCTGGTCCAAAGCTTTGGAATCAAACTACCTACGACTGGCCTAGTTGGCTACATCGGTAAACACGTACGCCAAGGAGCCTCTGTGCATGAGAATCCCCGGTTCACAACGAGATCGTGGTTTATTAAAAAAATTTAGGCCTAAATCTCGGTTTAGCACGGTCAGTGCACGGGGAGCTTAAATGACGTGGCGCCCATTCAAACGGGCAGCGGTGGTGAAGGATCTCAAGCAAGCAGAGTCGAGGCCAGACGGTCGTTATAGAAAGCCGTGTACATTTACACAGTTAGTTAGTTCCGATCTAAAGTTAAAGCGTCAACTACTTAATTGTTTCTTAAACTCGGTAAATGAGGACGAGAGGCCAGTTTTCTCCTTCGCCGCCCGATCTTACCACTGTACAGGTCAGTGTGCTCACTCAAGCTGAGCTGGGGGGGGGATTGGTGGAGCGGAAACCTCAAAACAACTTCTGTCCTGTCTTGTACTTGAACCATAATCTTACTATTGACAGCTCAGCACGCTAACCATAGATTATCGTTCGCTCAAAGCAGAATGCCTATCGATTTTGTTTTGACAGCACCTGTGAATAAGCTGTTCCCCGTGTCGTGACTCTCGTTGGCGCTGCAGAAATCTCGGGATTACGATTACAAATGAACAGCCAAGTAGCATAAGAGGTGTATATTAATTTGAATGGCCTTTTATGCTTTTGTGGAATCGTGTTTTCTGTAATTTTGCATATCGTCAGCTCCTCTATAAATATAATCAAGTAATCATCACGCAGAAAGTTTGGTTCCGAGGCAGTCTCCATTTGACAGGTAGGTGAATAAGATTTACGTAAATAGAATTCGAAATTCCAGTGACGAAGAATCCAAGAAGAAGTAGAATTTCTCAATATACGCCTACATTAGGATGAATGGTATGAAAAGAAATTGCCGGGGGCTTGTGAGTTGATGAGCTAGTACCATGGTGAAGAAAGTGTCCACTGGTCTGTGGATTTGAGTAGTTTTAAAGCACGTTCTAATCTAATGATTTTCACGAAACAGTTGTCTTAGACCGAATAACCAAAGCAGCGGTTAATAGCCTGTTCTAATTAAAACCAAATTCCATTAACATTTTTCTTTCAAATAAACATTAGCCTTTTGATTGAGCCAGCTGAGATCGAACAAGTTATTAAATTGTTGTAATTTTTCAAATGTTAGTCAAATACGTCTCACTTGCAAAGGCGCGATTGTAATTGTAATTTAAAATTTATAACGCGGCTCTTTGAGGATAAACTCAACAGGGGCGCTCCCGACCCGAACAAGTAGAATCATTATTAGACAGTACAGTTTCAGGCGCCTGCGAAACCCCTGAGAGGGCGAGGGAGAGGAGCTCAAGTCTCATTTCTCGAGAGGGAAGGTTCCAGCAGGCGGGACCAACGTCGCCAAAGCTTCTGGACTGGGCCGCAGCAGTTCGCATGCGGGGACAAACATGAGATCCTGGGTGGCCGAGCGAAGGGAGCTACTGCCCGGCAGCGAGTAGATCAAAGTGCCGAAGTCAATGAGATCTGTTGAAGCATAAAGAAAACTCAACAAAAGAATCGAGTAAACATCTGACTGAGCTTCGTAATAAGCTTAAGCCCTTGTACAGACCCTGCATAACTGTAGTTAACACTAATAAAAATTGTTACGTAATATCCACAAGCTAACGGTTCAAAATATATGCAACAGTAACAGATGACCTCACTATCAGTTGCAATCAGCATCCAGTAACTTAAGAACACTCTTTTACGGGTTTCAGGATTCGACAAAGAATTTTGCACATAAAGTAACAGAAGCTGAACGCACATAGCTCGAAGAGTGTGAAATTAAATAACAGCGATAGCCATCCACCGTCGTTTTTCTACTTTTACGAGTAAATTTGAATGTCTTATTCACTCTTATTTTAAGGAAACAATGTATCATCAACACATCACCCGATTGTAGTTACTAAAGAATTTTAAACAATGCACACCATTGTGTGAAATAGGAATCATAATTCCATATGGTAGAATAAATTTGAAAACAAACATCGCAGTAACATTTTGACTGTGTTCTTGAATTCATAACTAAACTAAGCGATATATCGTGGTTCATATCCATAAATGGCGTTATACGTCAATAGCTAGGCTAATGCTGAGATAATCAGCCTTAATTAATTATACTAAGTGTATACTATTCACTCTTACGGTGTCTGATAAATGTAAGAATTCATCGTCGTTCATCACTTAACCAATAGGCCTACTTTTAGAGTGTTCTTTTTCCGTTTAAAAACTGTCTTGCTTCAGTCAAACGCTCGAAGACGTCGTTCTCGCGTTTCTTGATAAATATCCTATTTAACTGTTGAGGCTCATTTGATGTCCAGGTTTCATTGACTGTATACGTTATTTCGGAATTTGTTTTTTAAAGTCAAGTGCAGATATATTGTCGTATATCATTTCAACCCGATCACCGGCCTCTGTGGCATTTGAAATGCTGTACAAAGCGGTCTATGGTTGGTGTCTTTGAATGCTTCCAGCCGATGAATGACGTCTCAAAACTGTCAGTGTATTTGAGAATAACACAGAACCATTATATACATTTTGTAGAATAAGAACAAGTAAAGTTATTTATGGTAATTGAAATTCTACGTCTACAGAGTCTTAGAAAATAATAATATTGATAGAATAGATAAAATATATTTAATCTCTTGCGTCGATGAGAAATATTGATATACAGCCGCGTTCATATCTGTAAACGAATGGCGCTTGCATACGCTGTAGCTGGGGACAGTCTACACTGAAAGCCTCATGCAGACACGTAGAGATCAACAGCGTCTTCCATCCACTTGTTAATGATAATGTTAATGATACATTCATAGCCCATGATTCCATTGTCGTCGAAGAGGAAGATTGACAACAAGCCGAGTGTGGCGCTCGCTCGACTCGGATACGCTCACCGATCGTTCATATTCAGGGTTAACTGTCGAGCCAAATGCAACCAGAATTCACCCACGTCCGAAGAATTGGGATACACTTTCAAAATGGACATTCGACGATGATCTGATGCTTGTTATAGCAGAACCTCATCCATGATTTTCTGGTCACGTCGCATATTACTTCAGGTCTATCATTGTCCAAAGATGTTTGGTTATGGATGATTCGCGTAGAATCACTTTGCATTGCATACTTTGCATATTAAATGGACCCATGGATCATCATGGCCGACTGTGCTAAAGATATTGATGAATAGTAATGATAATGATGACGATAATGATAACAACAGAAATAACAATAGCAGTACTACTGCTATTAATAGGGGTAAAAATGAAAATAATAGGGCTAATAATAAAAACTAACAGTAGTAATAATAATAATAAATAATAATGACAATTTACATAGCGCTGTAGCACGGCTGAGGCCGAGAAAGAGCGCTGCAAATGAGTTTAAAAATTAAACAACAGTAATGTGATGTATTAAGGTTTTGAGCCGTGACTTGGATGCGTCCAGAGATGGTGCATTATTCACAGGATCAGAGAGACTGCTCCACACATGTCTGCATGTGTCGCAACGTCGCCAGAACCACCCAAAATCAATGAAACACTCGACGTTTAACTCTGAAACCGCAGTCCCGGACTAAGAGCGACTAAACAGCACGAAGGTATTCGAGCGAACGCCGCAAAAAAACTGAATTTGTACGAATTTTTTAACTAGAGAGAAAATTACTAACATAACATTGGCTCGCCATCTAGCGAATTCATAGTGCTAACTTGGCTAATGCATGTATAGTATTACTCCTCAACACTGAATATACCGAAATCTATGGAGATAATATACTAAATCTGGGTTAGCATGAACATAGTTGTTCCTACATATACTAAATCTGGGTTAGCATGAACATAGTTGTTCCTACCTTTCAGTTTTTTATTCAGAAGAATGATCGACACAGAAGTTGTCAGAAGTGCAATTGCCAGAAAACTCACAATTGGTACAAAGGAAAAGAACACTGACTTGGTTATTATGTCGTCACCTGTTGCAACTGATTCGCCTGAAACAATTGTAATAAGCCTTTAGCTGATGCAAAGTGAGGCTTTGACGCAAAAAACAAAACAAACTAAGAAGACCATTAACAAGTAGAGTGAAACGGTTTATATACATCATTTTATATAATATCCATAATTAAATATACATAATTATACGTTAAATTTCTTTCCACATTACAATCTAGATATCACCGCAGAGCAAGAAAGTGAAATATTGGCTTAATGTATTCTTATTATCGTATACCTTCATATTATTTTTGTAAAACACAATGAAAATTATATAACCTGTTTTCTTTATGACCAGCTATTTCAGATGTAAAACATACAGCTCCCACGTGACTCTTTAAGAGAGGTTCTCTTTCCCTCACTTCGGCCTTTGCGCCGGTAGTTTACGAATCCCAGAGTTCTGGACAAGCGACAGCATGTCTCATGACTTGTCGTTAACTTCCCAGCTGACGCCGGTACTAAATTATATTATTTGTGGACAGATACAAGTGTGTGCAAGGAACATGTCCAGGACCGTTACATGGAGTCCACTCAGCATGCTCAAACTGGCAATCGTTGGAGTACAGACCAAGCGCGGCACCCAATATACTACCATGTCGCATCCCTTATTTATTGTGTAATCTATTCTCTAATATTGCATAATTAAATTACCAGATGTGTAGGGCCCCGTTTATCTATAATGCATTGTTATACACGCATGCATTACATAATAGGGCTTACATGTTTTCCGTTACTCTGACCTGTTAATTTTTCAAAAATTGTCTAATGGTTTCAGGTTAAAAGCCGTCAATACTTCAACATATATATATATATATATATATATATATATATATATATATATATATATATATATATATATATATATATATATATATATATATATATATATATATATATATACATAGAGCTTTAATTGCAAATCGTCTTTCTACGTGTTATTTCATGAAACCTCAAGAGACGACATTTCATGAGAAAAGCTGAAACTCCTCCACTCCCCTGTGCATATGCATAAAACAGTACTATACACAAACCACGTGCAGTTACATGTGCTGCCGTGTGCTTAACCTATAGCAGCCATGCCAATCCCATACCACCATAAACTGCCCATCGCTGCCTAAATTAAAAGTTTCTGACATCGGATGCACATACCCCTAAGTGCTTCGTAGAAAATCTGCGGACAATCGACCTCAATTTCTGTAAATAATACACCGAAAGTTAATGAATGAAGCATATGGACGATTAATGATTTTTTGTTACATATACATATATTAATTTGTTAACCCTCCTTTCCGATTGTTCTTTTCATCATTAATTCAAATCGCGGCAACTCTTGTTGTTGTTGTTCTTAAGCTTATTCTTCTTCTTATTATTATTGTTATTATTATTATTCTTATAATAATAATTATTATTATTAGTATTCTTATTATTAATCATCCTTTTTTATGTTGTTAATATTTTTACTTTTTTTTAGCGTTCCACGGTATCAGCGAAATCTAAACTATTTTCATGATTATACTAAGAGAAATCCTTGGAAAATATGGTTACTTTTCATAAAATCTCTTCATTAGTGACATGGTCAACATAGGCCATATGTCAGAATTGTCGAGTTTCCTGTATAGGGCCACTGGTTGTCCATGTCTCGCAGCAGTAAAGGAGCACTGGCAAGATGTACATTTTGTGGAGCTTAAGCTTGGTATTAGGCTTGATACTATAGTGTTAGATGTTTTTGTCTAGGGAGACCATACAAGACCTGGCCAACTCGACTCTGCATCGGATCTCTAGTTCGCTTGCGCCTTTGAAAGCGGTTTTATTTTCGAGATATGTGAAGGTGTCCACTGTATCCCCAAGGGCTGCTTTTACGTGAAGGCCCAGATCACAGTCAGTGGTAGGCTGGATCTTCGTTTTGTCGTAGTTCAATCCAGTCAAATGTTCTTGCTTCGTCAGCCGTGATTTCAATTGCCAGCATAAAGACTTCCAATACTTCAGCCAGCAGTGCAACGTCGTCAGCGAAGTCCAGGTCTGTAAATTTCTCGTCTCCCAGGGTTGCACCCATTATGTCGCCATCGACGGTGACTACATGATTTCGTCAATTCGTGCCGCATACAGATCTGGGGTCATAGGGAAGCCTTGCTTCGCTCCACTGTGGACCACAACTCAGTTGTAGCTCCATCCACACGTACACACGCAACTCAGGGTTTCTGTGTAAAGGATTCGCATGAGATCATTTACCTTGGGCGGAATTTTCCGTCTGCGAAGAAAAGTATCCACAGCGCTTTCCTGTCAAATGAATCGAAGGAGGCCCTTACGGCAACGTATGCTGTCCACCGTGGCAGCTGGAATTCCCGTCAGGTCTAACCTAGGGTATTCAGGTGAATATCCTGTCAATCACGGATTTCCCGCAGTGAAGCTACTTTGCTCCAGTCGACGATATTTGAGGAGAAGGTTCTTCATACGTCCGAAAACAATGTATGCGATTACCTTGCCTAGTACTGACAGGAGCGTGATGCCTCGATAGTCCTTACTAACTCTACTGGATTCTTTGTCTTTTAGAGGGGGAGAATGATTTCTTTCTTCCAGTACTCACTGATAATCCCCGATCTCCATGGCTCCTGTATCACCCCGGTAAGCCACTGAAGATAAATCTCTCCGCTTTCCATCAGATTTTCCAGCATGATATTGCAAATGCCAGGGGCTTTACCATTTCTGAGTGTTCTAAATGACCCCTGGGACTACGGCTATGTAAGAGATGTCCTGGTTATCAGTTGGATCAATCACTGCCTTTGCAGGCTCCACCTGCAACTTATAATGGTGGTTATTGCTGGCGGTCGGTTAAGGAGCTCTCTCCATCGTGCCAGCTTCTCCGCTTGTGTACAGAGAATGCTACCATGCTTGGCAGCTATGGGACTGATGATCCAAGGGCAAGTACTGCACGTAACATGCTGCACGTAACTGCCCGAAGTTCGAAAAGACTCCGTAATATGGTCTCTTGCTTGGTTGATTTCTACAAGCGTGATTTTAAAAGGCAGCATGCTAGCGTAAATTTCTCAAAATCAGGATAGTTTTTTGGCAATTGTTTTCATAAAAATCGACGAGCAAAATGGGATTTTCCAGAGCAGGAGAACTAGATCGCAGATGCCCTGTACGCAGGGGTCTAGTTTAAAATGATTTAACTTTATGATGGTAGTCTGCGCCACACGATACCCGGATGTTCAAATCTTAATTTCTAGAAAATTGCCTGCAAGAGCAGCTAGTATTCCGACCAGTAGATTTCTCAAAATTCTTTAAGCTCAGCCTCATAAACTGCTAAGTCAAAATGCATCCTATTTGCTGGCCACTTATGTAACTACAATATATACTAAACAGACGAAATTTGTACATGGATCTGTAGACCTGTAAATGTGATCGCGGCTCTGTGCATTATTTCGCAGCAAGTTTTAATGAAAAGCAGTGCACAACATATGAGGGACGCGTTGGTGTAGTGGTATGGTCTGTGCCTCGCAACCGGAGGGTCGCATGTTCGAATCCGCCTCAAACCACTGCGTAGCGACCTTGGACAAATTGCTCACCCATAATTGTCTTTATGGAAGGCAACGGGATATCACTTTACTCATCTCATCCCCGGCTGGCATAAAAAGCCATTGGACCTGCCTTCTGGCAGAGAACGCATCATCATCATCATCATCATCATCAACAACAACATCATCATCATCATCATCATCATCAGTGCACTACATATTCAAGAACAGAAGAACACTTTAAGAATGCAACGGCTTTTTTTAAGAACACGTAATTATGCATAAATTCAGAACCCATATGCTCTTTAATAGCGTAGAACTGTTCTTTGGGAGCACTCCCTATGGCCATGATGATTGCATTGTTCTTTCTTGTTACTTTAGCAGTCAACTATTCGGCTTCGTAGTCTGATTGCGGCATCGTTTGGTATTGAATTACTTACCTGAATAACACTCATATTCCACCATGAGATATTTCGGGGTACCAATGCAAGGATTGCCGAAAACGTTGTTGGATGCAAGTACGGTACAACATTTTTCTCCAGTACACCTGTCAAAGTGTGCGTATGACGATAATACATATGATCCAAAAGCTTATAGACAGAGAGACAGATAAACAGACAGACAAGGCGGACGGACGGACGGACATATAGACAGAGAACAGGTAATTCTTGATAGAAAATTAACTTCTAACTGAAATTATCAATTATCAGATACAATTTTTGCTAAACAAATGTCCAGCTTCACTTATACATATACAAATCTTTCGCTGTTTTCTCAAGAAACCAGGACAGAGTGTTATGATGCAGTATTTTAATCTCAAAAACAAAACTACGAGGAGATGAAACTAGAGCAAGGAACAGTGACGTCACCATTGCAACTGTCGAATCAAGTGTAGACCTAATCAAATCTCAGGCGATCTTTAAATATTGCACAGGATCCAATCTTATGTTTCATGCCTTCTACAACACAATTACAGTAATGCACGGGGCATCAAAGATCAGTTTCAAGAAGCTCAGTTCGATCTATTTCATGGATCAGTTCGGTCAATTTCCATAAAGGCAGGTCGATCCACCATTGGAATTCACTGATATATACATATTTATAGGGGGCCTATGCATATGGACACTCATGTATACATACCTATATATATATGCACGTGGATAGGCTATATAGAGACACTATTGCGTCAGCGATTGAAGAGTGTTCTATTTGGTCGTGGTCTTGGGTTAATAGGTTGGGGGCACTTCTCAGTTGTTTTCTAGAAGAGATCCTGGATAAATGTGCAATTACGATTACAATTGCGATTACCTCACAAAAGCTTTGGCATTTTTCATGCTCATTATCATGCCTCATATTATAAACATATATAATATGCCAATTTCAATAAATGTGAAATATATATATATATATATAGCTAGAACAGACTTGCAGCAATTCGTACATCCATGATAAGTTGTGGTTTCTGCTTAGTTCAGTAGTTCATGATCTTACGCAGAGACTGCACGTATCTAAAATTGAATGAAATTGAACCTGGCAGTCATCACCGACTTCAATAAACCTCGACTCATTTCTACCGAAGAACCTGGTATTTTTCGGTTTAGAAAGCAAGAAACTGCTTCTAGGCCACATTCCAACGGGTTCCAGTCCACCTCTCAAACGAGGACTAGTTCTAAACACACTCGCTTATAGGTGAAGTAGAACCGGTCCTCGCTCAGGAGGTGCATGGCTTAGAACTAGTGTTTGTTTGGGACATCTTCTAGAACGCGTCCTCATTTTACTACTGACTGCTAATGCGTATAAAGTCTTGGGCCAAAATAACTGTCATGTACCACTAGAAATATGTTTAATCTTATAGCTTTGAGACAACAATGTTGTCTGCATTTTAACTGAAGCTTCAAATACTAAACAACTAAACTGGAATGACTTACGCGTCTCGGACGCGTGACGTGGAATTGGTCGAGGCGCACTGCGTACTCCATTCGTGGTCGTTTTGCTTGTTGGAGCAGATGTCTTTAGTAAGACGACCGTAGTTGGCTTTTACAACTTGGATGCGTTCGTTGTCATTGCAAGAGATAGTTAGTTCATTGTTTTCACACGCGTATTTAGTACACGAACTGTTCTCTCCAGCACCTAAGTTGTAGAATATTATCGTGACTTGAGTCAGTTAAATCTTGTTTTTAGTTCTTAGTTGCTATAGAATTCGTATATTAGGTAAACTTCAATATTCGTGTATTTGCCCCTGACATTTTTTGTTTTTCTAAAATATACTGTGTTAATAGGCAACCATAATTCAGAAAGACATTTGTCCCTCTGGATAATGGTGACGATGTCGATGATGATGATGATGATACAGCAACAGGTTCAATTCTTTTCCTAGTCGTCTTCTCCGCATATAAATCGATGCTTTAAATTTCATATCCCCGTACAACAAAAGATTTCAGAGCAGAGCAAGAAAGTGAAATATAAGCTTAATATATCCTTTTTATCGTATACTTTCATATCGTTTTCGTAAAATACAGTTATATTTATATAATCTGTTCGCTTTTATGATCAGCTACTTCAGATGTAAAGCGTACAGCTCCCACGTGACTCACTGGGGTAGTTTTCATTCCCATGCCTCGGCCCTTGCTCCGGCAGTTAACTTATTCCAGGGTTCTGGACAAGAGACCAGCACATCGCCTGACTTGCCAATAATTTCCTTGCTGACGCCGGTACCAAATTATATCATATGAGGGCAGAAACAAATGTGCGCAAGCAACAGGTCCAGGACCGTTACATGGAGTCCAGCCAACATGCTTAAACTCAAAATAGTTGGAGTACAGATCAAGCGCTCTACCCAATATATTATCGTGTCGAACCCTATATTATGTGGACATAAAATTATATTAGTTATATTGTCGTGCTTCTTCGCTGACCTTTCACCTATTGTTAAACGCTCGATGTACCTCGCAATTTAGGTCTTAATTAGTGATAGTGACGAATGTTTTCCAGTTTTCACACTTGCCACCATTACACTAATATTTGTTTCCATGATGATGATGATGATGATGATGATGATGATGAGATGATGATGATGATGGTGATGATGGTGATGGAGGTGGTGATAAAGATGATGATGGTGATGATGATGATGAAAATGATGATTATGATGATGACGACGACGCCGATGTCGGTGACCCCGACGTCAGTGACGGTGACAGTGATGGTGAATACCATTGCTTTTGTTGATCATGACGATGACGATGGCTAGATGATTTTGGTGATTATGAATATGGCGCAGATGATAAGGATAGTGATGATGAAGATTATGGCAATGATAATAGTGATCATGATGATGCTGACTATCATTGTCACAACTGTTACTTACTGTTTGTGGTGAATTCATTGGTACTCCCCATAGCTGCATAAATAAAATGGCCATTATATTTGAATAACAATAATTTATTGCACTGTGAAGACTACACATCAACAAAAGTTAAAAGCTAACACGAAGAATGAAACAGGAGCTAGGTCAGAAATCTATAAGCTTATACAATGCCTGAACCTAGATCTCATCAACTGTGACTCAATACATTTGCCTCTAAAGTTATGTAATACTGATATTTGTGCTAAACTTGTGACAACAGCAATAGGTTGAATAACAGTGACGGTAACATTAATAACAATAATAATAACCCAGGAGGACATCATGGGCTGATATGCAAAAGTGGACGCTCCAGCAGACACCACGCCATGAAGGACCTCGTCTGGAGAGCAATTCAAAAGGCAGACATCCCTAGCCTAAGGAGCCATCTGGGCTTCTTCGTAATAATGGAAAACAACCAGATGGAGCAACGTTGGTACCCTGGTCGTCTGGCAAATATCTTGCATGGGATGTAACAATTGTCCACACATTTGGGCCGTCATACATCAATCTGACATCAACGTCACCAGGAGGTGCAGCTGAACAAGCCGCAGTTCGAAAATGCGCAAAGTACTCAGGTCTCCCTCCATCACACAACTTTGTCCCAGTTGCATTTGAAACAATGGGGCCAATTAACTGAATTGGGTAGTCGATTGTCTGCTGTTTCAGGTGATCCACAATACCTACTTCGGGTCAAAAGTAATAATAATAATAATAATAATAATAATAATAATAATAATAATAACAGCAAATAGAATTGCCGCAATGATAATGTAATTCGAATTAGTGATCAAAAACAGTAGAGAAGAAGGATTATGAGTTTCATATATGTTTAGCAAGCAATTCACTAATGCGTCATACGTTTAATTTCGATGTATTTTCTACAGAGAGATATCGATTGTCAGCAAATTTCCTACGAAGCACTTAGGAGTATGTGCATTCATTGTCACAAACTTTTAATTTAGGCAGAGATGGGCAGTTTGTGGTTGCATGGGATTGGTATGACTGCTGGCATAAGCACAATGCAACATCTGACTGCACGTGAAATGTGTATAGTATTGTTTTATGCATATGCACAGTAGAATCGAGTTTCAGCTTTTCTCAGAAACAGGTTTCAGGTTTCATGGAATAACATGTAGAAAGACGATTTGCAATTAAAGCTTTATATATACATAAGCGCATATCTAAGGGAGTTGGAAATGGGGACAGCAAGCGTCTCAAAGAGCCTCTGATACCCAAATGCCCACCAATGGATGTTGGAACCTGCCCCGGGGGCAAAGAGCTTGAAGAACAAGAATATTGGCATAATGTATAGAATTATTGCAATGTTGAAGGATTTCTTGCCAAAAAGTTAGGCAATTTAAAAAATGAACAGATCAAAGAAACAGAAAACGTGTTGCCTCTGTTATGTATAACATTACATTATAGATAAATAGGGCCCTTCACATTTGGTAATTTAATCATACAATATTATAGAAGAAATTGCCACAAATAGCATGAAATTATTTGTAGTAACTAATGATCAGAAACCTGGTTAAAATTCGATACGATAGTTTCAATTAATCAGTAAGCCAAAGGCAAATAGTTCAGAAAATGTCCTTATTAGCTTTGAGTATTTTGTGCTGTAAACGTTTTCCCAGTTGAAAAGTATTACTGCGTGAGACCATCACATAATTCATATTCATATTTCAGTTGGCTTCCGTTGGGACTAAAATGATCAGAAGCAATACATACAGTTAACGAAATCCCGAACTATTCATGTATTTTTGCAAAACTTATCAAATGGTAATTTTATTTAATGTTTCGTTTTCTATGTTTAAAAGTAGATAAAACGGTTGCAAAATGCAAAATGGAATGCGACACAGCATAGAACAAACTGGCAACTTAGATCTACTAAACAATAAACCATCTATATAATAATAGCCTTAGACCGCATGGATGCTTGGTCCGACTATATACTGTGCAATGATGAACGTTGGCGTTTTTTGGCAAATAATATGCAAACAAAAGAGATTGTGTACAAAAGGCGGTATGCTAGGGTACAACTCTCAAAATCAGTTTTTGCCAATTGCTTTCATGGCACATAGAATACGACGAGCAAAAGGGTATTTTTCCCAGCAGGGGAACTATAGAACGCAGATGCCCTGAACGGGAGAAGCTAGATTAAAATGATTTAACTTTATGATGGTAGTCTTCGCCACCCGATATGCGGATGTTGAAAGCTTAACTTCTAGAAAATTGGTTACAATAGCAGCCAGTATTCCGACCAGTACAATTCTCAACATTCACAGGATCAGCCTCAAAAGCCGCTAAATGCAAAAGCATCCTATGTTATGACCACTTATGTAGCTCCATTAGTTGCTAAACATACGAAATTAGTGCACCTATCTGCCTGCCGGCCTGCAAATGTGCAAAAGCAGTGCGCATTATTCTGCGCATTACTTGGGAACAAGTTTTGATGAATAGCAATGCATTGCATATTTAAGAAAGCCTTAAGAACAAGAGAACACTTTAAGAATACAAGGGCGTTCTTTAAGAACACGTAGCTATGAATTTCTGAAAAACACATAACTACGCGTTCCTTAAAACATACGTGATGATGATGATGATGATGATGATGATGATGAAACAAGTAGAACCCTATAAGTATCTTGGGTCGATAATGAATGCTAAAGGAGAATGCAAACAAGATGTTATAACAGGATTAAGGCAGCGTGGCAAAAATGGAAAGACCTATCGAGTGTATTATGCTATGTCAAAATGCCGGTTCAACTCAAAGGAAAGGTGTACAAAACAATGATAAGACCAGTGATGACATATGGAGCAGAAGCCTGGACATTGACTAAAGAGGAGGAGAAGATGCTGGAGAGAACGGAAATGAGAATGCTGCGATGGATACTTGGAATCTCACTGAAAGACAAGAGAAGGAATGAGTATATCCGACAGAAATTGGGAGTGGCACACATATCTGACAAGGTATAAGAAGCCAGATTGAGATGGTATGGTCACGTGATGAGGAGAGAGGAGGAAAACTACATTAAAAGAATTATGACAGCAGAGGTTTACGGACGCCGCAGTCGGGGAAGACAAAAAAAAGAGATGGGGAGATACAGTATGATTCAGCAAGACCTAAAGCTTCTCAGACTGAAGAAAGAAGATACTGGAGATAGAAACAAATGGAAAAGAAGGGTTCATGTGGCTGATCCCTCCCTAGGAGGGATTAATTCCAACCAGAAAGAAGAAGAAGGAGGAGGAGGAGGAGGAGGATGCTGATGATGATGATGAGTTCTTTGTCCGAAGGTAGGTCCATTGCTTTATGCCACACGGGGATGAGATGAGTAAAGTGCTTTCCCGTTGCCTTCCTCACAGACAGTTGTGGGTGAGCAACTTGTCCAAGGTCGCTACGCAGTGTCTTGAGGCAGATTCGATCCCGTGACCCTCCGGTTACGAGACACCGACCATAACACTACACCAACGCATCCCATATGTTATTTAATCTACTACTGAATTATTAATATTAGATATTATTATTATTTAATATACCATTAAATAATTATTAATAATGTTGCTTTCTCCGTAACGTAAATTGCTATAGGGCCCACAGGCCCCTATCATCCAATCTAAATTCCACCCCGTTGAGCTACATGTAAGCCATGCCCATTTCGATCTAAACTTCGCCCAATTTGATCAACACCACTCAGTTTTATCTTAGCCACTCCCGTTACAATAAAAGCGCCCCCGTATGAACTAAGCCACGCGCATTACGATCCCAACTCCGTCCAAAGCTATTTTTTTATCAGTCAACCATTCAGCATCATAATCTGATTGACCTATCGATGGCTAGTAAATTACTTACCTGAATAGCACTGATACTCCACCGTGAGATATTTTATAATGAAAGAGCAAGGATCTCCGAAAATGTTGTTGCTGGCATTTACGGAACAATTTTGTACACCAGTACACCTGTCAATGTGTGCATGGCAATTATACATATGATCTAAAACCTCACAGACAGACAGAGACAGGCAGACAGACAGACAGGCAGACAGACAGACAGGCAAACAGACAGACTGACTGACTGGCTGGCTGGCTGACTAACTGACTGAATGACTGACTGACTGACTGCATGTAATTTTTCACAAAATATCAAATTTTTACTGAAATCATGAATTAATTATCAAATAAAATTTCGTAAAACAAATGTCCAGCGTCACTTATGCATACACAAATCTTTCGCTCTTTTCTCAGTAAACTTTCGATGATGCAGCATTTTAATCTCAAAAACAAAACCACGAGTAGATGAAACTTAAGCAAAGAACAACGGCGTGAACATGGCAATTGTCGAATCAACCACTGACCTAATCAAATCTCAGGTGATCTGTAAAAATTGCGAAAAAGCTATTCTTTTATTTCATGCCTCCTACGACGCATTTACAGCAATGCACGAGATAATTACAGGTCTACATGTCTGTGGCCGAGGAGGTGAGTATTTATTGAGAAAACTATTGTGGCAAACTACAACTACATGTGAGAAATATGTGTTCCGTTTTGACCCTTTTGATGTGTGACATTTATTTAATTCATTCTCATAATTATTTTTGCGATGGTAATTATATTATGGCTCAAATTTTTCGAAGTTTAGATCGAAATGGGCATGGTTTACATTTACCCACAGCCCGAGTTTGTATCGGCTGGATGTACACCAGAAAGCGGCTGAGCGTCTTCGCTCTAATAATCTCTGCTCTCTGCAAGAAAACAGGATGCGAGAGGTCAAGTGGTTTATTTGTAGCGGCGAAAATAATATAGGTTACGTTAGCATCTAGTTACTTGACAAACTTCTTTGTCAGGGATTACAGGACCCGACGAAGAATTTCGTTCTATGTCCCTGGGCGTTGAGTAATAGAAGCTGGCCGCGCAAAGGTCAAAAAGTGTGAAAATTAAGTTTCAGTAATAACCGTCCACCGGCGTTTGTTTGTTTACGAGTAAATTGGGAATGTCGCATTTACTTTTACTTTTAAAAAACTGAGCATCATCACCCGATTTTAGTAAATGAATTATTGTAAACAATGCCACTGTGTTTACACGCCACTGTGTGAAATATATAACCATAATTCCTCGTAGTAAAATAAAATTAGAAAACAAACAAAGACATCATAGTAACATTTTGACAGTTTTCTAGAATACATAATCAAACTATACGAAATATCGTGGTTCATATCCATAGTTATAGCGTCGCACGTGACAAGCGTCAATCGCTAACGTTGAAATATTAAGAAGCATTAACTAGTCACAGCTTACTTATATTACTGCATACTATTCAACTCTTATGGAGTCTGACAGAAGTAAGAATACATTGTCGTTTATTTTATAACGGATAGGCCTACTATTAGAATGTTCATTTTCCGATTAAAAACTGTCTTGTTTATATCAAACGCTGAAAGCTGTTGCTCTCGTTCTTCTCTTGTATATTTGCTAAAGCTGATTTTTTGCTGCTTGTACAAGTATTCTGAATTTGTTTTTCTGAGTCAAGTGCATGGATTTCGTCGTATATCATTTCAACCCGATTACCGGCAGCTGCGGCACTTGAAATGCTCGATAAAGCGATCGATGGTTCTATCCTTGAGTTGCTTCCACCCGATGAATGTCGTCTCAAATTCGTCGAATATACAGATTGATTCAGAGTCACAACAGAACTTTAAGTTCGTTTATGTAAGCAACTTGTTCTTATGTATCTGTTGACGGTCTACACTGATTTCATACTTGGTACCCACTCAGGGCCCATGATGTAAATCTCGCCGAAGAGGAATACTGATACCAAGCCGAGTGTAGCGCTCGCTATACACCATTATCCTCACCGACCGATCATACGCATGGCTAACTGTTGCATCCAAAATTCGACCAAGTACAACGAATTTGTAGACCGCCGACCAACGTTACACTTTCAAAACTAAACATTCGAGGATCATCCGATGCTCGGCATAGCAGAACCGAATTCTTGATTTTCCGGTAACAGTCGGCACGTGACTTCACGTCTATCATTGTCCAAAGGGGTTTGGTTATGGATGACACGAGTAGAATCCCTTCGCATTGATGGCCAAATGTGCTAGATATATTTAATAATGATGATGATAATATTAATAATAATAATGATAATAAAAATGATAATGATAATAATGGTGATGATGATGATAATAATAATACTAATAGTAATAATAATAATAATTATTATTATTATAACAATAATAATAATAATAAAAACAACAACAAATAATGATGATGATGATGATGATGATTATCATGGTGAGTTGATAATACTATTGGTAATGACATTAATGACATATGCCATTGCATTAACATTTGTTTCCATGACGATGATGGTGATGATGATGACGACGTCGACGACGACGATGATGATGATGATGACAATGGCAACGCCGACGTCAGTGAACGCGACAAAAGTGGCGGTCACAATGATGGTTACTACGATTGCTGTTATTGATGCTGTTGTTGTTGTTGTTGATGATGATGATGATGATGATGATGACTACAGCGTAATTGAAAATAAGATTTCCATGAGTTTCACTGCTCCGTTGAGGCTCGAAATAACTTCTGGATTAAAACTGAAGAGCTTAGGTCCTAGATTATAAATTGGAAACACTTATGCTTCAGGCATTTATATCCCAATAGTCATTACTCTCTTGCTGTCCATTCTCGCTTGACACAGGAGGCGTTTGCAAAGCAGAATTGTTCCCATGCGAAGGCACTGAGGCTGATTCGTCTGTAGGAAGAATCGATGAATAGACGACGTTGGTCGGCGTGGAATCGATCGTATTCAGCTTGCAGTAGTTGTCTGTTGCTTGGCGGTTTCTGGCTCCATTGTCTGGCATCATTCCGAATTGGCCGTTTATTGTCGCAGGCCGATCTGGAGACTTTATTTCTGGCCTACCTGTAATCGGAAATAATATGGTACTGCAACAGTTAATAGTTAATAAGTTATGAGTTTTACTGCCTAGTTTCTATCCTTTCAACTGCAAGTGTGGGAGCCATGGGAGTTGTAATTGTTCTAGTTATCTGAGCACTATCTGCTCGCTGAGGAACCTTTGGTTCTAAATGGCTTTTATGTTGTTTAGGAATGCTTAGGAATCCATTTTGTAAGATATTTAAAATGGCGTTATATTATGCACATACATATGTAAATCTCTTTTCATTTGGTTGATTACCTCAGGTTTGATTGAAAAATACCCATCTGACACAATCATAGTGATGATAATATTATTATCGATTGAATATAAGTTAAATGCAGCTGCACAGTGGTTTGCTAACGTTTAGTGACTGAACATTTAGGCCTACGTTTTGATTTCGCTTTTGCACCGAACAGGCCTACGACGAAACCGATCAGGCCGGCCGCGATGACAAGGATGATAGTTATTATAATATATCGGACTTCTGTCGTCGATGGTACTAAGCTTGCAACGACTGGTTCTAATGTAGGTGCATTTGAAATCGCTTCTGTTGTCTTGTCGTGATTTTCAAACGTTGTTTGTTTTCCATCTGGAGTTGAGAAATCTGTATAAAATATAGTCATAGTAAAATGTCAGAATGTGGCAGTAGCTTATAGGAGTTGTAGCCTTTTTGATATCAAAGCGTAAAGGGTACATCCAGCTGTCCAGTTTAATTTTCCTATCGCCCAATCAAACAGTCGAGCTTGAGCAAGGTCTGATCAACACATAACTGTTTTCATAACCAAACCAGTTGCTTTTATAGAGCAACTCTTTACTGTTGTTGTGAGGGAGCTGGGTAAAGTTGCGCCTGTTCGTACCTGCTTTAGAAGACCTGTCAAGCCAATCACAAAATGGCTGTCAAACGAAGCAAAACAGGCCAACAGAGATTGTTGTCATCTGGAACGTCGTTGGAAGAGAACTCGATAGGAAAGCGACCGAGTTGCCCATCTAAGAGTATGCAAGGTGTCTAATAAAGTAATCTATGCATCTCGACAGCAGTTCTACCATAACCAGTTGGTCAGTGCCGAAACTTCGAAAGACCGATGGCGAATTATAAAGAAACTGCTTCATTCTTTAAAAAGTTCCGGCACTGAATCTAGTGACCTTAAGGACAGAAAGCTGTGTCTAGGTTTTTCAAAATATTTTGCAACTAAAATATCTAAATTAAAGACCTCAATATCAAAGCGTACGTCTTGGTTAGACAGGACAAAACTTATCTCCCGTTACAATACAGGAAGTTGATAGACCCATTGGAAATGTTCCAGATAAATCTTCACAACTGGACTTCATTCAAACTTCTCTTATTAAATCCTGTTCTAATGTTTTTTCCAGTCTCATCGCTCATCTGGCTAATCTCAACTTTCACGAAGGCGTTTCTCACTGGTTTTAAAACTGCTATTCTGATACATCTATTTAAGCAAACCTGATTTTGGTAAGACTGATTGGCTAATTACCGACCTATTTCCAACCTGACTAATATCTTCAAACTGCTTGAACACCTAATTCTCGTACGTCTTCAGGGGCATATTGCATTGTCTCTGAGTTGTAGTCCTTTTAAGTCTGGTTTTCGTGAACATCATTCAACTGAAACTGCTCTTACTGGCACATTTAACAATAATTATATTCATTCGATGGATTCCGGCAAAGCATCTAACCTTATATCTCATGATTAGAGTGCTGCATAATATTGAAACTGTAGACCATGATATTTAGTTGTCTCGACTCTATGTATCCTTTGGAATTGCTGGTTCTGCTCTTCTCTGGATAGAATTTTGCCTCAATTATGATCCTCAACGGGTGGCAACAATTATCTGTCGTTCAGGTGTGCCTGAGGGTTCTGTCCTCTGGCCTCCCCTGATTTCAATCTTTATTTCGCCCATTTGCCAAATTGCATACATGCATAATACAATGGTGCAGCAACTCTATGACGCTCTCTCTGCAACAGAACACACAGCTTAAACTGAATTCGAACACTGTTTCAAGACTGTTTTCATATTTGGTTATGCTTTATTGACCTTGCACTCTACCCAGATATATAAGAGTTTACATGCATGATACAATGGTCCAGCAATATGCTGACAATATTGCTACAAATCTCTCAGCTAAAACTGAACTCGGACTCTGTCTGTCCTCTCTTCATTTGGTTCTGCTTTAATTACCTTGCAATGATCAACCCAGATAAGTCAGAGGTTACTCTTTTTACAACCCATCAGTCTTTCTCTTTATCATCTGCTGTCTTTGCAGGGACCAAAATCCCATTATCTGACAAAATTTAAACTCTTGGTGTCACCACCCATAATACAAGCTTACCATGACTTCACAGCTCACACGTATCTTCTATTTGTAGGTCTTGTTTCTACCACATCAAGGCATTTCATCAAATCAAGCATTCTCTGACTGATGACATGGTTAAAATAGTGGCATGTTCACTTGTTGACTGTCAATCACATTGTACATAAGCGGTATTATATGGTAAACCCTCTTTTAATCTAAAAGTCTCCAGGTAGTTCAAAAATCTCTTTCTAGGGTTGTTACATGTTCTTATTCTTCATCATTAAATGCATTAGTGAGCTTCACTAGCGTCCTGTTGAATGGCATTTTAAGTTTGAGATTGCATGTCAGCCTTCCAACGTATCTTTATACATTGACCATTTTAATAACATAACATAGTATTTTATTGCACTGTGAAGAAAACGCGACAGCCGAAGTCTAAAGCTTGCAGGAACATTGAAAAGGAAGCCAGGTTAAAAACCTGCGAGCATACACAAGACTTGGACCCTAATTCTCATCAATTGTAAATCAATACAGACGTTTTTAAATAACACAATATTGATAATAATGCTAAAATTAAAGCAATAAGATGAATACTAATAGTAACAGTTGGCACCTAATAATAACAACAATATTAACAACAAAAAGAATTGTCACTATATTAATGTAATTTGAATTAGTGACGAAAAGAAAAAAGGGGAGGATTGTTATCAGACGCATATGTGCAACAAACTACTCGTTAATCGTACTCATTAACGGATACGGTTCATAAGCTTAATTATGGAGAATCACTTACCAACGATGAATGATACCGATTGTCAGCAAGTTTTCTATGGAACGCATAGGAGAGTGTTCACCCGATGTACCAATCGTTTAATTTACGCAGAGATGGGCAATTCATAGTCGCATGGAGTTGGCATGACATTGCTAGATGGAGCATAGAGCAGAGCTGTGAATGCATGTGGAATGTGTATAAGATTTTTTATGCCTATGCACAGTACAGACGAGTTTCAGCTTTTGTCAGACGGTTATCTGTTGAGGTTCATAGATCAACTTGTAGAAAAATTGAACAATTAAGGCCTCATATATATATATAGAATTAAAACTTCATAAATATATATATGAAGCCTTAATTGCATACATAACAATTATGAGTCCTTCTATATATATATATATATATATATATATATATATATATATATATATATATATATATATATATATATATATATATATATATATATATATATATATATATATATATATATATATATATATATATATATATATATATATATATATATATATATATATATATATATATATATATATATATATATATATATATATATATATATATATATATATATATATATATGCAGAGAGAGAGAAATAGACAAAAAGAAAGAGCGAGAGAGAGAACGAAGTTTGTGTTATGGCAACAGCTCCGTCATGTGTACAGATGTCAGAAACCAATGTTCATATATGCAACTCATTATAATAATATGAGTAATAAGTAGTCCAGTGTCTGGTATACATATATATATATATATAGGCCCTACAACATTAAGCATCTGGGCAGCTGCGCTTCATCGCTGAGCTACTTTAAAATTAGCCTTCTGCGCTGTTAAATCAAATTGCTATGTGTTTATGATACACTACGTTTTTGCTTTAAGTTTACTACTAGTTTCAACTTAAATCGTCATTATACATTAGTGGTATTTTGACTTAATTGAGCAAACCCTGGGAGACGCAATAAAGCTTTAAAAATCGAGTCCGGTTAATATCATTGCTATGTGTTTATGATTTACTTTTCGTTTAAGCTTCAAGTTTCCTGCTAGTTTCGACTTAAATCATCGGTATACGTTAGTGGTCTTTTCACTTTATTGAGCAAACGCTGGCAGGGGCAATAGAGTTTTAAAAATCGAGTCCTGTTAGTATTATTGGAAGGGTGAATATCACACCATCTGGTACTCGTTAGGCCCTCCGTCCATTATTGGTCAGCAAATAAATACCAACGGAAGCTAGAAGGTTAGAAAAGGTTTCCTGTCTTTGGAAGCTGTTGATTGATCCTTTGACACCAGAATCACGAAACTTATAGTTTCTGCGGAGGCTGTTAACAAGTGTGATATCTTTTCCCTTTACCTATACACACACATTTACTGTAGAAAAGCAAACACGGCTGATTAAATCTGGTCTCTATCAAGTGCCAGCAGAATCGATTGATATTTGAAATACAGCAAAATGTGCTATATAATCAAATCTTTCTCATCAAAATTCGAGTATATGTATACCGAAAATCCATGAAATAATGGACTCCACTACCGTGACTAGGCACTGGCATATGGCATGGTAAAGCATAATTACCTAGCGCCATCGATTGAAGCTTTCTATTAGATAGCAGCTCCATATAGCGACAAGAAATCATAAGAAATTGGTATAAATACATTGGAATTACAAAGAAATAGTTTTTGCGAAATTGCTTTGAAAGTTTGAAACAGATTTTCAATGTTTACTTTGAGTGTGGAAATTTGAAGAGGTGTTCCAGGTGAAGGAATAGTCAGGCACGTTTGCAGCTGTAGTATCCTGAGGTTTACCAGATACGAAGAACCTTGTGATGCACATGTAAGTGTTTTCATGACGACATGGGTTTCCAGCAACAGTAAAAGTGGAGATAACGAAGTTGATATCGATCCTGCTCTCGACACCTTCAGATACCGCAGCCGAGGTTTGTCCGTCTGCCCTTCCTCCTTCAAAAATCTGTCTCCACTCCAGCTGCGGGGCCCAATTTCCCCAGAAGATAAGAGAACACTGTCTCTGTAGACGGAATCTGGTATCGACGGCTATTGCGCCGCCGTGTGGTTTGTCGACAGATATGCACGCTGGATTTGAAGCTGAAATGTTTGCATGTTTCTCTCAATTGTTAAAAACAATAGTATTCTTTATTGCATTTAACTAATTAACATGACATTTAAAAAAGGCCACAATACTTAATCTGTGTCTGAGGATGCTGAATTCAGATGTTATAAAATATTGGTACCAAATGTAGCACATATGTCTAATATTGTCTCACAAAACACAATTTCTGCGATTTTCAGATAGCATAATATGCTTTTGGCATAAGATAATGAACTAATCTGGATTATTACTCACGCTAAGCCTACTTACTATATATTCGAAGCAGTTTATTTTAAGCACAGCTATCGACTGTGTTTCTTCTTGAAACTGTCGCTGTACATTATACGTTAAACATGTAGTGCTTAGATTTCGTGGAACTGTTTAATAATGAAACTAATTATTTTACCCAATACGATCAGTTCTGCACTGGCTTGCTGTCCTCCTGGTTCCTCACAGATATATCTTTTGGCAGTTACTTCGTTTGCTTCTATTAACAGGTTGAACTCTCCACCGTTTGGTTCAATTTTATAGAACTTTTGAGAATCATTTAGCAGTCTGTTTCCAGTGTAAATAATCTGTGTAGCCACAGAATTGTTCAAAAATATTCGCCATAACAACCTCGTAGAGGTGCCATCCGTTTGACAATGCATAACTACAATACTTCCTTTGATTACTGCTTTGTTACTTGGCGTAACTGTCAGAATGGCGCTACATCCTGTTCAGTACAACAGTAAAATGACTGCTAAAATAGTGTGATAGCTAAAACAGAATTTATTCTGAATGAAGTCAAGTTTATCGTTTACTTATTGGTCATAGAACGTCATCAAAGGTATGCAAACTTCACTCGAGGAAACAATTTCACGACCTTCTTTTATAAATTCCTAGGACAAAGTATGTTAGTCTCCTTTCAAATAGGGGACGCATAGTTGAGAAAGTAGTTTGTTATCTGAATAAACACGGCTGTTGCTAGAAACTCATAACTGAGAAAATATTCTAATTGCAAATTCTAATTAACAATAAAAATCCCGTTTAACTTACGTAGTAAAAAAGCCAAGAATGTGACAATGAACAACTCCATTCTTATCATTTGCTTTAACATATTATCGTTGATACAGCCAAGTTTCACTTTGTGTTGTGAACCCATGAGCAGAATATTATTTGATAGGCTAGTAGCCCTCGATGACTGAGTAGCCTAATTGCGCAGTCGGTTTCAGTGTACGCAGATGAGAAATGTTAGGAATAGATTGATAGTAAACTAGTCCAAGGCAATGTTTGGTAGAGCTAGGGAACCAGAATAAAGTGATGTCACGTGATTAGACGTTATAGGAACCAGCCAAAGAAATACATGTAGATTTATTGGGAGCCATCCTAAGAAAACGATTGAGCTCGATAGCGACAAGGGTATCAGTATAACAGTGTATTAAAAACATTAATTCAAGAGCAATCGGATACAGAAGTCAGAGCCATTAAAATATCACAGAGTAAGAGTATATTACTCCAATATTGCGTTCGTTAAACTAGTGGCCCATGGAGCAAAGAATTCAGTTAAATGGTTTTTGGAGTTTATAAGGCATTAGAATTAAATTAGCCGGCACATCTCCGCTTCGTGCTCACTTCTCATACAGTAGCACTCGATCAACGGACACATTAACTCTTGTTGTGCCTAAACAGTATTGAGCTCTCGGAGGTTCTTAGTGGCTGGTCCAAAGCTTTTGAATCAAACTGCCTACGACTGGCCTAGTTGGCTACATCGGTAAACACGTACGCCAAAGAGCCTCTGTGCTTGAGGATACCCGGTTCACAGCCAGATCGTGGCTTATTAAAAAAAATTAGGCCTAAATCTCGGTTTAGCACGGTCCGTGCACGGGATGTTTAAATGACGTGGCGCCCATTCAAACGGGCAGCGGTGGTGAAGGATCTCAAGAAGCAGAGTCGAGGCCAGACGGTCGCTTTAGAAAGCCGTGTACATTTACACAGTCAGTTAGTTACGATCTAAAGTTAAAGCGTCAACTACTTAATTGTTTCTTGGTCTCGGCTAATGAGGACGAGAGGCCAGTTTTCTCCTTCGCCGCCCGATCTTACCACTGTACAGGTCAGTGTGCTCACTCAAGCTGAGCTGGGAGTTGGTGGAGCGGAAACCTCAAAACAACTTCTGTCCTGTCTTGTGCTTGAACCGTAATCTTACGATTGACAGTTCAGCACGCTAACCATAGATTATCGTTCGCTCAAAGCAGAATGCCTATCGATTTTGTTTTGACAGCACCTGTGAATAAGCTGTTGCCCGTGTCGTGACTTTCGTTGGCGCTGCAGAAATCTCGGGATTACGATTACGATCACAAATGAACAGCCGAGTAGCATAAGAGGTGTATATTAATTTGAATGGCCATTTATGCTTTTATGGAATCGTGTTTTCTGTAATTTTGCATAGTCAGCTCCTCTATAAATATTTTCAAGTAATCATCACGCAGAAGGTTTGTTCCGAGGCAGTCTCCATTTGACAGGTAGGTGAATAAGATTTAGGTAAACAGAATTCGAAATTCCAGTGACGAAGAATCCAAGAAGAAGAAGTAGAATTTCTCCATATAGGCCTACATTAGGATGAAAGGTATGAAAAGAAATTGCCGGGGGCTTGTGGGTTGATGAGCTAGTAGCATGGTGAAGAAAGTATCCACTAGTCTGTGGATTTGAGTTGTTTTAAAGCACGTTCTAATCTAATGATTTTCACAAAACAGTTGTCTTAGACCGAATAACCAAGGCAGCGGTTAATAGCCTGTTCTAATTAAAACCAAATTCCATTAACATTTTTCTTTCAAATAAACATTAGCCTTTTGATTGAGCCAGTTGAGATCGAACAAGTTATTAAATTATTGTAATTTTTCAGATGTTAGTCAAATACGTCTCACTTGCGAAGGCGCGATTGTAATTGTAATTTAAAATTTATAACGCGGCTCTTTGAGGATAAACTCAACAGGGGCGCTCCCGACCCGAACAAGTAGAATCATTATTAGACAGTACAGTCTTCAGGCGCCTGCGAAACCACTGAGAGGGGGAGGGAGAGGAGCTCAAGTCTCATTTCTCGAGAGGGAAGGTTCCAGCAGGTGGGACCAACGTCGCCAAAGCTTCTGGTCTGGGCCGCAGCAGTTCGCATGAGATCCTGGGTGGCCGAGCGAAGGGAGCTACTGCCCGGCAGCGAGTAGATCAAAGTGCCGAAGTCAATGAGATCTGTTGAAGCATAAAGAAAAACTCAACAAACGGAAAGAGTTAACATCTAACTGAGCTTCGTAATAAGCTTAAGCCCTTGTACGTAGCCTGCATAACTGTAGTTAACACTAATAAAAATTGCCTCGTAATATCCACAAGCTAACGGTTCAAAATATATGCAACAGTAACAGATGACCTCACTATCAGTTGCAATCAGCATCCAGTAACTTAAGAACACTCTTTTACGGGTTTCAGGATTCGACAAAGAATTTTGCACATAAAGTAACAGAAGCTGAACGCACATAGCTCGAAGAGTGTGAAATTAAATAACAGCGATAGCTATCCACCGTCGTTTTTCTACTTTTACGAGTATATTTGAAATGTCATATTCACTCTTATTTTAAGGAAACAATGTATCATCAACACATCACCCGATTGCAGTTACTAAAGAATTTTAAACAATGCACACCATTGTGTGAAATAGGAATCATAATTCCATATGGTAGAATAAATTTGAAAACAAACATCACAGTAACATTTGGACTGTGTTCTAGAATACATAACTAAACTAAGCGATATATCGTGGTTCATATCCATAAATGGCGTTATACGTCAATAGCTAGGCTAATGCTGAGATAATCAGCCTTAATTAATTATACTAAGTGTATACTATTCACTCTTACGGTGTGTGATAAATGTAAGAATTCAATTTTCGTTCATCACAACCAATAGGCCTACTTTTAGAGTGTTCATTTTCCGTTTAAAAACTGTCTTGCTTCGGTCAAACGCTCGAAGACGTCGTTCTCGCGTTTCTTGATAAATATCCTATTTAACTGTTGAGGCTCATTTCATGTCCAGGTTTCATTGACTGTATACGTTATTTCGGAATTTGTTTTTTAAAGTCAAGTGCAGATATATTGTCGTATATCATTTCAACCCGATCACATGTGGCATTTGAAATGCTGTACAAAGCGGTCTATGGTTGGTGTCTTTGAATGCTTCCAGCCGATGAATGACATCTCAAAACTGTCAATGTATTTGAGAATAACACAGAACCATTATATACATTTTGTAGAATAAGAACAAGTAAAGTTATTTATGGTAATTGAAATTCTACGTCTACAGAGTCTTAGAAAATAATAATATTGATAGAATAGATAAAATATATTTAATCTCTTGCGTCGATGAGAAATATAGATATACAGCCGCGTTCATATCTGCAAACGAATGGCGCTTGCATACGCTGTAGCTGGGGACAGTCTGCACTGAAAGCCTCATGCAGACACGTAGAGATCAACAGCGTCTTCCATCCACTTGTTAATGATAATGTTAATGATACATTCATAGCCCATGATTCCATTGTCGTCGAAGAGGAAGATTGACAACAAGCCGAGTGTGGCGCTCGCTCGACTCGGATACGCTCACCGATCGTTCATATTCAGGGTTAACTGTCGAACCATATGCAACCAGAATTCACCCACGTCCGAAGAATTGGGATACACTTTCAAAATGGGCATTCGACGATGATCTGATGCTTGTCATAGCAGAACCTCATCCATGATTTTCTGGTCACGTCGCATATTACTTCAGGTCTATCATTGTCCAAAGATGTTTGGTTATGGATGATTCGCGCAGAATCACTTTGCATTGCATACTTTGCATATTAAATGGACCCATGGATCATCATGGCCGACTGTGCTAAAGATATTGATGAATAATAATGATAATGATGACGATAATGATAACAACAGAAATAACAATAGCAGTACTACTACTATTAATAGGGGTAAAAATGAAAATAGTAGGGCTAATAATAAAAACTAACAGTAGTAATAATAATAATAAATAATAATGATAATTTACATAGCGCAGCACGGCTGAGGCCGAGAAAGAGCGCTGCAATTGAGTTCAAAAATTAAACAACAGTCATGTGATGTATTAAGGTTTTGAGCCGTGACGTGAATGCGTCCAGAGATGGTGCATTATTCACATGGTCAGAAAGGCTGCTCCAGACATGTCTGCATGTGTCGCAACGTCGCCAGAACCACCCAAAATCAGTGAAACACTCGATGTTTAACTCTGGAATCGCAGTCTCGGACTAAGAGCGACTAAACAGCACGAAGGTATTCGAGCGAACGCCGCAAAAAACTGAATTTGTACGAATTTTTTTACTAGAGAGAAAATTACTAACATAACATTGGCTCGCCATCTAGCGAATTCATAGTGCTAACTTGGCTACTGCATGTATAGTATTAGTCCTCAATACTGAATTTACCGAAATCTACGGAGATAATATACTAAATCTGGGTTAGCATGAACATAGTTGTTCCTACCTTTCAGTTTTTTATTCAGAAGAATGATCGACACAGAAGTTGTCAGAAGTGCAATTGCCAGAAAACTCACAATTGGTACAAAGGAAAAGAACACTGACTTGGTTATTATGTCGTCACCTGTTGCAACTGATTCGCCTGAAACAATTGTAATAAGCCTTTAGCTGATGCAAAGTGAGGCTTTGACGCAAAAAACAAAACAAACTAAGAAGACCATTAACAAGTAGAGTGAAACGGTTTATATACATCATTTTATATAATATCCATAATTAAATATACATAATTATACGTTAAATTTCTTTCCACATTACAATCTAGATATCACCGCAGAGCAAGAAAGTGAAATATTGGCTTAATGTATTCTTATTATCGTATACCTTCATATTATTTTTGTAAAACACAATGAAAATTATATAACCTGTTTTCTTTATGACCAGCTATTTCAGATGTAAAACATACAGCTCCCACGTGACTCTTTAAGAGAGGTTCTCTTTCCCTCACTTCGGCCTTTGCGCCGGTAGTTTACGAATCCCAGAGTTCTGGACAAGCGACAGCATGTCTCTTGACTTGTCGTTAACTTCCCAGCTGACGCCGGTACTAAATTATACTATTTGTGGACAGATACAAGTGTGTGCAAGGAACGTGTCCAGGACCGTTACATGGAGTCCACTCAGCATGCTCAAACTGACAATCGTTGGAGTACAGACCAAGCGCGGCACCCAATATACTACCATGTCGCATCCCTTATTTATTGTGTAATCTATTCTCTAATATTGCATAATTAAATTACCAGATGTGTAGGGCCCCGTTTATCTATAATGCATTGTTATACACGCATGCA